>CM027869.1:25964348-26564348 GCA_016097605.1 Eucalyptus guilfoylei
GAGGTGGTTCAAATGGCTTCTTTTGACCAGATTTTACTCGTGTTTTGTCTCACACATGGTTTCTGGTTTCTCCAAATGTCATGCGATGTGTGAAACAGAAGGACAGCTGGAGCGAGGAAGAGGAGAGAATACTGGTGGAGGCTCACGAGGAGGTCGGCAACAGGTGGGCTGAGATCGCCAAGCGCATCCCTGGCCGCACCGAGAACTCCATCAAGAACCACTGGAACGCCACCAAACGCCGCCAGAATTCACGGCGGACCAAGCTCGGCCTCCACGGCGGTCAGCACCACAACCCCACTCAAAGCAGTGGCAAGAACAGTAATAATAATAACAACAATAAGCCACATTCCTCTGTCCTTGAAGATTACATCAGAAGCAAGAACCTCCACAACGCCGCTGCCGCCACTGAAGCACAGGCCAAGAAAGCCGGCCCTGGTCCCACCGAATGCAATGACCCGCCAAAGCAGCAGTTCCATTTCTTCCTTCCGGAGCTGTCGGAGACATATGACGACGAGGTACGTTTCATGCAGAAGTTCTTCCCGGCCAGCAACTACAGCGATAGCCGGCTTCAGCTAGGTGATGTGACCGGAAAAGACGGCCTTATAGAGAGGCCAAACGTGGTGGTTCACACCGATAATGTGATTGAAGTAGCTGGCAATCAAGCAAGTCCCGCCACCAACACCAAGAGCCTCCTGATGAACAATCCAGACCTCTACTTGTCCTCCTTGTTGAACGGGGTGGATTATCACTCGTCTGGTTCCTCTTCTAATTCGCTTGGGTATCACCCTGGCTATGGCTATGGCTATGGCTACAACGGTGCGAGTGGAGGGACGGCAGTGGCGAATGATCAAGCCTTGACGCCATACGGTGGGAGAGAGATGGATCTGATAGAGATGGTGTCTTCCTCTCAAGTTTCTCAGGGCAGCAATTAGCATGCATGCGCAGTGCCGCTAGGGTTTCTGAGGGTAGCTAAGCTTTTGGGTCAGCATGCGTGTGTGGTCAATATTTCTGGTTTAATTTCTTTTTCTGTTTTGTCGATGATTTGTAGAGTTATAGAGAACTAATCTGTGAACTTGAACAGATGATCTAATTTCTTGGTTTGAGCATGGTGTGGACTAAAAAATATGTGGTGCTTCTATTACAGAGTTTGAGATAGCGCTGAGGGTATTCAAACCAACATTAATATGAAAAGAACTTTAGCTCTATATTAATTTGAGTGATTTTAGCCATAGATTATTCAAATAAAAAACATGTAATAATTTGCCAGTTTTTCCTATGTCTTCTTTCAGCCGTTTGCGCACTTTGCTTTTACTATAGTCCTAATTGACGATAACGTGGCATAAAGAGAAGAAATTCTATTTATTTCACAGAAAATAATTGCTTTGAAAAGCAATTTTTATTAATGATCACTTGTATCGCTAAAAATAATTATTCTATAAAATATATTTTCATTATCAAAAATAATTTATGATCAAATATTTTCATTGAAAATAAATAAAATTTTGTTCATTTATTTTTGTAAATAATATAAGCGAACAAATTTAAGAAAATATTATTTAAATTATTCATTTTTCACAACCTAAGCAAAATCAAATAATCACTTAATTTTACTTACACCCGCCATTGGATGATTAACTGAGGATAGTTGTGTGGAAACATTTTCTAGGCAAAAATCTCACTCCTTGTCCTTGATATTTCCATATTGAACGAAAAATTTAGATTAATGGAAAACCATAATAGAGAAATATCGCTTAAAAGTTTCACATTGATTTAGGTAACTAAACTTATCGAGGTGGAACTAGAAAGAGAAAAAGATTTTTTACTCTTAGTAATGTTCAACGAAAAGGAAAATGCAAGGCTTAGCCACAAATAAGTTTCACGTCTATATATATATAGATGTTCGCTCACTTTATACTGGATGCATGTGTGAGTGTGACCAAGGAGTTTAAATTAAGAAACTCCTCCATAGTAATTAAGATACCAAATCAAAAATGGTATGCATCACTCTAGAAGGTGCACATTCAAATTTTTGGAGGTAGTATAATTGGAAAACTAAAAATAGTTTCAATGAACCACGCGATGACTCATTTGTCGTGATTTCTCTACAAAGTGTTTAAAAATACAAAACTTTTAAAACTTACAATCGATGACTGAGAATTATTCCTTTGAGATCTTGTGGTTACGATAAATTCCCGAAACTTCACGTATTCTATAACCTCCAACATTTATTATGGTTTCTCGGGGATGTTGACTACTCAATATCTTTAAAGAAAAAAGAAAAGGAAATCTCATATGACCCAAAATTGAAAAATTGAACTTGCATCCACTAAGTACCTTTTAACAACTTTGTTAACCTAGATAATATTACCTCCGACTTTGTTAACAAGTGTCCTAAGTAACTTGTCAATAGGGATATAAGCGAGACACGTTTGCGGACGGCCTATCTCATCAGTCATCCCGAACCCACCTCGTTAAGATTTTATTATTTTCCAAACCCGTCCTGAGCTGAAAAGCCCAAACCCGCCTCACTCAGGTAGTCTAGTACCTTTCAGGTACTCGCAATTTGCTATATTGCTAAAACAAACTAAACATGTAATAAAACACATCAAATTTGCAAATGCAAACTTTTATTCAAAACTCATATATTGTAGGTCTGTAATTAGAAAAAAATGCAAAACTAAAAAAATTAAAATACAGTGAGGCCAAGGATCATGAAAATTTGAAACAATCCTAACAAGAGAAATCAGACGAAATAGTGGCTAATACTGAAAAATTAACTATAATTCCATATCTAAAGGGGTTATAAAAAATATGTAAGTCACCTATGTTTTTTCCATAGTAGAGTACATAAATTATTTATGGAGTTGTACTTTTGAGTTTTTTTTTTTTTTTTTGGTTGAAAAAATTATACTCATGGCTCAAAATGATACATGAGAAGTACATAAACTTTCATGGTAAAACAAATCAAAGCAAAACAAAGCCAAATTTAAAAAATAAGAAGGACCAACAAAGCACCAGTGGAATTAAACACACACTCATTCCAAAAGAACATATTTGTCAAGCAAAATAATTAGTAGCCAATCACTGGATCTTGTATCATCGTGACCAATGAGTACACGTCAAAAATTCCTTCTCGATAACTACGACGTCGCCAATTGGCAGTGCATACCTAGATTCGGTTTCCTCTACACCATCACCACACAGAGACAACCAAATAGGTTAAATAAACACAAATCTGACATTTGAAAAAGCAAATCTTCATAATTTAGCGAGACGCTTGAACTCCTACGATTATTATTGAAACTGGAGGTAGAGGACCTATACACGAATAGAGTACATGGAATTCCTGAAAATATTATTAAATTCCCAAATCTAAATTTGGAGAGAAGAACTTCTAGACCTAGAACTAGATTTGGAGAGTTCAAACTCTCAAATCTAGAATGAGGGTGGGAGAGAAAAAAAGAGGAAATGTACAACAACAAAAAAAAGTCGGAGAAAATCAAAGTAGATGGAGGAGAGGGTGAGACTAGCTTAAGCCCTCCCCCTAGTACAAAGTTGAAGAAGACAATGAAAAGAAAAGGGAGAGGAAAAGACTCTTCTTGGAGAGTTTTAGGGAACTAAGAGTGGTATCTCTTGTACTTTTGAGTTTACTCATTAAGTAAATCTCGAAAACGTGTCCAATCCTAATTGTGTTGAAATAATTATGTATGTTTACAAAGTGACCTAAGGATTATTAAGGAAACAAAAGCATTTTAGTAATTAGCACATAGTGGGTTTGGATATCCATTTCTCTATCATGAAAACCCAAACTTCATCCCAAATGTAATAGAATTTTTTAGCAATTACCCAATCTCATAATGCTACCCAAAATTAGAAGCACACTTGCATTTCATTAGACCGTGTTTGGTCATTTGGGTCTTCAGACAGTTATGATTGGACATGATAGAATAGGAAATTTATGAATTTTTCCGGTTCCCAATTGGTGCATCACAATAATAAAATCAAATATTTCACATCCTATCATGTCCCTTGTTTGATATGGATGATATATTAGTGTAAATGAACCCAAAAATGCACAAATGGAGATGATAAAAAGTCTCACTATCCATTGTGAAAAAACCACCAATGAACAAATGGAGATAACTTCCATCAATAAATCCATGATTATTGTATAATCTAAATTTTAAACAACAAAGAAGCTCATTGTAGCATTCCAGAATTATAGATTTGACTATGACAAGAAATGTAAATGGACTACAGTAACATGGACAAGGTTAGGCCAACATGTGCCAAATCCAACAAGAGAGATACGACATTACCTTCCACCTTCGCAATCCCGAAATGTATATCACTTCCATACGCTCATCTACTTCATTTATATTTACTTATTTTTCATAATTTTTCCTCTCTTTTTTATCTATTTTTTATTCCCTTCCATCATTCTTTAATAAAAAATTTATAAATAATAAATTATACCAATATGCCTAAAATACTAAAATACCTAAAATATGTAGTAAATACATATACTAAATATCTATTGAATATATATTAAAGGTTAGAAGGAAATTTCAAATATAAAAATATATATAAGACTAAAATAAACAAAAATGGTTGTAATTTTTTTTTTTTGTTATTTTGAAATTTATCTTAGAATTGAAATATTATTTTATTTAATTATTATTTCAATTTTATTAATTTAAAAAGTTTGTTATTCGACAAGTACAGGTTTTATACTATAAATATAAGAAATTACATCCACTTATGTCTTACCTCCCCCATGGGATATTTTTATCCCAACTATATCCTATCTTAAGCAAGAATTAAACATAGGATAAGATAAATTTTATCTTATTCAGAATTTTATCATAACTACTAGAGGCAACATTAGGTATGGCAAGTGGCTACTGATCTAGCTACTCAAATCCATTTCTACTTGTTAAACACCCGAATATGGATAATTTGTTGAGTGTATTGTCTCTCCTGTGTTACATGTAATTAGTGCATATCAAACATTTTCGTTTTTTTTTTTTTTTACTAAACTTATTAGCATGACAACTAAATATTTTAAGGATAAAATAATCAGCAACGATACCAAACCATGCTTCTTCAAGACTCCGATATCCAATCTAGTCATAGGGATCAATCTACCAGGTAGCTCTCCGTACTAAGTACATCCGAGGAATCTCCTTGTTATGCGAGCACTAAAGAGCATTTTATAAGTCATCTCTATTAATCTTCTGCTTATAAATTATGTAACTTGTTGTGGTTCGTCGGCACTTCCTTCCTACATGCGAAATTTGTTTAACAGCTCTGAGCAGAACTCCATGATATTGTCAATCCACACATATTTGATCATTTTACCAATTTTTTTTTATCAAATTTCTCAATTGCAAATCTTGACAATAGTATCAAACTCGTGTCTCAATACGAACACCTTAAGTCTTCCACAAATAGTCATCCATAGTTATTAGCATAAATCCAACACTCTTCTTTGAAGTAGATTGTGACAACTTGCAACCATTGAAGTAAATCAACTTTGTAATATTCATGATTACTTGATAATTGAGTTGAATTGCACTTTTCGTTGTTGATCTTAGTCGCAACAGCTATATACTTTCAGCTCATCAGCAACATAACCACAAAGCAAATTCCTTTCACTTATAACATTTATGCTTCTCTCGCTAATATGCCCCCAAATGTATATGCCACAATTTAGACTCTCCGCTTTCCAATCGATGCATGTGACATCTCCGTGTCAAAATTTGTCACTATGTCACCTTGAAGCTCATATAGGCCATTATACTTGATTCCTCTCATTATCATTAACGCACGTCAAACAACCTTTAGAACTCCACCTTCTAAAGTGTACAGACACCCAACTGAATTTAGAACACTCAAGGAAATCAAATTATTCTTCAATTTTGAAACAAGCCTCACTTCAGTCAATATCCTCACAATATCATCATGTATCCTAATCTAACATCCTAATACCCACAACATCACACTTGGTGTTGTTAGCCAACTGCACTTACCATTATCCATGCATTGATAAGAAGTAAACCAGATCCTACTTGGTGAGGTGTAAAATAAATAACCAAATTCATAATCCATCCATCAAATGAGACATAATCATCATTATTCAAATTACATTCAACTATAATTGCAACATCATCTACAGACTCAACTCTAATTCTCTTACCCTTTATATTGTGCAGTTTAAGGCAATCCTTTAGATATGCCCCTTCTTGCCACAATACCAAGAGACAACACCACCAATGCTAAACAAACTACATTTGCTTATGTTTGCACTACTCCTGTTGACATGATTACTAGTTTTTCTTGTAAATTCACTTATTAAAGCAATAGTCACAAGTTCACCAAATGCTCTACCAAATGCTCTACTCTGAATGTCTTCACTCATAATCAAATCACGAACCCCATCAAACATCAAATTTGTTAACCTAGAGGAATTATTAATACTAGTAATAGTAGCATTCCAATTATTAGGCAATGAGGATAATATAATTATAGTGCATGCCTCATTTTCAAAGTCAATCTCATTGAACTCAATTGACTAACAACCACCTTGAATTTATTGATATGATCAACAATCAATGCACATTTGCCTATCATTAAGTTAAACAAATGTCGCAACAAGTAGACATTGTTGATTGCAAAGGGCTGCAAAGGGCTTCTCGTACATGTTTGACAAGGCTTTCATCAAACCCACAATAGTCTTTTCTTTCATGATGTTAAATGTAAGATTACAAGTCAACGTCAGCCGAATAATAACCAACGCTTATCTATTCAGTAAATTTCACTTTACTTGCTTAATTGAATCTGGCTTCTCCATAAACAAGAGCAAATGCAAATTGCTCTTATAAAGATAATTCTTAATCAACATCTTCCATAAATCCAGTCCTTCCCATTAAAGTTATTGATTTTTTACTTTTCCTTCTTTTGTGATCATTGATTCGCTTTAACTTAACCAAACTTGATTTTGATATCGATTACTGCAAAAGGCAAGCAAAAGCAAACAATCGGACAATAAAATAAACAAAATAAGGAAGTAAATTAGACACCAGCTTTTCATGTTTCATAGGGAGAGCAACATAGAATTTCACTATAGATCAAGCAATATAATGGAGATTACAATTGCACTTGAGTAACTTAACATTCTATTTTTCTTAGCCCATAATTACACCTAATAACTCACATTCTTTAGCCCTTATAATTTTTTGTGAATCATTCTCTCAATCTCACAAAGAAATTAGACAAAATCTTAACACAAGATTTGTACAACTTCAAATGTCCGGAATGTAATTCATGAGCACAAGCTCCTCTTGGATACTCTTAACAGTGTAGTCCCACTTCTAATATAGACTACAAGTAGATCAAAAATAGGAAACCTCTTTTTAGGAAAACATCTCCAACTAGAAACCATTCAACTAAAAACCAACTCAAATTAAGAAACTTACTTGAATTATGAAAATTTCATTTTGAGGTTCAAATTCAAGATATATTTTCAACAATTACAATAAGCAACAAATTGTAATGAATGGATTTTTCCGTAATTTGCCGAGAGGTGAGTTGGCAAGCATTCTGCTGCTTCAGATTTCTGTTTGCTCTGATCAAACTTTTCAACTTTTTTTCCCCTTTATCAAGTACCTCGGGCATGAAATTTTGGCAATAAAATATTTCTTTTGTTTAGAATGTAATTGTTCATGCTTTTCACTCCATGTAGTCCCCGAATGTGCAGTCACAAAATGTGCCGCTCTTCCAGCATTTTATCATCAACCAGCGGTCCAACCCTACCATTGTGGTCATTTTAACCATGTAGGTGTAACATCGAAATCTTTCTTGTCGATATTCGGAAATAAGCCTCAAGTTATGCAAGCTTACTCGCCTATCAAACAAGTACTTGGTCGGTGAAGATTGTAGTCAAGGTATGTGGCTAAGGAATAAACGAGTTCCTCTGCGATCCTATCCCAGACGTCCTGTTCGCTGAAACTCTGTACAACGCGATTCAAGCAATCATGCAAAGCGCACCCTAGTTTGTTACAAATTTGTCACTCAAGAGGCGATATATATTGTCGTCAAGATTGTACTGAAGCCAAGGTTGATGACAAGTCGAGAGCACTGTGCGGTCAAATTGAAGAATACCGCATTAGCACAGTTCTGATACAAAATTTCATGGGAAAGCTATTCTCTAAGGAAAAAAATCACTTTGCTGCTATTTCCTCGATTGTCAATGATACAACACGAATGCAGAATGTTATTTTGCCTCTGGTTCGATGGAGATCATAATCAGTCTCATACATCGACCAACTTCTCAAGCGGAATACCCGAACCTCTTAGGGAAAAAAAAAAACTGCTCTGAATTCAGAGCGACCCCAAAATTTAGTTGTGGAAACATGGAAAAAGTCGTCATTTTGTGCGGAACCTCTCCTTGTTCATCCGTTAGGAGATCCATTCCTTGATGTTCATCCATTAGGAGATTTATTCCTTGATGGAGTACCTAGGCCTTGGGATCAAGACATTTTGGCCCTGGCAAAAAATATTCCAGCAAATAGACCTGGAACAAAGATTCCTCGTGAGCTGGATTTAAAATCTGCAGGTGAGCAAATTTAGCATTGACCTTGGAGTAATTAAGTAATTACCAAATAGAATACTGAAAAAATTGGGTACGCTTAGTGGAACCTTGAACCCCAGTAGACCGACAATAGAGATGGGAATCTTGTTTAAGGAACCCACCAGACTGCAAAAGAATATAAGACACATCAGTCTTTTAAAAAGCGTATAACAGTTTAGTTGTGCTGCATAAAAAGATAGCACAAGATAACACCTCTTGAGTGATACAAGATATCCAATAAATGCTTGAAACAGGTGTACTCAGCAATCCATGGAGAGTAATTTAAGGTAGAGATTGAGTTGAACTTTCAACAAATCAATGATCCAAGGCCAAGGACTAGCTATCGGGAGTGATAACTGCTATACTCGAGCAGAACATTGTAAAGGACGCACCCTGTATGTAATCCTCTAACCTTTTCAAATGGTTCTGTCTAATGTACTTGATTGTATAATTGCAGCAAGAAAAGAAGATAAAGTCATTTCCAGATTTGCATGGTGAATTGGACATCATCAAGAGAAACTTTCCACCTAATTGCAAGTGCCACCATGATAAAGTACCTGTAAGTGGTTGGCCCAGTTTGATGCAGAAACCACATAGAGGTAAAGCTGATGGCGAGTCCAAACAATCCACTAGCTGTCGCAACAACCCAAAACATTGGCGTTCTGATTACGTCCCTGCATATCCCCAGACATGTGAGATAAGGTAACAATAGCTTTGAAAGAAATGGTATGTAAGCTGAAGTGGTGAAACAGTTGATCTTTACGTATTTACTATGTACTGCCATTCACCAAAGAGTAGGATCAAGAAGATGGCGAAAGGTAGCGATAGTAAATTATTCAGCAAGACCATTGAGACTTCATTGAGAGATCCAGATCTTGTTAATAGTTTAGCTTTGTCCATCACCCGACGCAGAGTGAGCTGTGACAAATACAAATGTAGCATGTTGATTAAAAAGTGATGCAGAGATGCCAAAATGGATCTGTAGCAGACAAGCACTGTTTTAATACTCCTACCAAACTAACAATTTGAAAACAAATCTTCTGAAAAATCGCAAGTTTGACAAATAAATGAGAATGAGCCAATGAAGCAAGGAAAAATTACGTACCGAATAACTTGCTGTCAAAATACAATTTAAAAATTGCCATGCGTAGCCCACTGAATCAAAGGAGAGGTCTGTAATACCGCCACTGATAGCAGAAATTATCTGCAGCAATAGATACATTTAGCACCCATAGCTCAATCTCTACATCCATGAAGCAGGACATGAGAAAGTAGAGGGTTATGTTATGCTGCGGTACCTTTGTGCAAAGTTCAATTTAAGAACCATTTACATGTAGCACTCAAATCTTAAAGCAGAAAAAAGAAGGTGGATTGAAAAGCTAATTTACATCATCATTTTTTAGGCCTATCTTTTAGATGCCCTAAAAGAAGAGAAGGAGGTCTGTCTACAGTCCAGTGTTTCAGTTATGATAATTTTCTCAATGTGGGGATGATTTTCTCAACATGGATTAGTAACTTCTTATAAGTCATGTAAAAACTTTCCAAGCAGATCAAGTCACGATTGCGGGACCAGAGAATAACTCTGACAATGTGATTACGAGAAGACCTTCTCAGATTTCTGCTGTTCTGAAAAGAGCAAGAGAATAAACAGATATTTCAACAGTTGCAGATTTCGAGGAAACAATGTGTAATCATACAGAAGTATAGTTTACTGGTAAGCTGCTTCATAATCAAGCCTTTTCCTAAGGCATACTGTTTGGCGTTTCATAATAGAAGTACTATAAGCAAAAAGAAAAAAGAAACTCATCCCTAACTCATCCAAATTAGATCAGGCTGAAGGAAAGATCAAGAAAACTGGGCATGTCCTCTTCAATCAATAACCATATAAAATTTGAGCAGGTGGATTAGGAAATGGTTGAAGAATGTATTTACATGTGCGACTGAGGAGAAGTGGAGGAGGATCATTACCATTAGAAACATAGCAATCCAAACCTTCTGGTTCTGGTGCTTCCGGAATATATACAATTCACCAATTGCTGTCATAATATTTGTCACATTCTTCAAAATTGTCACCATTGCAATGTTTATATATCTCAAACTGAAGAGGAAATGCAAAAGAGTATTTAAGTATATTATCTTCAAATACATCTCATCCAGGGAAATAATAAGAGACGAAAACGAGGATGAGCCTTTGCTTTCATTAACATTGTCCAAACTTGGCTTCCAGGTCTGCCTCATGAAAAGACAATTGCACAAAATGCTGATGACATACCTATACATGCCTGAAACGAGCATGCCAATGAAAATAATATTCACAGGGATCCAGACCCTAATGAGCTTCCAGTTGAGCCTTTCCACTGAAACTACTCCACACAGACCCAGGACAGCCACGATCACCGAACTAATCAAATTCTGCAGTCAAATCAAGCAAAGCTCAGGTTCTGAAATCGCTGGCAATAATCAAGGAGTAGATATTAATACATACACTCAGGATAATAACCCCTAGAACTCATTTACAGTATATGGCTAGAATACTTGAAAGGAAGAGATAACATACTTGATAAAACATCAAACTTATTCCAGCCCCGAAGTTATAACTTGATAGGACAATTTTGTTTAGCAATATCATACTGCAAGAGGAGATGCAGTAAGCTGTTCCAGATACCAGAGGTCCAGATCTTCTTGCTGATCCATTCTCGCGCTTTGCACCATCATGAATTGGGAGGCCAATACTTTCACTGATAGCTGCATGGTTCCCTCTAAAAAACCTGCTTAGGGCTTATGCTAAGTCGTTAGATTGTGTTCTGTCTGTATCTATAAGCCGTCTGAGGCTTAAACATTATTTCTCTATGTAAAATTGCAGTTCATTCACTGCATGAAAGGGTTTCAGAAGTTCCTCGGTTAGCAGCAATTGGCTGGACGCATCAATTATAAACATTGAGAGTTATAGGGAAGCTAAATCCAGTGAGAGATGTTATCCTACCTGTCATTAATTGATCTATGTTCTTTGTTGGACATGGCTCCATTAATTGATCTCAATCCTTGCTTTTCAGCATCATCTAGCATCCCAAATGCTAAATTACTTCTTGCACCTGATGACCCCACTTCTCCATCTAAATGGCTTATCTCATGATCCTCATAGCCGTGACGATTGATGGTATCTAATTTGAAATCAGACGACATGCCAGACAGCTGCATGCTGAAGAAAGTGGAGGTTAATTTTCATAAGAGGACAATAGAAGGCATAAGGAAAAAGCAATCCCTTGCGAAACGGATTCTAAACTGTCACCGAGTTCAATATAACTCCCCCACAAGTGCCGAGTGGAAGGAAACTCTCGAGATGTGAGCTAAAATCAGAAACAAGAAAAGTCTTGCCATGAGGAAATTTCAATGAACTAATGGGTATCCATCTAAACATATAATGCAGATGAGAGAAAAGTAAGCAACTCTAATCCTTTTCCTTCGTTTGCTTTTGCTTCTTGCACATTCAAAACTGAACCCATTAAACTGAAAGCATTGAATACCCAGATGTCATCCAACGAACCCAGTAGTAAGAAATTGGAAATGGAAAAATATTTCCCAGCCCGAGCCCCAGTTTTCGCCGATTTCATCCTATCAGATTCCGAATTGCCAAAATGAAACAAACCAAAGCTCAATAAAACAAAAACCCCATTCGAGCTCTGGAACTGCCCAAACCCATGACGAGTGCTCCGAGTTTACCCATGAACAAAATGTCAAAGAGAAACAGGGGCAAAAAAAAAGAAAAAACGAGTAGACAAGCAATTAAAGAGCAGGGTACATCATACGAAATGAACCATGAGCACGTACATGGCGAATCGCGGGACGAAAATCTCGCGCTAAAAGCCCGAAATCGCTCCTCCGGAACCCAACAGCAGCAGAGCAATTCCACCACAACACAAGCACGAAGATTGCAACGATGCCCCCAAAGCCGAACTCCAAGCGGTCGTATTAAAGAGAGAGATACAGAGAGAAAAAGAGGGGAAAAGCCGAAAGCATGCGCCAGCTCCAAGCGCGGAGCCACCAGACGCAAAATGCAGAATGCGTGACGAAGCGAGACCTTTCCCGAGAGCACGCAAAGGGCACACAGAGAGAGAGACAGAGAGAGAGAGACCTGCGGGGTTAAATCTTCGGAGGGCGACAGGGAGAGTAATGAGGAGCGGGGAACGAGGGAGGCGGGGATCGGACGGTCGGTGATCGCGGGAGCTTTAAAAAAATGGGCGGGCGCCGGAACAAGTCTCGAGGCCGCGAAGTCAAACCCGTCACCGCCACCGACGGAGGCGATTCCATGGAATCTTCTTTCCCCCCGGCTTCTCTGCTCGCTTCGAGATCGGGGAAGACGAAGATGGAGGTCAAAGCTGCGGGAGGTGCGTCTCTGTGGGGCGGACGCGTGTGGTGGCGTCTGCGAATCGGACGCTGGAATGGGGAAACTGCATGGAGCAGCAAAGCCGAGGGGAGGGAGAGCGGGAGATCTTCGAAACCAGCTTTTGCGCGGAAAATAAGGTTGGCCAACAGTATTTTAAACATCCCATTAATGTCATGAAAACTTAATTGACACGTCGCATTAAAAATCCTTAAATTTACCTTAAAAGTACAATTAAACTCTAGAACTTATCATGAAAGTCTAGTTAAATTTTAAAAATTTGACGAGTGTTAGGGCATCGAGAGCACAGGTGAGCACAAGCATCAAGGCTTGTTGGGAGCTCGAGATAGGCCTCGATGGACCGGGGCTTGAGTGTCACAAACCTGATCCTAAATGTTGGGGACTCGAGAATTAATGTTGGGCTTTCTATGACCAAACGTCAAGTTTCAAGTCCAAGCGTCAATATCTATTCATGGAAAACATTTTTCATTCGTTCATTTTTTAAAGCAGACCGAACGCTAATAAATGAAAATAATGTTTCTTCAAAAAAAACTTTTCATGAAACAAATGGAGTCCAAATTTCATAAATCAATTTTTAGTAACCCTAGAATATTTCTAGTTGTAAAATCTTTTCAACCCTATCTACGAAAGGAGTGTAGAGTAAATCCAAGGCAACGACTGAATAAATTTAATAAAAAAAACTTCGAATCATTGAAAAATTAAGATTACTATAACTTTTGGTTTTTCCATTTGTAAAATAACGTCATATTGTGAGTGAGCGAAGAAAATAAGAATCCGTGCCCATATGGTCTTTATTAAAAATGTTCCCTTAGTACTTTCAGTGCAATATCATGTAAATACAAATTAAAATCCAATATACACACAACAAAAATTAGCATTGCTTGAGAACACAGCTTCGTAGTTAACTTTAATTCGGTACAAAGTTAGAAATTTCAAATTCGATCCCTCAGGCTCCACTCCCAAGATCAAATCTTCCCGACCCTTATTTGTCTTTCATATTATATATTTTCACGTTTTAATATTGGATAAAAATCCAGCCTCTGCTTTTGAGAACAGTAATGTCAGCTGGTTTGATCGATTATTAGCGCTTGAGAAGCTTCTAAATTTTATTTTAATCCTATTACACCATGCTTCACGTGACTTCGCTTAGATGGGAATCACAAAGTCCAATTGATCCAACTGTATACTCATTTGAAAGTATATCAGACATATATATATATATATAACTTTTTTTTTTTCTAAGCAAAGTATGTACATAATCAAAACAAGAGTCTACAAAGCAAGTAACGCTAATGAAATCCCGAGCTGGATCACGTACCGGGAATCCAATGTTAATAATTAGTACTAGATCAGCCCAGTGCGAGCTGGGCTGGATTTTCCGTATCCAATTTGACAGCTGAGCACAAGGGTGTGGTGTGGCCAATGTGATGAGCCAGTGTTGCGATGGCTAGTGGCGCTGAGAAGATTGATTCGAAGGACATCAGGTTTGGATCTGTTGATGGACATGCATCCTCAGAACATCTAACTACGATTGACCATCACGCGAAAAGTGTTGTTGAGTACAATTACTGCCAAACCAAACTAAACGGGACTGAAACTGCCTGGTTTGTGAACCGGACTAGGATGAATGATATTTAGTGGTTCCGTCTGGTCCGACATTTTCCAAACCGCCAAATAAAACTGTTGTTTCTAAGAATTAAGTTGTCGCGTTTTCCGAACTGGAGACCTACATGCAAGTTGAGCTGCAACCATTGCTGTTCCGATCGAACTTCGCTGCATCGTGCAGCTTTCATTACCGTATTCAATCTGTGTGATTGGGACATAAGCTTTAAGGACGCTTGTCATCTCCTTCGCGAGGGGAAATCTGCCTGATAAGAATGGCACAACCGAAAATATGCTCCGACAGCGTTATCTTCAGTCGTGTCGTGTATGATATGCATATTTAGAATGGAAAGAATCTCGGAAGATGGAGATGGGTGGACGGAATTGAACTGACCTTATCCCATCAGCAGATGACTCCAATTAGGTGGGACGATTGTCAATTCAGCCGGTCACGACCTCCATTCATTATTCCCATCTATCCGACCGATGGGACCCTTGAATTATTCGACCGACACCTGAAAAAATTCATTTCCCTATGGCTTTTCCTAATAAATCTTATGCAACATCGCGTCTAAACTCGATAAGCAGTCATGTCAATCGAAAATGGAAATTTCATTCGTCACATGAATGTCCATAAACTTATCGTTCAAATACCTAATTAAATCATAAATCATCATGCAAAATTCCAATATGATTCTTCCAATAAATTTTTACTGTGAATCATTGACGTAACATCATGTCTTATATGACAGCTAGCAATGACAAGATAGTTACGCAAGCAAGTTTAGGCAGAAATTTACTAAAAATACTACATTGAAATTTCTGGCAAAAACTTAAAACTAAATTTGTAAAATTGAAAAACTTAGAACTGAATTAATATCATTTATGTCCGATTAGATAATTTTCCCTAAAAGATCACCGCCGTCGCCCTCACACCCAATGCTGCCTTATTCTTTGCTCGTGAGCTTACTACCTTTACATCCAAAGTTTATCTTATCTTACTTTGCAACGTATATAGGCACGTGCACTCATTTTTACCATCTCCGTCGACCATGAATCAACTCATCATCGTCCGTTGAATCGTAGATTTAGACCTTCCTAAGTGGATACCCATGTCCCAACTACTCCATCCGCGTTTACACGTCCTTTCCTAAACCATAAAAATGGTTAGAGAGTCATGTCCTATTATACTCGTTCGAGTCATGAAAGTTGTGCATTCGTTTTAAATAGCCGATGCCTTGCTCTACTAACTACCGACCGACGTCAACGACTACACTTTTGCGAAAGCGACGGAATGGCCTTAAGTGCGTTCCATTCCCATCTTCTTTTTGACCGACACTCATGAGTAATTTGATACGCCTGCGGTATAACCCATGGTTATATGTGTACCAGAATATAAATTATGTGGGCTGCATGCATGCGCCAAAAGGCCTCGAATCCGCCACTTTGATAAAATGAAAAGACTTGAGTGGGCCATTCTTCTCTCGTCCATTCCAATCACGGCGGGCGTCACGCGGCCCACCTCTTTGCGAACAATGATAAACATTGAGCACAAGCATGGAGACTTGACTATATGGAGAAAAATTACGGGACGAAGCAAAGAGAAAAAAATCTCGGGGACCCATGTCCCTCTTTTTTGGATTCGAAGCGAATTTCGATATCTTCTTTGTTAATAATCCAGAGACATAGACATGGAGACTTGACTGCAGACGGACCCATAGATTACTCTATAAGTCTCATCAATCGGTTAAGTCCGAACATTTCAATTTGTACAAATGACCTGAACCTAAAACACGTAGCTAACAGAATTTGAAGAGGCGACCTTCAATTGTCGAGCTGGGATTCCCTCGGCGCATCAATTAACCGCAATAACCCTTTCTTACGCCTTTTCTGTGCTTTAATTTTCTTTTTCAATTTATTCCTTTTATTTTGTCTAAAATGTCTTGTGGTTCTCTATTACTCCTCGAAAACCTTTCGTAGTAAAACGTAGTATAGCATAATTCTTCCTTCTCGATTGAAAGAATTATGATTGCGCTACATGTAAGATGGCAGAACGATGGACCGACAAAATTGCCGCGGATGTTAAATGCTGTTGGATAGTGGGGGCGGTAATGGTGATGGTTCTTGGAGACCGTGCTGCAAATATCAAACTCAACAAATAAATTTGCGTTTTTTTTCCAATTATAAGTCTTTCTTTTTGTCAAGGCACAAGTATAGGGGAACTCCCCCCTGACCAGTTTAAGCTTTATATACACCATGATAATTTCTCCTTAAAAAATGAGAAGTATAAACAAGTACGATTGAATTAATCTATTAAATGGGTCATTCCCATCTGGGCATCTAAGATGCACTATCTTAGAGATTTGATGAGTTAGTGCTCAAGCAATTAAATATATATATAAAAAAAATCGATTCTCGATGCACCCATTTCGTATTATATATAATTAATATTTTGGAAACCGAAAAATTCATTGCTCGGAACGATAAATAGACGGAATCACAAAGACGTGGTCTCCTTATCAAGCTTGTCGGATCACTAATTTCCTTTTAATTTTTTTTGCATATACACTTTATATTAAGTAGAGTTTTTACACAACCAAAACTTCACTATCTCCCAACCTAATTTCCCACTACAGAAAATACTAACTCAACTGTCCACCACTTTCCAAATCTCTAATTGATGCGCCCCCCAAAGAGAAAGAAAAGAAAAATGAGAAATTCTCTAATCCATACCTGTTCACACACACTGACATGGCATGGCATGGCATGGCATGGCATGATGTTAATGACTAACGATACCCAACACATTCACATGCACTAAACACATGCAAAACTCGAAAGGAGAGCGAAAACTTTTTCCACGTCCCGTAATTATTATGGCTCAATTCCCACACGACGACTCGCTCACACGGTGTACACGATCACGAAGCAGGGAAGCACAGCCCTCGGATTGAAGACCAGCAGATCCTCGTCGTCCAACCTGGTGAGGGCCCCACTCCCTCCCCGCCCGACGACCGAGTCGAACCCTCCGCCCTCCTCCTTGTCCACGTCGTCCGCCTCGCTCCCGACCCGACCCGCGATGACCCGGCACACCAGCATCGCCCGCTTCACGTGCATGAACCCGAACTCCTCCACCACGTCGTCCGGCAGTGTCCCGTGCGCCTTCCACCCGCTCGACAGCGTCGAGATGCCGTCCAGCTTCTTCGAGAAGCCCGACTTGATGATCCCGCACACGTTGCAGTACTGCTGGTTGCAGATGCTGGAATTGCCGTCTTGCCCCAGGTCGCACGTGAACGTCGAGCAGTGGAACCGGAGGAGCTCGTTGCCGTCGGCGACGCACCGCTCGTCCCGCCTCCTGGAGGCCCTGGCTGCCCGTGCCTTCACCGACTCACGGTACTCCTCGAACCGCGACAGTGTCCTCGGTCCATGGTGGATCTTCAGGATCCGGGGTACCCTCAGGCTCTTGCCTGCGGGCCACCCGGTCTGGAATATGATCTGGACAATGTTGCGGCCGGAGTCCTCGCCGATGAGCTCCGACACTGCGTGCCGCGTTGCGTGATGCTGCTCAAGGAGCTGCGGCTTCTGGAAGACCTCTCCACAGGACGTGCACGGGAAGATCGCGTCGTTGCGGAGGGGGAAGAACAGGTCGGCGTGGTCGGGCTCCTCTTGAAGGAGGGTCCCCGGCCAGGGCTTCTCGCGGGGTGGGGTCGAGGTGAGCTCCGCGAGGGCGTGAGCTTCCGCCGGCGGGACGAGGGAGGCTATGGATCGTTGGGAGTTTCGGGCGGAGGTGAGAGAGGGCGTTGGAGGGTGAGACGCTCGGGGCTTGGAGATGAGGATGCCTTTGAGGTAAGACCAGGAGGAAGAGAGAGCTTTGCGGGGCTTGAAGTGGGAGGCGGTCGGAGAGGTTTTGCGTTTCTTGATGGTCGTGGAGGCGGCGGAAACGGAGGAGGAGGAGGAGGAGGAGAAGATGAAGCAGCCGAGGTGGAGGAGGAGGAGAAGGAGGAGAGAGCGGAACTTGCCGAAGAAGGACGGCGAGGGTGATGATCCGGAGCCCGCCATGGTCGCAGGGGGACTGAAGTTTCAGCTTTTCATGTGGTCAGCAAGTCGCTGCAAGTTGCGACTCCCGAACTCTGAGCTGTGTTCACGTCATGAGAGAGAGAGAGAGAGAGAGAGAGAGAGGAGAGAGGGAGAGAGGTGTAAAGTGAATGATGGAAGAAGAAAGGGGGAAGCACAGAGTAAAGGAAAGGAAAAAAGAAGGAAAAAGATAGAATGTAAAGGGGGAGGGTGGTGGGGGCATGTCATGGAATGGAACAATAAAGGTTAGAGGAGTAGGTGTAACGCAACTTCGTGGCAGATTGGCATCCTCTTCCCCCATTAAGAATTTGCAATTAAAGCCCTGTTGCAGAATAATGTATGGCATTATTATATACGAAGCGCGCCAAAATTGAGTACACAGAAGGCTCGTGGTACTTTCTGCTTTAGATTTAATAATCGCGAGTGCACCTTACGGAAAAAAGTCTGAGTATTTGTACCGATCAAACAAATTGACAGTACCATTACACTTATCAATAAAAAATTTAAGGCTTGATTACACTTATTGATACATCAAGAGTTTAGACATATATAACATGCCGCCTACATATCAAGTCCTTATATTACATATTGTTGAATGCAATAAAATGGTGAAGACGGGCACCATCTGGCTTCTCACGAGGTTATGAGTTTGAAATATGAAAAGGTGTTTATAACTTCTCCACTCGGACCTACCCTCAACCTAGAGCGTTGTCCACAATATGCCAATAAGCTACAATAACACAATCCGTCCTTGCAAAAATCTCGATCATGTGGACACATCCCCATTCAAGACTTGCAAAAAGTAGTTGTAGCTTCAATCGGGACATTGTAAGGCTATTGTGAGAATTTTGTGTTAATTTCTCTTGAGAGCTAGATTACTTAAAAATGAACTTTGAACCTATCCAAATAAAGCATTTGAGGTCATTTTCGTCCCGAAAAGAAAATCGCTTTCTTGTTCATTCGATTTTTAATTATATTTTTTGACGAGTTCATGACCTTCTTATATAGTGTTTAGAGAATAAATAAATAAATAATGTTATTTTTTGTGTATTTAAAAATATATATCTATTTTTTAGATACTCCGAGCTATGTGCGGGTCATTTCCGGCCTAAGCATCTTAGGTCCCAAAGCATGGACCAGCCTGAAGAAAAAATGAATAAAACATGCTTGGAAGCTTCACCCCACCTTTCGGCCTAGTCTAGCTGTGTCGGTCCAGGCTTTCACCCTTTCCAATCACAAGAGAAAGAGAGAGAGGTGTAATTGCGCTTGCTTTTCACACTACTCCAACTCAAAAATTAAATTACCGAGCGAAAAACAATGGTCAAATATACTTCCAACATACTTAATGTGCCACTTCATCCATATTAATCACAACATACAACGTGCTCAGCAGGATGAGATGCATATTTCACGAATAACATGTTCGATCACTCTCACCGAGACAGATTTATTCCATCGCATGTGACGAAACTCACGTGAAATCAAGATTTTTAATTATTTAAATCCGACTTTATAATGCAAATACATTAACGGGCGGATTATCCATATTATTTCGAGGGAAAATAAACTTAATTCTTCGGACGTGGCAGGGACGTGCGGGTGCGCACACGTGCAAAGTTTCCCACCTGGGCGACAATTTCCGCTTCCATGTCTTCTGAATTTCACGTAATCCGAAGAGAATCCAAAGCCTCGCACCGTGCGGACCACCTCGGCCTCTCGTTCATCGTCCGCGCAGGGGTTAAAACACGCGACTTTGTCCGATTACCGTCCCCCTTCGCATCCCGACATTTGCTTTTGACGTAGCAACTACGGGGGACTCGTGAACGTGACGCGGATGCTCAGATCGATGTTCGGTCTAGATTTGCTCTTTTTCACAGCAGCGACAAATCTCCCCCCGTCGTTTACGGCCAGATAACATCACATGAGAAATGTAGAAAACTAATTATCCTCGTGGCCCGGGAGAGGCCACATTTGCGGTTCAGTCCCCCTCGCCTGTGTTTGGTTTTTCGGATCCGATGGAAGGTGATTTTGCTGAAGCATATGCCCGTTGGATTTCCTGAGTCGCGGTGTTGTCGGTAGCTGCAATGATAAGAAGGTGGTTTGTTGTTGATGCGGTGAAACCGGCTGACTCGGGGCGGTCGGACGTTGTCAAGTTTATTGGGGGTTTGATTTAGAGAGAAGGGTAGTTGGAGGGCTATTGGATAGGCGTGAATCAAAACGGATGATTGATTGATTAGACCATTAGTGATTGGCTTAGTAGTCGAAAGATGAATGCACTTAGATGGAGTAGTGTCACCGCCCTAAATTGATGCATTGGTCTAGCACAGGTTGCGGCCTTGCACTTGCGTTGGACATGGATCACGCCACAGACCGGATGTGCTTGAACAAGGTCACAAGTTGGAATGGCAATGGGTCGATGGCATAGGTGAATTGTGCTGATAGGCAAAGTCAGATTGATCAAAGAGCGAATCTCACTTCCAAGTCACCGGTCAATCAGTTTGACCGTTAGGTCAATAAGTTACATAGCTTGCTAGTAAAAGGAATAAGATTACATTTACAAATGTTTGGGATAAGAACACTACAAGTGTTATAACCTTTTCTCAGCCACTTAAATGCCAAGATCTCTAAAAAATGTTCATTTAAATGTCGTAACTTTAGATCAATCACTTGTGTGCCATGATTTTTAATAAATGTTCATCCAAGTGCCAAAAATCCGACGTGGAATAGCACTCGTGATAAACATTCTTAAAAAGTTGCTACTCAAGTGATCAAAAATAATAATCATGGTGTTTAAGTGAACAGTGTATATAAGTTATGGCACTCATGTAATTGAAAAAAAAGAAGAAGAAGAAGAGATTATGGCATTCAAGTGACAGTTGCAGTGTCATTTTTCCCAAATGCTCTCAAGGCACTTTCTAAACAATCAAATGATAAAATTTATAGTTTTCCAAGACATAACTTTTCTTATGTTGTGGGCAATTAGTGTTTTGAAATTTTAGAAATATTCTTCATAGAATATGCTTAATAAGTACTGTTAGGACACTTGTTAACAAGACCTATTCAGGAAAAAAAAAGACCTAAATATGTAAAACATGAATTACTTTTACCCATTTAATTAAAACTTCAAATGAGCAGCTCACATGATTGAGGATTCAATTCGCTAATGTAGTGGTCGAACTATCACAGAGATCAAGCCAATGACCAATTGAACTAATCAGCGTCTGAATCCGGCCTAATTTGGGGAAATGAGTAAGATCAATCGGAGCATGATCTGCTTCACAATTCAACCGATCGAATCGGTCCATTCGATCTAGATTTAAAAACACCAGTATCAAAGTTAATAATCGCGTACCAAGTTTACTTGGCTTTGACCGGTTCAAGAATAGCAAAGATAAGCCGCTGAGATGGAAACTTAATCCTCCCGCTTTCCAGAGACAATGCCTCGAACAATTTTTACTTTTACCGACTAGGGAAACCCTTTGCTTAGAATCTACGTTTGCGGTTATTGTCTGTAATTATTGGGACAGAGAGCTGAACTGACCGGAGAAAAAGAATTGAAGAGATGGCCAAGTTACTGCTTTTTTCCAACCTTTAGCAAGCCGCGTTAAGTTGAGGCAGTAATCATCGCTCTTTCCAAGGTCGTGTCACGGCGATAATTTTGGGATGCGATCGATTTGATGCCGAGGGCAAATGGCCATTCTCTCGCTTGTGGGACATCATCTAATCTTCATGTGGGCCGTCTAATGTATCATTGCGTGCCCTTCCATGTCTCTCGTTCATTAAATGTTTCTAAATGTCCAAAGGACCTTCTATCATGAAGTTTTGGAAGACATGAAATGCCGACGCGGTATCATCAAAACCAATCAGTACGTGCTCTTTTTCACACCTCAGTTATTATGGAAAGTATACAAGAAGGATCTCTCCAGTCAATTACATCACGTCGCCAGGTCACGCGTTGCAACTGCTCCGTGATACGCATTCTTGCCTTGTACCTGCTCAAAATCTCAAGGACAGAGAACAGTTTTAAGATAGCCTGAAGATGAAATCAGAGATGATAATTCCCGACATGCCAAGCAAATTCGTAATCACGTCGAAACAACTCGGTAACTATACGAGATGATGCGGATAAGATCGAACCGCTCATCCTTGGCACAGGTAAAAGCTTCCACGGCATCTTGGGGTACAATAATGGAATAAGTTTAATTATCTTGTCGACTGCCGGACACTCCAAATTTAACTTTTGCTTTTGGGAAGTAAAATAAGTCACAAAAGAGGTGACCCACAAGGCTTTTTTGGCGGGGCCTCTGAGTCTCTGACTCTGTGTCTCTGTGTGCTGGTGAATGATACTTGGGTACTCGCGGGAGCCAAGCAGCATCATGACGATGAAGCGAAGAATCCGAAAGACTGGCGTGTGATCTGTCCGTGCTTCTCGTGTTTTATTTGTGCTTAGTGTTCTGTTCTCATTATAAAATGAGCATTTGGAGTGTCTTGTAATGGTAAGTGTCCCACCATTCATGGCTCCTTCTCAAGCCCACCCATCACAAAAACAACCTCACCCGACCCGGCCGACGGAACTTTCTCTAAGATCCTAAATTAGCTATTTTAGAATTTTTCCTCATTAAACTACGATTTTGTTCGTAAGGATACTGAAATCAGTTGAAGGGTTTTAGTGGATTGTAAATTTGCTTTTCCACAGTCGGGATCAAGACAGTAACTGGATAAAATCGTAACATCGTGCGGATCTGATATTTTGTGATGAGTTGACAGCAAAATTGGACCTACCAATTGGGGCTCACATAAAATAGCAATATCGAGAAATGAGTTTGGCGTCTTTCTGCTTCGGGAAAACTTTTTCAGAAATATTTTTTTCTATTTCTATTCTCGAAAATAGTTTTTGAGCATTTAAACAAGTTTAGTAATTATATAAAATTTTTGTTTCCATAAGAGAAATGCATTTGGTATAACCTTATATATTCTTGTGACTTGGAATTTCTTTTAATTTATTAATAATTTTATTACAACTTTTTTTTTTTTCCTTTTTCTTCTCCTTCCTTTAGCCTGTCGCTGGCTTCGGGGGAGCCTCACTGTGACTGGGTGAGGCGACCTTGCCTGACCAAGGCGAGGTCGAGTCTCACCCGACCACTATGAGGTTGGAGTTGCCCAGCCACGATGAGGATCACGGTGGCGAGTGAAGCTCAACCTCTCCAAATCTAGGTAAGGTCGAGCCTCGCCAATGGCCGGCAAGCTAGGGGTGACCTTGCCAAAGTGCCAGCAAGGCTCCTACGAGATTGCCGAGCCTTGTCTGGTCGGTCGCCAACTAGCACTAAGGCCGATGACCAACAAGGGGAAGAAGAGAGGAAGAGAGAAAAAAAATAAAGAAAAGGAAAAAAAGCTTGATTTTCGTTTTTCCATTTTTGTTTCTGAAATTGTTCTCGGGAACAAGAAATAATTTTTTTTTTTTTCTTATTTTTGTTCCAAATTTGTTTATCGAAATAAATTTGTTCCCAACAAAAAACTTACAAAACACATTTTTATTTTATTTTGCTCCCGAGAACAAATGAACAAAAACAATATTGTTCCTGAGAACAAAAAACTTACCAAATACGTTTTTGTTCCAATTCTGCTCCCGAGAACAAAAATATAAACACCTATTCCGAGAGCGTTACCAAACGCAGCCATACTTGCTCGCTACATGAGATAGAGTTAGATTTGGGCTTTTTGTATGCAAGCAATTGAGGAACAAATTCGGACTGTACGTTAAGATGGGCTCCAATAGATGACCTAGATCAACCCATCTATCATCTCAAACCATTTCGATGTTTGTCGCTTTTACTAGGATGATAAAGGCCCATAAAAATGTTCAAAAAATTGAGAAGATAATAATAATAATAATAATAATAATAATAATAATAATAATAATAATAATAATAATAATAATAATAATGCCACAATTTTTGTAAGGTACTCACTTTGCTGTTATAACTATTTAAGCAATCATTTAAAGATAATAATTTCTAAAAATTGATCATTTTCAAGTGACATCAATCACTCACTTCATTCGAAAAAAAATACATGTGACATAATTTAGAATAAATAATCCAATGTGACTTGCTGGAAATGTTAACACTCAAGGTATAATTGAAACGACATCTTTTGACAACGTAAATATGCTAGTGATTGAGAAATTAGACTCGCTTTGCTCCACAAACCAATCCTTAAACCCAGATTCCAGTTTCGACTCTGAATGAATTGTTCATCCGTGAGGGGCCCCGTCTCATCCCGCGGTAGCCAAGCCGCTGGTGAAATTGAACATGACCATCGCCTGGACGTCTGACGTTAAGGTGGGTTGTGTGGGAGAGAGAATTGAAATGATCAGGGCGATGGTGGCAAAAGGAAGAGGGAAATCGCAAGTAGGGCTAGGGATTGGATTGCAACCTAAATTAGTACCAAATCCCTATATTCGATGTAAGATGGAGGGCTTAAACCGCATCGTTTCGAAACATTTCTGCAGTCATCATCTCTCCAATGAACCATTCGCACGATTTAACATTAAATTACTGTTATGTAGGATTTTTCAGGTAGGAGTAATCGCAAATTCAACTTAGGGGAACTTTTTGTAAAAATTCTGATATTTAATGATCTCTTGAAAAGTTATTATACCAAAATGAGTCCGTACAAAAGTTATCACATTGTTGATATCATTTTCCCAAACATTTACAATGTAATTTTAAAACTTTATTTTTTTCTATTCTTTTCTTGAAACACACCTACTCGCATGCTTCTTCCCTCGTGGTCATCACCTAACCTTTAGTGCACGGACATTAAGGTAAGCCCCTTCATGGAGAGTAGCAGAGGGCATTCAGAGAAGCCTGCCCCAACCCCGATAATCCGCCCCTTCTGTATATTTTTAAAAAATTATAAAGTACAATTAATATATCAAAACTATAAGTATTTGTGTTCCATAACCTATTACAAACACGTTGATATAGATAAGTAGCGTTATTCATGAAATTGCGTTTTTTTTTTTTAAATAATTTCTAATGCAAATGAGTTCAAAGTAAAATAATTTATAATTATTTTGAAAATTAAACAATAATTAGTTCTTGATATATTATTTCAAAAAAATTAATGAAAATCTTTTTCTCATGGATGCGCCCTCTTCCCCCCCCGCCCCGCCCCGCCCCGCCCGACGTGAGGCATGGGGTGGTGATGGGGTAAAGAGCAGTCTCATGGGGCGGGGATGGAAAACGTGACCTTGGCCCGATTCAACTCGTGCCCAGCACTTCATTGTTCGCTTCATTGTGTTCCAATAGAAGTTAATTTAATGGAGACCTAAAAGAGCCCACCCCAGTTCTCTTCTTATGAAACATCCCAGACAGGATGAAAGGGAAGAACATGGGCAGCAAGGCAAGTCACAAAAGATGAGGCCGTGCCATGGGATGGATCACGCAGCCACGTGATGAACTCAGAGCGACCTGTTCTTTCGCCTTTTACTAAAGAATACCGCGTGCTCTATTTCTGGAGGAGTTCCTCAACTGGGGGAGCACCTAAAATAGAGTTGAAGTTAACTTTGTAGCCATTGCAGGTTGTGTCAACAGATTCGTAGCAACCCTCTCCTGAAGCCGAACCCGTTGCAGACTGATCCCCTTTTCTACTTCTTAGTGAACCCGCCGACTCTTCGATCTCTTAAAAAGGGTAGGTATGTTTTGCTGTTGCTGTGGAGCAGGAAAAGAAGAATCTCGTTTCCATTCTAAAAAAGACCGATTCAGCATCTTTAGGAGCCGTGCCCACTGCCCACACACTATTTCCATTCACTATGAATTCCGAACGAGGTCACTAGCATCAGATACTGAGCTATGCAAATGATTCCATCCTGACATACCAGCATGCTCACAAGTCATTCGAAGTTTTCAGGTTATGGATTCAGTTCCTTAAGTCAATTGCCCTGCTGTTGAATTAGTCTAAAGTCTTAACCATTGTTCAAGCGACCATATTCGACCACGTCAGAACCCCAGCGCTGCTGAGCACCAAATGATTCCCTCTTGACTAACAGGTTATATGTGACTATCTTGGAGTTTGCAAGAGCTTAAACTCCAGTGAGCCTATTTATGGAGTTTTTCCTTTCTTAAAAAGGTAGCCAACAACTGTGGCAATGTCAGGCTAAGAGGAAAAGAAATATGTGACTATCTCTACATGTCCATTCGCCTTTCTCTAAAGAACTGTGACCGTGCACTTGTAATCCTCATAACTTTAAGGCTCAAAAACTGGACTATTAGCTTCAAATCAATGTTATCACTGGACCAATTCAGGCTTCAAAATGTAGAACATATGGAGCAATTGTTTCTTGCAACTGCTGTCCTAATAGAAAAGAATGAACAACGAAAGAGCAGGAGTAATAGGACCATAGGTTCTTGCTTCAAGCCAGGCCTTGCGTTTCTAGTTTCCGAGTTTTCCCTCTGTTCTCTGCCTCATTGTGAGTAGATGGAATAATGTTCAATTGTGACCAACTAACAAACAATGCAGATCGATTGCTCTTATAAGCCAAGCGATTGCAAAAGCTTTCTTCCAATGATGGGATCCGAATTCTGAACCAAAATCAGTATGCTACCATCTCCGAAGCATGTTCTGTTTCAATCCTCTCTTATCTCAACTCCACTGATGACCTGGTTTGGATTAGATTTCGATGAAATAATAACGTTTATTTGATAAGTCTAACGGAGGAGGTTTTCATGAGTCTTCCAAGTCTCTTCCAAGTCTGCTACTGCTCTTCTTTCTTGGGGAGAGAAACAGTGAAATGGAGTCCCACATCGTGCATGAGAAAGAATCACGGACCAGAGCTGGGGACAAAACACAAGGTGAGGCGATAGGGAAAAGCATACCTTTCTCGGCCTTTTGGCTAAGATCAAGTGTAGTATCTGTTCTTATCAGTTTAATATCTGATACGTGGGCCATCGGTCCACATGATATTAAATTAATTTTTTCAGGGGGAGAGGCCGCCACAGTAGCTTGCTACTGGGCCTCTCGCGCGTCGCTCGGGCGTTGCACTGCTGCCCTTGCCTGGCGCACCCCACCAAATCCCAGTTGAAATGAATTTTCTATTCTAGTCATCTGTTTAATACGCTCATAAAGAAACGAATTGACGGGTCTATTGTCTTTCCTATGTTATTTTTCATTGCTGTCATTATTCAAAAACGTTCATGCTATTCTGCTATATATTTCGCACAATACAGTAAATCTAATAAACAACGCGCATGAGATAGTTGGATGGGTTTCGACGCCTTTGTGACAGATTCTGACGCGCCGAAACCATGCAGTAGAAACTGGGACACATTTCCATGTCATAAATTTGAACTTTAGACAGATTTCTCAAAGGAAAAGCCTTTGAGCAGCGCATACTTATCGAGGATTTCAGCCCACTCGGTTGGCAGAAGTTTTCTTCTTCAGTTTCAATCCCGCAATGTCAGCAGTGGCAGTTTGAATGTCTCACGGACATCAAGTCTGCCCCGATTTTCTGCTCACAGATCATCCGAGCTATTGCCGCCTTGTTCAACTTGAGGTAACTAACAACTTCGGCTCACCTAGATTGGAGCTGAGAATTTGTTCATACATTTCTTACGCAACCGACAACTTGGAATCTATCTGAGACTGCAAATTCCCTCCTCTCTTCTTCAGCTCACTCGACTATTCCTCAACTGACAAATACTTGGCCTTCTTGGCCTGAAAATATCTGAAAATTTTGTTAGGCTGCTCGGTAATCTGGGATTTCTTCTATCGACTTCAACTTAAGCAGTCACTCAACAGTCAAGAATGGATTGCTTGCGAGCTTGTCCACCGAAAAACCTATCTCTTCCGGGTTCTCTGAGGATAGCAAGCATGAGAAATCCAGGGCAACAATCGAATATATCTTCTTGTGATTAGTAGACATTTCCTCTGCCTAATCAGAACCTACAAAAGTCAAAGGAGTTGACGCGTGAGCTTCATCATGGTGCTGAGAAAGAATATGTTTCAAAGACTTCAAACAGTCATCAACTCCTTCACAGGATTGAGCCTGGAGTTCCTGGACTTTTCCCACATCTTGTGCTTTGAAAGCTTTCAATGCGTAGCAGCTGGAAACGATGCCTTGGTCTGGAGCAATGTCCTCACTTTCATTTGCAGAGTCAGAGCCATATTTCGAGTATTCACTAGTATCACCTGTATTTTTATCCTTTACATATCACAGGTCGATTACAGATGCTTCATTTCCAGTGTTGCCTGGGGCTGGCATTTTGTAAATGGTCGAGTTCTGCACCTAGGGAACTGCAGAAACGTTTTAATGTAGAAACGTTTAACAAAGTGGTAAGTATTCAACAGAGAATCAAGTGTGAATTGAAATCTCATCAAGGAGAACAGGAGATTTCAGGCACACGTTTAATCTGTCAACATGAAACAAGAAAAAATTGCACCGGAAGGCAGGGAAGGATCTTGGCACATTGATATTCATGATTTCATGGAAATGGAAATTGCCTGAGGGAGATTTTAAGATGAATAGAGTACAGCTAGGCCATTGGGAAAAGTAATATAGGCTGTATGTCTATAACTATGCAAATGTCCCATAAGGCCAATAAGGCCAATAAGGCCGTGTTGTTGGGGCGGCACACATGCTTTCCTTGCAATGGTTCATGATACTGCAGATGTTGTTTCACCTTTCAAATGAATGCAAATCTGGTTCGAATATGTGCAAGCTCCGTCATCTCTTCGTACGTATGGACACTTTCACAGAAACTTGAGAATGGACTAGTGGCACCAAATTTGCTTTCAGATTAGATATCTCTGCACTGTGCATTGCCTTTGGACTACTTTTTTGTTTTCTTCCACAAACTCTACTATTTGATGCAGCACAAACCTTCAATAGAAATTGAGGAAACTTTAGCTATGGGCCCTGAATTTCAAACAGCAAAGTCCATGGGAAAATGTAATGGGTTATTTAGTTTTGATTCATTGAATATTAAAATTTGGAGACGGCGATGTGATGATGAGTGAGCACAACTTTTGTGTGTAAACATCAGGTTTGTCCCAATTTTGGAGTAGCTGGGGCATGTAGAGATGATGTAAGATGACAAAACCGTCTCCAACATATAGAAGTCCAGCTCTTTTAACCATGCTTCGTGTGAATTCTATTGTATCTGACTCCATACCACTCTTGGAAGGGCTTCTTCAACACTTGTCCAGAATTTATTGAAGGAGGAGGTTCTGGATACAATTCAATTGATTTCCTAGTTCCTTAAGTCTCTTGCAAATCTTGACTGCAGCAAGAAACCGAGTTTCTTCTGCTGATCTGAACACCGTGCAAACTCACATTGGAGGCCCACCTTCAGATTTTACAGCTTTATACTACACTCAAATCTCTTCTCTGAAAGTTGAGGACTCATCTTGGGTCTGAAGGCTCTGTGTTTCTGAACACGCAAACCTCACTCAAGGCAATGGGAGACTCCCATTTCGTTTCCTATACTCACTGTCAATATGATCTTGTCGGTTTACCACCACGGTCTCTGATCTTAGCTCACAATTGAGAAACCAATAAGGACCCGATAGGTTCTGATGTAAGTTAAATGGATGAAGTCCTTTTCTCCAATATTCCAAGACGATTCCACCAGCGGTGGCAATACGAACAGTTTGAACGTCCCACATAGGAAAAGAGTCTTGGGCATTTTAACAAAGCCAGTCACAAAAACACGAGGTCGTATCCTAAGAAAAATCACGCAGCCATGTGGTGAGCACAGAGCGAACTATTCTTTCGCCTTTTACTAAAGAATACCGTGTGCTCGTCACACTCAATGGCATACGCCTATTTTTGGAGGGGCTTCTTCAACTGAGGAAGCTCCTAAAATATAGCTCAAAAAACTGTTCATGAAAAATAGGTGTTCTTGAAAATCATTGGAGCAGTACGTTAGCGTGGAAAGAAGTTTCAACACTCGCATTCTCTGGAATGATAGAGGACTCTGGAATGGCAAGAGTGGCAACAGCATAAACCACAGAAGACTTTGTTTGGAGTCATACCTTCGTCAAAAAGTATCGGAAACAACTGATGACAACAATCAGAATCCTAGAAACGTCTGAGGGTTCCTAAAAGCACAAGCTTAAAAACACAAGCGCATGCTTCTTCCCTCGTGGGTATAAGCCAACCTTGAGAATTCAGAGATCAGGTTTAGACCCTTGTGGATAGTAGCAAAGGGATGTAGAAATAGCATAAGGTGGCAGAAATGTCTCTTTAGTCGTAAACATTATTCAAGCGTCTTCAAGCTGTAAGGGTTTTTAAACCACAGAGAGCCCATTTATTGAGGCCTTCCTTGCTGAGGAGTCGTCTACACCTGTGGCAACCTCTCGGAGGAAGATAAAACAGGAGCATAATTGAGCCTTTCAACAGAACCCTGCATCTGTGCGCTAGCAATCCTGAGAAATTTCAGGCTCGAAAACCGGACTGTTAGCTTCGAAGCAACGTGACTACTGTATCGGTTTGTGCTTCGAAATGCATAAACTAGGGAGCACCTGTTTCTTGCAACCGCTGTCCTCATTAATACAAGATGAATGAACTCCGATTCAGTTTAATCGGCTTTGCTTATTCATATTAAGAGGGGTACCTCATCATCTTTGGGCTCTTTCGCATGGGTGACAACCAAAAAGCAAGAGCGAAAGGACTGTGGATTCTCGCTTCACACCAAGCCTTGCGTTTCTAGTTTTCGAGCTTTCACTCGTTCTCTGCCTCATCATAAGCAAATGGATTGGGGTTCAGTCTCCACCAACTGACAAACAATGCACAGATCAATTGCTTTCTTTAAGCCAAGTGACTGCTGAAACTCTCTTTACAAGGATGGGATTTGAACTCTCAACCAAAATCGGCATGCCGCTAAATCTGAACCACCTACTATTCTGTCTTAATTGTCCATCATCTCAACTCCACTGGTTTTCAGGAGTCTTCCAAGTCTGCCATCGTTTTTTCTTCTTTTTTGCGAAGAGAAACAGTGAAAAGGAGTCCCATATAGGAATGCGAGAAGCATCACGGACCAACTCCACTGGAGGTTTTCAGGAGTCTTCCAAGTCTGCCATCGTTCTTTCTTCTTTTTTGCGAAGAGAAACAGTGAAAAGGAGTCCTACATAGGAATACGAGAAGCATCACGGACCAGAACAGGGGACAAAAGCGGAGGCTTGCACAGTAGAGCAAAGCATACGCCTTTTGGCTAAGGTCAAGTGTAATATCTGTTCTTATTAGTTTAATATCTGAAACGTCAGCGATCGATTCACATGATATTAAATTAAGTTTTCCAGGGGAGAGGCTCTGCAGTAGCTTGCTACTGAGCCTTGCCACTGGCCCTCTTGTGCGTCGCTCAGGCGTTGCACCATTGCCCTCGTCTAAGCACCCCACCCAAGCTCAGCCAAAAATGAATTTGCTACGTATGCAATGTGTAGACCAAAAATAAGAACAAATCGACGATGTGCAAAGGTGGGAGGAAAAAACAAATTGACGGTCTATCGTCTTTGGCTTAAGCAAATGCGGAGTTGAGAATTGGGGAAGCTGTTTATGATTTCTGAGAAAAAATAATAGGAGATATCCTCTAATCTGATCCAAGGTGCACCAGGTCTTCTCGTCCAGGACAATCTGATCGTGCTTTCGTGTCGTCGTTTGTTGGGTTGTTGACACCTAAATTTTGGTGACCCATTTATTCATTTATCGCATTAAAAAATAATATTAGTTAATTAATTAATTGTATAGCATATAGATTTAGGTACATTTGCATTTTTTGCATTTATTGGACCGGTGGTGGGTGGATTTGAATTAGTAGTTCTGAACTTTAAATTGACAGGCGGACTAAAGCGTGAAGTGAAGCAAAATTGGCCCAAGCTTTTTTTAGTAATCGGGAATTATCTCGTGAGAAAATAAGAATTTGAAATTTTTCGGGATATGATGAATTTTTCAGATAGGGCAGATGTGAAAAGTGAATATTGCATTTGGAAAAAAAGAATCTTTGTGGATATCAATTTGGAAAAATTAAAACCCTAGTCTGAAGCTTATAAATAGATTAGTCGTATAGGGTTTTCGAAGGGCCACACATATTGATACATATGGCCACATTGAGGGGGAGCAATTCTGAATACACAGAGACACATACGTGAGATAAGAGAGAGATAGAGTGCTCCACCAAGCTTGGTCGAGATTCCCTTGCCATGTGCATCCCGCTAGCCACATCGCCGCGCTCTCATGCTCGCAACGCTGCCCCATATTGCGAGACCACCATCGGGACGAGCTGCTGCACTAGCATCCTCAGCTGCGTCGTGATCCCCTCTGATGAAGCATCCGCGAGCCATGAGTCCCAGCAGTTCAATCCTACAATTTGCTCCACCTTGACGCTCATCCAAGCAACATGTGGCGGTGGGTACATTAAAATTTTTTAAAGATGTGTGCTGATCAAAGAAGCAGAGAACACATCCACACGTCTGAAGAAAGGATTCCACCGCACATGAATTGACTCCGCTCTCGATGATCCCGAGTGTGATTTGCAAGCCACGGTGACCATCCCCACTCCTACCGTCTGACAAGTCTAAATTTGGAAACACATCCGAGTGACATCAAGAGCTAGCTAAGAATTTTGGTCAATTTGGTTCCCATATATTCTGTTGCCATTCCTTGAAATATTCTAATGTTGGTTGAATTCCCTGATATAGAAAACGACAGCCACAATTGGGAGGAGACGTAAAAAAGGAAAAAGTTTCTTGCTTCTTTTTCTCTTTGTAGGTCAACGGAAGATCAATACAAGGGAACTCGATTCCCTGAGAGACGAAGCAGAGCGGTGATTTTTGGCTTGGTTTGTCAGTCCTTGCAGCGAAACCAGAATCTCCAGCAATTCCAGGCCGGTGAGCAATTTCCAAGGGTCAAGCACTGCTCAGCGGGATCCAGATTTCCCACTGAATTTCATCCGAATCCAGCGAGCACGAGACAACCAGCAAAGTCCTCAGCCGGTCCCCGAGCACCACCACTGTTCCTGCTCCTGTAACCTGGCTTCAGCAAGTCCGACGTCACTTCTAGCAAAGCTCGGGTGTCCTGCACTCGAGCGCTATCGATATTCCGACTCGATTGCTCCGCCATCATCCGTTTTGTCCACGCTGGCCAATAACGGCAACCCTGAGCCATATCAATCGCCTTGCTGCGCTTGCTGAAATTCTTTTGCAGGTTTTTCCAAATGCTCCAGTTCAATCCATTGGGGAAGTCTCGCATGTTCTTGCGGTCATCGCAGCTCCTCACCATCGTGACCATCTCGCTCACGACCTGTTGCTGGTGTCTCCTCAAGCTCATTGTTGTTGCCTCTCAGGGAGGCCAATTACTTTGAGCAAGTGTCCAAGTTGCTACACCTCCCTTTTTCCTCCATCGATCCATCATCCAAGGGTTGTGGTTCGCGACTTGCCCTATTTGGAAGCTAATATTCGGATTAGGTAAAAATCTTATCCAATTTAATTTCCGAATATTCAGTTTTCTTATTTGAAATTTCCATACACATGATTGAAATTCCCGATATGTTATCATATCCGCAATCTTGAGTGCCCTTATGAATTAGGAAATTTTCCTAATTTTGCAACGTGCGTATGATTGACAATCCGATTTCACGCTCGAAATACGACTCGCAATCGCACGGAAAAATCGTCAATCCGATCTCACGCTCGAGATACGATTCGCGATTTTATTTGAAATTGGCTAATCCGATCTCATGCGCGAGATACGATTCGTCAATTTATTTCCAAAATGGACATGGATGATATCTTGCCTGATTTGTTACCATGCTGTTCTTGATGTCTTATTTTGACTCCTCCCGTAAAAAAATCCAAAAAAATGTGAGTTAGATTAGGTTTATTTCCTGTTTTAAGGTTATCTTGCATGTTTAGGGTAGGAAATTTATTATTTCGCATTTAAAAAAAAAAGAAAAAAGAAAAAATCATCATGCATATGTCATGTAGAATTAGGGCATCTTTTGTACGTCATTTCATATTAGGATAGATTGCATGCTTATTAAGAAAATAAAAATGCCATGTGCACGTCATATAGCATTAGGTTCATAAAATGCACGTCATTTAGTAATTGTTGCTAGGTTCATTTAATTAGAAATTGCCCGTCATTAAGATTAGGTCATTTTGGTTAATTTAGATTGCATAGTTAATTATTGCATGTTCATTAAGAAAACATAAAAAATTACTTTACCCATTCATATAGTTCAGGCTATACTACTATGTCATATCATTTCATGTTAGATTAAAAGCATTGCACTGCATATGGATTATATTCTCATTAAATCAGTGAAAACACAAATTGAATGATTGCGTGTTAATTAGGAATTATATATAGGGTTGCTGATGTGAATTCTTATCTAACAACGCAGATGCTTTCGTTGCTATGAGGTAAGTCTTGCAATTTATTTATTGCTTTACTTGGGTGTTAAATTGGTGGTTTGCGCACCCGCATGATCGCATCACATGTTAGGAAAATAGATTTAAAATTAATTCAAGCTGCCTGCAAAACATTTTTCAAAATAAAAGAAAAAGGTACCGAAAGGGCATTAGAGAAATCTAGTGTAACCAAGTCCCCGTACCCATAGTCTCTGGTTTGTAGGAGTAAAGTAAATCTCCCATTATTTTACTTGGGTTTCTAATCGACCCACCAAAAATAGATTAGTGGCGACTCCTAATTGAAAATCATTTGTATGTTAAGAAATTTAAACTTAAGTCGCGAATTGGTATGGGCTTGGGAGAGCTTCGAGTTAAGTCTAGGTTTAACAATCCATTAGCCAAACCCTAGGTGGTTCACACCCAAAAAATAAATTGGTCGCAACATGGGTTAATCCCCCGTCACACTGCCCACCACTGAATTGTTGTTAAGTCATGAACCCAACTTACGTGAAGCATAAAAAAGGCGGAACAACTACGTTTGCAGGAAAAGCAATTTTTGCATGGCACTTTAAGCTTAATCGGACGTGAAAAGCAAACCCAAAAAAATAGATTGCGCTATACTTTTAACTTTCACTTCCATATTGATTCTTAGACTGCACAATGACACAACGAAGCAATTGGTAACCTGCACAGAACTGTTTTTTCATGCACATGACAGAAAGTAGAAACTATGTACTTCAAGGAGGCCATTCTCTAGCTTGAACAATCGAAGCAGATGACAAATTCAGACATCGGCCAAAGTCACAGACAAACTGCGGGCACTGTGGAAACAAGTTCTTAGGCTGGAAGAGACCTGCACTTTCAGCGGAGCGTCCCCACTGCCTTCTTATACGTGTACCACCTCGCTACCAAGAGAAAAGCTCCCAAGTTGATCACGCTGAGGACTGCCAAGAGCCAAAAGAAGTAATGGAGGTGACCGTAGTTCAGATTGTCCGGTATCCATCCCAGTTTCCCGTGTCTTGTACTAATTCTTGTGACAATAGTTACAAGGAGTGAGCTCAAGTAGTTTCCGAGTGCATTTGTGGTAAGCGAGAGAGCAGAGCACATGCTCCTCATGGCATCAGGCGCTTGCTCATAGAAAAACTCCAATTGGCCAATGAACGTGAACACTTCTGCACAACCGATGAGGAAGTACTGGGGGACCTGCCAGAATATCGACATTGGTACGTACTCGTGATCGTAGTAGTCATGCCTCCTTACCATCTTAAGTCTAACGACCTCCAGTATTGCTGCCGATATCATGGCGAAGATGGATATGAAGAGGCCAATCCCCATTCTCTGCAGTTGGGTCAAACCACTTTTGTGACCTGTGAATCTCCTTGCCACTGGAACAATGATGCGGTCGTATACAGGGACCCAGAATATGACGCTGAGGGTGTCAAAGATAGAGAGAGAGGCTGCTGGAATTTTAAAGGTAGAGTTTCCAACATGAGGGTCCATAGTATAGCCTTGTAAAACAAACAAGGTACCCATCTGGTTGTACACAGTGGCAAAGACGATTCCGGTGGCCCATACAGGAAGCAGCCGTATGATCGCCTTAAGCTCCTCCACTTGGGTGACGGTGCACAGCCTCCATGGATTCACGGGTTCTTTAATGTGATTGGTTTGTGTTTCCACAGCAGCTTTGTCAAAGAAACTGCAGATTTAGAAAATGCAAAGAAACTTAGGACAAGCGAGTGTGCTGAAGGATTTCTTGAAATGTAAAGTATCCTAACATAATAAAACTGTAAAGGTTCAACTCACAAAGTAGAGCAAATTCAGAAATAAAATTTCAATATTATGAATTTGATGAATATAGCAACTCTCTTGAGGATTGCTGATCGGCCCTTTTTTTTTTCCTGTGTGATCAGAGTTAGTATTTGTATCCTAACTGTCTCAAATAAACAGCAGTATAACCTTGGAACAAACAATCATGCAATTGATCCAATATGTGCTGCAAGACTAACAAATATGTTCCGTCTGCTCACTTTCAACTGACTCTGGTGAGTGACTAATTTAACCCGAATAAATGGAGGAATCCTGATCTAAGCATGGTTGAACAGAGCAATCACACAAATGCAAATTGAAGCACTAACCTCAAATCTTGGGTATGATCAAGTTTGCGGCTTCCTTTGATAGCAGACTCGGCATCTGCAGTCTCATGCAGTAGAGACTTGTCAGCTGGTACTTCCACTCGATATTTTCTGAAGGATGCCACCACCACTTGACAGAGGCGTGTGAGGGGGCTCCCTCCGGGGTTTTGGTTACGATAAAGGCGCGTGCCCGAAAAGAAAGTAGCTACTGCAATTGCCATAGCAGCTGCTGGAATGCCGAAACCCAATGCCCAACCCACATTTTCTTGTATATAAACCAAAACAGAGCCTGCAATGAGTGCGCCTATATTGATTGAGAGATAGAACCAGTTGAAGAAAGAACCCTTGCGTTTCTTCTCAGCCTCGTCAGCATCATCAAATTGATCGGCTCCGTAGGATGAGACACAAGGCTTGATCCCTCCAGTCCCTAGGGCTATGAGATAGAGTGCTATAAAGCACACTGCACTTTGGATATTCGTAGCGTGGCAATTATCTTTCCCTGTACAGCTCGGCTTTAGTCCCAAAACTGATGCTGAGAGCGTCGGCAGTGTCATCCCCTGTGTATAATGATATAATAAGTCAAGATTGCTGAATCTTGATTGATTGTAAAAGTATGCTATCAGTTCTAGTCGGTATGCTAAATTTGTGAATGTTCAACAGAGAAATGCGGAACCCTTCATTTGTGCAGCACAAACTGCACAGGTTGATTATCAAGTACTCAGATGAGGAATAATATGTAAATGTGACTTACGAAAACATAGATAATTGAGAAGCATGCTATAGTCCAATATCTCCCTAGATAGGCATCAGCGAGAAAAGCTCCAATCAAAGGAGTGATGTAGCACGTTCCACCCCAGTTCGTTACATTGTTAGTAGCGGTTGTACTGTGTTGATGTAAGTGGAACTTGAAGTAAAGCACCAGATTGGAGCTCATGCCATAGTATGCCAGCCTTTCACAACATTCGTTGCCTATTAATAAGACATAGATACCATAAGCGTCTTCTTTCCGTGAATAAGGTTCAGTTAAACTCTTTAAGGAAGTGGTCGTGTGGAGTTACCTAGAATAAAGGGGCAGGCCTTCCATGTTCCAGTTTTCCTTTTGTCAGCAGGGTCGCCTTTGTAGTCCACCGTTCCATCTTTCGTGTAAACATCTTCTTCCCCCATGGGTTTTGGCGATTCTTGTCTCTGCTTTATTTTGTCTCAGTTTGGCTTCTCAACAAATGGTTGCGGAAGCTTTATGTCTTCAGGCTGCAATAGAGAAGCACAATTCACATAAAATCTTTCTGCCTTCATTTCTCTACAAAGGTGAAAGCACTGAATTTCTGCTTGTGAAAGAGTGACAAGTCTTTTTAAGGGATTCGTAAAGCTAAAATTTTCTCTTTTCCGGTTTATCACATCAGCTCATAAATTTTCTTAATCCCGATTCTAACCTTGGAAATGGACCCGTAAACGGCACTATCTCTCATGAAACAAACAGCAAATTTCTACATTCCCATCCATTCCAGCATAACAAGTGTTAAATAACTAAGTCAAACATAGTAACGGGTTGAGCCTGCATAAATAACTGAGTGATACCGCAAGAATCTCCAATACCAATATCACACCTTTAGCACCCTAACTGCCGATGCTTGCGGCTAGCATTTATGGCCGCATGAAGGGACGATGAAGATCATACCCTCTAATTTGAGTTTCTAAGCATTGCCAGTCAGCACAAGCATTGTGGATCTTTTACTATTCTCTCAAAGCTGCAGCGCCAAGGAAGGAACTTCTGTATGGTCGCGAAAGTCATCTAATCAAGAATGCGCCTACACAATTCATCCCGCTGGATTCAACCCAGTTACGGTGATCAGCTCAGGACGTGGCCGGAAAGGACAGGCGAGCGTTCACTGAACTTGAAAGCTCAAGAACAGGGAAGTCAACCCATGAGTTTTGACTGACCATGACTGACGTAAAATAGCGCGCAGCTTATTGCTTACGGGAGCCTGCAACTCTCGACTAAACAGCTCACCAGAAAGAGAACAGCAGAACAGGAAAAACCCGAAACGCTTGGTGAGGTCATCGTCTCAAGCTCAAAGTGAAAAAAAGATAGAGCAGGCCACGGAGAACCTCAATATTACCTGCGGCGTCGGGCTCTTCTTCACATTGCTCGGTGCTCTACGAGAGAGAGATAGAGAGAGGAATGCTCATCAGGGACCGGAGATTCTCCTGCCACGGAGAGAGCGAAGAAGACGGAGGTCGTTTTGAATCGCCACCAGCGTTGGGAACGAGGGGGCTTTTATAAGCTCACACCGTTGCTCACAGTCTCAGACAGTCAAGCTTTGCTTCCCAAGCAATGGCTTTTTTCGCAATTATCTCTTAATTTTTCATTATTTCTTTTCCGTGCGTTATGAAATATATAATATAAGATCGATTTAGCCTGTCGCTCGTGCATTCCGTCTCCGTGACGTTCGGTTCCGTCGACGCGACCATTTTGTCAGCACTTGTAGGGAAGCTTAGGATGGTAACGTTGGACCTGTAAAACTGCTGTTTAGGGATGAATCTTTCGGACTGATACTGACTTAATAATTTCTTTTTATTATTATTTTGCATGGCGTGAACCCGAGAAGTTGTGAGAAATGACGATGATGATTTGCCGTGAGACTCGGACGGCTACAAGATACCAAAATAATTCTGCTTCCGCTTGTCACTGTCATCGTTTCGGATTCCATCACCTAAGGTCACTCTCTTGCCAGTAAAAGATGCCCATAGAAAATGGAGCATGCCTTCGATTCCTTTGACTCGTTACTTGACGTTTCGGAGCGAAAGAAAAGGAAAAAAAAATTGCTCGTTCGCTGCTGCTTCAAGAGCTTTTCGTGTTTGAAAGCCGGTACGATACGATTAAAGTACATACGCTCGCGAGGGGGCGATTCGGGCTCTGTGTAATTAACGTTTAAATTGCACCCTGGAGTTATGGTTCGTGGTCGGCACATGGCACGAGACGATGAATCAAATGGGTCGGAGCCGAATACCACGAGTGAATATTCCTTAATCTCTGCCCCAGCTGTTTCAATCTTTTCCTCCGCCTGAGTGAGTTCGCGCTTTGCTATCCGTTTGTTTTTTTTTTCCTCGGTTGAGTAGTCAAGGAAACATCATCGTGAAATCAGTACAGTTACCAGCTCGCGAGGAGAAGGGTTTTGTATGACTTGGTTGGATTGATTCTGACCTCTCTTCTGTTCACGTGTAACCATAGTCTCTTTGGATCACGTCCTAATTATTGCAATTATGGATTAATGACTCAACATGACTGTTCGTTTTGCTGCAGTTTTCAAATTTAATAATAATAATAATATTATTATTATTAAGGGTCAATGGCTCTTTTCAGTTCATGTCCTTTCAGTTTTCTACAACTGTATCTCTCATCTAAAAATAGACGTGTCTACTTAATTCAAAATAAATTGAGAATTCCTCGAAGCAATCCTAGAGAGTCTTTTGAGTTTTCTCTTTTGAAATATTCCTCTAAGTGTGCTGGTTTTGAAAAATGTTAAATAGTCATGTTAGTATAGTGCTAATACAAAAGGGTTTGAGGTGCTATATCTTGGAAGGCATAGTTCCTAAAACTACTTGGCACCATTGGCTAAAACTAGTCATGTTAGTATAGTGCTAATACAAAAGGGTTTGAGGTGCTATATCTTGGAAGGCATAGTTCCTGAAGCTACTTGGCACCATTGGCTAAAACTAATCGCCTTAAGGTAATTCGATTCGCCATACCTCACTTCTTATTCAATTCCTTTAAGAGTTTATAGCAAATTTATTTTTTGGTTTGCAATCTTCAATTGTAAGATTTTGTGTTATTATATTTGCTATCGCTTTCTCGTAGTTTTTATCTATATTGTTTTTTCTAGTTACAACAAATAGTGTTACATATTTTTTCCCTCAATTCATGATTGATATTTCCGATACTTGTTTGTTGATCTTTGGCTCCTTTTGTCGATTCGGTAGCATCGACAAACGAGAGACCGGAAGCTGCAGACATCAGCATCAAGGCCTTGTCCATGGAGTGGAAAAACAAGCCCGGACCAGACCGAGCCAACCTCAGTGGAACTTCGAATTGTCCATGAAAACGACCGGCGCAGACCGAACAATGAAGAGGTGGGGCAGCGAGTGGAGGCGTTCCTCTTGGACGGTCTGGGGGTCGAGAATGATAAGTTCAGACCGGAGGAAAATGGCAAAACCATGTCCCCTCCATGGACTTGTCCGCCTCTGTCAACTCGTCTCTATCAAGATAATATCATGTTTACATGCGCGAGAAATGCCATCAGATTGGGTTCTCTGCATAATCTTCCAGTTTGACCCCTGGGGTCGCAATTTATAACAGCTTTCAGGCTAAAATACATCGATCTATACGCATGTTCGATCAATGCATAGATTCGTGATTGGACCGATCTGATTGTATTTTCTCAATGGAGTACTCGATCAAGCATGAGGCCGAGAGAATCAGCAGAACTTGAGCTTGCAGCCGCAATTTGCTCGTGTGGTTTTGGGACTATCGTACGAGGCAAAAGTGATTAGGAAAAGTTAATGGGGGCTCGCTGGAACCGGTTGCTCCCTTTATGAGCCTCACTTCTACTTCGACTGTCTCATACTCGTTCGATTCGAGTAATGTTGTACAATGACACGATGTGAAGCGACTGCTAACTTCCACGAAATGTTTATTCTCCATGCGCACGACAGAAAGTAGAAACTATGGACTTCAAGCAGGCACTCTTTAGGTTGAACCAGCAAAGCTGATGCCAATCGAAGACATCTGTTAGAAATCGCACACAAACTGAGATCAATGCGGAAACAAGTTTTTGGCATGGCAGAGACCTGCACTTTCGGCAGATCGTCCCCGAGAGAAAAGAAGTGATTGAGGCAACTGGCACAGGTTCCTCACGGCATCGGGCGCTTGCTCATAGAAAAACTCCAATTGCCCAATGAACGCAAACACTTCTGCACAACCAATTAGGAAGTACCGGGGGACCTGCCGAAATATGGAGATCAGTACGTACTCGTGTTCAGAGTAGCGGTGCCTCTTTACCATCTTAAGTCTAAGGACCACTGGCGGTTGGGTCAGACCGTTTCTTTGACCCGTGAATCTCCTTGCCTCCCCAACGACGGTGCCGTCGTGTATAGGGACTCAGAATATGAGGCTTAAGGCGTCAAAGATGGAGAGGGGGGGCGGTTTTGTTTCTTACTGTGGAATCACCTCTCTTTGATGCATTTATCATAAGTGAATGGCAGAATAAAAACCTTCTCTCGGCCGATTCCGCTCATACCCAACACTTCATAGATTGCTACTCGTTGTGCTCCAACAGAAGTTAATTTAATGGACCCAAAATAGCCCTTCTTATGAAACGTCCCACATCGGATGAAGAGGAAGAACATGGGCAGCGAGGGCAGTCACAAAAGACGAGGTCATGCCATCGTATGAATCACGCAGCCACGTGATGAGCACAGAGCGAACTATTCTTTCGCCTTTTACTAAAGAATACCGTGTGCTCGCCACAGATAGTGGCATACGCCTATTTTTGGAGGGGTTCCTTAACTGAGGAGCTCGTAAAATAGAGTCAAAATAGATTTTGTAGCAATGCGGGTTCTGTCAATCGATTCCTAGGAACCCTCTCCCTAAGCCGAACTGGCTGCGGACGGATCCTTATTTCTTCTTCTTGGAAAGGGTGGGTATGTTTTGCTGTCTGTCGTGGAGCAGGAAGGACCTGTGCCGCCCTATTTCCATTCACTTTGAATTCCGAAATGAGGTCATTAGCATCAGATATTGAACTGGCTGTACTTAGCTATTCAAATGATTTCATCCCGACATACCAGCATGCTCACTAGTCATTCCAAGCTTTCAAATTATGAATTCAACTCCTTAAGTCAACTGCCCTGCTGTTGAATTAGTCCCAAGTCTTAATATTGTTCAGGCGACCATGTCACGTTAGAACCCCAGCACTGCAATGCCGATCGTCAAATGATACCCTCTTGAGTAACAGGTTTATATGTGACCATCTTGGAGATTGTAAGAGCTTAAAACCCCAAAGAGCATATTTATGGAGTCTTTCCTTTCTGGAAAAGGTAGCCAACACCTGTAGCAATATCGGGCTCAGAGGAAAAGAAATATGTGACCATCTTCATATGTCCTTTCGCCTTTCACCAGAGAACCATGAATGTGCATTTGTAATCCTTGTAATATTCAGGCTCAACAAATGGGTTGTTAGTTTCAAATCATCATTATCATTGGACCAGTTGAGGCTTCAAAATGCAGAACAAATGAACCAATTGTTTCATGCAACTGCTGTCCCAATAGAAAAGAATGAACAAACTCCAGTTCATTTTAATGGGCTTACTTATTCATATATAGAGTCATACTCTCGCATGGGTAACAACGAAAGAGCGAGAGTGATAGGACAGTGAATTCTTGCTTCGCATCAAGCCTTGCGTTTCTAGTTTTTGAGTTTTCACTTGCTCTCTGCCTCATCATAAGTAGATGGATTGGTGTTCAATCGCAACCAACTAACAAACAACACACAGATCAATCGCTTTCTCTTTCTCTAAGCCAAGCCAAGCCATGCAGAAACTTTCTTAGTTTCTTTATAAAGATGAGATTCAAACTCTAGACCAAAATTGGTATATGCCGCCATATCCGTTTCAATCCTCACATTTCAACTCCACTGAAGGTTTTCATGAGTCTTCTAAGTCTGCAATTGTTCTTTTTTTTTCATGGGACGAGAAACAGTGAAATGGAGTCCCACATCAGGCACGAGAAAGGAAACATGAACCAGAGCTGGGCGCAAAAGAGGAGGGGAGGCGACCGAATGAAGCATACCTTTCTCGGCCTTTTGGCTAAGATCAAGTGTAGTATCTGTTCTTATCAGTTTAATATCTGATACGTGGGCCATCGGTCCACATGATATTAAATTAATTTTTCCAGGGGGAGAGGCCGTCCCAGTAGCTTGCTACTGGGCCTCTCGCGCGTCGCTCGGGCGTTTCACTATTGCCCTTGCCTGGCGCACCCCACCCAAGCCCAGTCGAAATGAATTTTCTTTCACAAAGTGTGCCTCCACCATTATCAGTTTGTTTACTTTGGTTGTTGCTGTAGGAACCCAAGCGAACATCGTTGCTGAAACGAGGAATCCAAAAGACTGGTGATTTGTCTGGTTTTCTCAGGTTTTTTTGTGCCAAGTGGTTCTGTCCCACAAATTCATGGCTTCTTTTCAAACCCACCCACCACAAATATAGACCTAGCTGACCCGACCGATTTTTCCCAAAGATCCTCACCACAAATATAATCTAACCTGACCCAACCGAATTTTCCCAAAGATCCTTATCAACATCTTCACAGAATTGAGCCTTGAAGTTCCTGGACTTTTCTCACATCTTCTGCATTGAAAGAATTGGATGCATAGCAGCTAGAATCAATAGTTTGGTGAGGAAAGATGTCCTCAGTCATTTTCAGTGTCAGAGCCATATTTTGAGTGTTCACTCGCATCACTTGTATCATCATCCTATAGATAAGTCGATTACAGGCTTTCATTTCTGGGGTTGGCCGGAGCTGGCATTTTATAAGATTGTCAAGTTCTGTGCCTCGGGAGTTGCATAAACGTTCTAATTTCCAAAAAGTGTCCAGCAAAGTCTGATGTATTCAGCAGAGTCAAGTGTGAATCGAAATCTCATCAAGGGGAACAGCAGATTTCAGCCACATGTTTAATCTGTCACGTTTAATCTGTCAATGTGCAACGAGGAAAATTGCAACAGAAGGCAGGGAAGGATCTTTACTCATTGATATTCATGATCTCATGGAAATTGAAATTGCTTAAGGGAGATTCTAAGATGATTAAGAGTATAACCAGGCCAGTTAGCAAGGTAAAATCAGTTGCATGTCTGTAAATATTCAAATGTCCTGTAAGGCCAATAATGCCGTGTCGGTGGTGCAGCGCACATTCTTCTTTCCTTGCAGTAGTTCGTGATACAGCAAATGTCATTTTACCTGCCAAATGATGTAAATCTTGTTTGAATATGTCCTGGCTGAGTTACATCTTTACACCATGGATATGGACACTTCACAAAAACTTGAGAATGGACTGGAGCTGTCAAGTTTGCTTTCTGTTTCAGATATTTCCACGTCCTGCAGCATCTTTGGACAACTTTTGTCTGAAATTTATTGAAGGAGGAGGTTCTGGATAAGAGCAACAAGTCCTCCTCCTCTTTCTTTCTCAATAATTCAGTTGATTTTCCTAGTTCTTTAAGTTTCTCACAAATCTCAACCGTTCAACTGGAAACTGAGTTTCCTTCTGCCGATCTAATGGCTGCACAAACTTGCCTGGCTGCCCACTGTTAGATTCGACAGTTTCATACTACACTCATCTCCTCTGAAAGTGGAGGACTTATCTTGGGTCTGTAAGACAGGTGTGTTTTCTGCATTATACAAAACTCATTTTAGACAGCAAATGGGGACTACCGTTTTGTTTCCTATACTCCCTGTCAATATGATCCGGTCAATTCACCACCACGGTTTCTGATCTTAGCTCCCATTTGAGAAACCAAAGGACTCGATAGGTGCCGATTCAAGTTAAAAACGGATGAAATGCTCTCCTCCAATATTCCAAGATGATTCCACCAGCGGTAGCAGGACGAACAGTTCTAAGTCCCACATGGGAAAAGAGGCAAGAACATGGCAACAGGACCAGTCACAAAAACACGAGGTTGGAGCAGGGGATGAGTTACGCAGCCATGTGGTGAGCACAGAGCGAACTATTCTTTCGCCTTTTACTAAAGAATACCGTGTGCTCGTCACAATCAGTGGCATACGCCAATTTTTGGAGGAGCTTCTTCAACTGAGGGAGCTCCTAAAAAAGAGTTCAGAAGAATGTGCATGGCATAACAGGATAGGTAAGAACAATACTTAGGAAGTGGTGAAAGCGATTTCAACCCTTGTATTCTGCAAATTTTGATTTATGTGGCTTTGACACGCATATTTAAGTAACCTTTTTGCCTTCAAGCTACGACCAGGGAAAGGGCTGAGCGCCAAAGATCGGCTAACGGATGACTCTGGAGTTGCAAGAGCATAAACCACAGAAGAGACTTTGCTTGGAGTTGTACCTTCGTCTAAAAGTGGCAAAGACACCTGATGCAGATAATCCGAATCCTAGAAAATAGATGCGCCACCATGGAGGACCGATGGAAGTCCTAAGTTGAAAGGAGAGGAGACACGTTTGAGAAGGATCCACTTGAATAAATCCCAATCGAGTCATTTGCTAGAATCCTGCGGCCACGTGGTGAGCACAGAGCAGACCATTTTTTTTTTTTTTCACCTTTTATGAGAGAGTACCGCTTCTGTGTGTGCACTGTAAGCGAGCGGCGTACTTCTATATTTGGAGGGGCTCTCTAAACCCCAGGGAGCTCTCCTAGAAACGAAAACGAAACAGTCGGATGCCCGAGCAAAATTTCAGGTAGCTTCCTTCATCACAAAGATGCTTCACATTTAGTACTCAACGTGATGCAACTCCAGAATTTTGTTAAAAATCAGCTTCTCTAGACTTGGTTAAATGTGACGTCCATTGCCGTCCTCCATCCAATTTTTCAAGCTCTTAAAGTGGAGATAACACACGAATGTTCACCTCAACTAGTAAGGCTTTCTGCCCTCCATTTCTCTTTCTCTCTTTCAAGCGCGTGCTAGGGCCTGGTTAGCTTCATATCGACCTTATCCTGGCACACAGATCAGGCTTCGAGCATCCTTACTTCTTCATGCTTTAATGCCATACCGGCCCACGCCAGACCATGGACTGCCTCACCCAAATCTTTTTGCCCATTTTGAGTCCTCGTCCTTTGTCCAATATGGAGAATACCAGGCACTAGGCAGTAAAGAAGGCAAGGCGGTCGTGATGGTTCTGTTCTTTGATCAGTAGAGTACAGAAACCGGACCGTTCCTATGCCAATTAAAAAATATCAGTGCCATCCCGTGTACAGCTTTCCATCCCTTTTCAATGTTTGTTTGGTTTTTTCTGGTGAAGAGAAACAGTGAAATGGACTCCCACATCGGGCACGAGAAAGGCATTGCAGACCCTAGCAGGACACAAAAGAAGAGGCTAGACAACGTTTCAAAGCATACCTTTCTCGGCCTTTTGGCTAAGATCAAGTGTAGTATCTGTTCTTATCAGTTTAATATCTGATACGTGGGCCATCGGTCCACATGATATTAAATTAATTTTTTTAGGGGGAGAGGCCGTTACAGTGGCTTGCTGCTGGGCCTCTCGCGCGTCACTCGAGCGTTGCACTATTGCCCTTGCCTGGCGCACCCCACCCAAGCCAAGTCTAAAGATTTTCCTTCTCTAGCATATGCCTATTGTTATCATATTGGTGGTACCATGTGCGAAGACGATTCTTCTATCTTTGTAAGTTGAAAAACAAATCCCCAAAAATGGGTACCTTGCTCTTATTTTTGGCTTGATCAGTTAATGTGAAGTGTAGAGTTTGGGCAATTGGGCAAATGTCGTTTTCATTAATTAGACATATGCTGAGAACCAGGGAAAATGAAGTCAGTTTTTGCCTTCCCACAATAGGCGAACTTCTTGTTCAAGCCCTTCAAAAATATCCTTTTAGCAGCAAATTACTCAAAATTTTAGTTCAGAGTATAGAGATATTCAGGGATGTCCGAATGATAACATTTCTAACTGTTCGAGCTGAAATTCTTAGAAGATCCTACCATGCTAGAGAAGAAAATGTGCCTAGAGAGACATTGATAATTTTTCACAAACATTCACTTTACTTTAAGGGGCTCTGCTCAACACATTACATCATCTTTGCCTTTTATAGGCATTACAGTACTTTGCTACAGTGACCTAGCTACAAGTCTGTCTTCCGTCATGGGCATTGTAGTCATAATCTGAATCATCAGAGTTATGCATTGCAAAAGGATGTTCCTCATATCTTTGTTCAAGTTCTGAAAGTTTGATGTTAGAAGGGCTTTGGGTGACTTCTCTTTGTGCTGTCAGGACATTCCACATGTTTATGCCGTTTGAGGAGGATGCTTCTTCATGAGTCTTGGAGGATCCTGGAGTGTCGGCAGGCATGTTTGGCTAAGGCCAATTTGCTGGTTGAGCATATTAAGATGTGTCTAGTCCAAGGGATAATGACAAAGGTCATCGATTATAGGGATCTTGAGAGACAAGGCCCCCCCATTAGGCATAGGAGTCTTGAGATGACTGTACAGGATAGTCCGTGTCTACCATCACTTGCTCTTGTGATGGAGGTGTCCTTGCTTGTTCAAATTCCTTGAGTGCTTCTTTGGCTTCTGGTGCAAGGCTATAATATGATCCCATGCAACAGGTACAATGTAATTACATACGTCTTCAGGGATGATCTTATTTTCATGACATAAAACTCTATATGGAGTTCTCTATATTGGTGTTCATCAAAACTAACATAGCCGGGTAAGGACTTGTAAATACGGACTTCTGTAAGGTGTGGTTAAGATTTATAGGATGTGGTTCCTATACTTTGTGGTACATTGACAATGATGTAATTATTTCACACAAAAGCCTATGGTCATTGAAGAAACACAATAATGTGGATTTCCGAGTCCGGTCGGATGATTCTCAGCTCTTGTTGTAAGAGGTGCTTTCAACGAGTGGGAGGATAGAACTAGTTGAGGATAGTCAGGAGGTTTCTATCACTCTCATTTTCAATGTTTTGGCCGAGCATGAATATCCTAGTTAGGTTGGCAATGAACCTTCTGGTTGGAACCTCAATTGTCATTAAGTACTTATTAGTTAAGTACCATAACAGCCATCAGAGTTTAATAGAGAAATCATCGTCCTTCCAAATTAAAGGATGTATGAATGGATAATTGGAATTTAATCCAAAAGGATAAAGGATTGAGCCTCCATGGAGTTTGAATAGATCTGTGTGGTATTGCCACATGAGGTTCTCTAGATTTTCCGTGAAGTTGTCATTCTGGATTTGTGGGTATTCTAAACTTGGCCAGTCTTGTATCCTCTCGATTTTATACTTTTCGTTGTGATGAGAAATATGGAAAGCATGTCTCATGATGTACATATTAATCTCTGCGGGTGCCTTTGGTCTGGACAGAAAGTCAGCAAGCACATTCTTTTTTCGAGCAATTTGTTTGATTTCAAGAAAATATTTTGAAAACCATTTAGCCTATCGAAGCATTTGGGAATTCAGAATCTGCTTCTATTTGAACTTGATCATCTGGGGAAAAAATGCCATGTCTAGTTCCACTAGGAAGTGATGACTAATAAGATGGAAATCGAACTTTTTTATTCTATTTTTTATTGCCAAAATTTTCTTGAAAGTGGAATGAAAATGCATTTTAGTTTGGAAAAACTTTTCACTTTTGTAAACACCAAGGTGTTGCTTACCATCGATTTCTTCAAAAAGAATGCTCGCTGAGTATTTGTCATCGGTCTACAGGATTTACTTTCTCGTAGATGGAATTTGTGATGGGGGAAGAGTCTACATGATCTCCTTAAGTTCGGCAACTGCTTTGGTCTAGAATTTTTCCCAAAGTGTGAAATTTTTCTTCAGTATTGATTGCAATGGAATCGGCAATTTTGCAATATTGGGAACAAAGTCTCTGAGATAATTAATTATTTCAAGAAATTGCTGAACTTACCTTGTCATGAAATTTTCTTCAGGAAACTTTAGCAATTTCTGAGCAATGTGTGGCCCTGGATAATACGTACCTTTGTTAAGGTGCATACCAAGAAATTCGATTTCTGTCTAGGCAATATTCATCTTTCTTTTAGAGAGCATAATCCCATAGTTCTTTACAATGCTTGCAAATTGCCCAAGAAGTTGGCAGTGGGATTCTTCATCGGGCTATAGAGCAAGATATTATCAATGTAGACTGTTGCACTTGACAAGATTGGTTGGAAAATTCAACATATGGCTTTTTGGAAAAAGGATGGGGCTACCTTGAGGCCAAAAAGAAGAACTTTCCATTGAAAATACTAGTTTGAAATACATAACCCTATCTTAGGTATGTCTTTAGGATGAGTGTCCAATTGCCAAAATCCGACTTTAAGATCAAATTTGGAATAGATGTGGGTTTTGAATAATCTAGCAAGAAGGGAATTTCTCGAAGGTAATGGGAATTTGTCATGTTGGAGAAAAAGGTTGAGGGGTTGATAGTTTATTACTAGCCACATTTTTCCTCTGTTTTTTTCAACTCGCTTGTTAACATAAAAAGCTTCGCAGGCCTATTGAAAATCTGAAATTTCAATAAGGCCTTATTGCAGCAGCTCTGAGCATTCCTTCTGAGAAGAAACAAAATGTTATGGATTCATTTCCATGTGACTCGTTTTTGTCGATTTATATCTTCATTTTCTTGAAAGAGATGCGAACAAATAATTTTATATTTTTCCATAAGGAATGAGAACATTTTTTAGAAAATTCAGAATGGGATTCTAAACAAGAATCTAACAACTTTTGCATGATCGGATCCAAAAGACTCATCTGGATGAAAAAAAAAAAAGCCTTTATATATCGACGAATTTATGGAATTGGTCTTTATACTTAAGGCATTTTCCAGGAATGATACGGAATTGAGAAATTTGAGTAATGATGTCCCAGCCAATGATCAGACTTTTGTTAGGGAAATTGGATCCGAAAATTTTAATGGTTATGGATCATTGAGAGAAAAATTGAATAGTTACCGGGGTGGTACATACATTTGTAGAAAAAGTATCTCTCGTGACAGAGTTGAAATATCGAACACAGGAAGTCTAATATTCTTTAGGGAGAAATTTTGTGTCTAAAATTGACGAAGTTGCACCAATATCTATAAAAGCAATGACTATGATAGGTTTAGCAAACTTGGAGGTGAAGATTTTGACAGGAAAGTGAGGACAATGGATTTGGCTTGAAAATATACCAGGGTCTTGTTATGAGGAAGTGAGGAATATATGAAAAAGATCTTCAGAATCTGAGTCAAAATCAATTTTACTACGAGTCTGATAACAAGAAATGACACAATGAGTCTATTCATATGGTTCTTCATCCATGGAAAACAATGATTCAATGTCATCAATTTCAAGTGAAACATCAGTTTCAATTTCTATGTGATGTATCAAATAGTTCTGACATTTTTTTTCGCTTAGGGGCAGTTTTTGGCAAAATGACCCTTTTGGTTGCAGATGAAGTATCGAGTTGATTTTTTGCAATTTGAGTAATCTTTGTTTAGTAGGAATTGCCATTTTTTCTTTTTCCGGAAATGCTTAGATTCATGCTTGGATTTTCCTACCCAATATCTCTTGAAATGCTTCTTATTTCTAGAAGACTTTCTGTAAGAACAATCACAATCTCTTTTAGAACACTTAATCTTCAACTTTTGACGTGAATAGGCTCCATCAAGTTCTCTGTTGTCTATGAGATAGGTTTTTACCATTTGGCACCTTAAGCACAAACCATCAAGGCACAAATGGATCTCTTGTTGTATTTCTCCCAGAGGAATATCCACAATTCTTTTTTGCTTGTTAAGGAAGGATCTCTCAACTTGTTGGGATAGCTCTTTGGGAATGGAAGTTAGAAAAACCTGTTTCAGGTTTGCATCAACCCCAAAGCTATAGAAGAGCTTGAACATTTCCCGATAATATTTGTCGAGATGTCTTTTTTGGTGAGGGCAACATTTTCTTTCAAAAAACTCTATTTTCTTGAGCTGATGGAAGTCAGAAGGTTTGTCAAAAAAAAAATGGTGAAGGAGAGTAATAGCTTGGCCAAAATCTGCTGAGAGTAGAAATTGAACTTGATCTTGTTCTATCACCAATTGCCACCAATATTTGAGACTCCCTATAAATCTTGTAACAAATCCAAAGAGGAAATCATACTCGTCGCGATTTGTGAGAGCTTGAGCGTTAAGCCAAGTATGAAATTCTCCAAATCTTTCAGGCCATTTGGAATCAGGAATATCATCAACTGTAAAAAACTGTTTAAATGAGGGAATTAGATTCTTGGATGGATTGTTTGGTTGGATAACCTCTGGTTTAGAAGGGTTAGAATTTATCTCTTGATCTGGGGGATCGGCCATGAATATTGATGAAGTGGTTGGTACAATAGGAAAGGATTCAATGGCAGGAACTAAAAAAGAGGAGGAGAATGAAAGAGATACCGAATCTAGTTTCGATTCCGAATCGATCGGAAAAACTGATTCTGGTGGAGGCCAACTCTAATCCTTCAAGGCAGAAGGATCAGACTGATCTTCCTGATTGCCCAGATCTCTCAAGAATGATTCCGACGGGTTAGATAACATCATTTGATCTGACTTCTCTCTTATAGAAATCTAAAATTCTTCAGGAATCTCACATTTCCCTTTTCCTTTCTTAACCAATCTAGTTCATTAAGATGGTTTCGCATTTCCACCACATCAGTCTTGTCTCGTCTGATAGAGGTTTTTGTGAGAACAACAAAGATAGAAGTGTTCTACAGTGGTGGTGGTGGTTGCGAATACACAGTTCGTGGCACAATTGGGAACGGATTTGAGGGCTTGAATTTTCTTTCTTCAAGAAGTTGTATTTGCTTCTTGAGCTTCTCTATTTCTGCCTTTGGGCTTTCGAAATGATGATATCCCAAATGTTATCTGAATTCCAAGGCATGAAATCTTTTCTAGAAGTCTGAAAGCATCTTCTTAGTAGTTTCATCATATCTCTTAAGATCTCTTTGCACAACCACAAGTTTGGAATTAGTCATCTTAAAATCATTATTGTGCACTAGAAGAGTCTCCAATTGCTAGTTCCGAATGGCTTCAGTAACAGGAGTTCTTTTTTGCCCTCCATGTTTGTCCAAATCAGTTGAGGCGGGTATTTTTGAAACATGACAATATCTCCCTTGAGGATCGATGAATTCTTCAGGGGCAAGGAAATAAAGTCTTGAATTTTCTCGAGCAAGAGGAGGAAAGTTTGCCTCTTGGAACATACCGATGTAAAAGCTAGCCTTCTGGCTAGGTAGAGTTTTGTGACAGTCTGATTTTCTACTTCTGTTTTCAATCAAATAAATTGGGCTTTTTATCAACGTGTCTATAGTGCTATTCTCTTAGCCGATCACTTATGAGATAACTAGACTAGTTGGGACAGTCATTAAGGGATTTTAATGCAACATGCTTGAGAATTCAACTAGGAGTCGACTGCTCAACCGTGTTAGTCTGCAAAGGTCATTGTGATACAGTCAAAAATCTATCAGAGACCGGAAATAGGTCGATTCGATTGAGATATGTAATTAGGCATGGGTGATTCCACCTAATTGCAAAATTCTTATCGATCGGCACTAAATTGATTTTTTTGTCATTTTGGTACCTTGTGTTCCGTAATTGAAACCTAGAGATTTTTATGACAACCAAGAGTCGCCAATGAGTCGAAGATGTACATTGTGGTTCGAAAATAATCGATCACGAGTCAATTGTGTTGGAGAATTCTTCCTATCTGTTTTGAAGTTGACAAAACGTTTCTTAATCTAAAGACTTCCAGACTCTTCTGTCAAAGTCTGAAGACCGCCAGACTCAAGATTTAAAGTCTGCCCTCATTGACAGTTTCTAAACCGTTGAAGAAATCTTATCCAGATGCAAGTTTATCTTTAAGGATTTGGTTCGTATGGTTGAAGATCTTCTCACGGCTGGAGATAGCATCTTAAGATTTATTATTCATATTGCAATTAATTCGAGTAATTTCGATCCGTTAATTGGTGAAGTATACTTGGAAGGTTCTACTTATGGAAACCTAGATCCTGTTTGTATGGGCGAGCATTGGTGGGCTATCTTCATATTCCTTAAATAACTCGAGATCTCCCTATTTGATTCTGTCCAACGGGTAGATTGGAAAAACTCCTTTGGAAGGTACCAACGATTATGAAGGCATGGAGGAGTATATAAGGAAGACGCTCTAGTTATTCAAGTGTGTGCGAGATAGAGAAATTCCAAAGTCTGAAGCTCCTTACTCTTTGCTGGTTCAATTGTTGAGCGAAAATTTGTATTCAAAAGAGAGCTTAGATACTTGTGAGACCTTGAGGAAGTGTAGCAAAGTCTCTACACTGTGGAATCAAGGACGTGAATCTGTAACATCTCTTTTGATTCATAGTGAAATCCAGCCGATGAGCTGTCAGTGCAGGAGAGTGGACGTAGGCTTGGTCTAAGCCGAACCACTATAAACCTTGTGTTTCAATTCTCTTTCCCTTATCTCTTTACTTAATTCGCAGTCTTTTTTCATTAGCTTACAATCTTCTATATCTTAAGACTACTGTTTTTATATAAGTTGAATTAAGTTGTTAAGTTTTGTAAAATCTATTTTTACACATATTCACCCCCCCTCTAGGTGTTCGTACTAGCACTTTCAAATTGCACCGAAAATCCCAAAAAAACTACCCAATAGTTTAGGTCACGCTAAAACCACATCTAACTGAATTTAACTGCGAAATTTATTCCGATTGTAGAGATTGAGAACTCTAAAGTGTCACAATTAATTTTAGGAATATTGTTACATCTTTCCAAGCTTTATTGATGACGGGAATTGTTGGTGAAAAATTCAAATGTAGCAAATTAAAGGATTGGGAGAGAGGCCATATTTTAAAGGGATTTTTGGCCATTATTATGGAACCTTGGGAGGGAGAAATTATAAGATTTAAATTAGGATTTATCCTTATTATCTAAAGTTGTGAAATGGTAAAATGGAAAAAAGGGAGAGCTTCTAGAAAGAAGGCAAATTCGTATGAATGCCTAACACCATGGATTTCATCAACATTTGAGTCTCATTTGGAAGAGATAAGCTTGTGTAGCTATGGTGGGTCACTTGATAAGGAAAGGGACAAGTTTTTCCATGGAAAAAAGGATCCATGCTTTGTGGAATTTAGGAAAGTGGTCCCCCCTAGTCCTTTTTCCCTTTCCTTTCTCACCCCCCCAACCGTGCGCTTCTTCTCTCCCCTTCAGCCGTGCGACACTCCCCTCTCTCTTTCCTTTCTTTTCCTTTTCTTTTTCCTTACCTTTCTCTGCCATAAAGTCCTTGTCTTCTTCCTCATCAAGCGGCAACCCCTGTTTCAGTTTCCCCTTGGCCGACCAACTCAAAAATAGCAGCCAAGAAAACAGAGGAGTCCCTTGTTTCGATGCTGCCAAATCTGGTGCAGCAATTGGTCTCGTTCGAGCTGCCCTTCATGTTCTACTTTTCTTTATCTTGGGATTCATTTGAGGACCAAACCCCCTCGCCAGTAAGCCAACAGCTCACCTGAACAAGTGCCACTCCAACTTCTCTATACCGAAAATTCTGCAGCTCCGTTCGTTGGTGTCGCAGCCGCACCACAACACCACCCCCCCTCTGTTGTAGCCCAACTTCACCACCGAAAGACCCAAAACCTTCCTCTGTGTTGCTGTCCAACCGCCAGCAAGTGAACCAGCGCCGCCATGTCACAGTCGCGCCCTTGCGGTTGCAAGTCCTTCACCGCTCGGCTCCCACCAGCCGAGAGCAAGCCCTCTTAGCCGTGAGCCGAGGGCTTCTCAGCCTTGTTCTAGGCTAACCGGAGCTACTCCGGTGTCCTTGGAGTTCGCAGCTTGACTGCTGCTGCTCAATCATCAAGTGCAACTTTGGGTCTTCTTAGTTAGGTGAGTTGTTTTCCTATGACTTGATTAGGGGCTGTGTACCTCTGTTTAGGAGTTTAAATAAGCTAAAAAAGGTTTAGATGGGATTAAATATAGTTTAGTGTTAGTTTAGAAAGGTTAGATTAGCCATAGAAAGGCTTATTCTTCGTTTAAATAACAAGATCAAAACTGTAGAGGACAGTTTGGCCAAAGACAGAGACTGTTCTCCAGAACTGATTTTTAGACGCTTGCGGTTTGTTATTTTTGTAGACTAAGATGTGTTGCGATTTTGAAGTGAATTCCTTCTGAGGAAATGTTTTAGACACCTTCAATCATAACATATATTTTTCTCAGGATTTTTTGGAATTAAAAAGAAGATGATTTTAGCTCCGTTATTTTTAAACAAAAGTCGGACTATACTGGAAATCCTGACCTGTTAGGATTCTAGGGGTATTTACTGACCCTTAGGGTTCGAATTTCCAAATGGTTTCTTCACAAAATTTGTTTTTTATATCTTCTAGTTTAACATATTTGAATTTCAAATCAAACGGACCTGTTTCGGACCCCGAACTAAGCTGATTTCGGAAAACAGACCCTCTGGAAATGGATCCGGTTTTGGTGCTGAATTGAGTGAATTACTGGGCCGAATCCAGACGGATCTGGGTCTCGGTGTCTTCATAAAAAATGTTTTTTACGTGTCCTTTATCACATGTCCAAGTTTGAGAATTTTTCGAATTCATCTGAGTTGATTTCTGGTGCTAAACTCTGAAGTACGCAAATGGACAGTTTTGCCGGTTAAAGCAGGTAGTAATGCGTGATTGTTCTTAATGACATGTTTGCTGGAAATTTGCTTATTTAGTGATATGGCTGAGATGCACAACTAATTGTTGAATTGTGAAATTGGATAAATGCATATGCTACATGAGAATCCGTCACGAGCCTTTGGGGCCGGACGATGCTCCTTCGGGAATGCCCCAAGTCAATGGATGCCGGCCGCAGTGGATGCTGGACTGATGCTCCTAATCAGAATGACGTCTAAGTGTAGACGTTGCCGTGCTTGACGGTGCGAGACGATACCCAATTATGCCGGAAGACTGTTATTTGTTATGTTGGTTGAGGCTAGTGAATTGAAATCATTTGATACACATGAATGGGTGAAAGTGAGGGACCTAATTAAGAGACGGAATTGTGTGGTGCAGTATGGGACGTGCCAAAACAATTTAGTCTGGTAATTGGGGGCCCGTGTACTTACGTTGATATTTATGTCCTTGCATATACTCATGTTAAAGTATTCATATGATGTATGAGCTCGATACTGTTATGTATGATTTGATTGACACAAACATGCAAGGAAATACTAGTATTAAAAGAGTTGTGAGAAACGTGACTAGGTTGCATGTAGAGTGTACTCTTCTCCTAATCAAGATTTAGGGGATTAACTCGTTAAGATGTGATCTCACCCCGTTGTGGGCTAAAATTTTCAGGTCCCTAGATGGGAGGCTGTCAGGCGAGGGGCAGAGGGCTACAGGAAGTGAAGTATGGGTGTCTCAGTAGCTTCTACCAGATACTAATGGGTCTGCCGTCTGATCTGGAGTACAGGTGACCACTCACCCAGGACTATCGAAGAGTCTGGCAGGGTCATAGGGAGGGACTAGGTCCTATGGACGAGGAGCTCGAAGCGTAGATAGCTTAGAAGCTCTTCTTTTTGAAGTAGACCATGTTATGCTAGACTCTTCTGTATATAGTCACTACTTGAAATTATGTGTGTTTGATAAAAGTATAACCTTATGTTTGCTATCCCATTTCTGTGTTGTTTGGAGTTTATGATTTCGCTTCCGCATGCTTGATAAAATGAATGGGTCGGCAACAGTTTCTGGGATGTTGCAAATTTATATCGACCACAGAGGGATGTGCACGCGCTCGGAGTTCGGGTGACAAGTTTCACCTGGGACCTCAAGTGGGTTTGAATGTCTTTTTACCCACTTTAAGATTGGCTTGTAGAATAGGGAAACAACTGGATTTTTGTGATGAGGTGAGGGAGGTGATATTGGTGGTAAGGCGGGTGGAATGAGAGGTAACGATGTAAATTTTGGTGGTGAATGTGGAGCATAAGAAACCATGAATTAAAACTCATCACACTCACCAAGGGTATCAATGGAAGGGTCTCCGTTCAAATACCTCTGGTATATAATATCATCTACTTTCTTTGGTTTTTGCCTAGGCCTTGTATTCAGCTTTACTTTGTTAGGAGAATTTGTGCAATATGAACACCGGCAAAAGGGGTTCCAAAACCAATGATTGAAATGGACAGGATTTCCATTACTTTAAAAGTATTTAACAAGCTTCTTGAGATCTAGCTCAAAGATTGATTCTGGAACACACGGTTTGATCATGAATAGGGTTTGGAAGATGGAAGGATTCTCTTCCTTTTCTTTGCCAAATTTGATGGCAACGATGCCATCCTTTTTCCTTACAAATTAAGAGTCTGAGGAATGGAGAGACTTGTTTTTCTAATGCAGCTTTTCGTAGTTGGTAACCCAGGTCTCCGAAATGAGCTTGACCAACTTTTCTTTTGGAATCTATCTGGGAACATGGATACAGGATGCTTGGTCATTTTGCATGGAGATGAACAGGTTCCATTTTGGAAATTTAGATCAAGGGCGTGGTTTTGTACTCGATAGACTATCTAGTAGTGCAGTGTTGCTACAATAGAGTGAACAGTCTGGGGTGCCCTAGTGAACTGGATTTGGACTTTCAAGAAGGAAAGTAGCTGCGGGTCTGAAAAGGCAATGTTGAAATTTGGATAAAGGGTTACAAAGATTGTTCCAACATTCAAAATGGTTTGAATAGTGCCAATACAAGTATACTGGTATTCTAGGAACCGAGTATCCAATAGGGCCATTCTAGTCACAACTAGCAGGCCTTTTCGACTATGAAAAGTGAGAGCAAGATGGATAGCTCCACAATGGACATGGGAGTATCCTTACTGGGTTCATTGTTTGAGAAATTCTGGGGGAATTTGAAAAGTAACAAAATATTCTTTTCCAGTGGCTAGATGGGATATTGATCAAACTTAGAGGACTATACATACTCTTTCACTTCTTTGGGAGTTTGGTCAATAAGTTGCTGAATAGAGTGAATGGGAGAAAACGATGAGGCGGGTTTAGCAAAAGCAGAATATGGATTCATAAGAGGGAGTTAAGTTTCAAAGATCTTAATGTTATCACTAAGAGAGACCTCATAGAAATAGTAAATTTTAAAAGCATTTGACACATGAAAATCTAAAAGTGAAAAGGAAGATGGGGAAGAGGTTAAAGTAACCAGAGATTCTAGGATCTCAGGATCAGACATGATATGGAGAAAATCTTTTCAACACTGGATTCTCTTGTTGAGCGCATGGAACAGATCATGTTACAAACAAACCATGGCTCTGATACCAACCGAATAGACCTATGCTTAGAACCAGAGAAAACAGAGTCAGTTTTCTGCAGATATGCCTTCCTACAATACGTGAACTTCTTGTTCAAGCCATTCAGAGATAACCTTTTAGCAACAAACTACTCAAAATTTTAGTTCAGAGCATAAAGATACTCAGGAATGCCAAGATAGTAACATTTCTAACTATCCAATATATACCTAGGGTTTAGGGCTAAAATAATGCAATGACGATCATGCCCTTTAGTATAAACCTAATTTACTAATACTCCCCCTCAAGTTAATAAATGTAAACATATCAACAACTTGTTCTTAAAATTACAAAATAAATCACGTGTAACCAGTTTCGTGAACAAATCCGCGAGTTGGGAGTGACTAGGAACATGAAGAGTATGCAAAGTGCCATCTTGAATTTTGTCATGAACCAAGTGACAGTCAATCTCGATGTGTTTGGTGCGTTCGTGGAAGACAGAATTAGTGGCGATGTCGATGGCCACTTTATTATCACAGAAAAGATCAGCAGTGGTAGTGTTGACGTGGAGATCCGAGAAAAGCATGTGAAGCCATGTGATTTTGCATGCGGTAAATGCCATAGCACAATATTCAACTTCTGTTGAGGAATAAGGAACAACGATTTGTTTCTTGGAACGCCATGAGATGGGACAAGAATCAATAAACATGTAATAGCCAGAAATAGATCAACGTGATTTAGAACAAGATGCCAAATCGTAATCTATATAAACATGAAGTTGGAGAGTAGAATTGGATGGAAAAAACAAACCGGTGCTAGGATCATGCTTGAGATACCGCACAATGCAAAGGGCGGCATTCCAATGGTCTTCATTTGGAGAGTGCATAAATTGACTAAGATGTTGCAACACAGAGTAAATTTGGACAAGTTACAATAAGATATAATAATCTACCAATAAGTTGTCAATATGAACCTGGATCCTTAAAAGTTGGTGAGGAGTTCGAATATATATTGGGTTCCATCGAGGTATCAACAGGACGTCCTCCAAGAAGACAAACGTCAAACAAAATATCAAGAGTGTATTTCCTTTGCAACAAGAAAATCCCAAACTTGGAACGAGAACTTTCAATGCCCAAGATGTATTTAAGAATACCCTCCTTAATGCAAAATTGTGTGTCAAGAAATCGCTTGAGAAGTTGAATCATAACTTCATCATCACCCATGATATCCAAATCATCAACATAAACAAGGACAATGGTCAAGAGAGAGCCAAGACCAATGTAAAAAGTGAATAGTCCGCCTTGGACTATTGAAAACCAACATCAAACAGTGCAAAAGAGAATTTAGCAAACCATTGCGTTGATGCTTGTTTAAGGCCATAGAGTGATTTTTTAAGACGACAGACTAAATTCTCCCCCTTCATATTAAAACCCGATGGAAACCTCATGTAAACCTCTTTGTTGAGATCACCATGCAGAAAAGCATTATTCACATCTAATTGGTAGAGAGGCCAATGATGAATCGAAGAAAGAGCTAATAAAATACGAACGGTTACCATTTTAGCAACGGGCGCAAATGTGTCATGGTAAGTAATCCCCTCCATTTGAGTGTAAGCCTTTACAACAAGACCAGCCTTGTAGCGATGAATAGTGCCATCGAAATTATATTTGATTCAATAAACCCATTTACATCCAATGGAGTGTTTGTTGGGAGGAAGAAGAACAATTTTGGAAGTGTCATTTTGTTCAAGGGTTTGTATCTTAAAAGACATCGCCTCCCGCCACTTGGGAGATTGACACGCAATGTCATAATTTTTACATTCTTGCTTAGAGGATATGGAGGCAAAAAAGCACGGTGAGTAGGTGAAAAACACGAGTATGATAAAAAGTTGGATAAATGATAAAAAGTACCTGATTTAGTTACCTTAGAGTTCATCGGAGGCCACAATAGTGCAGTGGTAGTCCCAAAGATATCCAGGTGGACGGCATGGTCGAGATGGTCGAGGCATGACTTCGGGTTCAATGGGTGATAGTGCGACCGTGGGTGCAGGAGGCTAAGGAGGTGAGGTTGGTGCAAGTACCTGGGTGGAAGGAGGAAGAGATGTTTCACCAAGGTCGGGTATGGGTAATGGAATTACCAGGGCCTGTTCGGTTGTGGTATGTTTGATGGTTTGATGAAAAGGAAAATCATGTTCATAGAAAACGATGTCATGACTAGTAAAAATTATTTGGTGTTGGAGGTCATAGAGATGGTAGCATTTGTGGTTTGTGGGATAACTGATTAGAACACATCAGCAAAATCTAAGGCCAAATTTATCGAAGTAAAGATGACTTGTAGAAGCGTAGCTTATTGAGCCAAAGACACGAATATGAAAATAGGAAGGTGGTTTGCCAAAGAGAAGGTCATACGGGTTTTATCATGTAGGAGAGAACAAGATTGTCCATTTATGAGATAAGTAGTAGTTAAGACACAATCCCCCCAAAAATGAAGAGGCGTGCTAGAATGAAAAACGCAATGCATGAGCAACATTGAGTAAGTGACGATGCTTACACTGAACAACTCCATTTTGTTGAGGAGTGTGAGAGCAACTGTGCTAGTGGTGAGCACCATGGGCGCAAAAAGACTTTTGTAAACAAGAGGAAAGGAATTCAGTCCCCTTATCAAATTGAACATTTTGGACTTTTGTTTGAAATTGAGTCTCAACAAAAGCAAAGAAACGAATCAAAGAATCAATTGCATCAGACTTAAAAGTAAGTAAAAGAATTTAAGTATAGCGCGAATAGATAAAAAATAACAACAAATCTTATGTGTAAAATGAGAATAAGGTCCCCAAATGTTAACATGAATAAGCTCAAACGGACGTAAAGTAGTAATAGTGCTAGACGCAAAAGACAAACACAATTGCTTGGATAAATGACAAGCATCACATGGACTCAATTATTTTGCTGGACTAAAGCATAAAGTTTGTTGCAAAGTAGATAAAACTAACTCAAATGGATGTCCTAAGAAGGCGTGCCAAAGATGAGGTGAAGAGGTTCCAGTAGCAAGGATGGTAGATTTGATAGAAATCTCCAAGTAATAAAAATCACCATGCTCATGGCCCCGACCAATGATCTTCTTCGTCAAGAGGTCTTGAAAAAGACACTAGTTAGGAAAAAATGTGACTGAGTAGTTTAAGGTTTGAGTGAGCTTGGAGATTAATAATACGTTGTATTTAAAAGATGGAGCGCAAAGGACATTATCAAGGGAGATAGTTGAGGTAAGAGGAGCCGAACTGTGTAATGTCACGGGGACACCAACACCATTCGGAATCCCAATGGTGGGATGTGGAGAGGAATAGTGTCTCCGATCTGTAAGGTGACGAGGTTCAAATGTGATGTGGTTGGTGGCGTCTACGTCAATAACCCAAGTATCGAAATTAAATGAATTCGTAGATAAGCCAAGAGCATTACCTAAGAGGTTGGCTTTCGGGATGTTTACCTCTTGCAATAGGCGCATCGGTTGCTTATATTGATCATTTGTGAGTGGAGAATGTGCCGCAACGGACGTATGGCTGGACTTTGTTGTTTGTGGGACAAGAGGAGGTAGATGGCTGTTCATGGTGCATCTTTGTGGTTGGAAGGGAAGCCATGAAATCGATAAAACACATCCCGTGTATGTCCCGGGATGCCACAGTGGGTGCATCTTTCCCAACCGCAGGACGTGTTCGTCTGTTTAGCTAGGTTGGCCAACAGAGTGGGAGCACCAAGAGAGCTGGGTTGTCCATGGGATGAGAAATACATGTATGGCGGCGGAGCATGATTGCTATGAATGCTAAGCAAAGTGCTAGTCTAGTCAGACAATAGGTGGTCCGATTAGATATGGCGGTGCAACTCATCCTGAAGAGCTAGTGCATATTATGACAGCCTGAATTTTCATATTTCGTTTTCGATTAAATAAATCGGCCTTTCGTCGACGCGTTGATAGTGCTATTCTTTGAGCTGATCACTCACGAGATAACTGAACTATCTGTGGAAACAATTAAGGAATCTAAATGCAATGGACTTAAGAATTCGACCGAGAATCGACTGCTAGATCGTGTTGGTCTGTAAGGGTCATTACGACACTGTCAAAATCGATCAGAGATAAGAAATATGTCGATTCAACCGAGATATGTGATCAGAGTGTTGGTGATTCCACCTGATTGCAAAATTCTCATCGATCGGCACTAAATTGATTTTATGATATTTTGGGTACCCTGTATCTATAATTGAAACCTTGAGATTTTCACAACAACCGAGAGTCACCAATGTGTCGAAGATGTATATTATGATTCGAGATAAATCGATCACAGGTCAATTGCACCAAAAATTCTTAAAAGTTACCCAGTAGACTAGGTTACGCTAAAAGCGCGCCGGATTGAAAATAACAGCGAATTTGAACCCGAATTCAGAAATTGAAAGTTTTGTGGTGTCATGAGCTATATTCAGAGATTCCAGGATTTTTGCGGAAAATTAGCGGAAATTTGTACGGGCCAAATTAAAGGAAATTTGGACTTCCAAGTCAAGCCTTTGAGTGTCAAGGATTTACATAAAATTATGTGGGCTTTTTCTACATCAAATTTGGACATCAAATTGAAGAATTTAGATGGGAATTGAAACTTAAATTGAAGAATTCGGATCTATGGTGAGGGCAGCATATATTGGCATCAAAATTGAATCAATTGGTGGAAATTATCTTGGAAAGTATTAGGGGGACAAAGCCATCAATGGAAGAGATAAAAATTGTTAACCTTAGGCCCCTCCACCTTGGCTTTCTCAGCACGTCTCTTGGCCGACCTCCTCCTTTGTGCAAATTTCTACTCTTGCTTTCCTTTATTTTTCTTCATACGAAGCCAGCCGAGTCTTGCTGTTGCTTTTCTTTCAATCTTCCATCAAATTCTGCAGCCCCTCACGGTTTCTTCAGCCCACGCCACGATCATTTTCTTTTTTCATCATCTGCCACATACCACCGTCTCTCTCCTCAAATTCTCTCCGCTCACTCTCTTCCTCACGGCCACAGAAACCCACGGATGAAGCCTCCACGGAGTCAAACTCCCTTGGCCTATTTTGGTTGTTGACTTCTCTTGCCAAGCGGCTTCAATCCACCGAAGTGAAGCCAGCAGCTCCGTGTGTGTCGGCCCATCTTTCCCCCACCGAGCAAGCTCAGTCCACGCCAGCTTCCTTGCCACTTTCGCTGCCACCGAAGATCAACGAAGCTGCTCTCCCTCTTTCGCTCGTGTCTTCACCCAGCGTCTTCAGCCCGTGAGTTCAGCGAGGCCCATCTTCACAAGAAGCCCAGCAAGTGAAGCTGAAGCAGCTCAGCTCCCACGCTCGTGAAACCCACCGAATTAACAGGCCCATTCAATTCAGTCATTTTAGCCCAACTCAGCCCGGTTCGCAATTGTTTTCAGAAGCCCAACAAAATCAGAAGCCCGCAAAGACAGCCCATTCAAGGCCTGTTCAGTCCAGCGAAGCCCGGCCCAATTCAAAAGCAAATCTCAGATTTGGGATGAGATTTGTTGGGCCAAGTTTAGGCCCGGTCCAAGTCCACCGATGCCGCCGAAAATTCGTATTTTGGCCGCCGTCGTGCTGTCGTCACGGTGAACCGGTCTTTGCTTTAAACCGGTGAGTTTTTGCACTAAACCCTTCTTAGTAGGCTAATGACGTCTAAAGGGTGTTTGAATTTATTTAATTAGGAATTAGGTGGTTAGTTAGATTAAATTAGAAATTTAATTATTTAATCGAGCATGTTAGGTGGTTAGCATGGTTTCACTAAAGCCTAAATAAATTGTACTATTTATCTAGAAGGGTTCGGGAATTTTCCGGGTCCGTATTGGTATTCAATTTAATAATTTCGGCCTAGGTTAGTATTTTTAGAAATTAAATTGATTTATTAATTAATTTTCGAAATTAATTAATTATTAATTATTTTTCCGGAAATTAGGCCAAGATAGCCGGTGACCGGAATTTCGTATTAATTACAATGGTGTGGTTAATTTTTGCAATTGAGTGCTAAATTGTACAATTTGAATTTAAGTTGTGATTCTCGGGAATTTATCCCAAAATTGTATAATTTCTTTAATTAATTATAAATTATCGAGGCGTCAGTTTACAACGCCAAAAATGTTTTCAGACTCTGTTAAATAGTGGGATTTCCTAAGTAAAGATATAATATTTTTGGCTCAGGTCGATTGTGTACTCACACAGGGTTATTTCTATCGGGTATTTTTAATACGAAGAAATTAGGCCAAAACATTACTTTAATTGAGGAATTTAAGTGCGAAGCTCAATGTTCTTGGCCGAGAATGAATAATTATGTGATGACTTATAGTCGGGGCATGTTGACTATGGGAAATTAATGTGATATGTGTCGGGTTGAGGGAACCAATGGGTCATGAGTAGGTAAAGGACTAAGTACTACACGAGTAGGAAACTTCATGTGAGTCACCTCTAGTGCCTTATATTTTTGCTTATTCTAGTCAAGGGCTAAGTGTTACATGACAACCTAAGTCGTATGGGAATTTCCTCTAGTGCCTTATACTGTTGCCTAGTGCAATAATGGACTAAGTACTACACGATAACGAGATTTCGTGTGAGTTACCTCTAGTGCCTTATACTATTGTCATTTGTGGTCAAGGACTAAGTACCGCACGATGACAAGACTTCGTGTAGGGTCACCTCTAGAGCCTTGAGTTTGGTATTGAGTTGAAATGTGGAGTCTGGTTTTGAGTGGGAATATTGAATTGAGATGTTGAGAGTAAATATCGGGTGTAGATGGACCCATCGATATGATTTATTGCGCTTGATTATGAGACAAAATTGTGTGACACAGAATGGAACGTGTCATAAGGATTTGGCCTTATAATCGGGACTCTTGAGGATTGTTTGATTGAATGATGGATTAATGAGGTTGACTCAATTGATTGACTGATTGATTGACTAAGATTGAATGAGATATTCCAAATGCTCGAGTGTTGTTACTGCACGTATGTGATATATGAATTGTGCTAACATGCAGGAGGGAACTAAGATGAGGTAAATCCTCTGTCCTAATTGTATGGTTGTGTGATTAGGACGCTTCTAGGCGTATTTCCCTCCTAATCGGGGTTTAACGTGTGAACTTGCTGAGATTTATATCTTATCCCATTGTGGGTTAAATTTTTCGGGGTCGTCGAGTGGAGGACCTGGAACTGAGAGGAGGTGATCGGAAGCGTAGGTCAGTTAGGACCGCTTCTTTTTGGAATGCTAGTTTTTGTAGTCTTTTGGTCCTAAACCTTGTACATGACGCTATGTGAATATAAAAGCATGTTTGTTGTGAATCTGTTGTCCGCTTTTCTATCCCGAGATGGTTACTGTCAGGGGATTTATTATTTGCTTCCGCATGTGCAATAAAACGAAAAGGGTCGACGACTAGTCCTGGGAGGTCACAAAATTTTATCGACCAGAGAGGGATGGGCACGTGCTCGAGGTTCGAGGCGTGACACATATGCACGTGCAACACTAGGTAACGGATCCATTAGTAAAATCTGACTAGTAACATTGGTGTACGTCAGATTGAGACCCATGAGGAATTGAAACAAGCACCAATTCTCTTGTTGTTTGGTGATGATTGAATGAGCCGAACAAGAGTATTGCGGTAACGGATCCAAATTATTCAATTCATCATAGCAGCTTTGCAAGTTGTTGTAGTACTTGGTCATGGCATCATCATATTGAGTAAGGGTGCATATCTTTTGCTCGAGATGAAAAACCCTAGGACCATTCAACAATGAAGGACGGTCATGGAGATCGGCCTAGACATCCGCAACTAACTCTAAGTAGAGAACCGTTGGCACCAAATCTAGATGGATGGTATTAAAAATCCAAGATAGAATCAAATTGTTAACACGAGTTCATGACACATAAGCAGGATTGTCTACGGCTGGTTTTTCAATTTCTCTAGTAACAAACACCATTTTGTTCTTGGCAAAAAGGGCAATCTCCATGGCACGAGACCAATTGTTGTAAATGTCACTCGTAAGGACCATGCCAACGAAATTAGATCCAAGATTATCAGAAGGATGCATAAAATAAGGGCTGTTCGGCCACTCATGTGCAGGAACGTTGGCTGAAGAGACTTGAGACTCAATTGCCATGGTGACTTCCGGCCGAAAGATTAGTTGCTTTGGCTAATTCGAGGTCGGAAAACCCTCTCAAGCACAAAAAATTGATTGTTGGGAAGAGGGTCTTACCTAGATCCGATGAAAGCAACGTGGGGAAGAGGCTCCTGAATTTGAAGGATCCTCTCGAGCACAAAAATTGAAGGATCCAAATTTAGCTCTTGAATTTGACGGGGTAAGAGACCATGAGTAAGAATAAAAAGGGAAAAACACATCCGATGATGGACGGTGAACAGTGGCAGCAGTCGTGCCAAAAAGACGGTGGCTTTGGATGTAAGAGACGGGCTCTGAGAATCACCACTCTAATATCATGCAGAGTTTGGGCAAACGTCATTTTCATTGATAAAGTATTTTACAATATACACCTAGGGTTTAGGGCTAAAACAATACGATGATGATTATGCCCTTTAGTATATATCTAATTTACCAATATGAAGTTTAGAATTGGGGCGCCTTGGATCCTCAATGCAAGAACATCTAAACATTCCCATCCTCTGTTTCGTGTCATCGTTTGTTGGGTCTTCCCTGGACTTCTGCCTCAAAACATTTGATACACCATGCCACAGCACTCCAACAGAACAATTGTTACTGCGTGACTCAACTTACATTAAGCATAGAAAAGGCTGAGCCGACATGAGGAGGCACCAGGGACGACATGACGAAGAGATGTCTAGGGCCGGAGGGCCCGTTCAAGTGTGACAAGGCGAGGAATCAGCAGGAACTTGTATCATTATTGTCTTGCCATGATTAATCTTTTGGGGATGCTGAGGATCCACACTGCGTCGACTACATGCGTATAGCTTTACAACCTTAGTTCAAACCCGTTCTGCTGATGACAAACACCAGAAACTGCAATTCGTCGTACGAAGAGAAAATGGTAGTGTGGGTGCATCTACTATCGACAGGTAACATTTGAATCTTTTTGACTTTCGGTTTATAGACTACCCCTGTGAATTACACGTGCTATGTTGTCAACAACCATTAGGTTGAGGATGAATAGAAATTACCTCACAAAGCTCTTAGGTTTAAGAAGTTAATATTCTCGTATAATTCCCAAAATGTTGCCATCAAAATAATGAGATTTGACATCTCCGACAAAATTTTAAGCATTAGACTAGATAATGCCAATGTAAACATCTCCCTTTTTTCCAAATTCAGGTCTAATAGCTAAATCTCGCATGCAATGGGATCTTCTTCCATGTACGGTGGTGTATGTCACCATATTAATTTTTGTGTGCAAGACAGCCTTCACTAGTTTTTCGGTTCTATGATAACCATTCATGGGTAGTTTCAATACATGAGATTAACCCTACTCAGGCATCAGGATTTAGGGCCTCGCACTTGATGTAGGCAAAGCAAGCTGAGAAATTCCATCTGGATGTAAGAACAAGGTGAAATTCAACGTACACGATGTTGAAAAGAGTATGCAAGGAGATGGGTGTGCTGCCCTATACTCCAACACGCGTTGTATAAGTGCCAATATCCCGCTGTTGACAACGGAGGATTGGAGGGTTGCTAAAATTTTAACGGACTTCTTATAAGTTTCCAACGATGCAAAGGATGCTTTGAACACCAGCAATTAACTGTCAAACAACCGAACCGTTCCATTTCTATGCATGACGTTAGTTCAATAGGCGAACAAGGGAGGTGATCCCTTCTTCAACAAACAGTATTGGCCATGAAGCCGAAATTTCTCAAATATTACGAGGATATTCTGTCGGTTTTTTTTCTTTTTTAGGCGTCCACTCTCTTAGATTCAAGGTCCAAGTTGGAGGGGTTCAAAATTTTCTTATTCCATATTACGAGAATTATGGAATATATGACGAGGTCCAAATAAAGTGGATATTGGTGTGAGGAATTCACTTTGGAATATGTATGCTACCCATGCTAGTTGATTTGTCACAACGAGTTCCACCACACGAGCAGAGATGGTGCCTTCGTCGAACAGTGCTAAAAACTTTGTGTGGTCTTGGTTCATTAAGAAGAACATCCACACAGACTTCTGCTTGTTCTGTCTTAATCTAGTGATATATGAGAGAAATACCTGACAACAAACTACCCTAAGTACATTGAAAGAGTTGGTGAAGGCAATATCAACATTTTGAAATGGTGGAATAGGAGAGTCGCTAGTTTTCCAGTTCTTTCCATCATGACTCGCGATTTATTGACACAATGGAATATTATAGTAGCATCAATCCATGTTTAGTACGAGCCAATAGATCTTGGAAAACTATAAGTGTAGTATGTGTGTGAAATTTTTTGAGGTTGCCTTGATATGGCTGGTTTTTGCAAGAATTGACTTTAGCCGAACTTGCTAAACACGAATAAGAGGACAATGCTAACACTATATCATTTGAATCATAGTGAGGAACACGATGTCAAAGGCATTGTGTAATTTGTGTGTAATTGTTTTTAGAACACTTGCACTTTTATAATGGTAAGAAATTTAAATTTGTATTGAACAAAATTCGAAAAAAACATTTCTCTTTTGATTTTTTTAATCATACGTGACCTATTTTATGATTTTAAAGTAAAGGCCTGGATTTCGACCAAAAAAAAAAGTAAAGGCCTAGATATTTGGATTTACAAAAGCATGCATATGCACATATCATGTTTTTCTAGCTTATGCTTCTTGGTAGTTATTCGGCATCATGTGGACTAGAATTAGAAATTTTTTTTAGGATGAGCGCACAGGAAAACCTTCCTTGAATTTGCCAAAAAAAGAAAAATTGCATTCATTGCTATAATTGGAGATTCTATCATATTTCAATTTTTTGAAATAGAAAAAAAAAAAAAAGATAATTGTGCTTGGTTCGTGGCCAGGCCAAAGAGACCCCACCGTGGTATGCGCCAATAAGACCACCAAATCTAGGACAAGCGAACGAAGTCCCGTTTTTCAGTTAAATTCTTGGAGAGCTGAAGCCGCAATCTAATCCCCTCCTCCATGCTACCTCCACGTGTCGTAACATTCACCAGTGCCCATAAATATCCCACCTCTGTCTTTCTCTCTCTCTCTCGTCCCCGCAAATCTGGAAAGCCAGTCTTAACAAATATCATCAGTTCAGTCACCCTCTCTCTCTCTCTTTCTATGAGCAGCAGCTGAAAGCTTTCTTCATCGCTATGAACGCCAGAGCCTTCCTCTGCTCCTACACTCCTCACCCGGACTCCCTCCTCAAGCAAAGAACTTCACCCGGTCCACCGCCGCCGCCGAGGAAAAGCTTCGCGTCGGCGGCTCGGTTCCACTGCCAGGTCCGGTTGATCTCGCGGGGACGACGTTACACGTTCCGGGTCTCGGCCCGAAACCCCGGCCTGAAGTCGGAGCAGTACGAAATCTCCGACGTGCGAGAGCCGGCGAAGTTCAAGACCGGCGAAGTCGAGGACGGGGGTATTGTTGTTCCTTGGTGGGAAAAGTTCCCCAAGAGATGGGTCATCGTGATCCTCTGTTTCTCGGCCTTCTTGCTCTGCAACATGGACAGGGTAAAGCCTCTGTCTCTCCTTCTCTTCGCTCATCCATTACTCTGCTTCCCAGTGCTGTGGCTATGGCTGCAGACAAGAATTTGCTTCCTCAATTTAGAATTGTCCCGGCAGGCGGAAAAAATTAGAAGGAAAGCGAGTACTTCTGAAAAGATTATTCGTTTTAAGCTAAAGAAAAAGGAAAGAAGAAAATTGACCAAAATGATGGGCATCATCATTCCATGATGTTGCTACTTTTTGTCTTGCTTGCTTCATTTAATGTTGGTGAATTAGCAACTTGGGGAGTAACCTTGGCGCTGTCATCCTTCCCGAGAAGAAACCCATTTGACGAAGGCAGATGTAGAGCCTTTCTTAGATGATGCCATTGTAGCAAAGGGAAGGAAATGCTACATGTTTCTATCCTTGTTTGTATTTTATTTTATTTTTTGAATGAATTCTTCAGGGTAACTGGATGTGGACTCACCTCTGCAATGTTGTGGCACGGCCAGCTGTAATTTGAGACGCAAGCTGCTATAAATTGACTCGACCCTTTGAATCTTGTTTAGATGATGTGCCATTACCTCGGCTATTAATTGAGTCGATCTACTCCTCTTAATTGAGAAAATCCCAGTGCCATCAGATTGGTCTTCTATGGGAATTGTATGACATGACTAAATTTGCTAAGTGATGTTGCATTACAGAACATGTTTGATCGGTTTCTTTAAAGGCGGGTCCTTGCTGTCTAGAGCATTAGTAGGCATAGTCAAAGTTTCACTTCTTGTAGTATCTCTGTTCTATTAGAATGGAATAATCATATGGGCGGTGAATTAGCATAAATTCACAAGAGTCCCTCGAAGTTTATAAGCTATAAGGACGGTAGTTTTGATCTCTTTTGAAGATTCCTTGTATCTTAAGTTTCTCTAAATCTGATAGTTGGATATTGATGTCAAGTTGTAGTTTTAGTTATGTTACATTTTCACTACAGCTAAACACTTGCTAAACACTTTGACCAGAATAAATGCATCAATTTTATGACTGGAAGTTTGCAATTGGCAATGGGAATAATTTTGCTAGTCGTTTACTGGATGACATTCATATCTATCTCTTGATGCAATTACAATCCCAAACTTGGAATTTTCAGATTTGGTCACATTCTAAGTATGTACGTGTTTTTCCAAGAATACAGAGCTTTTTCAGTTAGCATCTTTATATAAATTTGCTTTGGCAGGTAAACATGAGTATTGCTATACTTCCCATGTCTGCAGAATATAACTGGAACCCAACCACCGTTGGTTTGATACAGTCTTCCTTTTTCTGGGGCTATCTCCTCACCCAGGTAAAGACACTTCTTTGGTACAGCTAAAGAGTATTGAGCTCTTGGTGGTTCCTTTTCTTCATTATATGCCTGCAACAATTTTGATTATCTGGATAAACCTGTTAGCAAGAATCCAAGTGTTCCTTTCTTGCTCTGACTCCAGTCATTGATGACAGATTGCCGGTGGCATTTGGGCAGACACGGTGGGTGGGAAACTTGTCTTGGGATTTGGGGTAATTTGGTGGTCGATCGCAACAGCTCTCACTCCAGTTGCTGCTAAACTTGGGCTTCCTTACCTACTTGTTGTCCGTGCCTTTATGGGAATTGGCGAGGTCGGCTCATTGTTCTACTCAATCTATTTCGTTCTCCTATGCTGGCAAGAATAGATAAAAACTGCATCTAGCATTCGAAACCGAATTTGGTATTAGGCGCATTTCTGTGTATAGTTTGTGGGTTTATTTTGGATAAAAATAGTAATAATGTTTTTAGGTGTAAAAACCATTTTGAATCATTATGTGTCTGCTCGACATAACTCAGTTTTCCCCCATACTTCTGTTCAGGGTGTTGCTATGCCTGCAATGAATAATATCTTGTCAAAATGGGTTCCCGTATCAGAGAGAAGTAGATCACTGGCACTGGTCTACAGTGGCATGTATCTAGGATCAGTCACTGGCTTGGCCTTTTCGCCGTTTTTGATACATCAGTTCGGCTGGCCATCAGTCTTCTATTCTTTTGGTTCTCTGGGAACAGTATGGTTCGCAACCTGGCTAAATAAGGTGACTTCTTTTGTCATTCAGAGAAATGGATTCCTATGGCGTTTTTTCAAAGTCTTGCTGCTAGATGAGATCATATCTTTCAAGAGCTATATCACTGAAAATTTAATTTCGGGAGTTCTTGTTGCAGGCATACAGTTCACCTCTCGATGATCCTCAGCTGCGGCCTGAAGAGAAAAGGCTGATTTTAACCAACAGCGTTCCAAGAGAACCTGTGACTACGATACCATGGGGTTTGCTACTATCAAAACCACCTGTATGGGCCCTAATAGTGTGTCATTTCTGTCACAACTGGGGTACATTTATTCTTCTCACATGGATGCCGACATACTATAATCAAGTAAGCTTTTGACTCTTCCCTTGACTTTCCTACTCACTTGATAACTTACAAGATTATTCATATGATAATTGGTCGACTGGTGGATTATCATGGACCATCTTTGTACAATAATTGACTTGCTTCCATTTCATCCCTAAAATAATAACAGGTGCTAAAGTTCAATCTCACGGAATCGGGGCTTATATGTGTATTACCTTGGCTTACTATGGCGTTTTCTGCTAATCTTGGAGGTTGGATTGCGGACACTCTTGTCAGCAATGGCGTACCTGTGACTACAGTTCGCAAGGTACCTTGTTCTAACACTTCATGTCTTAGTACTAGGAGAGCAACAGCAGTTCTGGAAGATAATAATGAAAATAATAAGATTAAAAAAAAATGAACGTGTTTCTCTCTTTAAAAAAAAAGTATATATATGATCGATCTTCAACTTACAATGACAATTTACTTTAACAGGCTATTTCTTATAGTAAGAGGTCCTTTAATCAGTTGCATATTATTTAGCTTAAGATATATTGTTATTAGCTTCTCTTGACGTTCTTGTGCTTTGCATATTAAGTAGATCACATTTATTGATCTGGCGCCAGTTTGCGTTGTATTGTGCAGATCATGCAGACAATTGGATTTCTTGGGCCTGCTTTTTTTCTTACCCAGTTGAGCCATGTTGACTCTCCTGCAATGGCTGTCTTATGCATGGCCTGCAGTCAGGTTTGCCTCCATCTCACTGAATCCAGAATGTTAATGTGTCAATGTGTAATTTTAGAAGCAAAAGAGAGAAAATTATTTACATTCAAAGCCTCACTTCACCCATCAGAAGGTTTTCTTAGATCACTTCTAGTCAATTAGGAAGAGAAGGCATCTAATCTCTTTCCTTACATGGATAGGGACATTAGATAAGGCCAGTATGCTGGCATCTTGACTTCATAAAAACACTGAATGGAACTGACATTCATTGAAAAACTTTAGATTGATCTACCCTGATACGTTATAATCTGCCTGTCCAACTTTGATTCAATCTGCTTTCATGGGACGAGACGTTTCCTTATAATAACTGGTTAGAAACTCTTTGAGCAGGGAACTGATGCATTCTCACAATCTGGTTTGTACTCGAATCATCAGGACCTTGCTCCCCGCTACTCCGTAAGTAGTATTTCTTCATGATTCATCTCTGTTAATTTCAGTTAGAGGTTACCCCACTCTGCAGCATTTGGAGATAAATCCTGATCCCGGTGAAGTCCAACTAGAGAAAATGTTCGACTTCTGTTGACCGTCTCAGGGGCTATGCAGCAAACTCCAGTGTTACCAGTGTAACCATGTTGTTTTCGTAATGTCCCAGCTAACGTCTTTCTTTGGATTCTCTTGACAGGGAGTACTGCTCGGTTTATCCAATACTGCTGGCGTTTTGGCCGGAGTTTTTGGGACAGCCGCGACAGGCTACATCTTGCAACACGGTGTTTACCTTGTCCTGACTGATAATTTTAACTACTTAAAAAATAGTGCTGATAAAATTGTTTGGAAAATATTTCAGATTGCCTTATAGTCTTCTCCTTTCTCTGCTTGCAGGGAGTTGGGACGATGTTTTCAAGGTTTCAGTCGGGCTCTACTTAACTGGAACCGTCGTGTGGAACCTTTTCTCATCAGGCGAGAAGATTTTGGATTGATCCTCGTCGGATATTTGATCATCAACGCGCGACATGCCAATCATCCTGCATCTGATCTGTATGTAAAGACTTGGATAAGGTGCACGAGAAACCGACAAGACCAGAGGAGGCAGGACAGTTGCGAGGTGGTTGGTACATAGCTGAAATCTGAAGAACTGGTAAAAGCATTTGAGAGACCAAGATGACGGAGCCTGAGACCAGAACTTTACTAAAATTGCTGGCTTACGTGCCTTCTCTAGTCTATCGATTATTTGACTTTGTCATGGCATTACACGAGTGGAGGAGAAGAATCCCATGAGATTATCTCAATACAAACTTACATGAATTTAACGTTGTATATACGAACATCAATTTTGTATGTCAGTAACTGGATTTCATCGCGGATGGTATTGTCACATCTAATTCAATCTCTTCTTAAGTAACTTATATTCTCTAGATACTTTGTTACAGTATCCTGAAAATTCCATTAGACAGCTTATGACCATGGTTAACTTAATTCTGCATGCTTAGAATTGTGAAACAAAGCATCTCTTCTATTCTCGATTGGAGAACTTTGATGAAGCTCTTCTTTGTCTTCATTTTTTAGATGTTGGGTCAACCTTATGGAAACACTATATTGGGAAGACCATTCACTATTTCTTGAAGCTCCATCTCTTTCCCGGTTGAATCATGTGGCCAAGAGAAACCATGAACCAAAATAGAAAAGGCTACTCCACTCATGAGTAAATATTTCATAGTAGCCTCATTAGACCATACATCCTTCTTAGCATCACTAGTTTATGCTCTGACCAGAGTAATATGGGGCATTTGAAATCCCATGTGAATCAGCAAGAATCACCTCGTAAGGTTTAAATACTCCAATATGAATTCAATTCTTTTTTGTTGAAACCAAGTTTAAACATGTGGAACACACGGCGTAGAAGGCAGAATTATCACAATGACAACCTTTTTTATGTTACAAGTATACTCTTGAATGAAATCGGAAACCCCCACCCACATGAAACGACGACGAATAACAATTACAGAACCAAGAACAAATTTTACCGTGGGTTTGTATGCATGAATCGCCACAAGGACCTAGTAATAACCCTATAACGCAAAATCAAGTTGAACGACCTTATTACGCCTTTACAAGTTCCAGCCACCACCGTGGCAAAAGTCGTGAAGAGTTCCATCCACGCCTTCAAGGCTCTACGCCGAGGCGGCGAGTTTCTGGGCCAGGCCCACGAGGGCCCGCGGGCGCAAGTAGACACGGAGTCCGTTCTTCATGAACATGGTGAGCGACATCTTCTGCTCCACCCGGTGGCCGGGAACCGGCGACAACGCATAGCGGAGGAGCACCGCCGACGCCACCGACTTCATCTGCAGGTAAGCGAGGTCCTTCCCCAGGCAAGTCCTGGGCCCCGCGTTGAAGGCTACGAACTTGTAACTATCCTTGGGCGGCTCGAACCGGTCGCCCTCCGGCGACAACCACCTCTCCGGCTTGAACTCCATGCAATCCTCACCCCATATGGTCTTCATCCTCCCGATCGAATATATCGAGTACGTCACCGTTGACCCAGCAGGCACAAACGTGCCGTCTGGTAAGACGTCGTCGGAGACCACGTACTTGAAATCTTCGGGCACGGAAGGATACAGTCTCAGAGTCTCGGCCAATGCAGATTTCAGATATATCAACCTGCAAGGTGAAAAATTTAGAGGAATTGTTTCTACAAGAAAAATTGGGTGAAGTAAACTAATCACAACTGAGAAATTATGTAAAGACTCTTTTGTTCTTGTGGGTGTAATATCTCTAGACATGATAAGTAGGCTTAACCTCAATTTGAGATGATAAATTTATCGTGAAGATAGACTCATTATTACATAAATGACGTCACCAATAGCATGCAATAGTCTTTTGTTTTGGGGTTAAAATATATTTATCCTATAATATCAAAATCAATTTACTAAAATAACATATGAAATGACGTGATGGATTGTAAATTATTTCTTTGATGCGTAAACATGATGTATTAAACATATAATAAGAATATCACAATCATTATGTTCCGTTGAATAAATCAATCTTCGTACGCTTTCGTTATTCTTTGTTTGTGTCATTGCCCTTAGCAGGTCTCATTTTTTATTTTGTATTATAAAGTTTCCACCATTAATTCATCATCTACCTGTCTGCCTCATCGAAGGCCAGCGGATCCTCCACCCACTTCGCCGGGTCGTCACCGCGTGTCTCCCGGAGCACCGTTGAGATCTCCTGGATGATCTTCTCCTCCACGTCGGGGTTGTTCATCACCAGCCAGAAGAACCAGCTGAGGGCGACCGAGGACGTGTCACGCCCGGCGAGGACGAAGTTGAGCGCGATGCGCTGGAGGACGGATATGGGGAAGAGGTTCCCGTCCACGTCGCGCTTCTTCAAAAACCTCGACAGGAGATCATCGGACGGAGCCTCTTTCCTCGCGTCGATGGCGTCATTCATGTAATTCTCGACGACCTCGAGGCTCCTCTTTAGGCTCTTCTCCGAGCCGAGCCCGAAGATCTTCTTCAACCTCCATAGGAAGCTTGGGTATAGCAACCTCTGGAGCGTCGCCTCAGTGGCGGTGTCGAAGGCCATGGCGAAGTGGTTCTCGGGCATTTCCGGGGACAAAGTCTCTGGGTCTTTGCCGAACGTGAGTCCGCATATGTTGTCGAACGTCAAACGGAGCAACAGATCTTGCAAGTCCACCGAGGTTTTACCCCGAGCAGCTTTGTCCAGAATCGTCCAAAGGCGTGACTTTATGGTCCGGCTAACCCACCGGGCCATGGCCTGCCTGAGCGTCCGGGTCGTGAACTCGAGAGCCGCCGTCTTCCGCTGGATCAGCCACGTGTCTCCATCGCTGTTGAAGATCCCCTGGCCTAGCAAGTCGTGGAAGGCAGCCTGCCACTCGGGGCCTTTGGGATAGTTGTCGAACCGGGTCCGGAGCACGTGCTCGATGTTCTTGGGGTGGCACGTGACGGTGTAGAACCCCTCCCGGCGGGCCACGAAGGGGAGCGCAATCGTGCAGGTCTGGTATGTGGCGGAGCCGCCGGTGGCACGGAGGTTGCCGGCCATCCAGTCGTGGATACGCCAGCGGTTTGCGAAGAGGGCGGGGAGGCTCCCCACGAGCGGCCACACCTTCGGGCCGGTCAGTGTTCGGGCCAGGAAGGAGAACCAGAGGAGGTATGCCGAAACAGCGGCCGCCACACTGAAGAGAATGTGCAGGGTTTCCATGAGGGGACGTGATTGATCGAGAGCGGTGTGGGGTTAACACAAGAGGAGAACGAATTAGAGAGGAATGCACTAAAGCATATGTGCATGAAGTCTCGTAATTAGAAAGTGAGAGAGAAAAGGGTTAAACTAATCGTTATATATAAGGTGATCTCTGTTATGATATGATAGGAAATGGAAAATTTAGGAAGGAGTTGTTGAGACTTTCTTGACGTATCTGAACCGGGACGCACTCGGATTCATGGCATTGCAGAGGCTTGAGAGTAAGCGTTGGAAGGATTAACAAGCAGTACTAGGAAAGAAAAACGTGTTAATTAAGTACGATCTGTAAATGTTTTATTAACGAGCGTTCTAGCATACTGGTGAAATATATTTGATTTACAATAATTGGATTTTTAAGACACTATTGTGCATTAACATCAAGAGGGCAATCTGTATATGGGCTCTGATGATACTCATTAACAAAATCCATAGTATATATGATTAGCAAATGTGCTTCCGACTGCATCAATTTTGTTTTTCCTACTCCTCGTTTCATGTGTTCACATTGACAATATCAATGTAATCTCTCTATTTTAAGGAGAAGAATTGTCACAAGAGATCTGCAGTATCACTTTAAGGTTTTCTTCCCTCAAAATTTACTCTTCAATACTTTACATCATGCATAGAGTAATTATTGAATCTGTCCAACCTCTCTACGATGTGAAAAAGACTATAGTGAATTACTTTTTGAATCTGTTCAACCTCTTTAAGTATAATTCCCAATTTAGGTTTGATGGTGTATGGTAAGAATTTGTCCCCGAACTAGACTTGTTTCTTGGTAATTACACATTCTTATGAACAATTTGACCCTCTCGCTTTAGAAGCAAAACTTTCTCGACTATATGTCCAACTCGAAACCAAATTAGAACCCCAAGTTACTTGTAAAAGCTGTAAATTTAACTTGCTAGGTCAATTCTCGTCTCTCTCTACAGGGTCGGGTGTTTTTAAAACCTTGTCCACCCAAATAGACATGCCCCTATCATTTAGTATGGTGTCGATCAAACGACTCAACGATAATCTCTTATGCGAGTGCTTACTTCATGGTGCGAGAGGAAACCAAGCCACCGACTCCAATGAAACCTTTTCTTCTTAGATGGCGCACACAGTTATCTCCGATTCGATTTGCTAAAAAAAACTATAGCCAGCGAGACAAAATATTGAGATATTGTCACTAGACCACAAGAATCCTCCATACGCGCTGCGTTTGTCGTGTGGAAGACGAATTCTGGGGCTTGCCCCAAATGGCTGCCATGTGCTGCGTACCGACTCTTAGTTTTTCCCTTTTTTCTTCGGCGATATCAAAATCATCGTTTGGTAGAAATCCGTTTACTATTGAACCAGCAATCAGCAGCTTCAATGCTCTGCATCTTCTTCGAGTGAGAAGTAAGGTCGACCATGCGTGCATTGGACTTTCTTGATCATGGGGTTAATCCAAAAAAGCAAGAATTCTTTCAGCATCGTTACCAATTCTCAGCAACCCCTGCTCTAGCTTTCTTCCCAAAAACCCAAGCGACGACCCTCTTTTCTTGTCACTCTTTCTGGCAAAAACTTGAGAGAGAGAGAGTTTTAGTAGTTAGAGACGGTGTAACCACAATGAGAAATTAGGGTTTTTTTCTTCAAACATGGAGAAAAATATGAAAAGGGTGTCAAGAAACCCAAATAATCAAGACCCACTTAGAAGGAGTTTGACCACTCTTGTGCAAGTAGTGAGAGAGAAAGAGAGAGGATATATCGAAGCGTTAGGAAGGTCACAAACGTCACCTTCGCCCTTCATCAGGCTAACCGCCATCTACAGCTCACTGTTTCAAATTTTTGGCCTTCAATATTTAATGCTGATTTCCCATCTTCTTCTTAAATAACGACATATAGAAGGTCCCAAAACTATACTCAAGTCCGATCTATCATCAACAATAAAAATAACTTCTAATTCTCGTAACTTGAGGGAGAAAACATCTCTCTAGTCTAGACTATAATTGACGCAAATGGAAGTGATTTTCAACTACCTCAAAAAAAAAAAAAAAAAAAAAAAAAAAAAAACCATGATAAAGTTCATATTATTAAGTATGGACTATACCCAAATATTACTATGTCAATGAACATAAGCACCAATCACACGTCAAAATAACTATAATATTTTTTTTGACTGTCAAAGAGATAACTATAATGTGATCAGTTCAATTTTCATGAACTTTAGATTCTAATTTGCATCAAAATTTCAATCTCTATTCATTCTTGGCACCTTCAAAACTTTTTTCGTCATTTTTTTTTGTACCACAATATTTCTAATTATTGCACAAGAAAGGACATTGAAGTGTGGAAATTGGTACTTCATGTGACATTTACTAAGACACTAATAGATTCCAAAGAAAATCACCAAAAAAGTCATAAATATATTATATTTGTGCCAACTTCGTCTTAAACTTTTTAATTGTGTTAATTTAGTTCTAAACATTTTAACGATTTACCAATTTAGTCTTTCCTATCAATTTTGGCGAGAAATTACTAATGTTACAATCTAGTCAATACAAATTGTCCTCCATGCTACGTGACACGGTCGGTGTTGACATTTTCTGAATTTGTTATTATCTTTATATTTTCTTCTTTTCTTTTTCTTTCATTTTTTTTCCTAACCCTAGGCTGGTGATCCTCGGCTAGTCTGTGAGAGGGTGTCGCAGCCATCATTGGCCACAAGTGAAGGCATCCATGCCCTCACCAGCCATAGACAAGGACCTCCGCACCCTCATCAGCCACAACCAAGGGTGTCAACCCCTCACCCAAATCCAGGTGGGAGACAATGTCCTCGCCCATGGCCAATGAGGACCATGGTGCCCTTGCTGACTTAGGGTTAGGAAAAATAAAGGAAAAAATCTATAAAAATTAAAAATTTTGTTTATGTTAGTATTGGCCATGTCATGTAGGATAGTCAATAGTAACTAGACCACCACGTCAACGTTTTCTGGATAAAATTGGTAAATTATTAAAAATTTTAAGACTAAATTAATTGAATTAAAAAGGTTTAGGACTAAATTATCCCAAGTGCAACTGATTTATGACTTTTTTTGTAATTTTTCCATTAATTTAACATGTAATTTGGTTCTTGAGGACTAATTTGATAACTAGAATCTCGGCCTATGAAATTCGTGAGAGCATAAACTGATACTATTAAAAAGCTATGCATACGAAACTTTCAACATTAAGATTCTAGTCATGTATAGAAGAAGTTATCGAACTGCGCAATGCATATAAGAAGCTTGGCTTGTAGCAAGTGAATAGTTTGATGAACCGCCAGATATCTTTTATCTATGTGGATCGAAGATCTATTTAATGTTTCTTGGGGATTGCGTTCTTTCCTTGGACCAACTGAATGAATAATGCAAAGCTTGACTATCATGTTTATGGGCCTTTAGAAAATTGCCTCCTCCTGCTTGCCTCGAAACTGGAACAGCCCATAGATTTAGGGTTTTGGTCTCTTACGGAATTGTTTTTCTTTTTTTGGTCAAACTCTTAAAGATTAAATTGAGTCTTCGACATTTCTTTGGTGAAAGGGAAGTAGTTCAACCACATCTAGGGCAAGAAGATTTGGGAAAAATTGTCCAAAAGTCATAAATATATTACCCTTTTGTCAATTCAAATTTAAACCTTTCAATTTTATTAATTGACTCTTAAAATTTTTCACAATTTATTAATTGAATTCATCCGATCAATTTTGACCGAAAATTGCTGACATGGACATTGGCAATCCTACGTGGTACGGTCGGCACTAACGTAGAAAATTCATAATAATATTTTTAATTTTTTATTAAATTTTTAATTGTTTTCTTTTGTCTTCTTTTTTTGTTTTAATCTTTTTTGGTCCAAATGGCCAGCGGCACTAACCGATGACCGACGACCCCCACTGGCCCCTAAGAGAGGGTTGCAAAGCCCTCAATGGCCACAAGCGAGCCCCTCGCTGTGGTTAGCAAGGGCCTAAGCGAGGGCCACCATGCCCTCACCCAATAGCTGGCAGGGGTTATCAGCCCCCAACCAATGGCCAATGGCCTTGCCAGCCCTTTGAACCAAAAATGGAAATAAAAGGAAAGGGAAAAATAATATATATATATATATATTAAAATTTATCCATATTAAGCATCAACCACGCCACATAGCATAGCTAGTGCTGAATGGACTGCCACGTGAATGACAACCCACCAAAATTGACCCAATAGCCTCAATTGACAAAATTTGAAAAGCTTTTGGATTCAATGGGTAAAATCAAAAGGTATAGGACTTGATTGACAAAATTAAAATGTTTAAAACTAAATTGACAAAAGTGTAATAGGTTTAAAGTTTTTTGAATAATTTTTCGGAAAATTTGTGACAAGTCACTATTCTTAGCCTAGCAGCGAAAGAATCAATTACCCGAACATCTATCTCATTTTGCCCTCACGCATTGTCAACTTGAATCAATTTTTGAATGATATTGAATATTAAGTCACACATAAAGTGTACCACAATCATTGCTAATAATAAGGATGGTAAAAATCTGTTCGTGCTATTATATAGAATAATTACCTACACATTCAATGACCATCCAGGGAGAACTTGGTGTGGAGATGATTTGAAATGACGAATTGCCAACATTTAGCTTCTCTTTAGTGTAAAATCGTTGGTATTCTTTGCTTAATGGAGAATAAAAATATTCACAAGTAACATGGGGGTGTGAAGCGTACGGGCACTAACACGTTAAAATAAGGAACGCAAACCTATTGGGCGCTCCGCAAGGAGACTACCAAGAACGGCCCTCACAGGTGGAAACACTCATCAATTTCTTAACAACAATGAATATTAAGTCACACATAAAATGTATCACAATCATTGCTAATAATAAGGATGGTGAAAATCCGATCGTGCTATTGTATAGTATTACTTCTCTTCTACCTCCACCAATACGGTGCTGGGGTGATAGTTATACGCATTGCTTAAAAGGGCAATAGCTATAACATAAATCGAACATTTTGATGCAAATGTGAATCCCGTAGTGATACTTGGGGAGAGCGCCTTCCACCATTTCACGTGTCAAAAACCCATATGGATGGGTAAAATCAATTTCCATTTCGAATATTTTTTTAATATTCGAATTTTGAATCCAAAGAAATAAAAGAATACCAATTTATTTTTTTGTTTCAATTCCTTTTTTTGTTATAAAAAAATCAGAAAAGGTAAATCCCTTACGATACACCAAATCTGGCTCACTTATTGATAGAGTAAATAGATCTGTTTCAGTGTAGGTTGCAAGAGCGGTACCAAGTCAAACCGGCGCTTGCTATTACACCAAGGGCAATTGTAGTAGGCACCAAAGTATGGGCGTTTTGTATCCATTGAGCAAAGATTTCAAGACATTTTTCATTAGCGATGATTGAGGGTGAGCAACAGACCTGATTAAACTGAAGTATCAATTAGACTAGGCTGATTCTATGGTCACGTAGGTTCGTGGGTAAAATATCCGGAACAATTCATTTTGGTGATTTGAGCAAATAAGAAATTCAAGTTTCGATTATTATTGAGGAAAAGTACCAAAAAAGTCCTAAACTTATTGTATTAGCACCAATTCAATTGTAAACCTTTCAATTGAACCAATTTAATCTTAAACATTTTCACATTAATACCAATTAAGTCCATCCTATCAACTTATACCGGAAATTATTGACATGGAAGCTAGTCATCTTATGTGACACAACCAGCTTTGGCATTGACATTTTAATATAATATTTGATTTTTTTTCTTTTTTTCTTTTTCCTTCTATCTTCCTTCTTTTCTTCTTTTGTTTTTCCTTTCCTTTTTTTTTTTTCCTTTTCTTCATTATTTTCCTCCACTAGCCTTCATGATGGTCGACTAGGGCGAGGGTCAGCAAGGGCCAGCAAGCGTTGGGAAGCCCTCACTGGCCTCTAGCAAGGACTAACCTCACTTGGATGAGGCCCCTAGCTAATGCCAGAGGCCAACAAGGCCACCCTACATCAAGGGTGGCCTCGCCCAAATGGCAAGGGTGAGGGTACCCTCGCCAGCCCTCATGCGACCTCTAACATTGGTTAAAGGCCTCATCCAAGCGAGGGCAACCCTTGCTATGGGTTGGCGATGGCTGGGTGAGGGTCCCCTAGCTAGATTTAGTAAGGGGTGGCCTCACTAAAGGCTGGTAGGGGTTGGTCTCAACTGTGGCCGATAAGGGTGTCCTAACCCTCCCTTTGACCAGCAAGCAGCTAGCGACCTCCACAAGCCCTCGCTAGAGGCCGACGAGCGTTGGTGAGGGTCCTCTAGCTGGATCTAGCAAGGGGCAGCCTTGCCAAAGGCTGGTAGGGGCCGGTCTCGCTTGTAGCCGGCAACTAGCGACCTCTACCAGCCTTCGTCGATCATCATGGAGGCTGGCAGAGGAAAATAAGGAAGGAGAAAAAAATGTAAAACTTAATAAAATAATTCAATAAAATAATTAAATATTATTTAAAATATCCACATCGCCGCTACGCCACATGCATGGGACGACCAACGTACATGTTAGCAATTTCTGGCATAAATTGATAGGATTGACTTAATTAGTACTAATGTGAAAAGTTTAAGATTAAATTGATTCAATAAAAGGTTTATGATTTTATTGGTACAAATATAATAGGTTTATGACTTTTTTGATATTTTTTCCATTATTTATGTGACTTAGAAGTACTTTAGTTGCTTTGCCAAATAATGTAAATTCAATTGTAAGATCTCTCAAAAGTCATCTAAAAGTCAAAACACAAAAAGAAAAAAAAAATACACAACAAACCCTAGCAGATCATATTACGGCCCATCCGAACACACAGGTCTCATGACTTACCCAATTGAATAGGTTCAAAAAGCACGGAGTTCAAGGGAGTAAAATGTCTTACTCCGCCGAGAACATGCGCCAGACGTAATCCCTGTGAGCCCAATGCACGTAAGTCACCGCTCGTGTGCCTCCACTCGAGTCCTAGAGAATCCAATGGCTTGTGTAAGCCGGATGCGTCCGACCAAGGGACAAGTAGTCGCTCTTCCTTCCTTCCTCGTCCATTGAGAGTATTGAAGAAACGGGATGTTCTTGCCTCGGACAGAAACGGGCAACCTCGTCCTCCTCGTGCGGGAGCCTATGGGCCTGTGCAGAACTACAGCAAATACGGCCCAATCTGTCGGATAAACGGATGGATTGTAGTACTTCCATGTGTCGAATTTCCATCCACACCTGCTGACAAGGACTCTCCAGCTGCATGTTTTTTCCTCCCACAAGAAAAAGGAAGAAAAAAAAGAGGGAGAAATAAATTACTGATCGAGGAAACTCTTTGAGAATGAAGATAAGCCACTTGTGGAGGTCTTGTGCTGGGAACGCTCCACTCAGCTCTGGTTCGATCATCGCACGGCTGAAAATCGATGAGCAGGAGCATGCAGATATAATTATCGCACGCCGCCCTCACACCATTCCCACACATTAGCGACCTCTAATAAGCAAAGCGAGCGAGAGAGAGAGAGAGAGAGAGAGAAACAGGAGGAGGAGAAGGGAAAGGCCTTTAGGAGATGGCTTCCTTGACCGCCGTAGTTTTTGCTCCGACCGCCGGGAGGGTGTTCGCCGCCACCGCAGCGAAAGGCGCTGGCGGGAGCAAGGAGGAGAAGGGGCTGCTGGACTGGATCGTGGGGGGCTTGGCGAAGGAGGACCAGCTCCTGGAGACCGACCCGATTCTCAAGAAAGTGGAGGGGAAGAACGGCACCGGCACCAGCACCGGCACCGGCAGCAAGAACACGGTCGCCATGCCACCGAAGAAGAAGGGCGGCTTCGGCGGCTTCGGCGGCCTCTTCGCCAAGAAATGAGGATGTTGAGGACGGACCCGACAACCACTTGATTCCCGGTGAAAATCGATTCATGAACCTTATTCAGTTCAATCATCTCTGTACTAGATTTACTTCAAGTCTGTATTTACTTGCTCTGAAATCTTTTTAAGGGCTGTTTAAATTCATTCTGGATAAGCCAAACCGGTTGATTTCTTGCTATTCCGGGGAGAAGAAAAGAATTGAGGGGAAGTGTATACGATGGTTTGCATGCCTCAGCCGTTTCCAAATATGTCGACGCAATGGCCCTAGAATATCATGCTGCTAGAATGCATATTTTCCTAGGCGTCTTCAAAGTGCACGCCTTCTGTCCAATCAAGTCTATCGTAGCCTATCAAGCGAGTTAGGGATTTCTTTACTTTATTAAAAGAATGCTAATGTGGTGATTAGATCGACTGGACAAAAAGAAATGTCATAGTGTGAGATCATCTAACAATCTCTCTTACATAATATCCGGCTAGAATAGCACTCCCATTATTATAAGTGACGATTGATGTTTGCAGGTCATGTTTGTATCCATCAAGTTTCGGTATTCAAACAAGACCAAAGAATAAAGATTATTTACGATGATAATCATGTCCTATAATCATGTCTAAAAGGACAATTCTAATATGACCAAAAAATAGAGATTTTTACAATGAGGGTAACCGGAAACCAATTATCTTAAATGATTAAAAGGTAACTAATTTAGAGAATCCTACCTTAAAACATTAACCCAAACGTACCCCCTCTTTCTCTTTCGTGTGCTTTCGCCACAATCGCACCCATCTCGCTGTCACACCACACCCCTGCCCCCGCTCGCTCTTTCTTGGGGTTGCGCGCCCCCTCCATCTGCCACCATGCAAGTGGTTGCATTCAACCTCAAGCATCTTTTGATTCAGGGTGCATACATGGGTGTGCGCGTGCACTCACACACAAAGAAAGAGAGAGGAGCGGGGAGATGGTAGTGGAATAAATTTAGACCGGATTAGATTATACTGTATACATCTAAATTGATTCACTTAATTGGTTTGTATAGTAATGTAATAGCCATAAGTAGACAGATCAATGAGTAAATCATGTTCAGGAATCTGCTAAGTTCCATCCTTTCACATAATATGTCAAATTTTGTGCAGTAATCTCAGCACAACTAGCATTACTGTTCTTTCATGCATTTCTCTTCAGGATCAGCACCTTTCAGATTAGTAGACTATCTTACACTCACATGGAACAGTGTTATGAGCCAAATGCTCAAATCAATGGTCATTACCACTCCTTTCTTTTAAATTATTTTTCTGTAATTTGGTGAAAATTCTAGAAAAAGTCATAGCATAATTACTTGGAATGCTTGTATCATGCAAATTTCACCCAGCAAGTGGGAATATCAGCATAATGAATGTGTGAGGATCAGTCGCAACCTATATTTGACAGAGCCAAACAGAAAAATGCCACAAGTTTCGATGGAGCACATGTATTTATCTTCATTTCTCCTAGATTCTTCATCGATTCTTCACAACATATGTAAGAGGAAATATTCAACTGAGAACAGAGAAGGGAGGGAAGTGGAACGCCGACCTGTCCATAGAAAGATCACACCGGAAAAACCAGAATACCCGCAATTGCCAAAGCTCAATAAGTAGAAATGAAAGGGAGAAGCTCGAACCTCACCTTCACTTTAAGGCTATGCTCTGTTGCTGGTGCTTTGAAGAGACAATTACTCTCTTAGAGTACTGAATTTCTGTTTCCTAATTGATTTGATGTTCTGTTTCTCAATATTTAATAACTTTAATGCCGCTTGCATACATCTTCAAGAGTTTACATTTGCAAACATATGTAAGCAATCAAACTATTTAGTGCACAGCTTACAGAACAAAGCAACAACATATTGTACATTGTATTGCCACCAGCAAAGAAGACATTCATAATTTTGCCTCGCAAGACCAATGTGCTCAAGTCTTCTTAGCAGAAGGAAGATTTGAGCAGAACTCTGATGTTTTAACTAACCCCAATATAAACTGCTGATTTGGGTTCGATCTTGGATGAGGAGGAAAACGAGGTTGTGGTGGCGGCGGTGGGGGCAGAGGTGGAGTAGCAGCAGAACCTGTTGACTGGGTTTTTGATTTTGTCTCCGGAGGAGGAATACATGGTCGTGGCATATGTGGTGTTTGTGGAGGTGGGGTGGCAGTACCTTCTGGTTTGTAAAAGCTAGGTGGTGGTGTTGGTGGTGATGGCGGTGGAGGTGGTGGTGGTGGTGAAGGTGGAGGTGGCATTGCAGAATCTCCTGATTTGTAATTCAGTCTAGGCTGAGGACAATGGCTAGGTGGTGGTGGTGAAAGTGAAGGTGGAAGCGGCATTGCAGAATATCCTGATTTGGAATTCAGTCTAGGCTGAGGACAATGGCTAGGCGGCGGCAGCAGTGGTGGTGGTGGTGGAGATGGAGGCAGGATTGCAGAACCTTCTGATTCAGAATTCAACTTTGGCTGAAGACAAGAGGTAGGTGGTGGCGGTGGTAAAGGTTGAGGCTGGGTTACAGATCCTTCTGATTCAAAATTCAATTGTGGATGAGGACAATGGCTAAGTGGTGGTGGTGGACGTAGCGGCGGCGGCGGCAGCAGTGGCAGTGAAGATGAAGGCTGAGTAGCAGAATCTTTTGGTTTGGAATTCGAAATTGGCTGAGGAGGAGGACTAGGCGGCGGCGGTGGTGGTGGCGGTGGCGGTGGCGGTGGTGGCTGAGTGGTGATTGTATTAGTTACTGTACTATAAGAAGAAGAAGACGACAACAACGATGACGATGTCGAAGATGATGATGATGCAGATGATGAATTGATGTAATTGATGCAGTCCTCGACAGCTTCAGTTCTTTGTGAATCGAAAGAAGCTGCGGATGGTTTTGAGTTGACTGAGGAAGAGATCTTAGTTGCCCTCTTTCTCATCGACACCAGCCGTAGAGCTGCTAACACTTTCTCTCTAAGATGCTTCAAAAGCTTCGAAGATTCTAGCCTTGCAGGCACTCTAACACAGCAGTTTCCCGTGGTGGCGGTGCACCACCTTCTTCCAGCAACTTTGCCAGTCGGTTTATGCCTGGGCCTGTGATGGTTAATCACCGGCCTCTTGGTTTCTTCCCTTTGACTCAATCTGCTGTTTCCTCTTGTCGACATCCTTCAAACAGCTTGCTTTACCTCAAGAAAATGAAGAAGAGCAAGAACTAGAGAGAGGGAGGAAGGGAGGGGGGGGGTGTGGGGTGTGGGGTGGGGTTGATGGAAAAGGTACCAAAGACCAAAGTTTTATAGAGAGATCGGTGTGAACTGAAACACTCGTTCCACTATTTCACTGTACTCGTGCGAGGGCGTGATTCGCAATGTGCACTTGGGCAGTGAAACTTGTCAAATAGGGGCGGCGAGTGTTAGCTAATAGTCAGCATCATGGCTTGACCAAGAACCTTTTCCACATTGCTTTGTACGTTGGAGATTAATCCCAAACTCATTTTCAAAATAAATGTTCAAGTACCTAGAGAGAGGCAGACTTTTCTTTTGGTCAACTAAAAACGGGGGACGTTCTCACTTTCCTGTGATTCCAGAGAGACAACTCCCCCTTCATAAGCAAAGAGCCACGATTACGGCTTTTCAAAAATGTGACTTCCGAAAATACTATGGCTTCAGGGAAAGAAATTCTGAAAATTTCAATGATTTGGCTAAACAATAAAGGCCCTAACAAAGGCATCACCGTCATCATAATTCCCTCAGGAATGCTACCCTGCCCTACAGATCTTAATTTCTCAACCAGGCCAGATCGCACTTCACAAAGCTACAGACAAACGAAAGTCCCCAATTAAAAATGTTAATGGTCATGTGGGGTCACCCCTTTTTCCAGTACAGGTTTGAGATGACTAGAGTATCCACACGAGTGCAATTTTCGTTAATTAATACGATCGACCCTGTAAACACAAACTCTAGTTCAGCTGAGGAATCACTTTCAGGAAAAGCAAGCATAAGAAATTGACACCCTACACCAGATAGCACACCTTCTCTCTTTAATTTCTGTCTGAGTGGCGCTTTTTGCTCCTTTAGCTAAAGAACTGCTGAAGCTCTTTTTGCTGTTCATAACTTCCACTATAGTTTTCCAAGTGAACGGGCCAGAGGGTCAACAAAAGTGTTCCACTAAATGTTTGATTAGGAAACACTCCACAGCCCCATCCCCATCAGCGTTTCTTTGAGCAGAAGGATTCTCTTTGGGTTATGATTGTCAAGGTGGATGCAACATATAAAAATCTAGAAACATTGACACTTCCAAAGGCTACAGATGAACAATGGCCGCTTTTCGTTCCTGCACATTCATGCATTTCCTCACTTTTGTCCCTTCTTTTCGGGTCTATCGGAGGGCCACACTTACAAGAGAATCAAGAGATTTTGATTACCAAGAAAACAAATTACATGTCAAGAGGGATGGGTGTGAAGTTCGTGGGAAAGAAAAACACAACCAGATAAGTTCCCAAACACAGGACAAAAGTTTCCTTGACTCGAACTGACAGCATGCTGATAAAATGGGTCTTGCGAAGAAGACATATCGAACAGCTGTGATATGACAACGTCATTCTCTCAAAAACTAAAACAGAAAGAAGGTCCTCCACTTTATGATTATGATTTTTCCGGTAATCATTGATCAAATACCAATTCAACAGCTTCGCAACATGCTAGATGAAAATCTAGTACACCTTCGTATCTTACAAATAACTGATAGATAATTCACAAGAAAGAGAAAAACAGAACATTTGCATTAAGACTTGGAAGACCATTTTCATAACAGAAAATTGAAATTGCCCAGCAGAATAGCGAGTAGGAAAGAATTCAGAACTCATGAGAACTCCAAGAACGATGTCTTGTGCTCTCATAAAAAAATGAAATTGCCCAGCACAACAGCTACCAGGAAGTATTCAGAATTCGTGACAACTCCAAATAGGAAGTCTTGTGCTTCCAGGACATGCAGAGGGTCCAGGGTCACTCCTTTCACGCAGATGTTTCTCAAGACTGCTTCCATTGACGGGAGTCATTTCCATTAAGTTGCATCGTCTAATAAAAGGACTCGACTGATGATGCTTCTCGGCTTGGCTTAACTCGCCTCAAATGAGTTTGTCCTCTTTCTTACCCAGAATGGGGGAATCACCAACTTCGCAATTTCAATTCCAATTCTTCCAGACGAACAAGTATCACCGCTTTACTATATTCATTTCCTACTTTGTTCAGGTGTTAGTGCCAACCGCCAACATGAATGCCGTAGTAGGCAACTGTCTTCAGAAAGAGATATATATGCAGGACATCGAAGACAATTTGACCAGGCACAGCCGACTATTTCATTTTAAGAAATCTGCAGGCATTGCACCGACCAGGCAGAGCAGCAATTCTGCAATGAGCTGCTTTCAGATCCAACTCATTTGGCATGGCTCAAGAGCGATTCCTACTAAACCTCAACACTTTTTCTCGACTTACCACCAGCAGCAAGGTCAATTAGAAAGGCAAACATAACCAATAGCAATGCTTCCTCAAAAATCCTCAATATCAATTTGAACTGGAAAATTTCAGTGAACAAGACATGTCTTCCGGTTAGGTATGTCACCAATGCAAGCACAAAGCCATCAGTAACCGAATCCCATCAAATAGAGAAAGGACTTGCGTGGACCATGAGTGGTCACAGCCATTAATTTCTTTGGGAATCCATGTGACACCCACATGACTAACGAATGGGATTGAGCAGTCTATGTTGACCCGTGTCCAAGCAAGTGTCACCGACAAATAAAGGCTGCAACTGCAAGTCTGCAACAGTCCATCTGCACCTACACATTCTCACTGCAATTGTACTAGGCTTCCCAAAAACACATAAAAAATTGATATACAATTTCAAAGAGATAAAGAAACTGTCGCGACACTGGCAAACCAAGAAATCTTCAGAGGCTAAGCATTCATTTCGGGAATTTCGCTGTGGACCAGATACAAAGCGGATCTTTATCTGAAACCAAATCCAATACAAAGCCAAAAAGAAGCACTGTGTATCCTATCTACAATCCGACCTCTGTGTGAATCAATTTTTTACAACAAGAACCAAAGAAACTTCCCTATCTCAATGGCCATCGTTCAGGACCAGCAAGACTTCCCCACCATTGGCCATCACATGATCCAAGAACTCCCTAACTTCTTCTATACTTTGAAAAGCAAAAGGCCCGTCGAGATCGCTGTCCAAATTATACCAAACGCCCTCGACCTTCCTAACCGCGACCCAATGCCTACTCCGCCAGAGCCCGGCGTACCTCCTGACCGGAACATTGAGCACAAGACCCATCAATTTGCCGTCCGGATCCTCCAGACCGATCGCGGCGGCTCCGCTCCGATGGTCGTGCCACGCCACCCGCTTGCCCTCGCCTTCCAGGGCGGCGATGAGAACGTTGACGTCGTAGTTCCCGGTGAGCGCGTTGTGGTGGGGCTTGAACAGCAGCGACAGCGGGGTCCACCTCTCCTTGTCGGGGTCGTCGAGGACGAGCCTGTCGGCGATCAGGTCCAAGCTCTCGCGGGTGAACGCGTCCTTCCTCTGATTGGCGAGAGAACGAAGCAAGAAAAACAGGGCATTCAACACGGGGGGGCCCCGGGGGGAAAACCGCGATCGACCCAATCCAGTTCGAGCGTAAAGAAGTGAAAATGCGGCGGCGGACGTACCTGGAAGAGGCTGTTGAGGGAGTGCAAGAGGCAGAACTGCAGCCTCTGCCGCTCGTGGTAGACGCCGGGCTCCTCGCGCGACATCTGCGGGGCTGAACGGTTGAGGAACCAAGAAGATGTTCGCCCGGCGTTTCGATTCGGCCTTTGCACTGTTCGATTGTGATGATGAAGATGAAGATGAAGATGGAGATGATGGAGATGATGGAGATGGAGCTTCTTGCTAGGGTTTCGGAAATGGGGGGTGGTCGGAGGAAACGGACGGGATCGATCAAACGGAGAGACGAAGAAGAGAGACGCCGCGTGACGGTGTCAGGTCAGGGGCGGCGGGGAACGATGAGACGTGCACGGATAAGTGACACTTCGACACGCCCAATCCTCATCCCTAGAAACGGAGAAAATACATTGATTGGAATTATGACAGAAATGATTCCGAATTTTGACTCAATCTGAAAATATGATTATATATATTTAGTTTATTTGATATGATGCTTGCACATTAATCAAACATGTTATGTATTTATTCAATGCGATCTCCCAATTTTTGATAAATCTTCAAATTAACCTTAAATTATATAAAAATATTAAATAATTTCACCGTTAATTTGAGTTAGAAACAACATTAAACATTTTTATATAGTTAAATGAACTAATTTGAATATTTACTAAAAATTTAAGTATCACATTAAATTAATATGTTAAAACCAAAAAAAAACCCTAAATTGGTAAACAAGTAACAAATTTATTACAAAATAATATTTTTATCATCAAAAATATCAAAGTAATACATTTGTGATAAATTTACTTTTCGTTAATTTTCATTAAATTAGATTAATATCATAAAAAACTATAAACCGATACACTCGTGATAAACAAATGCTTATCTCAAATAACATCAACATCACATGTTAATTTTGTGCCACTATCATCAATCCAACTGCATTAGTATTGGTGATTAACAAAATGACCTTTTGTTTTTTATAATTTGCTAGAAGGCAATTAACAAGATGACTAATCAAACACTCACTTACAATCCACACCATCGCTCAACATGTTTTAGTTATCAATTTCGTAACTCCCATTCTAGCCCGTTCCTATTTGCTGTAGCGACCTCCAATTTCACGGAATTTCATGGAATTGTGTTTATTTGGTAAGTAATTTCAGGGCAATTTATTCAATAATCAAAAGAAGGAAGAAGAAAAGGAGATCGACAGAACTGAAACGACAGCGTAGCAGCAGCCGAGCCCTGCATCAATCATCATCATCATCATCTCTTCCCCTTTCGCCAACGGATATGGAAACCAGATAAGACGACACTAAAACTCCCTTCTTCTTCTTCTCGGCTTCCGCCTCTCCCCAAAAATGGCGACTTTCGCTTCTCCGACCTCTCTCTCCTTCCTCTCCTCTTCTCTCTTCGCCGCCTCCTCCCGCGGAACCCTCAAGCCCGCCGCGCTCTCGCGACCCGGTTCCTCGAATCCCGCCGCGAGGCCCCTCTCCGTCGCCGCCGAGCTCACCACCCTCCCAATCCTCGACTTCTCCGGCGAGAAGGTCGGCGAGACGTACCTCGACCTCAGGAGCGCGCCCCCGGAGACCGCCCGCGCCGTCGTGCACCGGGCCCTCATCACCGACCTCCGGAACAAGCGCCGCGGCACGGCCTCCACGCTCACCCGCGGCGAGGTCCGCGGCGGCGGCCGGAAGCCCTACCCGCAGAAGAAGACCGGCCGGGCCCGCCGGGGCTCCCAGACCACCCCGCTCCGGCCCGGCGGGGGCGTCGTGTTCGGCCCCAAGCCGAAGGACTGGTCCATCAAGATCAACCGGAAGGAGAAGCGGCTCGCGATGTCGACCGCGCTGAGCAGCGCGGCCGGGAGCGTCACGGTGGTGGAGGACTTCGGGGACAAGTTCGAGACGCCGAAGACGAGGGATTTCGCGGAGGCGATGCGGCGGTGGGGGTTGGACCCGAAGGAGAAGTCGATGTTCCTGATGACGGAGGTCGCGAACATCGTGCAGCTCTCCAGCCGGAACATCGGGACCCTCAAGATGCTGACGCCGCGGACGCTGAATTTGTTCGATATCTTGAATGCGGACAAGCTGGTGCTCACGCCCGAGGCCGTGAATTTCTTGAATGCGAGGTATGGGGTCGATTCCGAAGGCGACGGCGAAGAGGATGGAGATGAAGAGGAGGGCGAGGAGGGCGAGGAGGGTTAGTCTTCTTTGCCTTTTTGCTTAGGTTCTGTACAGACACTTGACTCTGTTGATTTTGGTGGGATTCTTTGATTGAAATTATGGAATTTTTATGGCGTTTCGTTTCATAAGCTTTTGGTTAAGGACTGATGAGGGTGTTAAGTTTTGCTTTGGGAATTCTGTTCATTTGCATCACGGAGATCTTACATCTGTGTACTGAGTTAAGCACACCATGTTCCATGTCTAGCATTTAAGCTTTTCTTGCCTGGACTTTTGGTCGTTGCCTTTGTAGTGTCATCGTATATCGCTATTTCATGCTTTTGTCAGGGATGTCGAGGTGATCAACGATGAAATTCTAGTCCTTGTAGTTTTGGGTAATCGTATGCAGACTCGGAATGTAAGTAACTGTGGACAGTCGTTGTTTGCAAAGACGGTGAAAAGGAATGTATAAATCCACTTCTGTTGTTCTGTGTAATTGGGTTTTTTCGTTCATTGATCTTACTGGTTACCCACTGCCGACGCAGGAGGCGAGTCTGATGAGAACTGATCAGGATGATGCTAAGTTCAAGATTCCCTCAACCATTTTTAAGCTCCCCTGACCTGATAACCTTGAAGCTATGCTCTGCATTGCATATGCACATTTTTGCAATTTGGAATTGCTGCAGACCTGGCTGAGGGTGGTAACTTTTTGTCGAATTCTTCGATATTCAATTGTATGGAATGTGTTGTAGTTAAGGTTATTTACTGCATAATTCTTTTCTGCCCGATCTGTTCTCTTTGGTCTGTCAGTCTAAATTTTGCCGTCTCAGATACATCTCTCTAGGCATTTATCTTTCTCACATGACAAGTGCATATGTTCCTCTTCTGTGTTCTGTCATTACGTCCTGTGATCAAGTCCTCCGTTCAAAAGAGCGCTCCTTGTATTTCCAGTTAAGTGTAGAAATAGGACAATGATAATTGGAGACTTTCTGATAATAGTTTGCATTTGTATAGATCCTTTCTCATCATGGACTCGAGTAAATAATGATCATAGCTTGCTAGAGGTGAGTCGTTGTATCTAAAAAATGATCTTCTACAAGAAGATGAGATGTAAAATGTTGGACTTCTCTCATTTGGAATTCTCTTGATCTTTAACTGCTGGGAAATCAAGCTCTCTCAGCAGTGTGATTAACTGTAGTTGAATATCTGATGTCATTAGGTAAGTTCAGCTGCAGAATATGCTGCTGGCTAACTTATTGGAATGTCACAAATAAATCCTGCAAAATTTGAAGTTTGCCATTGGTAAGAACTTTTATGCAAACCATGGTGCTAGCCAATGACAATTAGAGGCATTTGTTCTTCGTGTATCATATATAATTCGCTGATTTAGCGTTCTCATTTGCACGGTTTTGCATTGAGATCATTAGTCTTGCTTACCTACTGCTCTGAGTGGCTGTTTCTCAATAGCCACCCTTATGAGAAGGTTCATTGAAATTTCAAGATAGTATAGGCTGTATCTTCTCCTGTCTTTTTTTTCTCAAGCCAAACGGGGGCCATGCCTTCATTATAATATCGTAACGCGACTTCTTCAACTTCTTACCATTGTTTATGTATCATTTGAGTGTCGCGAGGCCTACTTATTTGGAGATAGTTAACTTTGACGAATATGTTTGGGAGCTCTGGCAAGGCTTGTCAAGAGCATGTTCCCGGTGAGTATCGAAGAGGAAGAACTCCGCCTCTGAGGATACGAAGATCGAATCCAGTGTACACCCAAACAGTAGGAAAGTCTATCTGGACGATGACCTATGGGTTAGCAAAAAGCTCCAGCTCCGGATCCTATGAATCTTGAGCCAAATGGTAATCTAAATTACGTGCTTTGCTCATGTGCGGATGAGTCTGCTTCACATTGTTAGAATGTGTGAATATGCACGGTTAAGCGCTGAAATTTTTGCGTGGTCCGACTGTGATCTGCGTGTTATGTTCATCTGAAGGATGACCTGATATATACTACTGGAGAAATAGATAGATCATTTGTTCTAAGGGTTTGTTTGAGTGAAAAACTTTTCCATGAATTAGTTTCCTAGATGTTGTTTGTTGAAAATAGTCAGTTAACAAATAGTGGCCAATGCAAAATGTATATTTAAAGTGGGGAAGAATTAGTTTCCTAGATGTTGTTTGTTGAAAATAATCAGTTAACAAATAGTGGCCAATGCAAAATGTATATTTAAAGTGAGGAAAATAGAGGGAAAGCATTTTCCTTTATCATGAAATCTTTTCCAAACCAACACATCCTTAGACTCTGTTTATTTTATGGAAAATGGGCGATTTGAAAAATATTTTTCTAAAAATAATTGATTGTATTGCTTACAAAAATAAATGAACAATAAATATTTTTATCATCCATGAAATTTTCAAAAATAAATGATTATTGATAATAAAAATATTTTTATTGACTAATTTTTTAAATGATCTAAGTGATCATTTTTTGGGAAATATTTCTCAAATTGTTCATTTTTCAAGAAACAAACTAAATTTAAGGATGCATTTATTTTGCTAAGAACTTCATGACAATGGAATATATATTTCATAAAATTTATTTTTAAAGAAAATTGTTAGTTTTCATTTGTTTGTTGGTTTAGGAAAAGTGATTTTTTTTCCTTGCTAAAAGGGTCGTCTTCCTATTAATCTAAGCTTATTGCTTCCAATTCATGAAAAATGTTTTTTATAGATCAATTAATTTTCTATCGTCCAAATGCTAAATAGCAGTTAATAATTTCCTAAAAACAGTTTCCATCAAATATACGGACCCTAAATTCTCAATGAAGTATTTGCTAAAGAAAGAAACATGAAGGGTATTTAATCCAACCAGAAAAAATTGAAAGAAGTTGGCGACTTACTAATTTGTTAGGAAATTGATAGATTGATGATACCATTAGTAGTCTATGTAAAGATAAGGGGGGAGAACCAACGTTGGTTGGCCTAAGGAGCTTGGGTTTTGCTTAAACAAGGTCTCGAGTTAAAGCCTTGTGTATGGAGCAAACAGCGCTGGGAGAGCCCCCTTATGGCTCCAATAGTGCTCGTATTAGGATTAGTTGAGGCCGAAGGCTCCAGATACCGGTGTTCATAGATCGGGAAAAAAAAAAGATAAAGGGAGAGAATTATAAAAAAAAGTCTTAAACTTATTATAATTGTGTCAATTCAGTCATAAACATTTTCTTTATTTTGCCAATCAAGTTTTAAACATTTTGTATTTATGTCAATTTAATCCATCACCAAATTTTGTCAATTGGCGCTAACATGGAATGACCGACATCGATGTTGTACGGCCAGGTGTTGATGTGGATAATTTTTCATAATATTTTTTGAATTTTTTTCTATTTTTTTCCTATTACTTCTTCCTCCAGTCGCTCGTCAGACTAAGGCAACCTCGCCGGCCAGTAGCAAGGCTCACCTCACCATCGCAGGTTGAGGTCAAGCCACGCCTAGCGCACAGTACTGTTTACTCTCAATGATATCAAATGCATATGAATAGATGATCGCCCTATCGAAACATTAGCTCAGGTTGTCGATCTCTCTCTGGCGGCTAACGTATATAACAAGCATCTAAATACTCTTTTTTATTAAATAACAATTGTCTTCAGATTAGGGTCATATACATAAAAAAAAAAATTAATAAACATAGAAGATTTCGTCAGATTTGTAGAAAATTGGAAAATCCCTAAAATCCAGCTTAATCGTATTTATCAACATTCAGAATATAAACCACCTTCGCCGTTCGCCGTGCCACCTTCACTTGGAAGGGGGAGGTAGAAAGGTTAAATCCCCATCTTCTCGGGGGAGATTGGGATGGGGACGATTGCATTTCGGGAGTGGGTTTCGACTCACGCCCGGCAAGGAGAAGCAAAAAGTCGAGAATGAGTGGTAAAATAGGATTAGAATAGGATCGACAAAAAAAAAAAACATTTAAAATATAAATTTCTCAAAAGATTACGTTGCTTCATCAATTATAGTTTACCAACGGCAATTATAAAATCTAAAAGAAGTTAACCCATTAAAATGTCGATAAATTTATTATAGCATCAATAGTAAAATTTAAAATCGGTCGGTAACTTATCAATTCTTTCGATGTCATTAAATTCTAACTGCACTTGTAAAATCTCAAAGAAGTCAAACAACTTATTAATCAATTTGGACGTTGGCAATTACGGTATTAGAAGAAATTCCCGAGCCACAACTGTAAAATGCAATGATGTCAGTAAAATGACCAATTCATTTGACCTTTGTAAATTCATGATAATATTGATAACTCACCTAAGAAGGAATTTAGCTGACAAAATGCTTTAAGATAGCAATCCAAAATTTGGTCTGCACCAAAAACAAAAACAAAAAACAAAAAGGTCTGCAAAATGTTAGTTAAGTGATGTAAGCTGGAGGCACAAACATTCACCAATGCAATCGGTGACTTTGTTTAGTTTTTCTTTTCTCCTATTTTAGCATCCTGGAATGAAATGAAACACACATAGCCAGGCGCGCAGACAGACAAAGACTTCCTGAAATGAAGGATCTCACAGAAACCATCGACCAGGAAAAGATGGTACCTAAATTTGGAATGTCAAACCAAGAATGTCCACCGGTTGATCTTAATCTGCCGGGTTTGGCTTTTGCCCCTCTCTTATCCTTTGTCTTTCCCCATTCCCAGTTTCCAAGACTAATCACAACCACCTCCAATCCTCTCTGCTTGTTCCTCCTCTGATGAATCCATCACCTTTCACATTATCAATTCTCGCAATGGAAACTTGCATCATGTCGCCGTAGTTCCCGATCCCTCCCCGAAAACTGCAGCTCCTCTTTCTTGCATAATAAGTTGTCCTGAGACTCAGAGGGCAGATATTGCAGAACAAACATCCAAAGAATATGGCGCTTGAAGCGAAGGAGGTCCTAGCATGCATTCTCAGAATCCTTTCGTTATCCTGGAGGGCCGGTTATACATTTGCCCAAAAGCACCCGCTGGGGTCCATGATAGCCTCATTCTTCCTCCTCCTGTATCTGTTTTTCCCATATGTGTTCAAGCTTCTCATGATCAGTATCCCCATAGCTTTCTCTGCTGTTACTCTTGTTCGAGTTCTTTCCAGGGATGGAACTGGAATTCTCCAAATCCCGAGTGGCAGCAAAGACGAGAAAACGAACCACGTTATCCCACCTGTAAAGCTGAAGTCCGGTGAGGAAGGCGCTACTAATACAACTCACCAATACCAGAAGCCGTTGATACGAGCGCAAATGAGCAAACGCCGTAACTTCAAGACAAGATGGGAAGACGCTCATGCTGAAGGTGGTGGTGTTAAGGAGGTGAAACGCGTGACTTTTTCTACGACTTGCGGTGATAGTCTGATTGGCGGAGACAGAAAGGACAAGGAGAATGACCCTGGTTTACATTTTCAGGGCTGGTGTTGCTCCTTGGGTAATGGAGAGAGCTCCAGTTCCCACGAATCAGATAGAGATTTAAAACATATGAATGAGTACCCGCTAACCTCGGAGTCAGGGGATCCGAAGCCTGAAATTGAAGTTTCTAAGGATGATAAAGGTGGTGTTACGGGCCAGTTAGAGGCGGATATCTTGGAAGAAGCAGAATATGAAGACGAAGAAGAGGCACAAGAGGATGGGGACAAGGCTGTGGAGTGGACAGAGGACGATCAGAAGAATCTCATGGACCTCGGCCTGTCTGAGCTAGAAAGGAACCGGAGACTGGAGAATCTAATCGCAAAGCGAAGGGCGAGGAAACTCGTGGGAACAAAGGTCCAGGAGAATTTACTTGACATGGACATTGGTCCTGCGGGTTATATTCCGCCTGTTCAGATTTCAAAGAACCCCTTCGATCCCCCTATTTGCTCGGATCTGGCTCTGGACTCACAGATACCCGGGTCAGCTCCTTCAGTTCTGTTGCCTGCACGAAACCCTTTTGACCTTCCTTATGATCCTCAAGAGGAGAAGCCAAATCTCACAGTGGATGGTTTCCAAAGTGACCTCCTTGCGAGTCAGCCTAAGGACATCTTCTGTAGGCATGAGAGCTTCTTCCTAGGGCCCTCTTTCTCCGTAGAATCTAGCCTTGATCAAGATCTCAGGAATGCAGATATTTATTCTGCTACAGAGAAGAGGGCTCTGAGAGAGCCGCTATTCCCGAGATTGAGAAAGTTCTCAGGTCAGACCGCTTCTAATATTTGTCCTTGTGCGTTCATTTGATCCGTGCGTTTACTTTCCAGTAATTTATGGGAGTCGTTTTCATCTTTCCAGCTAAGGGAGATCATGACAGACTAGTGGAACAAATTCTGTACCACAGAGACTATGGCATGGGTTCTGGCCAGGCTGAACATGAAACTAAACCTGAAAATGATAATGACGGGGTAGGAATTCTTGAAGATAAGCAGGAAGGTGCCGAGGACATCGAGCTGAAGGTGTTTAAAGACAAAAACCACACAAAATCAGGTTCTATCAATGAAGAAGACGGCGACCAGAGCTCCATATCAACAACAGACAATGACGGACAGGCAACAAGTGAGGATGGGAACGAAGTTTTGATCAGTTCACAATTTCCCAATACGGCAAACATTTCTGTGCACAAGACCTTTGAATATTCAGTACCCAATGGCATAGCAACGGATGAGGATTTGTCTAGTCCACTTGCTATGGACGATCTAGACAAGCGGACGGGCCATTTCTCCACATACTCCATAGCTTCTGACATGCAAGTGGAGGTCTCTGAATCTGGTTCCCCTCGGACCATAGATTACGCTACTTCGCCTCCTGAGCTTGAGTGCTCCACTAATTCTGAAGATGTCGGAAAGGAGGTTACCCCGGGTAGTGAAGAAATATGGGGAGCCTTGTCCTACCTAACCAGAGTAGAGGAAGATGAACCAAAAGGCGACATAGATTATTTCAAAGCAAATGAGAGCTCGAAAGATCCATTTGGATCAGCCGTTTCCCTCCTAGATTTGTGTAAAGAAAATTCAGCTGACAGAGTTTCCACAACCACATGCCTGAAAGTCACAGCAACGGCAGAAGGTCCAGATATATCGGATTCTGATGATAAAAACCATACAATGGGGTCTGATTATCCGCCAGAAGCTAAATACCTAAAATCAACCCCACTGGCACAGAATTTGGTGCCCCATCAAGCCGAAGAGAGGCAATCCCAGAAGGCAGAGGTCGTTAGTTTTATTTGATTGTGCCATATAAAATAGTTATTTCTAAAACAACATATTCAGGTAATTAAGTTCCTAGGCTGTAAAGACTGTAAAGACTGTTCGAATCAATTGAAGATATTGTGGGCGTAAAGAGATGCATGATCCCTATAATCAATGACCACGATTTCTTCTTCTGCCCAATTGATGTTCTGTTTGTGGTGCTAAGTCTGTTGTGCTTTTCCTATCAACTGTGGACTAACATAACGACAGAGCTGAGGATCATAGCTCTTATATACAAGCTGAAAGCGTGTGATTTTCATATCATGTGACCTAGAACTAGAAGCTTGTCGAGATAAACAACACAGAAGTTCAGAAAATGTTCAAAACCATCTCCAAATTTCTAAAGTATCAATTGTCAAAATAGATCGGAAGTCCGATATAGTAGTCCAACACTAAAGTGATAGAGGAGGTAGTGATCACCACCACTGGCATTTCTGATATGACTTGAGAATCCATTTGGATGCTTTTCTTTTCCAAGTATTTAAGTGCACCTATCGAAAAAATCTGATGTATGAATATATTGCTTACATGTAACAGGAATCGATTAATCTTCTTGAGAAGTCAACTGGAGAAGCCGATGGCACACGAGGAGATATAGACTCCGAGGAAAGCACAAAGGAAGAAGCCAATGGCACACAAGGATATATAGACTCCGGGGAAAGCACAAAGGAAGAAGCCAATGGCACACCAGGAGATACAGACTCCAGCGAAAGCACAAAGGAAGAAGCCAATGGCACACAAGGATATATGGACTCCGGCGAAAGCACAAAGGAAGAAGCCAATGGCCCACTAGGAGATGTACAATCCAGCGAAAGCACAAAGGAAGAAGCCAATGGCACACAAGGAGATATAGACTCCCACGGAAGCACAAAGGAAGAAGCCAATGGCACACAAGGAAATATAGACTCCAGGGAAAGCACAAAGCAAGAAGACAATGGCACACAAGGAGATTTAGACTCCAGCGAAAGCACAAAGGAAGAAGCCAATGGCACACAAGGAGATATAGACTCCAGCGAAAGCACAAAGGAAGAAGCCAGTGGCACACAAGCATATATAGACTCCGGGGAAAGCACGAAGGAAGAAGCCAATGGCACACCAGGAGATATAGACTCCGGCGAAAGCACGAAGGAAGAAGCCAATGGCACACCAGGAGATATAGACTCCGGCGAAAGCACGAAGGAAGAAGCCAATGGCACACCAGGAGATATAGACTCCAGCGAAAGCACAAAGGAAGAAGCCAATGGCACACGAGGATATATAGACTCCAGCGAAGGCACAAAGGAAGAAGTCAATGGCACACAAGGAGATATAGACTCCCACGAAAGCACGAAGGAAGAAGCCAATGGCACACAAGGAAACATAGACTCGAGGGAAAGCATAAAGCAAGAAGTCGATGGCACACAAGGAGATATAGACTCCAGCAAAAGCACAAAGGAAGAAGCCAATGGCACACGAGGAGATAGAGACTTGAGTGAAAGCACTGAGGAAGAAACCGAGAAGTCGAAAGCCAGTGGAGAAAGTTGAAGTATTGTCTTCAGGACCGAGACATCTATTTTTAGCACTAGTTCAAAGATACATGGATGAATGCTTGAGGAACAAAATCTCAGCATCAACACAAATATACGAAACTTTGTGGAGTTGGTTGAACGGTAAATCACCATTTTTCACAATGACAGTCAAGATCAGCCGATGCTGAAGGCATCTCCCAACCAGCTGAAACTAGTTCTGGGGAACATTAATTGGCTGATCACCCAATAGAACTCCAATGTTCTTACAGCGGTCATTTAATTGTTTCTCTAATTTCCAATTGTTTCCAGCACTGTACACTCGGCGTAGTGCTGAGAGATTAGTTAGAGCAGGCAAAGAACAAGATAAATAAATACAAAATGTGGTTTATCCAGATGTACTAGCAAGAAAATATCAAAGGCATCAGCCTGTATATACAACAGGGTTGTTCTTTTCACCAACCTAGTGAAGCTCATGGAACCAATTTCTGATCAATCTCTGTCAATGTAAGGATATAGTCGGTTTATATGAGTTCCTTTGGTTGTATATACCCTCTACTCGCATGCCCACATTTGCACTATTCAGTACGACTTAATGGGATTTTTGTATGCAATGAGAACACATTCAGTCCATTCATGCTAAACAATTAGGATGCTGTTCAGTGAACTCATTTTGCACCTTCTTAAGCTTAATAGGATTTGTACATCGGTATTTCTTCCCAATTACAAAACTAAATTCTGAATTGTCGCCTTGAACAGCTTTGACAAGCTCAGACGCTGAGAATAGTGACCAACATGGCTCTTGTTCTAAAGACTACTGTTTCCGTTGCACAATCTCAAAGACTATGAGTGGAAGAGATGTACTGCTCTCTAGTAGCTTGTGGTCTCGAGGAAGCGAAATGGCAAATCGTATGTTTCTTGTTATTTTGAGTTGAAAGGCAGAGTCAATCACCATGGCTTCATCTTTCTTAAGTTTCTAGCAGAAGCTAATGATGACTCTTACCAATGTGCAACATGGCCTTGCTTAACTGTTTTGATGGTGGGGCTCGATTAAAGGGAGACTTGAATGCCAAGGAAAGAAAAGGTAAGAAAAAGTCCATGAACGTATTACCCCCATCCATACAACTTGTCTTGTTTGTTTTACCGCTGATACCATTTTCACTGCCCCTTAATCAAATTATATCGGCAATAAAATGCCACACTTGCTCCATGTCTGATAAATGTGGATGCTAAGACCCTGCCAAATAAGGTTTCTGAATCAATCTAGCGGTAGGGTTCGAAAAGGTGTACCATTCAATTTTGTGTCTCTGTCAATTCTGCATCTTTTTCTTGGCAAGAGGTGTCGTGTTCCTGTCTCACTGTGCTACTGTCCTACTGTCCTATACAATTACAAGGTATAAAATCCTTTTCTAGAGCTTAAATGGCATTTCCAATTGGTGTATAATTAAGCCTTTTAGTACAACTTCTGCTTTATCAGTCTCTGAATTATCATAACTGGGGAAAGTGAGACCCCACGGAAGATTTATTCTCAGATCTTCATGGGCCAGAGAAGCATCATACAGAATCAAGCTTCACTCTCTCCACCTCATCTCATTGATTGCTTGCTTCTAGTTCTAAGTTCTATTCGAAACCTCACTCATCACAAGATGGTCTACTTCATCTCATACACAATGTTAGAGTTACTTAAGTATCTGCAGATATGCGCTGTGTCTACTGTCAAATAGTAAATTAAGAACAGGGAAACCAGATTACAATGAGAATCAACATGTTTGCAAAACTTAAATGAACGTAGTTTTAGAAGTAGGTAGCAAACTTCCTCATCATTCCAGTGTAATCTTATGAAAAGGCCTTATTCAAGCACAAACAACCATGTTTCTTTATGAATAATTTCGCTGGTAAATTAAAGGGAAGAATCAGAATATTTATCAGACATGGACAAAACAAGATGGACCGAAAGTGTGAAAATTCTGATATAATTGAATCTAGACGTAACAAGGATAAAGTGGCCAAAGATGCCTCCACATGCAACTTGCAAATAGAGGGCTTCGCCTTTTGAAAAGGGATGGTGATTTCTTTTGTCATGTACCGCCTTAAAGCTAAATGGGACGGCCATTTATTCATGTTTCCTCGAAATTCATTTCCCTTAAGTGGCGCTCTCGTAATACACCGTGCGCGGGACATGGGCGCTGCTTTAATAGCTGTTCTTGTGATGATTGCAACCAAATGGATGCTCCCAACAAACAATATGAGCAAAGCAACAAGAGAAAAGAGCCTAAGAGATGGACCTGGTGCTTTGTGCAACTTGTCATCTTCCAATCTTTCATTCTTTTCTCTGCTCTCAATCAGAAAAATCTCCCAACTTCAACCTAACACACCAAAAAACACACACAAAGAGTTAAATGAAAAGGTAGAAATGAAAACGAGAACAAGCAAACAGATCACCTTATTCTCCACAATCAATGAAGGAAATTTTTGCTTTTTAGTCTCATCATTTGTTAGGTACTATCAAAAGAAGGCATCCTCAAAACAGGCCTGATAAGAAGAAACAGGTATTTAGGAGCTTATGCAGACATTAAAGGCTAGATTATTAAATCCAAGAGCAACCAATGGAGTTTTTTTGAATATGTAAACAACCTGTCCTCACATGGTAGCTGAAGTATTTGTTTTCTTCTCCTAGTTTAACATACTGTTTGCAGAGTTCGAGTCTGTACGAATGCATGCGCAACAGAGGACCAGATCAGTTGATGGTGCTCAACTGCTATCACCTGAGCTCAACCGTAGTTAGCAGTAAACAGTCCATTGTTTTTTCATCTGATTAGATTATTAACTAAATTATTAGTTCAACATAGTGGTCGATTAAAATATAGATCCTTGCACTAAGACAACAGAAAAGAAAATTTAGGTCAATGGAATTTATCCACCGAAAAGAGAATCTCAAACCCCATCGGCAACTAAAAAAATTCCAAACCACACTGATTAAGAAAAGATAAAAGCACCCTTTCCTCCACCTAACAAAAAAGTTACATGAGTCTGTCTCCATTGAAGGGTCACAAGTCAAGAGCTTCACATTCGATGATTGACATCCCATTGGTGGCGCCGTACAATTAGAATCGCGCGTGAATGATGATTCCGTGGACTTGCAGAAACAGGTCTCATACCCCTCAGAATGGTCTTGCCACCATTGATGATCAAATAATGGAGGGAGGAATATTAGGAGCTGTTGTTGTGGCAAAAGAATAAACCACCAGATCGACATTATCGAGAATACTGTGATCTAAATTGAATCTTTTAACTTTTCAAGGACATGTTTCTAACTCTAATTATTCAAACAGAGTCCTAGGAGGGGATCTTCTTTTTCATTTAGAGCAGGATCTCGTGAGAGAGATCTCATGGAGAAAGAGGGGTTTGAAGCATATGATGCCTCAGTTAGTGGAATGAAGAGTCAGCTTCAACTAAAAAGTGTTTGATGGTCCGGTCAAGTCTAATAGGGCATTTCTTTTGCTGTTATTTCATTCGGAGTAGTGGAACAGTCTAAAAGACACGGAAGAAAAGGAGGAAAGTAGGCAACTCAGAAGGGAGGGAACATGTGGCAATTTTGTGCAACTGCTCTTCTATTACTACCCTCAGTAATTCAGCATCTGAAACATGGTCTCATCATTAAAAAGTTTTCAGAACAAGCAAATTTCATGATCTATTAGAGCCAGAGGATCAAACCAAGGTGCAGCCGCAATTTCAAGTTCGGTCGCTACTTAAAAATCACGAAATTTCATTCTGGCCATTTGCTTCAAATTCATAAAGCAAATGATAAACATAGGGGAAAAAAATCTCCAATCAAATCTGAAAGTGAATTCAGTCATTGATATTCCCCTGTTTTCCAGATTACATGAGATGAAAAAGCGAAGAACTCCAATGGCCGAGCCAAATTTGGGTCTCCAACATACTCATTCCTGCACGCAAAAACAAAACAAAACAAACCCCTTCCTTTTGACAGTCTTTCCTTGCATCAAGCCACGACACTTACGTTTTATGCTAAGCCTTCAACTAGGGATTGAATATGCTTACTTAGGCCAGTGCCTTTATTCCATTCTCCATTGAAGTCGTCTTGGATACCATTCTCAGGATGCATTCATTATCCAGAATCGCAATCTTAACTTGATGGGAAAACTTGAGGTATCAAATTAAAGAGAATACCGAAAGGAAAGAGCTTTGCTCGCCTCTTTCTGGGTGTAAGGCAATATTTGCTCAAAAACGATAAATTAGATAATTCAGTCAAAGGAGAGACCACATATACGCCTATCGATACTGCCCTCTTCATGTTCTTCCACAGCTTTCAATGTAGAACTATGTTTGCATAGGCAGAACACCACAATACTCAAACGAAGGTGGAGATTCTCACTAAAGGAAAAAAATCCAGCTCTGAGAATCTATACACTAGATTTATGGCTTCCAAAAGAAACACGATCTTGTTCTCCTGTGTCCTGGGTTTAGATACTGATGAACTAACTCAAATTCTTCTAGTAGACATATTCACAGAAACCATGACAAAAGCACAACCATAGCTACTCCACTAAACTTCAAAAGATAGAAACAAAAGATGCTTGGAGCTAAGGAAAACGGGGATGAAGCAGCGATCTCATCCATGAGGATAACTCTGTCCAGCTTGCATATGAAAAACCGGGTTCTGAATGAAAGTCCCTCTGTGAGTATTCTGCCCTTGGAATTTAAGCCCAAAAGAGTTCACACTGAAATGTGGGCACATGGACATATCCCCTTGTGTCGCATGGAAGGTCATGGACCCTCCATTGCTAGGCTGATTCCAGAGAAAAGGAGTCCTGGGTGCTGTGACGGGAGTCGGATGCCGAGCCACCATGGATGAAGGATCTGGCGAAGGCGGCCTTTTATCATCTGGTGAAGGAGTTCTAGTCTCTGTGAGATTCACAGTTGTGATATCGTGGATGCTGGCCCTTCTCTTATCTTTTCCACCTGAAAGTTGTCTGATGAAGTATTTCTGTGCGTGGCTAGCTACTTGTGTCGGTGTTCTCGTGATCACGAAGTTCCTGGAGATGTTTCTCCAATCACCTTTCCCATATTTTTTTAGACCCATCAAAAAGAGCCTGGAGAGAAATTTGCATAATAGGTCCATCAGTATACATAAACAGACGTATCGAGCACCAAAGCAAACAACTGCCCTCGTCTAAAAGCCACTGAATTTGCAAGACTAAAGTCCTTCTAAATTAAAATTCTAAGACAACCCTATTCTTAGATCACTTAACCTTGTTCATCCTGCTTATATTACTGACAAATTAAGCTCATCCAGCAGACAGTGAATGACATCATTGGAGATCGACTCAGAGCAAGTGCAATAAAGAAAACTTCATATCTTACTTGTGCTCTTCCTCGGTCCAAGGAACCCCTTTCTTTCTCTCTTGTTCGGGAGGCCGAATCGATGATGATCTCTTCCCACCAAGCCCATAAGACTGTTTGAACCCATCATATCCATGGCCATTCGCCCACTCCAATGTGAAGGGCGCTGTAGTGCTATAGCCAGGGATCGGGATGAGCCCTGCTTCTATATTGCTCACATCAACTTCCAAATCCTGATAGTGCTTAACCACATCCTCCACCGTCTTCCCAGGGATCATCGAGGCGACCCTATCCCACCGATCCGGCGTGTCCTGATCGTGCACCGCCAGCGCTTTTTCGAACATTTTGTTCTCAGCAGGGGTCCATTTCGCGGTCCTTCCCTCGTTGAAAAACCAATTCGCATTCGATGCACATGGTGGTAAGGGAACTCCCGTTTCCCACTTCATCACATGGGAATCACGCAAGCCCTCCTTCAGTCTAAACTTAAGTCAGATGCTGAAGGGTGACCAAATTCTCGATCTTCTTGGAAAAAAAAGAGAGAGAGAGAGGCGGCTTTTCGATTTCGATGGCGAGAGAGAGAGGGAGAGAGAGAACAAAGTAAAGGGGGTGCTCGAATGGGAAATGCGGAGAGCTTCGGGTTCACCACAAAGATATCCGTGTTAAATCACCAAGCATCTTGAAAGGAATCAGAATACTCCTTTTCCTCTGTGCAACCATAGCCTTAGGAATCCCATAAAGAACCGACTTTTTATCCCAATATAACAAAGACAGGCCTCTCAAAACATAAGCAACAAATCACAGTATGATCCGAAAACACCAACATGAATTGCGACGACCCTCGAGATCTAAACCCAACAAACCACCCGACGCAACTAGAAACAAGAATGCAACGTATCAAAAGAAGAAGAAGCAAGAAGCAGAGACCCTGAAACGAAAACGAAACCGAGAAAAAACTATGCAGAGCGGCCCTATCAGACGTCAACGAACTCACGAACGAACTTGCAGCAAAAGGGAAAGCTCGGAGAGCGAAAGCCAGAGAGCCTCGCGGGCAGGGTCCTCTGAATTCATGCGAAACGAGAAGATAACAGAGAGAGAGAGAGAGAGAGAGAGAGGCAAGGGGGGAAAATGATGGGTTTCTTTCTTCCTTTCCCTTGAGGACTGAGCAACGAGGAAAAGAGAAGAAAGAGACCAGGGACGGATGTCAAAACTCCAACACCGAGCTGAAAAACCAGAAGCTTTTGTCAAGCTTCAGGGGATGAATCTGAAAGCTCTGCCCAATATCAGTGGGGGAGAAAGGGAGAGGGAGAGAGGGGGTAATGCTGAAGCTGAAGGTGGTGAGTCGTGATTGGAGGGGATGGGATACTGCACTTTGCGGAAAAAGTTCCCTCTTATTATAATCACAACACTCTCTGTTCCATCACCCCCCCCCCCCCCCCCTTATTTTTTTTTTTTTTTTTTTTTTTTTTGCCCTCCATTTTAATTATTGCACAGGCCCATTTTGTCTTTATATTCCAACACCTCTCTAATTTAATGAGGTGGACCGCATCCGAACCTAAAGAGATCGTTCATACTGGTCTTGATGCATGATACCTCGAGACCACTTGTTGTTAAGTATACTGGATGAAGAATTAGCTTGATTTTCAAAATATCAATTAGAGAAAATATAAGTATGATCACTGTATCGAAAAGATCAAAATATTTTCTCTATTTGATTGTTTGAATGAGTACCTTGATTATGCTTTTTAACGGGATATTTATTAAGGTGATGAGTTGATTGATGTTTCTTGTTTCATGGTCAAACTTTAAAAATGCTATACCCATATATCTTTAGGGCAATTTCAAGTGGCGTAGATTTACAGATTCCAAAGCTCTCATAAGATCAGTATTATATCAGTTACTATTCTTTATTGTGGCACTATAGCAATTACTATAACAAAAGCGAAAATTGTGTATCATGAGTCTATCAATAAAGATGTTGTGAATGTGATATAGGATTACTATATAAAACATTGCATATAAGTATATGTTGAACATAAGCAACAATTGGAATATAACACCCAAAGCCCTCACATCGAATGAGAGAGCGGGCTTGCGATATGGCCCTTATGAATTGGGTTGGTTTGTCAATAATGTTCTTGCATGTATTCTATTTAAAAAAAAAAAAATCCCATGTCGCCTATCCATGCCAACGAGTACTTTTCGAATCATTGACAAAGGACATGTGGCCCACAATTTGGGAAGAGACTATAGTTGATAGAGGCGACCACAAGATGCATTGAACCGTAAGGTCAAGCCTAACTGGTTCCCAGTACTTCCATCGCACAAAGCATATGTTTCAATTTACGAGTCAGTCTGGACTCAAGCCTTGGATTGAACCCAAAAAATGTCAACTCCACATCTAATTCAATAGCCACATTAAAAAGCTATCTGGAGTCTTGAAGCATAGGCCAATGACCGCAACTAATGTTAAACATGCTGTCTTTTAAAATTGTCATTAAACTATTTCTTGACTTTACGAAGGAACCACCGTGCCATCTCCTTTCACATTGATATTTTTTTAATAACAAGAAACCTCACTTTAATTATATAAAATTCAAGCCCATACATGAAAATATCTTCACTGATCTTATAGATTAGATAAGATGCAGATTAAAACCTGGCGAGCAGTACCAAGCACGTCAACGCATCACATAATTCAACTCGATGTTAAAGAAAATGTTTTTCGATTCGTTGATTTTCAGTAAACAAATGGAATAAAATATTTAATACATCTACTATCGCTTCCCAAAAAGAAAAATAAAAAATAAAGGCCACCAGGCAATGATGGAGCTGAACACTAGTCAACGGGGGGCTGGGGGTTGCAAAAGCAACGCAGAACCCATTCCAACTAATTCCCAAAAAAATATAAATTCGTATCAAAAGAACAAAAAAACATCTTCCACCCTCCCCAATCTCATCATCTATCCGTACCGTTTTCACGAAACGAAAAAAAAATAAAAATTGTGGATCAGAAAGTCCCACCTTCATTCCATTTCTAATGGTGCCCCACTTTAATTACCGACCAGATTAGCATGTCATCTTATTCTATTCCGACCATTTTCTTAAAAATCTGTTTTTCTAATGATGTCCTTAATTAATCTCCCTTCTTTTCCTTTTTTTGGAGGAGGGGGTTTGGTAATGATCACATCATTGGAGGAGGCAACACGGTACTCCCTCCGATCCAACCGCTCCTGATCAACCGGCCGAAAAGACTCGGCTCCGCATCGACGGCTGGGATTCACCAGGGGGCGTTCCGACTCGGTGGTGGAGGCGCGGGCCCCACCGCTTCTCCCCCGCTCCACATTATTTTCGTCGGGTTTTGGAGGGAGGGGGGGGCCGCCACGGGAGGAGTTCGGATCGAATCGCGGAGCGCAGGTGCCGACACGTGGGCGCGCGTCATTGGTAGGGCGCGGCGGCAAAGATGCGGTTGCAGTTGCCCCCTGGCGGTGGCCGGGGATGGGTGGGGCCCGAAAAGCGCTCGGTGCAGCCAATGAGTGGCGCACACGTCGGATTCGCGACATGGGGCGCGGTTGTAGAAGATAATGTGCTAAAATGGCAACGAGTTTTAAAGAGAGACTCCCTTCTGACTAGGCTTATAGGCTAGCCCTAGAGCCCACTGCCTACTCCTCTGCTTCTGCTTCTTGCTCTCTTTTTTTAAAAAAAATATATTTTAAAAAAAAGTTGCGCAATTGTAGAGGAATTTTTTTTCGATTATCGAGAACACGGTTATTAAATCGCGAATTGAAGTTTTTAAATGGATAAATCATAAATCGAGATTCCCATCGTGAAATTCAATAAATATTACCTAAAATCAGTATTTTATATGTAGGCATTATGTTATTTGTATTGAACGTTGAGGAAGATTTATGATTTATAAAAAGGAAATCGTAATTTTGAATGCATACGAGGATTCCATGCTTTTTCGTCAGCATAAGTATTACATAACAATATAAATCCTAAATCTTTACGTATATATGGCACACATCATAAACTATAACGCAGGTTGCTTTATTAAATGGGTGAACATTGGCTTGAACCGATAGATAGATGCATATTGAATTATGATTTGTCAAACCAAAAGTAGATTCTCACGCGATTTCGGCAATTAGAGATTCACCTAACATATATGTATTATTTTGCCTCGAGAATCGAATGATTCAGATAACTCATATTCTAGAAGCATGATAGTAAAAGTTGGGAAAGGATATAAAACATCCTGTAAACCCCACGAATTTATTATATTTATGGGCGAATGTGACTTAGTTTAGTTCACACGTTATCAATGAGATATATTAAATTTGAATGGCTTGAACTGATAGACACATTTCGAATTGTGATTTGTCGAACCAAAAGTAGATTCTCATGCAATTTCGACGACCGGAGATTCATTCATCTGACATATATGTATCATTTGCCTCGAGAATCGAATGATTTAGGTAACTCGTGTTCTAGAAGCGTGATAGTAAAATTGAAAAGGGATATAAAACATCCTCCAGACCTCACAAATTTATTAAATTTGTGGACGAATGTGACTTAGTTTAGTTCGCACGTCATCGATGAGATATAAACAAATCACTTGGATTCTTAAGCTAGTAATCTTCTCTCACCCCGCACTAGTCCTAAGTTGATTTTTAGAGGAATTTCATACCCGAGGGCACAGGAGTTATATGGTCTGTAATCTTTATTTTTTCTTTTTTGGTATAATTAAGAATTTTTGTTCTGTGTATAATTAATATTCTAAAAAAATCAAAATAAATGCTTTTGAAGACTTTTTAAATTTTCCATTGTCGGGAAGTTAGGAGTCTATTTGTTAATATTCCAATTTCTTAGTTTTTGTGTTGTTTTGTTCTTTTTCGGTCGGTCTGTTGTTTTGTTCACCGAAAAAAAAAAAAGAACGGAAATTAATTTTTCTATCTCTATAATAGAAAGTAGTTGGGAATAGATTTGAAATATAAACAATAAATAAAAAAAAAAAAGATTGTTGTTCCCAAAAATAATTTATAGAAATAATTCATTTTATTTTCTTCTCATTTCTCACCGCCCTCGCCCCTAGCTGTTTGCCGCACCCACAACAAGTCACTAGCAGCTGCCACGGCCCAAGCGGTGACCAGTGAGCAGCAAGCAAGAAAAAAGAAAGAAAAATCTACAAAATTTATTAAAAAATTAAAAGAAGCAAATAAATTTGTGGATCATATCAAAGCATTTTATTTTTTTTTTCTATTTCGAAAAAAGAAATTTTATATAGTCATCAAATGCATTTTTTACTTAAAAATTATTTCGAAAGATTAAAAAGAAGTTATTTTCAAAAATATTATCCAACACATTTTAGGCCTTTGGGAGTGCTGTCGGAAAGTAATGCTGAGTCACGCCACGTACAAGCAAGTGAGCGAGCACCGCCATCCCATCCCATTAATTACATGGACAGTAAAAGGTCAAAAGAGATATTTCATTATTTTAAAAATAAATGGAATTTTTTTTGGATTTTAAATGTGAATATTACTATCATGTGAAGAAAAAAATTGAGATGCTTAGCACCATATAAGAATCCGATTGTCGGCTTAGAAAGTCTTGAGAAAAAAAGTTCAAAAGAGATACCCAAAATTGTCAAAATAAATATGAAAACATATCGAATGACACGACATTTTTGAAAATTTGATAAACAATATACATCTGAAATTTAAGATTGCTTTTTAATATTTTCATTTTCCTTCCGTAGTCTTTAAAAGGCGAAAACATGCAGTCTTAATATGAAACTGTACCAATACAAAAAAAAAAAAAAAATATATAGTAGGCAATCCTGTTTAGGCTCGCTATTGGCACAAAATTATATACTCTAATCACGGCTCGTTCACATTCACAAGGCTTGCGAACTCGCCATGCCAATTGAGTTCTCTTGGGATTTAGTTTACCTGTTACAAACTTACAAAAATTAATATTCAAGGGATGTGGCATCAAAGGTATATAAGTAACTCGGCATCCCTTTCTTGGTTTCAATGCCACTACAAGCAGGTATCCTTCTCTCAACTTGTCTGCTAGAACACGACAGCGTTTGCTTTGGTCGTGGCTATCCACGCTAATTTCTTTAAATAGTGTAGCGTCAATAATGAAACTTATTAACCAATGAAACGATTCACATACAAATGATGCGGGACTAGACAAGTATCTAAACTTCGCATGAAAAATTCTTTTTTATAATGATGATGGATGATAATATTTTGGTGTTTTATGATGATATTTAAAGTATTTAATACCATTACAATAAAGAAAAAGGGTAAAAGCTATTAATAATCCAAAATTATAGTAGGACATACACATCTATTAAATTTTTTTTTTTTTTTGTGAAATCGAAAACCTCAAATGTGTATTTGTGCTATAAATTTACCCTAATTTGTATTCGTGTGGCACATCTATTTTAATTTTAATGATATAATGAATCCTAAGCTTAGATTTGTGCTATACATTTACAATCTGTCAAGATTTTTTTTCCTTCCTCCTTTGGCTCTATCACTGCCACTGCCACCCTTACCATCTCCATTGCCACCGTTCTTACTATTGCCAAACCAAGGGAGAAAACAAATGAGGAAAATAAAAAAAAAAAAGGAAAAAGAAAACAAGAAAAAAAAACATACAATGAGTTGAAGCCATGTGAGCATACATTAACGTCATTTGCATTTGGCCAACCATGTAGGCAGCCACGTAAGGTTTCTAACGGTATTCATTAATGGAATTATGGCGAAAATTAAATATGTTACACGAGTAAAGTTTTTTGGGATAGATGTGTCATACAAGTATAAGATTATGATCTTTTATGTTAGGTAAAAAAGCTTGGGATAAATATATCATACATGTAAAAATTTGAGATTTACAGTATCATGTAAATTAATTTGATGTATATATATCGGGGTGAGCACGATTAGAGACTTTTTTCTTGCGATCTTTTCTTCATAGGGAGGAAAAAGAGAGAGAGTTGAGGTACATTGAAAGTGCGTTGCACGCGCGGGTGTCGCGAGTTGGCGAGGCTTCGTTGTATGGGGGTGCCCTTTTTGAGTAATGACACGAGAGACAGCCAATAAAATCACACAACCAAACCCAACCTGTATCCCCCAAAACAAAAGCGGAAAAAGGCAAAAGGCCAAAAAATGCGAACGAAAACGAAAAAGAGTGGGCCCCCCACCTCATGATGTGACCAACTGCTTTCCCCTTGGCTTTTTCCTTGGAACTCCGCACAACGCCTGGGGGCTTCCCCACACCCGCCTCCCTCAGTCACTCTTCTTTCCCACGCACCCACCCAAAAAAAAAAATTCATGTTCTGTTTTCTTCTTCTTCTTTTTTTCTGACATTTTAAGGTAAATAAAAAATATAGGTTATGATCTCTCTCTCTCTTTTTCTTTTTTACGAATTTTTTGCGCATAAAGTAATTTTACACTTTGCTATGACCATCTTTTATTATTTAATTACGAGGCCACACCTGAAATGTTACACAACCGCCGTGCTGTGGAAGTGCTCTTTCTTGGATTAGAAGTTTTGTACCTGTGGCGTGACTTACTATCGTTGCTTATTAATCATGAACACATTTGAAATCCAGATTGTGACATGATTGCTTTTGTTGGGGGGTGTCTAAGTTGAATCATACTAGGGTTACCGAAATTAATTTGTAAAGTTGACTCGAGTGATGGGTGGGATTGCCGTTATCGGTTTTTAAGCATGGCCCACTTGTCGAATTTAGTAGGTCTAGCTTTGCTCTTCTAAGTATTGTCTGTGTACTTTATGGTGGTCAAATAAAAATACGGTAAATCTTTGTCGCACAATTGTAAAATTTTTAAATTTTCGTGTGCCATGACTTTTCTTAATATAGAATTAAGAAAAGAGAAAGCATCGAAAAGTCAAGACAAGTGGATCGGGAATTATAAAACTACATTGTATTCACGAGCTTATAAAGTGTTTTATGAGTTTCCAAGGAACCGAATATTTACATTTGTGCCCTTGGAATATGAAATGAGCGCATAAAACTTATGCAAGACCACATTGGCCATCGCTCGAAAAATATCTAATGAATAACCAATTAAAGAAATTTTAAAAATTCCAATGCACTTATATTTTCCTTGCATATGATGTAATAAATCTTTCAAAAGTATAACTTTTAGTATATAAGTGTACTTAATAATTGTTCTGCATGCATCGGTCATGAAGACTTGTTACATATATCAACCTAATAAACTAAGTGAGAGGATTGCCAAATTGCATTTAAAAAGATTGAAAGAGATAACCAAGACATAACTCCTCTACTCGCGCCTATAAGCGAGCTGGCACATGATAACACAAACATCCTAAACCAAACAAGTTTTGGACAAGTGGCATGCCAACCGACCGAGCTGTGTAATTGTCGGTGATCCTCGTACACAACAAGGGGCAATCTCGGTACCAAAAATCTCCCGCCGCATCTCGACCCATCTCTCCACTCACGTGCTCACTAGTGCTCAATACCCTTTTTTTCGCCTGGTTGGCCACACGACGAGATTCCTTTTCGAGAGATATATCTAACCCTCCCTAGCCCCAAGGGGTCTATGACTTCGTTAATAGAAGGGTCAGCTCTCTAATTTAGATGATTAGAAAACGGATTAGTGGGGGCGTCATCACTCCAAGTTGGTACCCACATGTCGCCATCAATGTTCTAAATAAATAAATTAAGCTTTAAAGAAGCTTTTTAATAGCGCCGTTGGACACTAAACCGTCCGAGGTAATTTCGGGGGAGGGGGGGTCCGGGCTATGGAATCGCCGAACCATGTGCGTCCCTGTCAATCGGGCGATTTGTCTCTTTGCATCATTACATGAGCGAGGGTGAATCTAGGGAGAAGTTGGCTCCATCCAGCTCTCCTCCACTTTTGCTTTCAGCCTCAAGTCACTTCTGCCTTTTAAGCAATGGGGAAAAGATGTTTTAAATCATTCCCTCTCTCTCTCTCTCTCTCTCTCTCTCTCAAAGATGTTTTATAATCACTCTCTCTCCCTCTCTCTCTAAGTGTTCTACTTTTTTTTTTTTTTTTTTTTTAAATTTGACCTGGGATTTTAGTTGGCAATTGGCTCAAATTTTCAAAAATAAAAAATATTGGGGAAGTTTGATTGTCAATAAAGATAGAGAGTGGTCTATAGGTTTTTTTATGCTTTGATGTGTAATGATTATTACTGTCTTTAAGATACTTTTTGCCCTCTATTGTTATTGTTGAATTTAGAACAAATATGCCTCCTGCTAGACTTATCAAACAAGTTGATAGATTTGGATTCAAATCAAATTGAAAATGGTCCCGACCCATGTAGATTCTTCTAACTTGTTTTGACTAATTTTTATTGAATGCAAATTTAGCGACTTATACTAAACTCAACCCATATCCAACTCATACCCGACCCATATTGTTAAAATACTTCCATATTTGATATAATTTATAAAAACACATACTCAAATTGATGTGAGAGTGCAAAGTGAGCGATGAGGTGTGATCGAGCGAGGGTCAGAAAGAATTAAGAGAAAGTAGGTGGGTTTGATTCAAGTAAGTTGTAATCATTTAACATCAACGTTATGTTTAAACCTATTTACGACTTATTTCCTTGATATAACTAATCTATTTATAACTTATATGTGTTAAGAAATGGGTTAATGATCCATTTAGATGGGCATACATCTAAGATATACATTGAAGTCAAGGATAAACGAGTTCAACGATTAGTCAACGAATTATGAATCATTGTTTTTCTCTTTTATTTTTAGTACCTTAGTGTGTCTATTTTTTACATTTCTTACGTCAGCTTAATTATCATAACATGCCATAAGGTTCAAACCTCACACGTACGGTGCAAGAAAGTTCAAAGAGCACCTCCAAAAAGCGTGGATTAGTGCATAGCCCCCTGCTAAAGCTCTCTCTCTCTCTTCTCTAAATAGCTGAATTTTGGCGATGTACCATCGCCGAGCTGAAAATGTGTGCCACGTTTCGTTCCTATTTAAGTATTTTTCATTCCATTCTTTATGGAAAAGAAAAGAAAAAGTATTTTCCATGCCATTGACTCTTGGCAAAGCCGAGGGGGTAAGCGTTTTTATTTTTTATTTATAGTGGTTTGTTGGAAATGATAAGAGGTTCTCTACTGACACGGCGACACGTGAATATATAAAAATCACTTTATTGTAGCGTGCATTTATTTAATCCTGCTTGATTTTGGACCTGCATCAACCTCGGCCCTTTCCTATTAAGGGAAGATTCCCAGGGATTGTTATTATTATTATTATTTTACGTGTCCATAGCCAAATGCCTCTGTCTCCTTTGGTCACCTGTAGGCCTGAAGAATCATTGGTGATTTAAGAATGAAAAAACTTACAATAATGGGGAGAAGAAAAAAGAAAGGAAGAAAGACAAAAGCAAGCTGGAGACAACTTGATTGGTGAGAATTAAACTTAGAATAATTTGCTTATGGAAAAACAAATACAGAGACGTTACGGGGAAAAAAAAAAGAGCAGATCAACTGAATGGAGAAATTTTGAGATTTATAGATTTAATTACTTTGGTAGCTCAAATTGTGGGGGAAAAAACCTATGAAGTTAGACATCGAATATTGAACAGGGGCAAGCATACTCCATAATTCTTCTGGAAAGATTAGTGCAAGGAGCTTACCTAAAATCTCAATTGAATTCAGCAACTCTTTATTACCCATTTCTTTTGGCTATGCACGGAGATGGTCCTTATGCTTTTGACACTCGACATTAAAGGGGGAACTAAATATTTCCCTTGTTTTGAATCGTCTTTTTGTTATGGAACTCCACATACGTATATTATTTGGCTACAACTAGTCAAATTAAGTAATGGAACTCTCGTTCAAGTTATTTTTCTATATTTCACGAGCCTAAATTAGATTAGAAATGTATGTTTTGTTCATGAAGTTTCATGTTGATATCTTCAGGCTGCATATATCTAGCAGGTTTTGTTGAATTATCTATTTTAAATGATGTAATACGTAAGGGTACCCAGTTTTAGATCAATATACTCAAATCGGGTGAAAGTTGGACTTTCATTTGGCTAGGTGACTAAAGACACCACGATATGGTGCATTTGCTGGGGATAGAACCCGAACCCGAACCCGAACCCGAACCCGTCCCCAAACTCCCGACCCGACCCACCAGACCAAATGTCCGGCGACTCCATGAACATTCACAATCTCTTGATTTTGTAGGCAATTGACAATGAGAAAGTGGGCTAAGGCCCAAAAGAACCATGAGCGGCCACATTTCTTCTAGGCCCAAATGGCCCAATGTCCAAATCAAGTGGTGGGCTGGCCATCGGCTAGCGATTACATCAGTTGTCACTAAGCAATGCTAAGAATATTCGTTGGAAGACCAAACTCTCGTTCGCATGCGACCCAAGTTTGTCTAGTCAAGCCTTTGAATTTCCCAAGATCGAATGCCGCGACTACTCCCACTTCATGCTCGAATATATGATTTCAGTCTCTAATTTAGAGAGATCCGAAAGAATGTATTGCGAAATATTGAAGACATTCAAATTGCTCTTTACAAATACTTTTGGATAACATCGACAATCAAGCGAATTACTTGAGCTGAACAGATTTGATGAATTGGACAAAATATGAGCAGCTTGGTCTAGCTCTTAGAAAAATCTATATTTTCACCAATGTTTGTCTAATCAACCCTTTGAAATTTCTCAAGATAGAATGCCACGACTACTCTTACTCCATGCTCGAACCTATGATTTAAGTCTATAATTTAGAGAGGTTGAAAAGACTGTATTGTGAAATATTGAAGACATTTAGATTGCTCTTTACAAATATTTTTGAGTAAGGTCGACTATCAATCAAACTATTCGAGCTAAAAACATTTGTTAGAAGACCAAACTCTCATTCAAATGTGACCCAAGATTGTATAGTTAACCCTTCGAAATTTCCCAAGATAGAATGCCACGACCGCTCCTAATCCATGCTTGAATTTAAGGTTTCAATCTCTAATTTAGGGAGGAATGAAAGTTTGTATTGAAAATATTGAAGACATTCAAATTGCTCTTTACAATGCTTTAGGGTAATATTGACTATCAATCGAACTACTTGAGCTAAAGGGATCCGAAAATTCGGACAAAATATGAGCAGCTTGGACTAGCTCTTTAAAAATATCTATACTCTCAACAATGATTTTTTCACTGGCCTATATCAATCCAATTACAATGTGTCTAATTTGGTTCTGTCCTCTCTCTCTCTCTTTTGGTGGGGTTGTGTCTTTTTTGGCTGTAGTATATAGTATTCACTCCTCATTCCTTACACTAAAATCCTTTTTTTGGTCCCCTAGGCCTGTCTCAACACTTGGGGAGATCACTTGGTGGTGGCAGGAGGGACTGGTCGGGGCCTTCCCCATCGTCGACAACGAATGCCATCTTGAGCCCCCACGTCGTGTGCACTTCTAGGTGACAATGCATGAACCAAACCCCTACAATACAAAAGACAAGGAGGAAGAAAGAAGAAAGAAGCAATTCATTCATATCATTAGCTAAATAAAAATGCGTACCGAGCCAAACAAAATGAACCCTTTTCTCCATAAAAGTCACAAGTTTATAAGATCTTGAAATAAGTGTAATGATAATTTGTCCTTAAAAACGTTGGTTTGACAAATATAAATCCTCTACTCTTTCGATATATCTTGATTTATCGATTTGATGAGTCGTTTTTTTTGTTTATATTTTAGAATAAATAAAAAAAAAACTTTTTGCACTTTCTCGTTGAGATGTAAATCACTACTTAAATTTCAATAAGTTATTCAACATATATATACTTGAAAATTTTAATAGCTTTCTATAAAAAATAAAACCGTGAAATTCAATTTAAGAAAAGGAAAGGAAAAGGACAAAGTACGGACCACTGGTAGCATGCCTTTACTCTCCATGTAAGAATGCGAGCTTTACCTGGATTATCGGCCCTGAACCTTATGGCGGTCCACCCGCCGGACGGGACTCCGATGGTGTTCCGCTCCACCGGGTCGACGAGGTTGAACTTCCTCGGGTCCCTGACCGGGTCGAAGTTCCCGATCCCTCTCCCCACCGCGAAGAAATTGAACCCGTGGAGGTGGATCGGGTGGTTCTCCGGCGCCACCATCCCCGTGTCTTGCAGCACCAGCTGGACCGTCGAATTGTACCGGAGCCTGTAGAGCCTCGTCCCGGTCATGGTGTTCAGGTTCACCGGCTGCGCCCCCGTGTAATTGAACTGTATCAGCGGCTTCGCCGGGAAGTCGTCCGTGAAGACGCCGGTCATCTTGTAGTAATGCGCCGACAAGAGCGCGGTCTTGGGCATGACGAAGCTGATGTTGTTGAAGTCGGCCACGACCCGGAAGCCGCTCGCGCAGGTCGCGCAGGGGTTGACCCCGATGCCGACGGTGAAGAACAGGGAGTGGTCGATCTCGAGCGGGACCCGCGCCGGGTAGGCGCCTGTGTTTAGGCTTCTGAGGGAGCCGACGAAGCCTTCGGCCACCCACGTGGCGTTACGGGACGGCGGGGCCGTGGGGACCGCCGGGGAAGCCGCCGGCGTGCCGGCGTAGCGCACCGTAGCGGTGGCGGTGACGTTGTCGACGGAGACGGGGGCGTCCATGAAGGGGGAGACGGTCATGAGGTACTTGCCGGTGGTGTGGTAGGCCGTGAGGAGCGCGGTGGTGGTCTGGCCAGGGCCGACGAGGATGGCGTCGGTGCGTAGAGGCTTGACGTAGGCGGCGTCGACCTCGACCACCGTGAGCTGGTGGCGGGCGATCTTGAAGAAGAGCTCTTCATTGAGCCCAGCGTTAATGATCCGCAGCATGTAAGTCTTGCCTGGCCGAACTGCTAATTCGTATCCACCTGCGCATGTTAGAAACCGGTCAGTTTCTTCGCCGTCGGCGGCGCCGGAGTCTTGATTCTTGCGACAAAAGGTGATTTTCTTCTTTCTTAGTACCCTTGGGACAATCGGCGACCGGTCCTGGATGGCTATTGATGGTGTGAGCATCGGAGACGTTGGGCGCTCCTCCGGATTTTATTGCCTCGTCGATCACCGCCTCCACGTCCGACTTCCACCATTCAGCTGCCAATGGGGTGATCAAGTTCAAATCACGCATGTCGTTCGACTCGAATTCGACTTGTTGCGAAAGACGGATCGAACCGGAAAGATCTTTGGACTCACCTAGTACGATCACCTTTTCTTTGTGGGGCTTGGGGAATGGATAGGGAACTCCTCGCTTGGGCAAGATGACCAGGGCGCCGTGCACGGTGGCTCTCAGCCACAGGATGTGGGCGTGCCAGAGGAGAGTGCCCCGCTGGCCGGTGATGGTGAAGTTGTACGTATAGACTTGTCCCGGCTGAATCGGGCACTGCGTTATGTACGCCGGTCCGTCCGCCCAACACGTCCGCAGCTGTCTGACTCCATGCCTATGCATCAAAATGGTTTACACGGTTTGTAAGATGGCATGCTTTTAGATCTTGCAGATTGTCCAGTGGAAAGCAAGAAGCAATTTCCCCATCTAATTCGGAATCAAATCATCCATCGAGTATTTAGTACATAGTTCCGATCGAGTACTAATTGTCCTACCCGAGAGGTCGATTAGATCAGAAGGTCGAGATACTCGAGCTCGACTCGACTAATCACAATCAATCTTTGAATGAAAGGCGTGATTAAACCTACCAATGAATGGTCATGTTGTAGCTGACGTGGTTGACCACCTTGACGAACACCGTGTCGTCTTCCCGGGCGTAGATAGTTGGACCCGGAAACCGCCCGTTGACCGTCACGATGGGCTTTGAGCCGCACAACCGTTCGGTCCTTTTCTCCACCACCTAATATTTTACCAAAACAGCCAACCCCACGTCATCGAAGCCCTTGGCAATTGCCAGGTCACCATGCATGTCGCGAATAACATCGTCCGCACGGAAAAAACACTCATAGAGAAAATCTTCGACCTAATACGACGTGGACTTGTCACTGAAGCGCACTTTTTTTTGCCATAAGAAGATGTTTGATTTTTTTTTTTTTTTCCTCAAGTAATGTAGCATTTCGTGACGTAGAATTTACGGACGAGGAATTTCTAATTTGCGCCGAGTTGGTCAATTCCGTGAGGATACCATTTGAATTGCTTTAAATTTAACTCTTTCTTATGTTGAAGACCCCCACATTTTTTAAGAAAGTACGTTTCAAATTTCCCATTTATAAGTTTCTAGATAGTTAGAGAGGGAGAGGGGCTGAATCTCCATGAGAGCTCCAAAATCACGGGCAAGACTTCGTTCCACAAATAAATGAAAACTAACAAAACTTCCACCATTTATGTTGGACCTATTATTCAAAATATAAAATATCGTTCGCATCATATTCTAACATCCCAACTTTTAGGTCGAACTTTCTAGTATGAAGTCGGAGCTGGGTTCCGGTTATTCAACAACAAGAGACGATCAACATGATTCTCTACATGAGTCGCTAAATTAATACCGCCTGTTGAGATCCATTTTATAACCAGTCACGCAAGTAATTGATATTTGAGTTGTTTGATTCTTCGATATGTTAAACAAAGAGGATTTAAATATAATATGGTTGGCACTAGATCAGTACACGAAAATGTGCATATGCGCTAATCTCCACGATTCTCACACTAGCTGTGATTAGAAATGTTATTTATATTAAATCTATGTTCACTGTCTCAAGCAACGATTACATATATGCAACTTTCTAACGTCTATATATCAACATGCAACAAAATAATATATAGCACGACACTTGTAATTTTCTTTGCTCAACCTTGCAATCAAAATTAATCCAGTTGTCATGCCATGCAAACCCTAATCAAAGGTGGTCAGGAAATATCAACGCGCTTACTTGTTTGGAGGCATCCGAGATAGATCAGGCAGTTTGAATTTCGAAATATATATTATTTTGTTGATATGTTCAATCGGGAGTAAAATATGTTGGCCGTTAGTCCATCAGTTTCGGCCGGACCACATACAAGGTTTGCGTGCAGACATGGATATGAAAAAAAAAAGAAAAACAAAGGGCACTAGGTGAAGATAGGATGCCATTCTCTAGCGAATGAATTACTCTTAGATAAAAGAAAATGTTTGAATATCCCATGATATTTTAAGAAGAAATAAATGAAAATAAGCCTGCATATTGAAATGAAAATGATGGAAAAAATAGTTGCGCGCATGAAAGCTCATGCCCATTCCCGGCCCAAACAATACATGTGAGTCAAATTCGTGTAAGTCTCGTCGAATTCAAAGGCTCGCCTATCGGGCGATCTTCTAACGAGACACTAGCTAGCCAGCTAAGTATGCACGAAAATGCTGAAACAGTGAAGTCTACTCATGTTTCAGCTCACTTTCAACAGCACCAAAATCCATGAGCTCACCTTTATGCATCTAAAACCTCTTTCTGCTTCCCTTGTAATTTAAAAGTGATTAGGATTTAGAACGGGTTCTTCTGCATTAATAAATGTCTGTATATATAGTCGAAGAAGAGGAGGAGGAGGAAGAATGATGCATGAAAGAAATGAAACGTTCGGAACAATCGTGGGTCATGCAGAAATAATGATGATAGCGTTGACAAAGTTTGCTCACATTGAACTTGTAGTGACGGACCATCCCCTCCACATGCGTCGCTAATAAGCAGGCTGCAAGCAACGCTCTCATCCATAGCGGCATCATCACCATCTTCTCCCTCCCTCCCTCCCTCCCTCTCTCTCTCTCTCTCTCTCTCTCTCTCTCTCTCTGTGTTAGAGAGAGAGACAGTTTTTTGCTCCCTCTTCTTCTTCTTGACGAGCAGGTTGTGACCTTCAACCCGAGACTTTATAACCAAGTCCTCGTCCTCTCCTCTGTTGTCATGTCGTTTTTACTCATAATTCGAACCAAACAGTAATATATTATACACTTGAAAATTCGCGATATTCCTTTCCTCCGCAGTAGAAGCCAGAACCTTCTTTGGTTCCTTTGACACGTACGACACGAATGAGTTTAGTTATCCATCGAACGAAGTCGACCTTTAGGGGGCTAAAAGACACGAAAGGAGGGAACAGGAAAGCAATAGACGCAACTGGTCTCGATCTTTTTTCAATTCAGCTAGTAATTAAAGCTAGTAACGTCGAGCTACGTTGAATTGGCAGCGAGAAAACCCTACTTGGGTTGGTCTGCCCTCATTGGCTGAAGCGCACCCGAACCCCATCTAACTTTAACCACTCTTCAAACAGTGTAAAACAGTGTTCTTCCTTCCCTTCTTTTTCCTACCAGCTCCATGGAGCCAGCGTCACTTAGATTTCGTTTCTATCGTTGCACACTAGAACATCTGAGTAGCCACCGGTGTTCTCATGAATTAGGTTGAAGATTGAACTCAATCATGACACCTGCGATCGAAAACGCAATCTTTCAATCACACGTATCGGAGAGGTTGGATTAAGTATTCGAAATGATTGGCAACTAATGAAATTCGTTGTTATTGGAACCTAAAGCTTACATATGACAGTGGAAGATATTAAATTGATTAGTGAGTAGTTAGCCGTTTATGTGTTTGATATGTGACTCATGACTCAGTGTGAGACCTTAAGTGTTGCCATACTTATAAAATAGTCGGCCGACCAGAATCAACAGTTTAAGTTATTTGGGAGACCTTTAAGAGCCATGCAATCTAAATTCACAGAGAACAACCTTTTTTTAGTTAGATGTTCTCTTTAGTTCGACAAGTTTGTAGAGGGATGATATTCGATATGATTGTCACTTTTCTTTATGACGAGAAGCCTACTATAATTTAGAGAATCACAAAGCTGTGAGACGTTTTTACACCTCATGAATTGGATTCGATATTAAAAAGATCGAGAAGAGCAATCCAAGTCATGAAGGTGTTCGATTCTATCTCTAAATCACCAATTCAACTCAAGTGGTTAAGGAAATAATTATAATTATGGCTTTTGTTATTTTTCCAGAATCACAGGCTGTCACCTTGGCCCCAGAGCAACTGCGCAAGTTACCTATGTCGACCTTAGTACGATGAAACCGAGCTTGGTTAAGTAAATTAGCAGATGGGAATGGTTACTAAGAAACGAGAGATTAGATTAGATATCAGATGTTGACCCCACTCGTATGTGTAGTTGAGAAGTGCCTATCATAGGTCGTCTGATTTTTTTATTTTTTTATTTTTTTTTTATTTTTATTTTTTTATCTTTTTGCTTTTGGGTTTACGTAGATCGTCTGATTGCACAAGTTGAGTTTGGGTCAATATTCTCGTATGGTAAAAGTGATTGTGGGGAGCAGCTTAGCTCATGCAATTCAACCTCTGGCATTCGCCAATTCCCAACTCCTCCTCCTGCGATTTGTCACAGACTGGCAGCGATTTAATTAATGTCCGGTTTCTCCATAAAAAAACGTAGTGATCTTGAATTATATAAACACAGAAGAGAGGGACAAGAAAGCCATGACGTGCGGTTTGCCCTTTTTTTCTTCTAAGGATATACGATGAGGGGATGAAAAAGAAGCATCTCGTTGCGCCGGGCCCTCCTTGACATAGGAGGGGAGTCGAGGCTTTAAGTGTCGAGTGAGGCGAGACAAAGTAATTTTTTATGACTCTTGATTGTGTGGGACGGTCCTTGATCATTGTTGCTAGGAATGGTCTTTCGTCTCGATATTCATAATTTTTAATCTATTAATCAGAGGAATTTTCCTTGATCTTGTTATTGATCCGTCGTTTAAGAATTATGAACATCACTCACGGATTTAGGAACCGTGTTTCCACACTCTAAGTTTGTCGACATCTTGGATTAACTCAAGTAAAGTATTGTCCATTTTTGTCTATCTCATACTGAGCCCCACGGTTTTGTTCTTTAGCGCACAAGTCTTAGGAGGTCACCCATCCTAGTAGTGCTCCCACCTAAGCACTTGAGCATGTTTAATTTTAGAGTTCCAAAGCTAAGTATTGTCGTTATATTAAAAGTGTTTCTATGAGTTGATTCCAATTTTCGTATATAAATCTCAAGAACGCTCTTTCCTATTTAGTGTGCAATTTAGTTCATACCCGCCTGATCAACATCCTAGAAGTTTGCCAAGAACTGCTTCTTATTTGAGCCCTTTAGCTCGATGATTACTCCTTGCCCTCGTAGGATTGGGTCATTATAGGTCCACCAACTTCCGCATGGTTCAAAGTGGAACCACACACTTACTAGTAGGGGTGTGCAAAAGAACCGAGAACCGCTCAAATTGCCTGGAATTGGATCGGATAAGATCGGAATAGGTGGTTCCCATGGGGGTCGATTTGGTTCTCGGTTCCAATTTAGTGGAACCGGTGAGTACCGTTTAGGTTCTCGGTTCTAGGCGTGGAACTACCCACCCACCATCTAGACCGTATTTAAAAAAATAGATTATGTCATAATTACTTAATTATTTTGTAGTATTTCGACTAAATATATATGAACATATATGTATATTTGTAGTCATTAAACATTATCGACTAATTTTGTATGTTGGGTGTGTGATAGGATTAATCCCCTGCTTATTTTTGTTTTTCATTTTAATAATCCATTTACTTGCTTTCTCCACCAAAACAAAATAAACGAATGAAGAGGAAGGAGAGGACCAATTGAAGATGTCCATAAATGTTGTGGTGCTTTGTCATCATGATACTAAATTAAGAGCCAAATATGAGGCTAAGGTTCAACTTGATATTAATTGATAAATGCAATTTTGTAGGGATTTTGGGGGACTGGTTCTATGGACCCACCCGGGACCGGTTCTATTGACCCACCCGGGAACTAGACTAGATCGGCGGTCCGATTCTCGGGTGGATCTATAAAACCAACGGAAGATTCTCGGTTCCAATTTTTCGGAATCGGGAACCGGTCCTTAGTGAGTAGTTCCCGGTTCCAAGGTGGGAATTGCCCACTTGGACCATACTCACCCCTACTTACTGGAAGGGGTCCCACTCAAATACCATATTGTGACATTGTGGATTAACTCACTAGAGGCATTCTATGTTTAGGCCATCCTATACTGAGCCTCATGATTTGGTCTTTTGGCGTACATGTGGGTACTTTCCCAAGAGGCAACTATCCTCATAGTGCTCTTACCTGAGCATGCTTAGCTTTGGGGTTTCAAAGCAAAGCATTGTCAATACCTTAAAAGGCATTTTTGTAAGTTAATTTCGGCTTTTACATAAAAATCCCAAAAATTCTCCTCCTCCTGTTCAGTGCTCAATTCGGTTCATTTTTACCCCCTTCACCATCCTAGAAACTTGCTAGGAACCACTCCTTGTTCAAGCCCTCTAGCCCCAATGATCACTCCCTACCCTCATAGGATTGATTTGTTGCACAAAACCTCAACTACTCATCCAAAGTCAACCCCACACTAATTTGATGTTGAACCAAGCCAAAATTTGGCACTAGAGCTCCATTTGAGCCTCCATCTCAGCTTCTTGTTGTTGCCGCCTTATCCTCTTCAATGGCGACGACAATAAGGGAGTGGGTAAATTACTAATTATAGAGTGGACATCATTTACATTATCTTGTCTCTCACTTATTAGAGATTTGTTTGAGGAAGTTTCCTCCAATTATACCTATGATTGGTGGAATAGAAACATGAACATTCCACAGTTAAGGGAAAAATTGTCCGATCAACCTTAAATTTATTGTATGATGTCAATTAATATGTAGTCCTGAACTTAGTATGAAATTCTAATATGGTCATTTTAGTCAATTTTTGTCAGAAATCGTTAATGTGGTGGTATTCCATGTAAAACAGCTAACAATGACTCGACTGTCACATTAGTGATTTCCAACAAAATTGATTAGAATGAGTACATTAATATTTCACACAAAGGTTTTGGATAATATTGATAAAATTGAAAAATTTAGAATTAAATGGACATCTACGCAATAGGTTTAATACCGATTGAGTAATTTTCCCCACGGTTAAGTTTGCATGTGAGTAATGTTCATAACTTATAACTCACCAACAAAATAAATGGATGGAGGAAATATCTTTCAATTAAGGATTGAAGAAAAAGAATAGCCATTTAAAAGGATACCATTTTTCTTCTTCCTATCTGTCCTTTTTTTAATGGAGTATCTATTACAATTTTTCGCATATTATTTTTCTTGCGGATAATCACAATAAATGTAATTTTAGTACGAACATCTTGCTAATATATATTGAGGAAATTTCCCAAATTGATTTTGAAGATTGACAAAACTTATCAAGAGTAGAGACTTTGATTTTGATGATAAGTATTTTTCAAGTGGAAAGTTTGTTGGAATGTGATTAGATGTTATCAATCAAAATCAAAATCGTGACTTAATTATTTCCTTCCTTACATGTTCCATCAAACGGCTAGGAAGGAGATAATATCCTCGTGCAAGGGCTAGCAGCAATTGGTTGGTTCCCTACCATATTTATAAGGAGTTTCAAAAGGAAAATCTTCCTAATATCTATCAGAGATTCAACTTTCCTGTAACAACTTATTTGAAGCAAAACATACTTTCCAACTTGAAGCACTCGACTTATGGAAACCTAAACTATTGTATGGGTAGCAAAAATTATAGGAAGCATCAAGCTGGATGATCTCGAAGCTATCAGATCTTCTCAACTAGATCTTGCCAATGGGTAGATTGGCTTAATAAGTCATCTTTGAGATATATCCAACAATCAGCTTGGACTAGGAGAAGTATAAGAGGAGGTTTTGAAGCTGATAGGATTAAGAATTTACATTCACAAGAATTGAAGCTTTTAATTCCAAAGTCTGAAGAGTGTTTTGTGATCTTATATATTTGTTTCTGCGAGCGAAATTGTGTAACCTTTTAGAGGTTGAGAGTGTGTGAGGAGTGGTTCACACAAATCAGAGTGTTCTTAGCTCAATTTTTGTAATCTCTGATCGTTTATTATCGGTGGATTCCAGCCAATAGATTGTAGTTCGGGAGAGTGGACATAAGCTTGTAAAGGCCGAACTAATATAATCTTTTATGTGCAATTCTCTATTCCTCACTCTTTTTATTTATTGTGATAGAATTATACACTGGTAAGATCTCACTACTTCATCAAAAATTGTCTTGCCGTAATATTTGTTTAAATTTTTTCATTTCGCACAATCACCTATTTTCTCCCTTGTAGGTTATAGATATAGCTATAACAATATATAACATACTTCCAATTTTCAAATGGTTTAACAAAAAAAAAAAGAAAAAGAAACAATTTACTCGTCTTGTGGCTAGAACGCAACGTACAAATATCCGTACAATTTTTTTTTTTAATAAAAAAATTGAAGATGGAAAGAAGGACGTGAGGGAATATATTATTCACAATATTAACCAATCAAAGTTGGCACATTTTAAAATTAATAAAGGTATCTTCACAATTCACACGTGTCAAAATAGGAAAAAAAAAATCACTACCGAAAAGTAATCAGCGAATTTTGGCACGTCAATAGTAAATAAGTAATCGTCACATGAAAAACCTTCTTAAACTTTGTAAGTTTTTCTATCAATTCCAAATGCATGAAGAAAGGATGAATCGAGACGGCAAAATCATGCTTAATCAACGAAATTATCGACACACTAAGCCACTTGATATTTTCTTATTATAAATGTCGAGCTTGATTAATAAATAAGCAAGCATTATACATATTCATTCTAAGACCCCTGACTTGTCCCTCTCTCCTTCATTGCATCATCACTCGCATTGTAAAGAAACTCTAGGCAATTACGACATGCAACTTTGTCTCCTTTGCGATTTTTAAATTTGCTCTAAGTTCCGTTAGGGAGATTAACGGGTGAAATGATTTTTTGATGCGATATATAGAAATGACTAGTTTATAACATTAAGATCAAGGGCCACTGAAAGACACGTGTACCATGGATTTTAATTAATTTAATAACCTGGTTTTCGAAACTTTTAGCTCTCTGATAAGCAACATGGCACATCATCAACTTCAAAAATCAAATAATTAATTGGTGTCTTTGAAATTCAAGAGAGTTGCTTGCGATTTTGTATGAGGTGAACGGACCATCGCCATCTTTCGCATTTGTGCATTTCATCAAGCAACGCAAGTGGTCGGTATAAATGTTTAATTTCGGGATATTTGAAAAGAATAAGAAAGCTCTAAAAGCTGAGACATGGAGTGACACAGAGCTTGAATTTAGCGATGATGAGCAAGGAAATCTATGCTTAATGGCGGCAGAAGAACAGCCCAAGTGCCAAAACTTCGAAAATGTACACTTAAGTGCTAGTTTCGGAGTAAAGTTGATCACTTAAGTGCCACTCAAACCAAAATCCGGCCAAATTGCTGACGTGGCAATTTTCCGGCGAGTTGGGTGCAAAACGGCGTCGTTTTGCACGTTGACGTGGCGACAAATTGCAAAAATGACGTCCTTTTGTATTTGATGTGTAAATAATTAATATAAAAATTAATTATATTAAATTTAAACTTAATTTTATTTAAAATATTCTAAAAAATTAAAAACTAAAAGTTAAAAAAAAAAAGGGGTGGCCGAAGGGGCGGCGAGGGCTGGGCCCTCGCCGCCGCTAGGAAGGGCCGGCGACGGAGTGGGGAGGGTCGGCCGAGGTCACCGGCCTTCGGCCGATCGGCGATGAGGGCCCGTGAGCCCTCGCCGGATCTGGGTGAGGGCCGTGACCCTCACCCTAGATCTAGGCAAGGGCTCGCGGGCCCTCGCCGCCTCCGACGTCGCCGGCCTCTGGCCAGGGCCCGACGACCCCGGCCGATGCTCCCTCACTGTCGTTGGCCCTTCCCGCTGACGGCGGGGAGGCGGCGAGGGCCCGCGAACCCTCACCCAGATCTGGGGCGAGGGTCGCGGGCCTTACCACCGGTCAGCCGGGGGCCGGCGACCCCGACCGACCCTCCCCCCTCCGTCGCCGGCCCTTCCCGTCGGCGAGGGCCCATCCCTCAGCCGCCCCTTCGGCCACCTTTTTTTTTTTTAAATTTTAGTTTTTAATTTTTTAGAATATTTTAAATAAAATTGAGTTTAAATTTAATTTAATTAATTTTTATATTAATTATTTATACATCAGACACAAAACGACGTCGTTTTTGCAATTTGTCACCACATCAGCGTGCAAAATGATGCCGTTTTGCATCCAACTCGTTGGAAAATTGCCACGTCAGCAATTTGGTCGGATTTTGGTCGGAGTGACACTTAAGTGATCCACTTTACTCCGAAACTAGTACTTAAGTGTACATTTCCGAAACTTAGCACTTAAGTGTCCCTCCGTGCCAAGTTTTGGCACTCCAGGTATCCCAAACTCGCTTAATGGCGAACATTGAAAGAAGAGGTGACTCATTTGGATCCTATTCTTGACGATGTTGATCTTTTTGAAGAGTTATGCACGGAACATAAGAAAGTGTTGAAGAAAATTTCCAAGTTGAAAAGGGAAGTCTCTAAATTGAGACAGCAAGATATTGCAAATGAGAAAAGGATTATTGAGTTGGAAAAGGAGAATTCCTCTGTCAACGGAGAGAAAGATATTTTGCAAAAAGAAGTTGATTCCTCTAAGGAAAAAATTTCAAAAGTTTGTAAGAAATTTTCTCTCGGCTCGAAGACATTAGAACATGTTCTCTCTATACAAATGCCGTACTACAACAAATCTGGCTTGGGCTTTGGAAGTGCAAGTGAGATAAAAAATGACTTTCCAAAGGTCAAGGAAAGATTAAAACGCAGGCTGCCAATCCAACATTATCGAAATCATTATGGTAAGCAATTTGTCAAGCCTATTGGATCTCAATATTATAATAGCTCGAATTATGGTGATCCTAATCACTTTAAGCAAGAATGTCCACTTGATTGGAAGAAATCCAAGTCAAATCAGTTGGAGATTTCATGCTTCCTCTAACCAGAAAGGACCCAAATAAATTTGGGTACCAAAGAATAAATGAATCGCTCTCCTTGCAAGGAATAAAGAAAAAGAGAAAGAATATTTGGTAAGTAACGGTATGTTTTTTAAATTATCAATTTGCTATGATTATATACTTTGAATATATATCCTCATTGTTTTTTATATCTTATCTTCATATTGTGCTTGATATGGCGTGCTCCATAAATTAAAATTGGGTTGTGTCAGAAATATCTTTTAAGAAAGAATGCTATAATATTTTTTTTTTGAGATGGGTAATTATTTGATATCTTGCATGGAGATATTTAGATTTTTGAACTGATTTTATGCTCTCTATTTTCATCATGTATTGCGAAGTGAGAATGTTTTTTTAATGAAAAATTATTGATTTTGCACATTGTTCACATGATGATCTTTCTTTATATGCCATTAGATTATGCAAAGTTTCCTATTTTGTGACTAACAAAAGGAAAGGATCCTACGCGGATACCAAAAATGAATGAGTTTATTGCAGGCAATTATACAAAGGAAGGTTGATTGCAAATCATGAAAGAAGGATCTTGAGTGAAAATATATATATATTTTTAAGGGGAAGATATATTCTGCACATGCATATCGGGAGAATTGGTAATATTTGTTGCCATATTTATAAGATCTTGCATAGAATTAATGCTTCTATCATTTACATTCCTTTTGCAAAATATGTTAATGTTATATTGATATTTATATGCATTTGAGATTTATGTTGAAGGAAGAAATTTTTCATCTCGAAAGATATTGTTGCATACTTTTATATATTTGGATACACTTGCTATATTTTACAAGTTATCTTATAATTGGCAAGATTGATCCACAAATCAAAACAAGGTATGTCTGTGATATTTTTTATATTTTGCAAACATTGTTATCTCTTTTACAAGAAATTGCAGGTGGTAAAAGAATCTTTCCATATGAAGTTTCAAAAGTCTGATCCAAGAAATAGTGAAGATTCTGCACCATTTTCGAAGGATAAAAAATTCTCCTCTTTGCATAAAATTTGTGCAAATAATTGAAGAAAGAGAAAGTGGATGCAAAAGAAAGAAGAAGAATAGTGATCATCTCAAAAAGGCATCAAATTCAGGGGAGCATAAATCAAATATGAGAAAATTTTGATTAAGTCAATTTAATTTCTATCTCCTCTTGATTATGGAAGAAAAATGTAGCATATGTTAGAACTTGCTAAGTTCTACATGATCCGGTTAGTAAATTTTCTATTTCCCTTACCTTTTGTCATTATAAATCTCATGTTTCCATTATCGTTTTATTATGGCAAAAAAGGTATGTGAAATTTATATTGCATCTGTGATCATTGATATATATATTTATTGATGTATATGGTATTTGATTCTATAAGAATATGAGCTATATTGCATCTATTTTATATTCACTGTAGCATCTATAAGATATTGTTTCTGAAAACTGCATTTCATGCCAAATACGTTTTGAAGATTGTGTGTATTTTCTATGTGATACTCCTTCCATTATTATTATTTTTTTATGATGCTGACAAAAAGAGGGAGAAAATGCAGGAAAAGCAGAGCACTATATGTAGATGAAGATCTTTTGTGATCTTACTTAGGGGGAGCTATATAAAAACAGGAAGTTTTCTTGAATTTATTCTTATCTTGAACTTCCTTTATCAAAGTTTCTTTACATATCTTATTCACTCTGATTAGCTTGATATTTTGTAAGAAGTTTGTAATTAGCTTTACTAAATCAAAATTCTTATAGAATTCGCATTGCGCCTTATCTAAAATCATGCTTTCAATAGAGCTATTTGATTACTAAATCTTTTCAAAATCTTTTGTTAAGTTTTGCTTGGAAAGTTTTGTCATCGTCAAAAGAGGGAGATTCTTGAGGAAATTTCCCAAAAAAATTTGTGAAGGTTGACAAAACTTATCCGGAGTAAAAACTTTAATTCTGATGATAAGTATTTTTCAGGTAGAAAGTCTGATAGGATACGATTAAATGTTATTAATCAAAATTAGAATTGTGACTTAATTATTTACTTCCTTATGTGTTCTATCAATTGGCTAGGAAGAAGATAATATCCTTGTGCAACTCCAGTGGCGATTGGTTGGATTCCCCATTACATTTATAAAGAGTTTCAAAAGGAAAGTCTCTCTAGTATCTATCGGAAATTCAATTTTCCCATATCAACTTATTTGAGACGAAACATACTTTCTAACTTGAAGCACTCGACTTATGGAAATCCAAATTGCTGTATGGGCGGCAGAAATTATGGGAAGTATCAAGTTGGGCGATCTCAAAGCTATCGGATCTTCTTAATTAGATCTAGGCCAACGGGTAGATTGGCTGAATAAGTCCTCTTTGAGATATGTCCAACAGTCAGCTTGGACTAGGAGGAGTATAAGAGGATGTTTCGAAGCTAACGGGATTATGAATTTACATCAACGAGAATTGAAGCTTTTAATTCTAAAGTCCAAAGAGTGTTTTGTGATCTTATATATTCGTCACTGTGAGCAAAATTGTGTAACCTTTTAGAGGCTGAGAGTGTGTTAGGAGTGGTTCACACAAATCTAAGTGTTCTTAGCTCAATTTTTGTGACCTTTGATCGTTTCTTATTAGTGGATTCTAGTCAATAGACTGCAGCTCGGGATAGTGAATGTAGGCTTGCAAAGGCCAAACCACTGTAATCTTTTATGTACAATTCTCTATTCCTCACTCATTTTATTTATTGTGATAGAATTGTACACCGGTAAAGTCCTACTACTTCATCAGAAATTGTCTTGCTGTAATATTTGTTTAAATTCTTTATTTCTGCATAATCACCTATTAACTCTCCTCTAGGTGATAAATATAGCTACTCTCAATTTTCAAATGGTTTAACAAAAAAAAAAAAAAAACAATTTACTCATCTTGTGGCTAGAACGCAACGTACAAATATCCATACATTTTTTTTTTTATAAAAAATTGGGGATGGAATAATGTCTGTGAGGGAATATATTATTCTCAATATTAACCAATCAAAGTTGGCACGTTTTAAAATTAATAAAGGTATCTTCACAGTTCACACGCGTCAAAATAGAAAGAAAAAATCACAACCGAAAAGTAATTGGTAAATTTTGGCACGTCAATAGTAAAATAAGTAATCGTCACATGAAATATCTTCTTAAGCTTTGTAAGCTTTTCTGTCAATTCCAAATTTATGAAGAAAGGACGAATCGAGACGGCAAAATCGTGCTTAATCAATGAAATTATCGACACACTAAGCCACTTGATATTTTCTTATTATAAATGTAAGAAAAAAAGAAATGAGTTTCTCGAGCTTGATTAATAAATAAGCAAGCATTATACATATTCATTCTAAGACCCCTGACTTGTCCCTCTCTCCTTCATTGCATCATCACTCGCATTGTAAAGAAACTCTAAGCAATTACGACATGCAACTTTGGCTCCTTTGCGATTTTTAAATTTGCTCTAAGTTCCGTTCAAAGGAGAATAACGTCTGAAATGATTTTTTGATGCGCTAAAACCAAAAGAAATGACTAGTTTATAACAGTAAGATCAAGGGCCACGGAAAGACACGTGTACTGTGGATTTTGATTAATTTAATAACTTAGTTTTCGAGACTTTTAACTCTCTGATAAGCAACATGGCACGTCATCGACTTCAAAAATCATATAATTAATTGGTGCCTTTGAAATTCAAGAGAGTTGCTTGCGATGTTGTATGAGGTGAATGGACCATCGCCATCTTTTGCACTTGTGCATTTTATCAAGCAACGTAAGTGGTCGGTATAAATGTTTGATTTCGTAATGATTGGATAAGGCCGATATTATTATAATATAAATCATAATTTATATAAGCGAAAAGGACTGCAATTTTTTAAGCGTGATCTTCTTTTTCATAATAATCAAATGGATAATTATTGAATGGATGAGTCAAAAAATCAATCTCCGGCGGCTCGTAATGGACGTCCCATCTTCTTGGATTACGAAGTCCGAACGTTCGGATGGGCCATACACAGTAGCTGGGAAGCGTAACCTAGAGATGAAAGGAAAAAAATAGCCGATAAAACCGGTGCACGGTCAATTTCAACCCCCGTCTTATTAGGTCCATAGAATCACAAAAACGATATCAGTTTTGACTCATCCGGTTGGTTTCAACTCTAATATCGTACGATCGATATGATTCATGTAATTATGGGGTACTTGATGAGCCGACGGTTTATTTATCTATTTATGGTTTTGCATCATAAAGAAGGAGAAGAGAGAATGATGAAATGGCTCATGAATAAGGATTTTTATTAGGTCCAACTTTGGTGGGAGAAATAATCTACATATTTGCCGTTGGATTGTCAACGTATGGAAGAATGAATTTATCTCTTCCTATGTCATTGGTTATCTAGAACTCTTGAAAAAAACACCTGTTCAACATCATAAGATCATAATAGTACTTTGTCCAACCATAGAATCTATCGTTGGTAAAATACAGGGATGTCTCTGGGGTGACCAAAGAGAATTGTCTTCGTTCGCACTCCGCCTTTAGTCGAACTTTCTAAGCTGCCATGGGCTTAGTCCTGTAAAAATATTTCATACGACGGTCGCATGATTGATGTGATGGGATCGACTTAACACTTTGCCTAAGTGATATACTCATGTCTTCATACATAGGCTTAAAATCTTATAATTACTTACTTTTGATTGGCTTGTTATGTCACGCGTTGCAATTATATAAAATAATTGTTTCATAAAGTACCAAATTTTATCTAATATACACCACCGGCTGTGGTGGTTCCGCTGGATAAGAGCTCTGTTGATCCTTCCCCAAAGGTGAGGGGTTCGAAACCCAGTGGAGGCATTTGGTGTCTTAAGTGTGACGTCGGGGTGGTGGGTCATCTGCTAGTGTCACTCCGGGGTTTGCTCGTCGGCTACCGGCTATACGGGGTTCCTTGGGTCATCAAAAAAAAAATTATCTAATATACAATAATGGAAATTAAGACACGTGTTGTATGAAAAAAAAAATCCCTTTTAGAATTATCTGTTTCCTTAGGAAATTTTATTTTATTTTAGTCCGGAGATATTAGTGGGAAATCCGGATGAAATTTGTCTAACGCAATCGTGGGCCCAGCCATTTTAGCAATGGGAGAATAAAATTGATGGAAGGTAGTGGATTTGTCTTTTGACAGCAAAATAGAATCCAGGCCCAGCCCAATCTAAATTTTAACAATGCACGTCTCGTAATTGTATCAATTGCTCACAATTAGGTACGATCATCTAAAATTTTTATGGTCATGATATTCATTGTATAACGATTACGTTAGTTATTAATTACACTAATAAATGCTCAATTTTGTGTGTGTGTACTTTCATATAATGGCATATCATGTGATTAAATTTAAATTTTAATCGCAACCTAATTATCATATAATTGATGATATTTACATATTAAATTATGCGTGATCCTCAAGATTGGTTATATAAGTGATAATTACTGTAATATAATATATACTAAATATTTGGTGTGATAAATCAAATATCTAATAATATACATGGGTCCTAAACTCATAAATCATACACCGCCTCTTATTCTAATTTTATACTCCATATATTTCGTGGAAAATAAATGATTTAGAAAAAAAAATTTCAATAATGATTGCTCAAAATAATTAGTCAATGAAAAATATTTTTATTATCGATAATAATTCATATATAAACGTTTTCATAAACGATGAAAATGCTTAATAACAAAGAAAAATACTTTTAAGGAAAAGGAAAATCATTTTGAATGAAAATGGATAATTTTTCTTTTGGTGATATATGACTGAAAATGTTTTCATGGTGTTTAGAGCTTAATTGGAAAATAATTTTAATTTCATGATTTTATGTCAAGCAAAAATAAAGTCAAATTTTTAAGATTTTTATTTATTTATTTATTTTTCCTTCTTCCTCCATTGGTCGCCAAGCCTTGACGATGGTTGATGACAAGCGACAAGTGAGGTTTGACCTCATCAAGACTTGGATAGCTCAAGCTCATCGGCCTTGGGCGAGGTTGAGCCTCGTTGGAATCTTGCAAGGTTTGAGCTCGTTGGGATCTGGAAAAGTTTAGCCTCATCAACCGTGCCTATGGCCAATCACCAATTGTTGCCAAGGCCTAGCAACCGGCAAAGGGAGAAGGAAAAAGAAAAAGAAAGAAAAGAAAAGAAAAAAATTGAGATGAGCAATTTTGGATAATGTTTCCACCTCTTTAAATTTAAGAATTCACTTTTCTAATTTTATGTATGGATTTTTTCATTGACCAAAAAGTATTTTCCGTTGACTGGACATTTTTGACGAACCAACTAATAAAAGTCCGGAAAACTAATTTCTGGAAAATACTTTTGCTCAAACAAACACATCATGTTAGAAATGATTGGGAAACTCGGATGCTATCATCTCCTTATTACATTTGTTATTCACAAAACCAGATTTAATAATTGGAATTACATTACTCAAACCAAACAACATATCACCTATTACAGCTTCATTACGTTACGGCGCAACGGCTGTTTACATCACAACCTTATTTTATTATTTCAACCAAACGGCCCGTAAAATCAAAAGATGAAGTCATAGATGTTAAAGCCCAAGCCATGGCAAAACGAATCTGCAAGGCTACAACGATATAAATTAAGCGTGAGATAGTCGAAGTCGAAGTGAGGCTCGAAAAGGGAGCAGCCGATTCCAGCAAGCCCCCATTAAATTAAACCGCATTGATTGACATCTTACTACATCTTTTTCTAATCACTCTCATCTCATAAGATAGTCCTAGAGACCACACGAGAGCAAAACACACACCAAATCAACATCGCAGGCCCCGAGCTCGGATTCCGCGGATTCTCTCGGCCTCGTGCACTCCATCGAGAAATTACGATCGGATCGATCCAATCACGAATCTATGACATTTATGGATTAGTTTTTTTTTTTATAGATATTGTCTATTTTAATGCGTTTGGTATCAAGTCTCGCGATTTTACTCTTTGGCGTACTGACAGAAACTGTCATCAATTCTAGTAATGTTCTAATTTGGGCTCGCATAACTTTGAAGTTCTAAAGTAAAATTTGCCGTTAAGTCAAAAAACACATTTTTTATTTAATTTCAGTTCATACATACATACATTCATACGTACATATATATATATAGGAATGAAATGAACTATGTATCAAAACAAAGGAAAATTTTTGATGTACAATTCTTTTCATTCCTATCCATTTGCCATTCTTGAAGTCTTTGGGAGTCGCTTCTTGTCTAGACCCTTTAACTCCAACGATTACTCACCGCTCTTATTGAATCTGGTCATTACAAAATATGCGTATGATTTGATGTATGTTAGAGTGAAAGCTGTTTAAATTGCGTCCAAGGTGTTAAACTAGAAGATGATTCAGAGAACCTAATCTGATGGCATTTTCCACGCATGTGAACATAATATTCCTTTGATAGAGACGAGGTGAGAGAGGTGGGCGAGTCATAGAGGAGACATGGTTGGGCTGCTTTCCTCCGGTCTGAATGCATCGTTCTCGACCCTCAGACCAGTCCAAGAGGAACGCCTCCACTCGCTGCCCCACCTCTTTGTTGTCCGGTCTGCGCCGGTTGTTTTCATGGACAATTCGAAGTTTGGCTGAGGTTAATTCAGTCTGCTCCGGTCTGGTCCGTGCACGTTTTCACACTCCCTCAAAAGAGGCCTTGCTGCTGATGTCGGCGGCATCTTCCAGTGTCTCCTCTGTCCATGATATCCCAATCGACGAAAGGAGCCAAAGATCAACAAACAAGGGCCTGAATCGATCCAACCATGTCGTACAAAACCCTTCTCCTCGCAAGCCGGTGACTGTACTGATTTCACGATGATGTTCCTTGGCTACTCGACCAGAGAAAAAAACTAACGCATAACAAAGCGCCAACTCACTCAAGTTAATCCTCTGACTCGTGTTGTGTGCCGAACATGAATCATATGTCGAGAGTGAAATTTATACACAGGATTAAATGAAGTGCGAATCGCCTCCTCGCGAGCGTACGCGAACTGTATCAAACCGGCTTCCAAACCTGAAATGCTCTCGAACCAACAGCCTTTTCCCTCCAAACATCAAGTAACGAGTCAAAAGGAATCCAAGGCGGGCTTCATTTTCTACGGGCATCTTTGAATGGCGAGAAAAGCGACCTTAGCTGAGATGGAATCCGAAACGTTGACGGTGACCAGCGGAGGCAGAATTATATTAGTATCTTTACAAGTCCAGGCTTCACGGCAAATCATGATTATCATTTTATCATGACTTCTTGGGTTCATACAATGCAAAATAATAATAATAAATGCGGTATCAGTCCAAAAGATTCATTTCGAAACAGCTGTTTTACGGGTTCAATACTAGTGTCCTAAATTTTATGACGCGCGCTGAAAAGAAATAAATAAAAAGTTAAAAGATAATTGCGAAGAAGACATTGCTTGGGAAACAAAGCTCGGCTGTCCGTCCGGGAGCAACGGTGCGAGCTTTATAAAAGCTCCATCGTTCCTGACGCTGGTGGCGATTCAAGACAACCACCGCCGTCTTCTCGCTCTCTCCGTCGCAGGTCTTGAGCATTCGTCTCTTTTACGGAGCACCGAGTGACGTGACGAAGCTGACGCTGCAGGTAAGATTGATGTTCTCCTCCATGGCCCGCTCTATCTTTTGTTGCGCTTTGAGCTAGAGACGTTGACCTCGCCAGGCGTTTCCGGGTTTCTCTCTGTTCTGCAGTTCTCTTTCTGGTGAGCTGTGTAGTCGAGAGTTGCAGGTTCCCGTAAGCAGTGAGCCGCGCGCTATTTTACGTCAGTCAAAACTCGTGGGTTGACTTCCCCGTTCTTGAGCTTCTAAGTTCTGTGAACGCTCGCGTGTGTCGTTTCCGGCCACATCCTGAGCTGATCGCCGTAATTGGGTTTGAATCAGGCGGGATGAATTGGGTGGGCGCACTCTTGATTAGCTGACTTTCGCCATCATACGGAAGTCCCTTTCACGCTGCTGCTCTGAGAGAATAGTAAGAGATCTACAATGCTTGTGCTGACTGGCAATGTTTAGAAAGTCAAATTAGAGCGTATGATCTTTATCGTCAACTTTATGTGGCCATAAATGCCAGTTGCAAGCATCAGGAGTTAGGGTGCTAACATCGAGCAATTACAGAGAAAAGTACACGCCAAGTGTCAAAACTTGGCACGAAGGAACACTTAATTACCAAAAGTTAGGAAAGTGACACTTAAGTGCCATCTTCGGTGAATTTCGCTAGAAATCTTACGTGACAATTTTTATTTTTATTTTTCTCGCCTATGTGACTCGCCGGAAAGCTGACTTAGTAAAGAAACGCAAAAACGACGTCGTTTTGGCATGGGTTTGAATTTGAATAACAAAATAATTTAATTTAATTATAATATATATATATATTTATTTATTTTTTTAAAGGGAAGGGAGGAGGGACGCGGGCTGAGGGCTGAGCCCTTGCCACCGCTGCCTCCCCGCGAGCCCTTGCCCAGATCTCGGGCGAGGGTTGCGGCCCTCTCCTAGATCTGGCAAGGGCTCGTGGGCCCTCGTCGCCGATTGGCCGGCGTTGCCAGCCCCTGGCTAGGGCCCGTGACGGCGGGGGAGATGGCGGCACCGAGGGCTCAACCCTCAGCCGCGTGTTTCCTCTCTCTTTTTTTTTTTAAAATTTAATTTTTTAAATGTTTAAATAAATTTACTTTTAAATTTAATTTAATTAATTTTTATATTAATTATTTACCACGTTAGAGACAAAACGATGTCGTTTTGTGCTTACCTCGCCGGAAAATGGAAATGTCAACATTTTGGTCGGATTAACACTTAAGGGCGCGTTTGGTAACGCTTCGTTCACAATTTCGATCGAAATGATTTTTTTATTATTTTATTCTCGAAAACAATTTCTAAGCAAAAGAATCCGTTTGGTAACTGCACAAAATTTCTGATTCTGGAACAGAATTGCGTTTGATATTATGCTCAAAATTTCTACTCTAAATTATTTTATATTAATTTTTAAATAATTTTATTACCTTTTTCTTTTTTCTTCTTTTCTTTTTTTCCTTTCTTTCTCTTATTCTTCTTCTTCTTCAAGTCACTGGTCACCGGCCTTGGGATGACTGGCGATCAGCTAGACGAGGGCTAGCGACCTCACTGGAGCGTCGTCGACCCTCGTTGATCGAGCCTCGCCAGTGGCCAGGGGAGGCTCGGGTGAGGCCCACCTGGCCACTGGCAAGCTCGTCGGACCTCACCCAAGCTTGGTGAGCCTCCAGCGACCGGCGGCGGGGGCGACGGAAGGCAGACGACGGCGGCTAGCAATGGCGGCGGCGGTAGCAGATGAAGAAGAAGAAAGAGGGAAGAAGAACAAGAAAAAAGAAAAGAAAAAGAGAAAATAGGTGTTTGATACTAGAATTGTTCTCGGGAACAAAAATCATATATTTTTTTTTTTCAATTCTACTCAAAATCTATTCCCGGGAACAAAAATTTTACCAAACGCATTTCTATTCCAAATCTATTTCCAGAAACAAGAGAACAGAAACAAGCACTGTTTGGCAAGTTACCAAACAAGCTAATTGATCTATTTTGTTCCGATTTTGGCACTTAAGCGTCACTTTTCTAACTTTTGGCACTAAGTGTCCCTTCATGCCAAGTATTGGCACTCCAGGTGTTCGGCACTCAGCAATTCAAGCTCGCTCACTTGCTCGCCAAAAGCGTGATATTGAGTATTGCAGATTCTCGTGGTATTTATTTACTTTTGCTCAGTTATTTATGCGTGCTCAACTAGTGATTATGTTTGGCTTAGTTAGTTATTTTACACTTGTTATGCTGGATTGGATGGGAATAGCTCTTGCATTCTTCCTATCTGCCTGAATTTGTAGAACTTTGCTGTTTGTTTCATGAGAGATGGTGTCGTTTGTGGGTCCATTTCCAAGATTAGAATCGGGATTAAGAAATACATAAGCCGGTGTGATAGACTGGAGAAGAAAAAATTTCAACTTCACCAATCCCTTGAAAGGATTTGTCGATCTTTCAGTGATTTCGCCTTTGTAGAGAAATGAAGGGAGAAAGGTTTTATGTGAATTGTGCTTCTCTATTGCAGCCTGAAGACATTACAAATTCCACAACCATTTGTCGAGAAGCCAAACTGAGACGAATCAAAGCAGAGACGAGAATCGCCAAGACCCATGGGGGAAGAAGATGTTTACACGAAAGATGGAACGGTGGACTACAAAGGTGACCCTGCGAACAAAAAGAAAACTGGAACATGGAAGGCCTGCCCCTTTATTCTAGGTACTTCACACAACCAGTTCCTTAAAGAGCTTAATTGAACCTTATCCACAGAGAGAAGATGCTTATGGAATTTATGTCTTATCAATAGGCAATGAATGCTGTGAAAGGCTGGCATACTATGGCATGAGCGCCAATCTGGTGCTTTACTTCAAGCTCCGCTTACATCAACACAGTGCAACCGCTTCTAACAATGTAACGAACTGGGCAGGAACGTGCTACATAACTCCTTTGATTGGAGCTTTTTTCGCCGATGCCTATCTAGGGAGATATTGGACCATAGCATGCTTCTCGATTATCTATGTTTTCGTAAGTCACATTTACATATTCTTCCTCATCTGAGTACTTGATAATCAACCTGCGCAATTTGTGCTGCACAAACGAGGGGTTCGCATTTCTTTGTTGAACATTCACAAATTCAGCTTACCGACTAGAACTGATAGCACACTTTTACAATTAATCAAGATTCAACAAGCTTTACTTACTATATCATTATACACAGGGGATGACACTGCTGACGCTCTCGGCATCAGTTTCGGGACTAAAGCCAACCTGTACAGGGAAAGATAATTGCCACGCTACGGATATCCAAAGCGCAGTGTGCTTCATAGCACTCTATCTCATAGCCCTGGGGACTGGAGGGATCAAGCCTTGTGTCTCATCCTACGGAGCCGATCAATTTGACGATGCTGACGAGGCTGAGAAGAAACGCAAGGGTTCTTTCTTCAACTGGTTCTATTCTCAATCAATATAGGCGCACTCATTGCGGCCTCTGTTTTGGTCTATATACAAGACAATGTGGGGTGGGGATTGGGTTTCGGCATTCCCACTGCTGCTATGGCAATTGCAGTATGTACTTTCTTTTCAGGCACGCGCCTTTATCGTAACCAAAAGCCCGGAGGGAGCCCCCTCACGCGCCTCTGTCAAGTGGTGGTGGCATCCTTCAGAAAATATCGAGTGGAAGTACCGGCTGACAAGTCTCAACTATATGAGACTGCAGATGCCGAGTCTGCAATCAAAGGAAGCCGAAAGCTTGATCACACCCAAGATTTGAGGTTAGCGCTTCAAATTGCGTTCGTGTGATTGCTCTGTTCAACCATGCTTAGATCAGTATTCCTTGATTTATTCAGGTTAAATTAGTCAGTCAACTGAGTCAGTTGAAAGTGAGCAGACCCAACATATTTCTTAATCGTGCAGCACATATTGGATCAATTGCATGATTGTTAGTTCCAAGGTTATACTGCTGTTTACGTGAGACAGGATGCAAATATTCTCTGGTCCATACAGAACAAAACGGAAAAAGATAAAAGAAAGCTCTGATCCGCAATCCTCAAGAGAGTTGCTATATTCAGCAAATTCATAATATTGAAATTTTATTTGTGAATGTGCTCTACTCTGTGAGTTGAACCATTTTGGTTTAATTATGTAATGATGCTTTACATTTCAAGAAATCCTTCAGCACACTTGCTTGTCCTAATATTAGTTTCTTTGCATTTTGTAAATCTGCAGTTTCTTTGGCAAAGCTGCTGTGGAAACACAAACCGATCACGTTAAGGAACCCGTGAATCCATGGAGGCTGTGCACCGTCACCCAAGTGGAGGAGCTAAAGGCGATCATACGGCTGCTTCCTGTATGGGCCACCGGAATTGTCGTTGCCACTGTGTACAACCAGATGGGTACCTTGTTTGTTTTACAAGGCTATACTATGGACCCTTATGTTGGAAACTCTACCTTCAAAATTCCAGCAGCCTCTCTCCCTATCTTTGACACCCTCAGCGTCTTATTCTGGGTCCCTGTATACGACCGCATCATTGTTCCAGTGGCAAGGAGATTCACGGGTCACAAAAGTGGTTTGACCCAACTGCAGAGAATGGGGATTGGCCTCTTCATATCCATCTTCGCCATGATATCAGCAGCAATACTGGAGGTCGTTAGACTTAAGATGGTAAGGAGGCATAACTACTATGATTACGAGTACGTGCCGATGTCGATATTCTGGCAGGTCCCCCAGTACTTCCTCATCGGTTGTGCAGAAGTGTTCGCAATCATTGGGCAATTGGAATTTTTCTACGAGCAATCGCCTGATGCAATGAGGAGCATGTGCTCTGCTCTCCAACTCACCACAGTTGCACTTGGAAGCTACTTGAGCTCAGTCCTTGTGACTATTGTCACAAGAATTAGTACAAGACACGGGAAACTGGGATGGATACCGGACAATCTGAACTATGGTCACCTCCAATACTTCTTTTGGCTCTTGGCGGTCCTCAGCGTGATCAATTTGGGAGCTTTTCTCTTAATAGCGAATCGGTACACGTACAAGAAGGCAGTGGTGACGCTCCGCTGAAAGTGCACGTCTCGTCCACCCTAAGAACTCGTTTCCACAGTGACCTCAATTTGTTTGTGACTTTAACAAATGTCTTTGATTGGGCATCTGCTTCACTGGTTCAAGCTAAAGAATGGCCTGCCTGGAGTCCATAATTTCTATTTCTGTTGGTGTGCATGAAAAAACAATTCTGTGTAGGTTACCAATTGCTTCGTTGTGTCGTTGGGTAATCTGAGAATCAAAATAGAAGTATAGCACAATCTATTTTATCGTGTCTGCTTTTCACGTCAGATTGAGCTTAGAGCACCATGCAAAAGTTGCTTTTCATGCAGTCCTAGTTGCTCAGCCTTTTCTATGCTTAACGGAAGTTGGGTTCATGTAACAATTATTCGGTGGTGGGCAGTGTGACGGTGGATCAAGTGTTTGAGGCAGGAGTCCTGGGGAGAACCCGACAAACAACGACACGAAACAACGAACGTTGTGCAACTTCAAGCCTTGGATCAGATCTAGAGTCAGAAATGAACAACAGCTCGGTCCTTGACCCCCAATTCTGAACCCCTCATTTGCTAATCGAGCTAGAAGCAAGAGATCCGTCAATTTGTTTTTGGTCTATACATTACACGCGACGAAAAGATAGTAAATAAACAAAACGTTGAAGAAGCAATTTCATTTTTGACTGGGCTTGGTCGGGTGCGCCTGGCAAGGGCAGTAGTGCAATGCCCCCATGCTCAAGAGGCCAGTAGCAAGCTACTGCGGCGGCCTCTCCCATTGAAAAAATTAATTTAATATCATGTGAACCAATGGCCCACCTATCAGAAATTAAACTAATAAGAACAGATACTACGCTTGATCTTAGCCAAAAGGCCGAGAAAGCTATGCTTTGCCCTGTTGTCTAGCCTCCTCTTTTGTCCCCTGCTCTGGCCCGTGGTTCTTTTCGAATTCCCTATGAGGAACTCTGTTTCACTGTTTCACGAAAACCTCCAGTGGAGTTCGAGATGAGAGGGGATTGAAACGGAACGATCTCGTGGGTTTTGGTGTATGGCGACAATACTGATTTTGGTTCAGAGTTCCAACCCAATCCTTACAAGAAAGATTTTGCAGTCACGTGGCTTAGAAAGGCAATTGATCTATTCATGATGAGGCAGAGAACAGAGGGAAAACTCAGAAACTAGAAACGCAAGGCTTGATGTGCAGCAAGAAAAACTCAGAAACTAGAAATGCAAGGGCAGCAAGAAGCCAAGAGTCCATGTTCTAATACTCCTGCTCTTTTGTTGTTACCCATGCAAGAGAGCCAAGAAATGATAAAATACCACTCCATATACAAAAAATAAGTAAGCCGATTAGACTGAACCGTTGGTTCATTTAATCGCTCCTAGCCAATTAGACTGAATCGTTGGTTCATTTAATGGCTCATTATGTTATGCATTTTGAAGCCTAAGCCAGTCCACTTAACGTTGGTTTGAAGCTAATAATTCAGTTTTTTTAGTTACAAGGATTGCAAGACGGTTCTTTAGTGAACTTATGGAGACAAGTTATAATTTTTAATCAGGATAAATTTGGATATGATGAGATATAAAATTATAAATTTTGTTATATCCTAGCAATTATTTAGTAAATCACAGTAATAAAATCAGAAATTTTCATATCTTATTTTGTCTATTATTTGGTATGAACGACATATCGATGTATATGAACATAAAAATGTATGAACGGTGATTGTAAGAATATCTCGTGATTTATAGAAAAACTACAAATGCATAAACGGAGATAATCTCCATCAATCAATTTATGACTATTGTCCAATCTAAATTTAAAAAACAAAGGAGCTCATTGAAGCATTCCAAAGTCGCAAGTTTGACTATGATGAAAAAAAGAAGAAAGAATGTAAAGGGGCTAATGCAACATGAATTAAGCAAATAAGCTAGCAAATGCCAAATTTAGTGAGAGGGACAAAAAAACATGACCATTCACCTTTAAAATAAAAATTATTTTATTTTTTAATTTTATTTTTTATATTAGAATTCAAATATTATTTATACTAATTATTATTTTAAATTTAATAATTTAAAAATTATGTTATTTAAGAAAAATAAATTTTATATCTTTAATATAAAAAATCTTATTCACCTTTATCCTACTCTTTATGAGATATTTTTATTCAGGTTATATCCCAATTACATTCGAATATCTAGTGTTTGTCCTATTTTGGACAAGAACCATATCCAGACTTTTATCCATTTTTATCTCACCCTCCATGAGATATTTTTATTCAAATTGTATCCCAATTACATTCGATTGTATGAACCAAACACCGAATGGAATATATTAATTTATATCCTGACTTTTATCATGGCTACCGAGTGTAGTCGTAGTAGACTTATCAAACGGGTGGGCTAGGTTGAAAATAGTTCTACCCATTTAACCCGTTTTAACCAATTTCTATGCAATGCAAATTTAGTAACTCATATCCGACCCAATCATATTACTAAAACAAGGAATACTCATACCAAGACCAAAGTGAGAGTCCAAAGTGAGCGAGTGCAGGATCGAGTGAGGACAAGAGAAACTCATGGAGGTGGGTTGCGTCTAAATAAGTTTTAAACTTATTTAACACTCAAATAATATATTAGGTTTTATCATTTTAAATCCATGTATAATCTATTTACTGAATATAACAACTCAGCTCAATATATATGGGTTAAAATATGAGTTTATGACCCATTTTGATAAGTCTATGAGAAAGTCACATATTTCTCTTCTTATAAGCCCCAATTTGCCACAAGTATTTGCTAGTCTCCAGCACGGGAAAAATCGTTATATAGTCTCTTTGGGGTTTTAAGCTCAGTGACAATGTTGAGGTTCCGATGTGGTCAAAGAAGGCCGCCCGAACAATGACTTGAGACTAATTCAACAGCGGGGCAGTGCACTCAAGAAACTGAATCCATAAAACACTAATACTTTTGAATGACTTACGAGCATGCTGATATCTTAGTTTGCATAGCTAAATTCAGCTAGTTCAATTTATGATGCTAACTAGCCTCATTCGGAACCCTACGCAAAAGGCTCCGCTAGCTGAGACCTCATAATTTTAAGCGGAAACACTTAAGTCATTTGAACTCTTAATTGTAGGAGTTCCCTCAGCTGAGGAAGCCCCTCCAAAAATAGGCGTATGCCACTAATTGTGGCGAGCACACGGTATTCTTTAGTAAAAGGCGAAAGAATAGTTCGCTCTGTGCTCACCACATGGCTGCGTGACTCTTCTCCATGGACAACCTCGTGTTTTGTGAACCTCCATGCTGCACACGTTCTTGCCCTTCATTCTATGTGGGACATTTCATAAGAAGAACTAGGGTGGGGGGCTCCTTTGGGTTTTTCTCATCAATTAAACTTCTATTAAATCATTAACTTAGAAGCGGACTTACCCCAAACGGATGAGCATGAGTGGCGTGGGGCCCGGAACTGCATCCCCCGTCCGCCACGGGTGACGGGCACCCCCTGGTGAGGAAATTATTTTCATCGATTCTTCATTAGAACATATTTTTGTCGATCTGCATAACAACTTATATATTGAAAAAAGACATATTTTTGTCGATCTGCATAACAATTTATATATTAAAAAAAGACACGTTTTTAGCATTATAAACTGATTAAATAATTGCAGTTATAAAGCAATAAATAGATGAGTAATCATCTACTCTATCCAGAAAATTAAATTTATACGCGCCCATTTTCAGAACCATATTTTTCACTAATGGGTCGTATATGAGTCATGAAGATGTAATGGCCCAGTTAAAATGGGTCAAAGTATTTTAAGTTCAATTCTATATGGGTTGAAAATGGGTCATACCTTCTGACCCATTTTCAAAACCTAAAAACATAGAACTTCCTCAACGACAGGCAGTTGCGCTTCATCAGTGACCCATTTTCGACCCACCTCCACTGCTCGCCTTCGCCACTTGTTGCCGCGGCTCGCCTTGACGGAGCTCGGGCGAGCCGAGAGCTCGCTGGTCGCGACGGAGCTCAGGCTCGCTTGGATCGAGCGAGTCGCAAGCTCACCGACCATGGCCGAGCTCAGGGTCGCCTGGATTTGGCGAGCCGCAAACTTGCCGGCCGCGATGAAGCTCGGGCTCGCCTGGATCGGCTGAGCCCCAAGCTCACTGACCGCGACGGAGCTCGGCAGCTCGGGCTCGCCCGGACGGGCAGAGCCTTGATCTTGCCGGACTGCAGCTTGGCTGATCACCGTCGACGGAGTAACAATGGAGAAGAAGGAGGAGGAAAAAGAAAGAAAAGAGAAAAGAAGAAAAGAAGAAAAGAAGAAAATAAAATAAATAAATAAAAATAATAATTTCAAAAAAATTAAAAATAATAAAAAAGTCGATTTTTTTAACGATATTTGGTAGATAGATATCCATACTGGAGAAGTAATTTTAGATGAAGCTCGATGCTGTTTAGATTGATAAATAGAAATTCAAAACATCATAATGTAATTTTTAACTTGGTGAACTAAAATCAATGAATCAACCAAAATTAAAAACAATTACAATTAAGAAGCTATGCATTCTTGCATTCAAGAAGATTTGTTTTAAACAAATATTATTTTCATGTCAATTATTAGCTCATCAAACTTTTTCTTATTAAGAGTTCTTCAAAAGTATTTTAATTTAAAGGTTTTTCACATTTTTTAATTTATTTACTTTTTAAATTTGGTGTGAAGTTTTTATTTAAGTAACTAAATTGAGTTAAATTTAAATGTGTTTCGATAATATGAGTCGGGTCAGGTATGAGTCGGGTATGAGTCATATGATTTATATTACAAGAATATGGGTCAAAATAAAACGAATTAAATGGGTTGAAAATGGGTTTTATACTACAAGAATATGGGTCAAAACAAAACGAATTAAATGACTCACAAAATGAATTACATGAGTCAAATATGAGTTAACCCATTTTCGACCCGACCCACCTAGCTATCTCTTCACTGAGGGCATAGACTAAATCAAAGATTAGACTGGGCCTGGGTGGGGAGCATTGTAGTACATCGCGCTAAAATCGCATAGAGTCCATTGAGATTAGAATAGGGTCCGTTAAAATTGAACTGGGCTTGATAGGGTGCGCCAGGCAAGGGCTGTAGTGCAACGCCCAAACGACGCTTGAGAGGCCCAGTAGCAAGCTACTGCGACGGCCTCTCCCCCTCGAGAAATTAATTTAATATCATGTGAACCGATGGCCCACGTATCAGATATTAAACTGATAAGAACAGATACTACACTTGATCTTAGCCAAAAGGCCGAGAAAGGTATGCTTCATTCGGTCGCCTCGCCTCCTCTTTTGTTCCCTGCTCTGCTCCGTGAGTCCTTGCTCATGCTTGATGTGGGATTCCTTTTCAGTGTTTCTCTTCGCAAGAAAGCAGCCAGCGGGCATTTGAAAAAGGATAGAAAACTGCACGCGGGACGGCACTGACATATTTTAATGGGTAGTGGTGGCATCGGAGCGGTCCAATTTCCGAACTCTACTGATCAAGGCACAGAATCATCAAGACCGCCTTGCCTGCTTTGCTGCCTGGTGCCTGGTATTCTCCTTAAGGACAAGTGACGAGGACTCGAAGTGGGCAAAAAGATATGTGTGAGGCAGTCCACGGTCTGGCGTGCGCCGGTATGGCGTTAAACCATGAAGAAGTAAGGATGCTTGACGCCTGAACTGGGTGCCGCAATAAATTCGATTTGAAGCTAATCAGGCCCTAGTGCGCGCCCGAGAGACAAAAAGAGAATGTGGAAGCCAGAAGGTACTGCCGATGTACTCGAGGAGAACATACGTCTGTTATATCCACTGTTAGAGCTTGAAAATTCGATGGAGGATGGTGATGGACGTCGCATTTAACCAAATCTAGAGAAACTGATTTTTAACAAGATGCTTGAGGTGCATTACGTTGCATTCATACTGCTTTTTTCAGTATTAAATGCGAAGCATCTTTGTGATATAGGAAGTTATCTGAAATTTTGCTCAGGCATTCAAGTTTTTCGCTTTCGTCTTCAGGGTAGCTCCCTGTGCTTAAGAGAGCCCCTCCAAATATTGGAGGACGCCGCTCGCTTAGGGTGAACACGGGGTGGCGGTACTCTCTCATAAAAGGTGGAAGAAAAGAATAGTCTGTGCTCACCACATGGCAGCACGATTCTAGCAAATGACCCGTTTGGGATTTTTTCGAGCGGATCCCTGTCAAACGTGTCTCTTCTTCTTTCAACTCAGGACTTCCAACAATCCATGCTCGAGCATCTATTTCCAAGGATTCTGATTATAAGCATGAGGTGTTTTTGCTACTTTTAGACGAAGGTATAACTCCAAACAAAGTCTCTTCTGTGGTTTATGTTCCTGCCACACTGAGTCATCTGTGGGCCGATCGTTTGGCGAAGGTATAACCCCAAACAAAGTCTCTTCTGTGGTTTATATTCCTGCCACTCCAGAGTCATCTGCGGGCTGATCGTTTGGCGCTCGGCTTTTGCCACAGCCTTTCCATGGTCGTAGCAGCTCAAAGGCAAATAATCGACCAGGTTACTTGAATATGTCAAAGCCGTATAAAAATAAATTTGCCAGTGTTGAAACCACTTTTACCGCTTCCAAGGAAGGGTTCTATTATCCGCCAGAGAATGGTGAAGGGATCTATGATTGTCAAGAACGCTAATGCTATGCACATGTTTCTCAACTCTACTTTAGGAGCTCTCTCAGATTAAGAAGCCCCTCCAAAAATTGGCGTTTGCCACTGGTTGTGGCGAGCACACGGTATTCTTTAGTAAAAGGCGAAAGAATAGTTCGCTCTGTGCTCACCACATGGCTGCGTGATTCTACCGAGGGGACGACTTCATGTTTTTGTGACTAATCCTATTCCCATTTCTCGACTCTTTTTCCATGTGGGACTTGGAACCGTTCATGCTGCTACCACTAGTGGAATCATCTTTCAATATTGGAGTTGAGCATTTTATCCATTTTTTCTATCAGCACCTATCGTGGGTAAAATCATCTTAGAATCTTCCTCAAGCTATTTCCATTTCCATGAGATCATGAATATCGATGAGTAAAGATGTGACATCCTGATTTTCAAGTCTGATTTCGATGAGATGAAATGGGTTTTTTATTGAAGCACCTATGGCCTTATTCTTTGAGAGGGCCCCTCACGAGATAACTAGTCTATTAGGTGAAGCCATTAAGGGATTTTAACGCAATAGACTTGAGAATTCGACCAGGAATCGACTGTTCGACCATACTAATCTGCAAAGGTCATTACGGTATGGTAAAAATCGATTGGAGACCGGAGATAGGTCGATTCGACAAAGGTATGTGATTAAGTATGGGTGATTTCACCTAATTGCAAAATTCTCGTCGAATGGCACTAAATCGATTTTTCTGTCTTTTCTGTACCCTATGTCTGTATTTAAAATCTCGAGATTTTCACGACAACCGAGAGTTGCTAATGTGTCGAAGATGCACTTTGTGGCTTGAAAATAATCAACCACAGGTCAAATGCATTAAAAATTCCCGAAAGCTACCATGTAGATTATGACATGCTAAAATCACACCAGATTGAAATTAACTGAGAAATTGAACCCGATTTCAGAAATTAGAAGTTCTGTCATGTCACAAATCATTTTAAGAACGACTCATCCTCAGAAGATTTTTCTGCAAACTAAAATTTTTGGCGAAAAATCAAAGTTAGGCCATTTTGGATAGGGAAATTCGTAGGCCCGCTTTTGGTCGCATTTTTGGGATGCAAGTTGGTTCTATGGATAAGGAAAAATATGGATTTAAGTGTGGACACATTAGATGAATTTATGGGCTTCAATTTGGATTAAATTGAAAGAAGATTGAATGAATTGAAGAGGGAAATCTATAAAATTCGTAGGCCAAGGGGTGTGCAATATTTCATCCATGGTGGGAGGGTTCTTGGGGAAGTTTTGTGATGGAAAAGAGGCAGAGGATAGGGCTAAGTCGTGGGGGCAAGTGTGATGAGTGCTTGGGGATGATATTGAAGACTTTGAAGGCAAATGGTGGACCCCCTTCAGTAGCCACCTTCTTCTTCCTCTTCAACCTTGCTTTCCCCATTATAGAGGCCTTGAGAGAGCTAGAGAGAACTAGCAAACCGAGCACAGCAGCCCCCTCCACCGTCACACACCTGCCGGACCAGCCAAGCCCGCCGTTTCTCCCTTATTTTCTCCTTCTGCCAGTTTCTGCTCCAGCTGACCTTTCACCAAAGATCTGAGTTAAAAGTTGTCTTCCTGTGCGAATTAGCTCACGCTCCACCCACCATCATCTTTAGGACATCTAGTCCGTACGGAGGCACCTTGTCGCTCGCAAGAACGATTCTCCGGCAGTTCTGTCCGCCGGCGAGAAGGAACCGGCCGCGGGACCACCTAGTTTCGCCCGATTCCGCCTATTTCAACTTTGTAGCTTGTTTCTCCCCATTCTAACCCTTCCTTCACCAATCCCAACCACCAATAGGTCCCTCTTGATCCCCAGGTGCCGTTGGTTGCCAACCACCCCCTCGCCAGAGCTCTGATTAGCCTATTTTTGCCGTTGCGGCCGCTAGTTTCCTCTCTGCAGTTCAGCCAAGATCAGAAGCAGAAACCCAGCAAGCCGTGAGGTCTTCGTGGCCCGTTTTCGAGCCCTTCCCGGCCTTGATTGGTATCGCCGCTTGGAGGTTTGTTGCTTGCCTCGGCGTCACCGTTATCGTGGACTCACAGGAACGCAAAACCGGTGAGTTTACTCACTAAACCTTGCTTAGGAGGTTAATTAGGCTTAAAGGGTGTTTAGATTAAGCTAAGTATGGTTAGGTGGTTAGATTAGTTTAGTTACTTGTTAATTAGATAAGAGATGTGATTAGTTTAGTGGATAATTAATTAAGGCTAATTAGGTGATTAAATTAGTGTAATATTGATTAAGCCCTTAATTAATTATTTTAAATTAATTAATTATTTCGAAATTATAAATATTATTTTATTATTAAATTAATATAATATATTATTTATTTATTTATTTTCAAAATAAATTTAATTATTTATTATTTTCGGAAATTATACCGGGATAGTCAGTGACCGGAATTTCGTGCTGACTGTTGTGGTGTGTTTAGATTATGCATTTGATGATTGGATTGTGCAAATTGAGTGCTGATTGTGAAAATATGGAATTTATTCAAAAAAATCCCGGGTGTCGGGTTTGACACCAAAAATGGATTTTAAGTACTATATCAAATAGTGGGGTTTGAAAATGAGAGATATCACTTTTAAAGTTCGAATTGACCGTATACCAACACATGACTATTTTCTGGGATGTTTTTAATACGAAGAAAATATGCCAGGATTCTTTATGGTGCCGTTGAATTGATACTAATTTCTTAAAGAAGAAGAATTTTTGGATTACTACCCGTCTCGCCGTGTGCTCCTGAGCGTGGAAGAAAATCCTGCAACTTAGGAAATATTTCAGGCTATCTTTCTTCTAGGGGATTGGTAATGGCTTTAACGTATCTTTATGGCATGACAATTGGCTATCCTGGGGCCCTCTAGACTCTTTTGTTCCGACTTCTCTCTTGGACAGCTTCGACCTCCCGAGCTATGCAGTAGTGGCGGATCTCTTTTCCCCCGTGGGTCACACGCTTAAACTGTTCCTGGAGAGTTGGAATATTTCTCCCCCAGTTCTTTCCATTTCTCGGGACCGCTTCTCCTGGTGCCATGATCCTTCTGGTTCATTCTCAGTTGCTTATGCTTGGAATACCATTAGAGCTAAAAAAGATCGTGTGCCTTGGGCCTCTTTCGTTTGGGATGATGCAAGTGCCCCTCAATTTCAATTCAATTTGTGGTTGATCACAAACAATCAGCTTCCTACTCAGATGCTCCTTCTCTCATATGGAAGAATTGATTATACGGTTTGTGCTTTCTGCAATGCCGTTCCGGATTCTATTGACCATTTGTTTTTTTATTGTGTCACCTCGGCGATGCTTGCTTACTTTTGGGCTACCAAGTGCAACCTTCCTCAGAGGAGCAAATCATGGATGGACAATCTCTCTTGGGCGCTGAAGTTCTTAACGGGTAAGGATTTCTTCCATTGTATTGCGCGTTTCTCCTTTGGTGCCATGTGCCACCTCATTTGGAAGAAGATGAATAGCATCATCTTTGGGGGGGGGGGGAAACCTTGGTGGTCTCGGCCCTGAAGAATCACCTTATCAAGTTTGTCAAAGACAAAGCTCTTACATTTAAGAATGTCCCGACTAATCCAAGGAACAAGAGACTTCAAAGAAATTGGGGTTTCGACCCCATGGTCTTTATGCAGTCGTCCACATCTCCTTAAGCGGTTGTGTGTGTTTTGTTTCTTCTCCACTAGCCTGACATTACTTAGGCTCTCCGTTCTTCGTCTTTCTTATGGCTAGTCGAGGTTTGTTGAGTTGTTTGTAGTGTGGCTTATTCTTCGGCCTTGGGCTGTGTTGTTTTGGTTGTTGTTTCCTTTGGCTTTTACTTCAACTCCCTTTCACTTTTGTTGCTGTTGCAGCTAGAGTATAAGTTTTTGGCGCTGAATGTTTGTATATTTGTCAAAAGCTCAATATATCTTACTTTTACCCAAAAAAAAGAAAATAGGCTAGGATCACTATTTTAATTGAGGCATTTGAGTGCAATACACAGTGTCCTAGGCCGAGATTGAATGGTCATGTCTTGGTTAAAGAGAACCCGTCCTAGCGTTTACACCGGACGTTACTAAATCCACTTTTGGGTTACCCATGCATTAGGGTAGTGAGTCACAATAGATTCTGGACCTAAGCTCATTCGGGATAGCCGTCAATGTGACATAGCTATGCTCAATGGGAAAGAGACAATGCCTGGCAACGCTAGTAGACCGCCGAATAGGGAGTTAGCAGTACCCTAGAGGGGTTTTAATTAACAATTGGAATGCGTGATTGGTTGAGTTTGATGCGCCTGATTATGAGACAAAACTGTGTGACATGGTATAGGACATGTAATAACAGTTTGGCCTTATAATCGGGACCCTTATGATCAAATGAGTTGTTGAGGTGTTTCAATTGTCATGTGCATTAATTATATGCATTTGTGATATGAACTGTGTTGACATGCAGAAAGGAACTAAGGCGAGATAAGTCATATGTTCTCATTGTGTGGTTGCGTGGCTAGAGCGCCCGAGGCGTATTTCCTTCCTAATAAGGGTTTAGGGGGTGGACTTGCTGAGATATTGTTTCACTGGTTATTTTATAACCATTTTCAGGTCCTTAGAAGGTGGCTGTGGAGGACCGAAGCCCCGGAGTCTATGGAGGTGGAGTCTAAAGGATTGGTGTTTGTGTCCAATTAGTATGTCGTAGGACAATTCATTTTTTAGAGCCAACCTTCTTGTAGACTTTTGACTAGACTCTTTTTGTATCTAAACCCGTTATTTATAAAAGTTGGCTTTTGTGAAATGTGCCCTGCTTTCATATCCCATGCTGTTTTTATCAGGGGTTTATTATTTCGCTTCTGCATGCATATTAAAATCAATGGGTCGGCGACGCGTCCTGGGAACGTCGCATTTGTATCGACCGCAGAGGGATGTGCGCGTGCTCGGGGTTCGAGGCGTGACAAAAGATCCTTTTGTGCCTTCTGTTTCAATTTTCCTTGTTGCACATTGGCAGATTAAATATGTGGCTGAAATCTCTTGTTCCCCTAGATGAGATTCTGATTCACACTTGACTCTCGGCTGAGTAGCTTGGACTTTGTTGGACGTTTTGACATTAGAATGTTTACGCAGTTTCCTAAGCGCAGAATTTGACGATCTTATAAAATGCCAACTCCCGTCGACACTAGAAACTAAGAGTCTGTAATTGACTTGTCTATAGGATGATGGCGCGAGTGACAAGAGTGAATACTCAAAATATGGCTCAGACACTAAAAGTATTATTTCTAGTTGCTATGCATCCAAATCTTTCAATGCACAAGATGAGGGAGAAGTCCAGGAACTTCAAATCTCAATTCTGTGGAGATGTTGATGACTATTAAGTCTTCGGAACATCTTTCTTAGCACCACGATGAAGCTTACCAGCCAACTCCTTCGACTTTTGTAGGTCCCAATTTGGCAGATGAAATGCCTACTTATAGCAATAAGCTTTCTTCCATTCTTGCCCTGGATTTCTCATGCTTGTGGTCCTCGGCGAACCTGAAAGCGTTACATTTTTCGGTAGATAAGCTCACAAGCAGTCCTATCTTGATCAATTGCTTAAGTTGAAGTTGGTCAAAGAAAATCCAGATTGCTAAGTAGGCTAACACATTTTTTAGAGATTTTTAGGCCAAGAAGGACAAGTATTTGTCTACGAAGGAAGAGTTGAGTGAGCTGAAGAAAAGAGGAGGGAATTTGCACTTTCAAATTCCAAGTCTTCAGTTGTGTGAGAAATTGATGAACAAATTCTCAGCTCTAGTCTATGCGAGCCGAAGTTGTTAGCCGCCTCGAGCTGAAGAAGACGATAATAATTCTAATAATCACTGAGCATAAAATCATGGTGGACTCGATATCCACTCGGTCGCAAGAGATTCAGACTGTCAGTGTTGAAGTCCTGGGACTGGAACTGAAGAGGGAAACTTCCGCCGAGCAAGTGGGCTGAAATCCTCAACAAGTACATGCCACCCTAAGGCCTTTTCTTTAAGAATCTGTCTAAAGTTCAAATTTATGACAGGGACATGTATTCCAGTTTCTACTTCATGGTTTCAGCATGTCTGTATCTCTCACAAAAGCATCGAAACCCCTCTCTCACAAAAGCATCGAAACCCCGCCGACTGTCTCATACACGTTGCTCATTAGATCCGCTGTATTGTGCAAAATATATAGCAGCATAGCGTGAAGGTGGTCAACTAATGACAGAAGGAACGTTTCCTAGCAACAAAAAGAAAACTATAAAGGACAATAATGATATATCTAACTTTATTCTCTAGCAGAACTCATGATTGCAGTAGTAGTGACCAAACCAGTTATGAAGGAAAATGTTTCCTTCTACCTCTTTAGAAGTATTCTAAGTCATCACAGAGAAAAGCTCTTATTCGGCTATTTTCTTCAGAGAAATAGATCAAAGAGAGGGATAGTGTGCCCGCTGATTCTACAGTAAGAAAATGTACAATGCAACTACACAGTCCATTAAAGCCCGTTTGGTTCGGCATTTGGAATGGGCTTTTGAGCTCTAAAAGGGTTTGGCCAAATGCGAACGTGTTTGGTTCAATTTTTCGGACGAGTTTGGCAAGATGCAATTGCATTTCCAAATGGCTCTAAGGGCCTTTAGCCCAAAGCAGCTCATGAGGTACTTTGGGAAGTTGCATCTTCGGAATGCAAGTCCCACGGATACTGTTCATCTTCTTAGAAGAAACGAATGGAGGCCGATAACCACCGGCCAAGGAGTTGCCTATGCCAGGGACCACCGCTTGAGGAGTTGCTCTACCCCCGATGACCGCCGCCCGGAGGTTGTAGGCACCCGACAACCGCCATCTGAGGTCGCATGACCTTAGACGTCGCCTGGTTGCGCGACCCAGGTATCACCTGAGGTCCGACGGTGACCCCAGGCGAGGCGGCCTGAGGCGCCTGGTCGCGCAACCTAGGCGTCACCTGAGATCGTCGGACCTCAGGTGGTGGTTGCCTAGGTTTGTGCGTCTTAGACGACAGTCACTTATTACCGTCGGACCTCAAGCGACGCATGGAGTTCGCAACCCAGGCAGCTGTCGCATAGGTTCACAACCCAGACAGCCGCTTGGGTCGCGACCTCATGCAAGGTTGTTCGGCGATGGCCAGATCTGGCTGCCGGTGGCTAGATTAAAAAAAATTTAAAACTTTTTTTTTATATAAAACTTAGCAAAAATCCTTTGCAAAATGTAATTTTTACCATATGGCATTTAAGCCAAAGTGGTTTCGCAATACACTTTAAAATTACAATTTACAAAACGCTATTTGTATTTCCAAAAACTCCTTTAACACAAAGGTATTTGCATTTTCCCTATGACATTTGCCCAAAGCTGAACCAAACGGGGCCTAAGTCAAGTTCATATGTATTAGATGTTGACAAAAACTTTGCTTCACTAGAAAGATTTTTTCTTGCTTCCTTCCTGATATAGCTAGCCCCAAGTAAATCCACCAGAATTATATCAAGATCACATAAAAAAAAAAAAAAGGTCGCCAAAACAATGTGGGTAGGCGATTGGGTTTCGACATACGAGCGGCTGCTATGGCAATTGCTTTCACGCCCCAAAATTATAAGAAAATGGGATGACATGGCCATCCTTCAACATGAAGAAGGCAGCCTGAAATATAATCAATTACCCAATATCAAAATATATATATCCAACCATATATACATATCGGATAAATTAATAGGTTGGTTACAACATTAAAGTTTCTATAATCCACCAAAAAGAATATGTACAATCAGAACTAAGCCAGCCTAACAAACTTATAACAACTATATAAACAACCCCTTAGGATATACCCCAATATATAACTATTTCCAATAGCACTCTCATTCTACTTGTCCCTAACCCTGAGACTTAAAAACAAGAAAGATGAGTGGAATGAGCAATCATAACTCGGTGATTAATACATATCATATAAGCATATCAAACCTCAACATTACACATTTGGAACTCAAAGACATGACTCATTAATGCCAAACCAAAATATAATAACTTGCAAGAATAAAATGCATTATAAATTACTTCAACTTAGCTATATCAAATAGCAGAATTTCCCATTCATCTATAATATCAAAACTGGTATCACTGATTTGGTTTAATAATTGAACTCGTCATATCTTATGTCAACGGTTAATTCCACACTCAATATCTAACTCAAGGCCCTAGAAGTGGCTCCCATGAATTTACATTCCTTTTGCAAAATATGTTAATGTTATATTGATAGAATTAATGCTTCTATCATTTACATTCCTTTTGCAAAATATGTTAATGATATATTGATATTTATATGCATTTGAGATTTATGTTGAAGGAAGAATTTTTTCATCTCGAAAGTTATTGTTGCGGATTTTTATATATTTGGATACACTTGCTATATTTTACAAGTTATCTTATAATTGGCAAGATTGATATGCAAATCAAAGCAAGGTATGTCTGTGATATTCTTTATATTTTGCAAATATTGTTATCTCTTTTACAAGAAATTACAGGTGGTAAAAGAATCTTTCCATATGAAGTTTCAAAAGTCCGATCCAAAAAATAGCGAAGGTTCCGCACCATTTTTGAAGGATAAAAAATTCTCCTCTTTGCATAAAATTTGTGCAAATAATTGAAGAAAGAGAAAGTGGATGCAAAAGAAAGAAGAAGAATAGTGATCATCTCAAAAATGCATCAAATTGAGGGGAAGCATAAATCAAGTTTGAGAAAATCCTGATTAAGTCAATTTAATTTTTGTCTCCTCTTGATTATGGAAGAAAAGGTAACCTATGTTAGAACTTGCCAAGTTCTACATGATCTGTTAGTATATTTTCTATTTCCCTTACTTTTTGTCATTATAAATCTCATGTTTCCATTATCGTTTTATTATGACAAAAAAGGTATATGAAATTTATATATTGCATCTATGATAATTGATATATATATTGATGTATATGGTATTTGATTCTATAAGAACATGAGCTATATTGCATCTATTTTATATTCACCGTAGCATCTATAAGATATTGTTTCTAAAAAATGCATTTCATGCCAAATATGTTTTGAAGCTTGTGTGTATTCCCTATGTGATACTCCTTCCATTATTATTGTTTCTTTTATGATGCTAACAAAAAGGGGGAGAAAATGCAGGAAAAGTAGAGCACTGTATGTAGATGAAGATCTTTTGTGATCTTACTTAGGGGGAGCTATATAAAAACATGAAGTTTTCTTGAATTTATTCTTATCTTGAACTTCCTTAATTAGAGTTTTTTTACAAATCTTATTCACTCTGATTAGCTTGATATTCTGTAAGAAGTTTGTAATTATCTTTACTAAATCAGCAAAATTCTTATAGAATTCGCATTGTGCCTTATCTAAAATCATGCTTTCAATATAGCTATTTGTTTACTAAATCTTTTCAAAATCTTTTGTTAAGTTCTGCTTGGAAAGTTTTGTCATCATCAAAAGGGGGAGATTCTTGAGGAAATTTCCCAAAAAAAATTGTGAAGATTGACAAAACTTATCCGGAATAAAAACTTTGATTCTGATTATAAGTATTTTTCAGGAAGAAAGTCTAATGGAATACAATCAAATGTTAATAATCAAAATCAAAATCGTGACTTAATTATTTCCTTCCTTATGTGTTCTATCAATTGGCTAGGAAAAAGATAATATCCTTGTGCAATTGCCAATGGCGATTGGTTGGATTCCCCACTACATTTATAAAAAGTTTCAAAAGGAAAGTCTCTCTAGTATCTATCGGAAATTCAATTTTCCCATAACAACTTATTTGAGGCGAAACATACTTTCCAACTTGAAGCACTCGACTTATGGAAATCCAAATTGCTGTATGGGCAGTAGAAATTATGGGAAGCATCAAGCTCGGCGATCTCAAAGCTATCAAGTCTTCTTAATTAGATATATGCCAACGGGTAGATTGATTGGATAAATCCTCTTTGAGATATGTCCAACAGTCAGCTTGGACTAGGAGGAATATAAGAGGATGTTTCGAAGCTAACGAGATTAAGAATTTACATCAATGAGAATTGAAGCTTTTAATTCTAAAGTCCAAATAGTGTTTTGTGATCTTATATATTCGTCTCTGTGAGCAAAATTGTGTAACCTTTTAGAGGCTGAGAGTATGTGAGGAGTGGTTCACACAAATCTGAGTGTTCTTAGCTCAATTTTTGTGACCTTTGATCGTTTCTTATCAATGGATTCTAGTCAATAGATTGTAGGTCGGGATAGTGGATGTAGGCTTGCAAAGGCTAAACCACCGTAATCTTTTATGTACAATTCTCTATTCCTCACTCCTTTTGTTTATTGGGATAGAATTATACATCAATAAGATGCGACTACTTCATCAGAAATTGTCTCGCTGTAATATTTGTTTAAATTCTTTTATTTCCGACAGTCACATAGTCACTCTCCTCTAGGTGATAGATATAGCTACTCTCAATTTTCAAATGGTTCAAAAAAAAAAAAAACAATTTACTTATCATGTGGCTAGAACACAACGTACAAATATCTATACAATGTTTTTTTTTTTTTAAATGGGGATGGAAAAAAGGACGTGAGGGAATATATTATTCACAATATTAACCAATCAAAGTTGGCACAGTTTAAAATTATTAAAGGTATCTTCATAGTTCACACGCGTCAAAATAGAAAAAAAAAAATCACAACCGAAAAGTAATTGGCAAATTTTGGCACTTCAATAGTAAAATAAGTAATCGTCACATGAAATTTCTTCTTAAGCTTTGTAAGTTTTTATGTCAATTCCAAATGCATGAAGAAAGGACTAATCGAGACGGCAAAATCGTGCTTAATCAATGAAATTATCGACACACTAAGCCACTTGATATTTTCTTATTATAAATGTAAGAAAAAAAGAAATAAGTTTCTCGAGCTTGATTAATAAATAAGCAAGCATTATACATATTCATTCTAAGACCCCTGACTTGTCCATCTCTCCTTATTGCATCATCACTCGCATTGTAAAGAAACTCTAAGCAATTACGACATGCAACTTTGGCTCCTCTCTAAGTTCCGTTCAAAGGAGATTAACGTGTGAAATGATTTTTTGATGCGATAAAACCAATAGAAATGACTAGTTTATAACAGTAAGATCAAGGGCCACGGAAAGACACGTGTACCGTGGATTTTAATTAATTTAACAACCTGGTTTTCGAGACTTTTAACTCCCTGATAAGCAACATGGTACATCATCAACATAAAAAATCAAATAATTAATTGGTGCCTTTGAAATTCGAGAGAGTTGCTTGCGATGTTGTATGAGGTGAACGGACCATCGCCATCTTTCGCACTTGTAAATTTCATCAAGCAACGTGAGTGGTCGGTATAAATGTTTGATTTCGTAATGATTAGATAAGGCCTATATTATTATAAAATAAATCATAATTTATATAAGCGAAAAGGACTGCAATTTTTTAAGCGTGATCTACTTCGTTTTCATAATAATCGAACAGATAATTATTGAATGGATGAGTCAAAAAATCAATCTCCGGCGGCTCGTAATGGGCGTCCCATCTTCTTGGATTACGAAGTCCGAACGTTCGGATGGGCCATACACAGTAGCTGGGAAGCGTAACCTAGAGATGAAAGGAAAAAAAAATAGCCGATAAAACCAGTGCAGGGTCGATTTCGACCCCCGTTTTGTTAGGTCCATAAAATCACAAGAACGATTTCGGTTTTGACTCATCCAGTCGGTTTCAACTCTAATATCGTACGATCGATATGATTCATGTAATTAAGGGGTACTTGATGAGCCGACAGTTTATTTATCTATTTAGGGTTTCGCATCACAAAGAAGGAGAAGAGAGAAGAGAGAATGATGAAATGGCTTATGAATATTGATTTTTATTAGGTCCAACTTTGGTGGGAGAAATAATCTACATATTCGCCGTTGGATTGTCAACATATGGAAGAATGAATTTATCTCTTCCTATGTCATTGGTTATCTAGAACTCTTGAAAAAAAACACCTGTTCAACATCAGAAGATCATAATAGTACTTTGTCCAACCATAGAATCTACCGTCGGTAAAATACAGGGATGTCTCTTGGGTGACCAAAGAGAATTGTCTTCATTGGCACTCAGCCTTTAGTCGAACTTTCTAAGCTGCCATGGGCTTAGTCCTGTAAAAGTATTTCTTACGGTGGTCACACGCTTGACATTATGGGATCGACTTATCACTTTGCCTAAGTGATATACTCCTATCTTTGTACAAATGCTTAAAATCTCATAATCACTTACTTTTGATTGGCTTGTTACATCACGTGTTCCTGTTATATAAAATAACCGTTCCATAAATTACTAAATTTTATCTGATATACAATAATGGAAATTAAGACACGTGTTGTATGAAAAAAAAAATCCCTTTTAGAATTATCTATTTTCCTTAGGCAATTTTATTTTATTTAGTCGGGAGATATTAGTGGGAAATCCGGATGAAATTTGTCTAACGCAATCGTGGGCCCAGCCGTTTTAGCAATGGGAGAATAAAATTGATGGAAGGTAGTAGATTTGTCTTTTGACAGCAAAATAATCCAGGCCCAGGCCAATCTAAAATTTTTATGGTCATGATATTCATTGTATAACGATTACGTTAGTTATTAATTACACTAATAAATGCTCAATTTGTGTGTGTGTGTACTTTCATATAATGGCATATCATGTGATTAAATTTAAATTTTAATTGCAACCTAATTATCATATAATTGATGATATTTACATATTAAATTATGTGCGATCCACAAGATTGGTTATATAAGTGATAATTACTGTAATATAATATATACTCTAGTGTAATCACATGCTATGTGCTTACTTTTCATATTAATCATATATAATTTACTAAATATTTGGTGTGATAAATCGAATATCTAATAATATACATGGGTCCTAAACTCATGAATCATACATTGCCTCTTATTCTAATTTTATACTCCGTATATTTTGTGGAAAATAAATGATTTAGAAAAAAAAATTCCAATAATAATCGCTCAAAATAATTAGTCAATAAAAAATATTTTCATTATTGATAATAATTTATATATAAATATAAACGATGAAAATGCTAAATAACAAAGAAAAATACTTTTAAGGAAAAGGAAATCATGTTTAATGAAAATGGATAATTTTTCTTTTGGTGATATATGATTGAAAATGTTTTCATGGTGTTTAGAGCTTAATTGGAAAATAATTTCAATTTCATGATTTTATGTCAAGCAAAAATAAAGTCAAATTTTTAAGATTTTTATTTTTATTTTTTTTTTTTTTTCCTTCTTTCTCCATTGGTCGCCAAGCCTTGATGATGGCCAATGACAAGCGACAAGTGAGGTTCGACCTCGTCAAGACTTGGATGCTCAAGCTCACCGGCCTTGGCCGAGGTCAAGTCTCATTGGAATCTTGCAAGGTTTGAGCTCGTTGGGATCTGGAAAAATTTAGCCTCATCAACCGTGCCTGTGGCCAATCACCAACCATCGCCAAGGCCTAGCAATCGGCGAAGGGAGAAGGAAAAAGAAAAAGAAAGAAAAAAAAAAAAAATTGAGATGAGCAATTTCGGAAAATGTTTCCACCTTGTTAAATTTAAGAAATTCACTTTTCTAAATTTATGCATGAATTTTTTCATAGACCAAAAAGTATTTTCAGTTGACTAGACATTTTTGACTAATTTCTGAAAAATACTTTTGCTCAAACAAACACATCATGTTAGAAATGATTTGGAAACTCGGATGCTATCCTCTCCTTATTATATTTGTTATTCACAAAACCAGATTTAATAATTGGAATTACATTACTCAAACCAAACAACATATCACCTATTACAGCTTCATTACGTTACGGCGCAACGGCTGTTTACATCACAACCTTATTTTATTATTTCAACCAAACGGCCCGTAAAATCAAAAGATGAAGTCATAGATGTTAAAGCCCAAACCATGGCAAAACGAATCTGCAAGGCTACAACGATATAAATTAAGCGTGAGATAGTCGAAGTCGAAGTGAGGCTCGGAAAGGGAGCAGCCGATTCCAGCAAGCCCCCATTAAATTAAACCGCATTGATTGACATCTTACTACATCTTTTATTAATCACTCTCATCTCATAAGATAGTCCTAAAGACCACCACACGAGAGCAAAACACGCACGCCACATCAACATCGCAGGCCCCGAGCTCGGATTCCGCGGATTCTCTCGGCCTCGTGCACTCCATCGAGAAATTACGATGGGATCGGTCCAATCACGAATCTATGACATTTATGGATTAATTTTTTCAAGATCTTGTCTATTTTAACGTGTTTGACACTGAGTCTCGTGATTTTGTTCTTTGGCTTATAGGCAGAAATTGTTATCTATTTTAGTAATGCTTTAATTTGAGTTCACTTAACTTTGAAGTTTCAAAGTAAAATTTGCTGTTACGTCAAAAAACTCATTTTTAATTTAATTCCAGTTCATACATACATACATACATACATACATAGGAATGAAACGAATTATGTATCAAAACAAAGGAAAAATTTTGATGTACAGTTTGTTTCATTCCTACCCATTTGCCATTCTTGAAGTCTGGTGGGAGCCACTTCTTGTCCAGCCCCTTTGGCTCTAACGATTACTCACCGCTCTTATTGAATAAGGTCATTACAAAATATGCGTATGATTCGATGTACGTTAGAGAGACAGCTGTTTAAATTGCGTCCAAGGTGTTAAACTGGAAGATGATTCAGAGAACCTAATCTGATGGCATTTTCCACGCATGTGAACATAATATTCCTTTGATAGAGACGAGGTGAGAGAGGTGGGCGAGTCCATGGAGGAGACATGGTTGGGCCGCTTTCCTCCGGTCTGAATGCATCGTTCTCGACCTTCAGACCAGTCCAAGAGGAACGCCTCCACTCGCTGCCCCATCTCTTTGTTGTCCGGTCTGCGCCGGTTGTTTTCATGGACAATTCGAAGTTTGGCCGAGGTTAATTCAGTCTGCTCCGGTCTGGTCCGTGCTCGTTTTCACACTCCCTTAAACGAGGCCTTGCTGCTGATGTCGGCGGCATCTTCCAGTGTCTCCTCTGTCCATGATACCCCAATCGACGAAAGTAGACAAAGATCAACAAACAAGGGCCTGAATCGATCCAACCATGTCGTACAAAACCCTTCTCCTCGCAAGCCGGTGACTGTACTGATTTCACGATGATGTTCCTTGGCTACTCGACCAGAGAAAAAAACAAACGCATAACAAAGCGCCAACTCACTCAAGTTAATCCTTCGACTCGTGTGGTGTGCCGAACATGAATCATATGTCGAAAGTGCAATTTATACACAGGATTAAATGAAGCGCGAATCGCCTCCTCGCGAGCGTACGCGAACTGTATCAAACCGGCTTCCAAATCTGAAATACTCTCGAACCAACAGCCTTTTCCCTCCAAACATCAAGTAACGAGTCAAAAGGAATCCAAGGCGGGCTTCATTTTCTACGGGCATCTTTTAATGGCGAGAAAAGCGACCTTAGCTGAGATGGAATCCGAAACGTTGACGGGGACCAGCGGAGGCAGAATCATAATAATATCTTTTACAAGTCCAACTTCACGGCAAATCATGATGATCGTTATCATCATTACTTCTTGGGTTCACACGATGCAATATAATAATAATAAATCAGTATCAGTCCAAAAGATTCATTTCGAAGCAGCTGTTTTACGGGTCCAATACTACTGTCCTAAGCTTTTCCTCTATAGTGCTGATAAAATAGTCAGCGTCAACGACGTCGCGGAGACTCAATGCGCATGCCACTGGCTGAATCGACCTTATATTATAAATTTTATAACGCGCGCTGAAAAGAAATAAATAAAAAGTTAGAAGATAATTGCGAAGAAGCCATTGCTTGGGAAACAAAGCTCGGCTGTCCGTCCGGGAGCAACGGTGCGAGCTTTATAAAAGCTCCGTCGTTACCGACGCTGGTGGCGATTCAAGACGACCACCGCCGTCTTCTTCGCTCTCTCCGTCGCGGGTCTTGAGCATTCGTCTCTTTCACGGAGCACCGAGTGACGAGGCGAAGCTGACGCTGCAGGTAACATTGAGGTTCTGCTCCATGGCCCGCTCTATCTTTTGTTGCGCTTTAAGCTCGAGACGTTGACCTCGCCAGGCGTTTCCGGGTTTCTCTCTGTTCTGCAATTCTCTTTCTGGTGAGCTGTGTAGTCGAGAGTTGCAGGTTCCCGTAAGCAGTGAGCTGCGCGCTATTTTACGTCAGTCAAAACTAGTGGGTTGACTTCCCGGTTCTTGAGCTTTTAAGTTCTGTGAACGCTCGCGTGTGTCGTTTCTGGCCACATCCTGAGCTGATCCGCCGTAATTGGGTTTGAATCAGGCGGGATGAATTGGGTGGCCGCACTCTTGATTAGCTGACTTTCGCCATCATACGGAAGTTCCTTTCACGCTGCAGCTCTGAGAGAATAGTCAGAGATCTACAGTGCTTGTGCTGACTGGTAATGTTTAGAAAGTCAAATTAAAGCGTACGATCTTCATCGACAACTTTACGTGGCCATAAATGCTGATTGCAAGCATCGGGAGTTAGGGTGCTAACATCAAGCAATTCGAGCTCACGAGCTCGCTCGCTCGCCAAAGTGTGATATTGAGCAGATTCTCGTGGTATTTATTTACTTTTGCTCAGTTATTTATGCGTGCTCAACTCGTTATTATGTTTGGCTTAGTTAGCTATTTTACACTCGTTATGCTGGATTGGATGGGAATAGCTCTTGCATTCTTCCTGATCTGCCTCTGAATTTGTAGAACTTTGTTGTTTGTTTCCTGAGAGATGGTGTCGTTTGTGGGTCCATTTCCAAGATTAGAATCGGGATTAAGAAATACATAAGCCGGTGTGATAGACTGGAGAAGAAAAAATTTTAACTTCACCAATCCCTTGAAAGGATTTGTCGATCTTTCAGAAATGAAACTTTCAGTGATTTCGCCTTTGTAGAGAAATGAAGGGAGAAAGGTTTTATGTGAATTGTGCTTCTCTATTGCAGCCTGAAGACATTACAAATTCCACAACCATTTGTCGAGAAGCCAAACTGAGACGAATCAAAGCAGAGACGAGAATCGCCAAGACCCATGGGGGAAGAAGATGTTTACACGAAAGATGGAACGGTGGACTACAAAGGTGACCCTGCGAACAAAAAGAAAACTGGAACATGGAAGGCCTGCCCCTTTATTCTAGGTACTTCACACAACCAGTTCCTTAAAGAGCTTAATTGAACCTTATCCACAGAGAGAAGATGCTTATGGAATTTATGTCTTATCAATAGGCAACGAATGCTGTGAAAGGCTGGCATACTATGGCATGAGCTCCAATCTGGTGCTTTACTTCAAGCTCCGCTTACATCAACACAGTACAACCGCTGCTAACAATGTGACGAACTGGGCAGGAACGTGCTACATAACTCCTTTGATTGGAGCTTTTTTTGCCGATGCCTATCTAGGGAGATATTGGACCATAGCATGCTTCTCGATTATCTATGTTTTCGTAAGTCACATTTACATATTCTTCCTCATCTGAGTACTTGATAATCAACCTGCGCAATTTGTGCTGCACAAACGAGGGGTTCCGCATTTCTTTGTTGAACATTCACAAAAGCATACTTTTACAATTAATCAAGATTCAGCAAGCTTTACTTACTATATCATTATATACAGGGGATGACACTGCTGACGCTCTCGGCATCAGTTTCGGGACTAAAGCCAACCTGTACAGGGAAAGATAATTGCCACGCTACGGATATCCAAAGCGCAGTGTGCTTCATAGCACTCTATCTCATAGCCCTGGGGACTGGAGGGATCAAGCCTTGTGTCTCATCCTATGGAGCCGATCAATTTGACGATGCTGACGAGGCCGAGAAGAAACGCAAGGGTTCTTTCTTCAACTGGTTCTATTTCTCAATCAATGTAGGCGCACTCATTGCGGCCTCTGTTTTGGTCTATATACAAGACAATGTGGGGTGGGGATTGGGTTTCGGCATTCCAGCTGCTGCTATGGCAATTGCAGTATGTACCTTCTTTTCAGGCACACGCCTTTATCGTAACCAAAAGCCCGGAGGGAGCCCCCTCACACGCATCTGTCAAGTGGTGGTTGCATCCTTCAGAAAATATCGAGTGGAAGTACCGGCTGACAAGTCTCAACTATATGAGACTGCAGATGCCGAGTCTGCAATCAAAGGAAGCCGAAAGCTTGATCACACCCAAGATTTGAGGTTAGCGCTTCAAATTGTGTTCGTGTGATTGCTCTGTTCAACCATGCTTAGATCAGTATTCCTTGATTTATTCAGGTTAAATTAGTCAGTCAACTGAGTCAGTTGAAAGTGAGCAGACCCAACATATTTCTTAATCGTGAAGCACATATTGGATCAATTGCATGATTGTTAGTTCCAAGGTTATACTGCTGTTTATGTGAGACAGGATGCAAATATTTTCTGGTCCACACAGAACAAAATGGAGAAAGAAAAAAGAAAGCTCTGATCCGCAATCCTCAAGAGAGTTGCTATATTCATCAAATTCATAATAGTGAAATTTTATTTCTGAATTTGCTCTACTTTGTGAGTTGAACCATTTTGGTTTAATTATGTTATGATGCTTTACATTTCAAGAAATCCTTCAGCACACTTGTTTGTCCTAACATTAGTTTCTTTGCATTTTGTAAATCTGCAGTTTCTTTGACAAAGCTGCTGTGGAAACACAAACCGATCACGTTAAGGATCCCGTGAATCCATGGAGGCTGTGCACCGTCACCCAAGTGGAGGAGCTAAAGGCGATCATACGGCTGCTTCCTGTATGGGCCACCGGAATCGTCTTTGCCACTGTGTACAACCAGATGGGTACCTTGTTTGTTTTACAAGGCTATACTATGGACCCTCATGTTGGAAACTCTACCTTCAAAATTCCAGCAGCCTCTCTCTCTATCTTTGACACCCTCAGCGTCTTATTCTGGGTCCCTGTATACGACCGCATCATTGTTCCAGTGGCAAGGAGATTCACGGGTCACAAAAGTGGTTTGACCCAACTGCAGAGAATGGGGATTGGCCTCTTCATATCCATCTTCGCCATGATATCGGCAGCAATACTGGAGGTCGTTAGACTTAAGATGGTAAGGAGGCATGACTACTACGATTACGAGTATGTACCAATGTCGATATTCTGGCAGGTCCCCCAGTACTTCCTCATCGGCTGTGCAGAAGTGTTCACGTTCGTTGGCCAATTGGAGTTTTTCTACGAGCAAGCGCCTGATGCCATGAGGAGCATGTGCTCCGCTCTCTCGCTTACCACGAATGCACTTGGAAACTACTTGAGCTCAGTCCTTGTGACTATTGTCACAAGAATTAGTACAAGACACGGGAAACTGGGATGGATACCGGACAACCTGAACTATGGTCACCTCCAATACTTCTTTTGGCTCTTGGCGGTCCTCAGCGTGATCAACTTGGGAGTTTATCTCTTAATAGCGAAGTGGTACACGTATAAGAAGGCGGTGGGGACGCTCCGCTAAAAGTGCAGGTCTCGTCCACCCTAGGAACTCGTATCCACAGTAACCTCAGTTTGTTTGTGACTTTAATAGATTAGATGTCTTTGAGTGGGCATCTACTTCACTGGTTCAAGCTAAAGAATGGCCTGCCTGGAGTACATAATTTCTATTTCCGTCGGTGTGCATGAAAAAACAGTTCTGTGTAGGTTACCAATTGCTTCGTTGTGTCGTTGGGCAATCTATTGTATCGTGTCTGCTTTTCACGTCGGATTGAGCTTAGAGCGCCGTGCAAAAGTTGCTTTTCCTGCAGTCCTAGTTGCTCAGCCTTTTCTATGCTTAACGGAAGTTGGGTACATGTAACAATTATTCGGTGGTGGGCAGTGTGACGGTGGATCAAATGTTTGAGACAGGAGTCCTGGGGAGAACCCGACAAACGACAACACGAAACAACGAACGTTGTGCAACTTCAAGCCTTGGATCAGATCTAGAGTCAGAAATGAACAACAGCTCGGTCCTTGACCCCCAATTCTAAAACCCTCAGTTGCTAATCGAGCTAGAAACAAGAGATCCGTCAATTTGTTTTTGTTCTATACATTACATGGGACGAAAAGATAGTAAATAAACAAAACGTTGAAGAAACAAATTCATTTTGAACTGGGCTTGGGTCGGGTGCGCCTGGCAAGGGCAGTAGTGCAATGCCCCCGATGCTCAAGAGGCCAGTAGCAAGCTACTGCGGCGGCCTCTCCCCTTGAAAAGATTAATATAATATCATGTGAACCAGTGGCCCACGTATCGGATATTAAACTAATAAGAACAGATACTACACTTGATTTTAGCCAAAAGGCCGAGAAAGGTATGCTTTGCTCTGTTGTCTAGCCTCCTCTTTTGTCCACTGCTCTGGCCCGTGGTTCATTTCGAATTCCCTATGTGGAACTCTGTTTCCCTCTTTCACGAAAACCTCCAGTGGAGTTCGAGATGAGAGGGGATTGAAACAGAACGATCTCGTGGGTTTTGTTTTATGGCGACAACACTGATTTTGGTTCGGAGTTCGAACCCAATCCTTACAAGAAAGATTTTGCAGTCACGTGGCTTAGAAAGGCAATCGATCTACTCATGATGAGGCAGAGAACAGAGGGAAAACTCAGAAACTAAAAACGCAAGGCTTGATGTGCGGTAAGAAAAACTCAGAAACTAGAAACGCAAGGCTTGATGTGCAGTAAGAAGCCAAGAATCCATGGTCCTAATGCTCCTGCTCTTTCATTGTTATCCATGCGAGAGAGCCCAAGAAATGATAAAATACCACTCCATATACAAAAATAAGTAAGCCGATTGAACCGTTGGTTCATTGAATCGCTCCCCGGCCGATCAGACTGAATCGTTGGTTCATTAGTGGCTCCTTATGTTATGCATCTTGAAAGCCTAATCTAGTCCACTTAACGTTGGTTTGAAGCTAATACTCCAGTTTTTTTAGCGTGAGAGTTACAAGGATTGCAAGGCGGTTCTTTAGTAAACTTATGGAGACAAGCTACAGTTTGATCATTTGAATTTTTAACTAGAATAAGATTGGATAGGATTGGATATAAAATTACTGAATTTTGCTATATATTATCAATTGTTTAGTAAATCACAGTAATAAAATCAAACATTTTCATATCTTATTTTGTCTATTGTTTGGTATGAACGACATATCGATTTATACGAACATGAAAATATATGAATCATGATTGTAAGAATATCTTGTGATTTACAATTAGAAAAACTACAAATGCATAAAGAGAGATAATTTCCATCAATCAATTTATGACTTTTCTCCAATCTAAATTTAGACAACAAAGGAGCTCATTGAAGCACTACAAAGTCATAAGTTTGATTATGATAAAAAAAATAAAATGTAAACGGGCTACAGCAACATCAATTAAGCAAATTAGTCGGCAAATGCCAAATCTAGTGAGAGAGAGAGAGACAAAAAAAACATGATCATTCACCTTTAAAATAAAAATTATTTTATTTTTTTATTTATTTTTTATTAGAATTCAAATATTATTTATTTTTAATTATTATTTTAAATTTAATAATTTAAAATTTATGTTATTTAAGAAGAATAACTTTTATATCTTTAATATAGGAAATCTTATTCACATTTATCCCACCCTTCATAAAATATTCTTATTCAAGCTATATCCCAATTACATTCAACTATATCTAGTGTTTGTCCTATTTTGGACAAGAACCAAACATCAAATGGAATATATTAATACATATCCCGACTTTTATGCATTTTTATCCCACCCTTCATGAGATATTTTTATTCAGGCTATATCATAATTACATTTGACTGTATGAACCAAACACCGAATGGAATATATTAATTCATATCCTGACTTTTATCTTAGCTACCAAGCGTAGCCATAGCACACTTATCAAATGGGTGGGTCGAGTTAAAAATTGTTCTACCCATTTAACCTATTTTAACCAATTTCTACGCAATGCAAATCTAATGACCCATATCCGACCCAGTCATATTACTAGAACACTTTTATATTTAACCAAATCTAAAAATATTCATACCAAGGCCAAAGTGACAGTCCAAAGTGAGCGAGTGTGAGATCGAGTGAGGGCAAGAGAGACTCGTGGAGGTGGGCTGCGTCTAAATAAGTTTTAAACTTATTTAACACTCGAATAATATATTAGGTTTTACCATTTCAAATCCATGTATAATCTATTTATTGAATATAACAACTCAGCTCAATATATATAGGTTAAATAATGAGTTTATGACCCATTTTGATAAATCTATGAGATAGTCACGTATTTCTCTTCTTATAAGCCCCAACTTTGCCGCAAGTATTTGCTACTCTCCAGAAGGGAAAAATCCTTATATAGTCTCTTTGGGTTTTTAAGCTCAGTGACAATGTTGGGGTTCCGATGTGGTCAAAGAAGGCCGCCCGAACAATGACTAAAACTTGAGACTAATTCAACAGCGGGGCAGTGCACCATAGAAACTGAATCCATAAAACACTAGTACTTTGGAATGAATTACAAGCGTATCTTAGGGCAGAATCATTTGCATAGCTAAATTCAGCTAGTTCAATTTTTTTATGCTAACTAACCTCATTCGGAACCCTAAGCAAGAGGCGCCACTCGCTGTGACATCATATTTTTAAGGGGCGACACTTAGGTCATTTGAACTCTTAATTGTAGGAGCTCCCTCAGCTGAGGAAGCCCCTCCAGAAATAGGCCATTTGAACTCTTAATTGTAGGAGCTCCCTCAGCTGAGGAAGCCCCTCCAAAAATAGGTGTATGCCACTAATTGTGGCGAGCACACGGTATTCTTTAGTAAAAGGCGAAAGAATAGTTCGCTCTGTGCTCACCACATGGCTGCGTGACTCTTCTCCATGGACAACCTCGTGTTTTGTGACCCTCCATGCTGCCCACGTTCTTGCCCTTCATTCTATGTGGGACATTTCATAAGAAAAACTAGGGTGGGGGGCTCCTTTAGGTTTTTCTCATCAATTAAATTTCTATTGAATCATTTACTTAGAAGCAGACTTACCCCAAAGGGATGAGCATGAGGGGTGCGGGGCCCGGGACTGCATCCCCTGGTGAGAAAATTATTTTCATTAATTATTCATTGGAACATATTTTTGTCGATTGGCATAAGATCGGCATAACAACATTAATTCTTCATTTGGAACATATTTTTGTCGATTGGCATAAGATCAGCATAACAACTCATATATTGAGATCGACATAACAACTCATATTGAAAAAAACATGCTTTTAGCATTATATACTTATTAAATAATTGCAGTTATTAACCAACAAATAGTTGAATAATCGTGTACTCTATCCAAAAAATTAAATTTATACACGCCTAATTGACTGGCAAAAGATTAGACTGGGCTTGGGTGGGGTGCGCCAGGCAAGGGCTGTAGTGCAACGCCCGAGCGACGCGCGAGAGGCCCAGTAGCAAGCTACTGTGGCGGCCTCTCCCTCTCAAAAGATTAATTTAATATCATGTGGACTGATGGCCCACGTATCAGATATTAAACTGATAAGAACAGATACTACACTTGATCTTAGCCAAAAGGCCGAGAAAGGTATGCTTTGTTTAATGGCCTCGCCTCCTATTTTGTTCTCTGCTTTTGCTCCGTGATTCCTTGCTCATGCTTGATGTGGGACTCCTTTTCAGTGTTTCTCTTCTCAAGAAAGAAGCCAACGGGCATTTGAAAAAGGATAGAAAGCTGCACACGGGATGGCACTGACATTTTTTAATAGCTAGTGGTGGCATCGGAGCGGTCCAGCTTCTGAACTGATCAAGGCACAGAACCATCAAGACCGCCTCGCCTGCTTTGCTGCCTAGTGCCTGGTATTCTCCATAAGGACAAGTGATGAGCACTCGAAGTGGGCAAAAAGATATGGGTGAGGCAGTCCACAGTCTGGCGTGCGCCGGTATGGCGTTAAACCATGAAGAAGTAAGGATGCTTGACGCCTGAACTGGGTGCCGCAATAAATTCGATTTGAAGCTAATCAGGCCCTAGTGCGCGCCCGAGAGACAAAAAGAGATGCAGAAGCCAGAAGGTACTGCCGATGTACTTGAGGAGAACATACGTATGTTATATCCACTCTTACGATCCGTTCGTTTCGGAAAATATCATGTTTTCGGAAAATATTTTCCGGTGTTCGATCGAAACCTAAACTTTGAGTGGCGTTCGTTAGCTAATTTAATTATTTGGGAAAAAATATCAAAAATTGAATTTTAATATTTTTAATTGACCAAAAATTTAGTTTTATTTTTTATATTTTTTAAATGAATTTTTAATTATTAGTTTTTTTAAAAAAATCGAAATTTTTATTCTTTTTCTTTTTTTCTTTTCTTTTTTTCCTTTTTCTTTTCCTTCCTCCTCCTCCTTCCTCCGCCGATGCATGCCTGACGATGGCCGGCTACTCGGCGGCTGACCAAGACCCAACGCTAGATCTGGCAAGCTTGAGGCTCGGCCAATCTCGCCAAAGCCCGACGAACCTCTAGCAAGCTTGGGCGAGGCCCGAGCCCCACCCAGCTCGCCGGATCTGGCGAGGCCCGAGCTTCGCCCCAAGCCGGCGAGAGCTCCGCCTCGCTCGATCTGGTGAGGCCCCAGCTCAGCTTCGCCAGATTGGGCTAGGCAAAGCCTTGCCGGCCTAGGGCGAGGCTCGAGCTGGCTTGCGAACGAGGGGATGTTCCACCGCTGCTGATCGTCGATGTCGAAGGAGGAGGAGGACGAGATCAGAAACCCAGGGCTTCATGAGGGCGGAGATCCAGCACCATCGGATGAGGGGATGCTCCACCGCTGCTGATCGTCGGTGTCGAAGGAGGAGGAGATGAGATCAGAAACCCTAGGTTTCGTGAGAAAGAGGGCAAAAATGAGTAAGGAAAGAAGCAACACAACAGAAGATTGCGCGAGAGCGCGTGCATAAGGATGGGAAAATGATTTCCTCTTTTCAAAAGAGGAAATCATTTTCCACAATCTGATGGGGAGATTTTCCATTGACCGGAAAACATTTTCTTTGACCATCTATTTTCCGCCATCCGAACACAGGAAATTCCGGAAAATGTTTTCCCGAAAATTGTTTTCCGCGAAACAAACGGACCCTTAAAGCTTGAAAATTCGATGGAGGATGGTGATGGATGTCGCATTTAACCAAATCTAGAGAAACTGATTTTTAACAAGATGCTGGAGTTGCATTACGTTGCATTCATACTACTTTTTTTGTATTAAGGGCCCGTTTGGTTCGGTTTTGGGGAAATGCCTTTGGGAGAATGCAAATATCTTTGAGGTAAATGGGTTTTCCGAAATGCTAGACTGTTTGGTAAGCTATAACTGAAAAGTGCTTTAAAAAAATGCAAGACTGTTTGGTAAACATATATTTGAAAAGCCCTTTAATGTAACCAAATTAAGTTTTTTAGTTTTAGTATTTTTAAAATTGCAAAAAAGAAACAATGACTATATAACCTTTTACATTTTCATGTTGAGAGTAATGTAAAAGATATATATTAGTAAATTTATTTAAAAATTATATTAAAAGAATTTGATTATAGATTAGATGCAAAGCTCAATTTTTGGCCTAGGATTTTTTAGGTTTGTTTTCAACTTTGAATAATTTTTTTAATTATTGTAGTATTAATCATCTTCGTTAATTAATGATCATTCTAGTGTATTGATAAAAAGTTGGGCTATTGATTGTCAAAAGATAAAAATGACAACAAAAAAAGGCGAACCCAACATTTGCAAAGAGTTTTTATTATTTTTTTAAAATATAAAAATAAAATCCGATGAAACTCCGTCACCAATCAACGGCGGTTGGGGTGTGGGGAAGATGATCGGTTTAAAAAAGAAAAAAAGAAAAAGAAGTCAACGGATGAATAGCAGAGGTGGACTTGCATTTCCGAAATGCTGAAAGCCTAAAGCAGGTGGTGACCTGCTTTGGGCTTTCAGCATTTCAAAGGCCAGCATTTGGCCAAGGACACCTCCAAATGTTGAACCAAACACCTAAATTTTTTCCCAAAGGACTTTCGGGGCTGAAAGCCCCTTGGAAATGCTGAACCAAACAGGGAATGCGAAGCATCTTTGTGATATAGGAAGCTCTCTGAAATTTTGCTCAGGCATTCAAGTTTTTCACTTTCATCTTCAGGGGAGCTCCCTGTGGTTAAGAGAGCCCCTCCAAATATTGGAGGACGCCGCTCAGCGCTCGCTTAGGGTGAACACAGGGTAGCGGTACTCTCTCATAAAAGGTGGAAGAAAAGGATAGTCCATGCTCACCACATGGCAGCACGATTCTAGCAGATGACCCAATTGGGATTTTTTCGAGCGGATCCCTGTCAAACGTGTCTCTTCTTTCAACTCAGGACTTCCAACAGTCTTCCATGCTCGAGCATCTATTTCCAAGGATTCTGTTTATAAGCATCAGGTGTTTTCGCTATTTTTAGACGAAGGTATAAATAACTCCAAACAAAGTCTCCTGTGGTTTATGTTCCTGCAACTCTAGAGTCATCTGTGGGCCGATCGTTTGGCGCTCGGTTTTTGCCACAGCCTTTCCGGGGTCGTAGCAGCTCAAAGGCAAATAATCAACCAGGTTATTTGAATATGTCGAAACATATAAATACAAATTTGCGAGTGTTGAAACCGCTTTTACCTCTTCTTTTGTTCCCTGCTAAGGTCCGCAATGCCTTTCTCGTGCCCGATGTGGGAGTCCATTTCACTGTTTCTCTTCCCCTGAAAAAACCAAACAAACATTGAAACAGGATAGAAAGCTGTACACGGGATGGTACTGATATTTTTTAATAGCATAGTGGTGGCATAGGAACGTTCCGGTTTCTGTACTCTTACTGATCAAAGAACAGAACCATCACGACCGCCTTGCCTTCTTTACTGCCTAGTGCCTGGTATTCTCCATATTGGACAAGTGACAAGGACTCAAAATGGGCAAAAAGATTTGGGTGAGGCAGTCCATGGTCTGGCGTGGGCCGGTATGGCATTAAAGCATGAAGAAGTAAGGATGCTCGAAGCCTAATCTGTGTGCCAGGATAAGGTCGATATGAAGCTAACCAGGCCCTAGCACGCGCTTGAAAGAGAGAAAGAGATATGGAGGGCAGAAAGCATTACTAGTTGAGGTTAACATTCGTGTGTTATCTCCACTTTAAGAGCTTGAAAAATTGGATGGAGGACGGCAATGGACGTCACATTTAACCAAGTCTAGAGAAGCTGATTTTTAACAAGATTCTGGAGTTGCATCACGTTGAGTACTAAATGTGAAGCATCTTTGTGATGAAGGAAGCTGCCTGAAATTTTGCTCGGGCATCCGACTGTTTCGTTTTCGTTTCTAGGAGAGCTCCCTGGGGTTAAGAGGGCCCCTCCAAATATAGAAGTACGCCGCTCGCTTACAGTGCACACACGGAAGCGGTACTCTCTCATAAAAGGTGAAAAAAAAAAAAATAGTCTTCTCCGTGCTCACCACGTGGCCGCAGGATTCTAGCAAATGACTCGATTGGGATTTATTCAAGTGGATCCTTGTCAAACGTGTTTCCTCTCCTTTCAACTTAGGACTTCCATCGGTCCTCATGGTGGCGCATCTATTTTCTAGGATTGTAATTATCTGCATCAGGTATCTTTGCCACTTTTAGACGAAGGTACAACTCCAACCAAAGTCTCTTCTGTGGTTTATGCTCATGCAACTCCAGAGTCATCCGTTGGCCGAACGTTGGCCAATCTTCGGCGCTCAGCACTTTCCCTGGTCGTAGCTTGAAGGCAAAAAGGTTACTTAAATATGCATGTCAAAGCCACATAAATCAAAATTTGCAGAATACAAGTGTTGAAATCGCTTTCACCACTTCCTAAGTATTGTTCTTACCTATCCTGTTATGCCATGCACATGCTTCTTAACTCTTTTTTAGGAGCTCCCCCAGTTGAAGAAGCTCCTCCAAAAATTGGCGTATGCCACTAATTGTGACGAGCACACGGTATTCTTTAGTAAAAGGCGAAAGAATAGTTCGCTCTGTGCTCACCACATGGCTGCGTAACTCTATCACTGCGCCAACCTCGTGTTTTTGTGACTGGTCCTGTTGCCATGTTCTTTCCTCTTTTCCCATGTGGGACTTAGAACTGCTCGTCCTGGTACCGCTGGTGGAATCATTTAAGAATATTGGAGGGGAGCATTTCATCCGTTTTTTACTTGAATCAGCACCTATTGAGTCCTTTGGTTTCTCAAATGGGAGCTAAGATCAGAAACCGTGGTGGTGAATTGACCGGATCATATTGACAGGGAGTATAGGAAACAAAATGGCAGTCCCCATTTGCTGTCTCAAATGAGTTTTGTATAATGCAGAAAACACACCTGTCTTACAGACCCAAGATAAATCCTCCACTTTCAGAGAAGAGATGAGTGTAGTATGAAACTGTCGAATCTAACAGTGGGCAGCCAGGCAAGTTTGTGCAGCCATTAGATCGGCAGAAGGAAACTCAGTTTCCAGTTGAACGGTTGAGATTTGTGAGAAACTTAAAGAACTAGGAAAATCAACTGAATTGTTGGGAAAAAAAGAAGAGGAGGACTTGTTGCTCTTATCCAGAACGTCCTCCTTCAATAAATTTCAGACAAAAGTTGTCCAAAGACGCTGCAGGACATTGAAATATCTGAAACAGAAAGCAAACTTGACAGCTCCAGTCCATTCTCAAGTTTTTGTGAAGTGTCCATATCCATGGTGTAAAGATGTAACTCAGCCAGCACATACTCAAACAAGATTTGCATCATTTGGAAGGTGAAACAACATTTGCTGTCTCACGAACTACCACAAGGAAAGAAGAATGTGCGCCGCACCGCCGACACTACATTATTGGCCTTACGGGACATTTGAATATTTACAGACATGCAACTGATTTTACCTTGCTAACTGGCCTGGTTATACCCTAATCATCTTAGAATCTCCCTTAAGCAATTTCAATTTCCATGAGATCATGAATATCAATGAGTAAAGATCCTTCCCTGCCTTCTGTTGCAATTTTCCTTGTTGCACATTGACAGATTAAACATGTGGCTGAAATCTGCTGTTCCCCTTGATGAGATTTCGGTTCACACTTGACTCTGCTGAATACATCAGACTTTGCTGGACACTTTTTGGAAATTGGAATGTTTATGCAACTCCCATGGCGCAGAACTTGACAATCTTATAAAATGCCAGCTCCAGCCAACCCCAGAAATGAAAGCCTGTAATCGACTTATCTATAGGATGATGGTACAAGTGATGTGATTGAACACTCAAAATATGGCTCTGACACTGAAAATGATTGAGGACATCTTTCCTCACCAAACTATTGTTTCTAGCTGCTATGCATCCAATTCTTTCAATGCAGAAGATGTGAGAAAAGTCCAGGAACTTCAAGGCTCAATTCTGTGAAGATGTTGATGAGGATCTTTGGGAAAATTCGGTTGGGTCAGGTTAGATTATATTTGTGGTGAGGATCTTTGGGAAAAATCGGTCGGGTCAGCTAGGTTTATATTTGTGGTGGGTGGGTTTGAAAAGGAGCCATGAATTTGTGGAACAGAACCACTTGGCACAAAATTACCTGAGAAAACCAGGCAAAACACCAGTCTTTTGGATTCCTCGTTTCAGTAACGATGTTTGCTTGGGTTCCTACAGCAACAACCAAAGTAAACAAACTGATAATGGTGGAGGTACGCTTGGGAAAGAATATTCATTTCGACTGTGCTTGGGTGGGGTTCGCCAGGCAAGGGCAATAGTGCAACACCCGAGCGACGCGCGAGAGGCCCAGTAGCAAGCTACTGCAACGGCCTCTCCCCCTCGAAAAATTAATTTAATATCATGTGGACCGATGGCCCACGTATCAGATATTAAACTGATAAGAACAGATACTACACTTGATCTTAGCCAAAAGGCCGAGAAAGGTATGCTTAACCTGGTCGCCTGGCCTCCTCTTTTGTCCCCAGCTCTGGTCCATGTTTCCTTTCTCATGCCTGATGTGGGACTCCATTTCACTGTTTCTCTTCCCATGAAAAAATAAGAACAATAGCAGACTTAGAAGACTCATGTAAACCTTCAGTGGAGTTGAGATGTGAGGATTGAAACGGATATGGCGGCATATACCAACTTTGGTCGAAAGTTCAAATCTCATCCTTATAAAGAAACTAAGAAAGTTTCTGCAGTCACTTGGCTTGGCTTAGAGAAAGAGAAAGCGATTGATCTGTGTTGTTTGTTAGTTGGTCGAGATTGAACACCAATCCATCTACTTATGATGAGGCAGAGAGCAAGTGAAAACTCGAAAACTAGAAACGCAAGGCTTGATGCGAAGCAAGAATTCACTGTCCTATCACTCTCGCTCTTTCGTTGTTACCCATGCGAGAGCATGACTCTATATATGAATAAGTAAGCCCGTTAAAATGAACTGGAGTCTGTTCATTCTTTTCCATTGGGACAGCAGTTGCATGAAACAATTGGTTCATTTGTTCTGCATTTTGAAGCCTCAACTGGTCCAATGATAATGATGATTTGAAACTAACAACCAATTTGTTGAGCCTGAATATTACAAGGATTACAAGTGCACAGTCATGGTTCTCTGGTGAAAGGCGAAAGGACATGAAGATAGTCACATATTTCTTTTCCTCTGAGCCCGACATTGCTACAGGTGTTGGCTACTTTTTTCAGAGAGGAAAGACTCCATAAATATGCTCTTTGGGGTTTTAAGCTCTTACAAGCTCCAAGATAGTCACATATAAACCTGTTAGTCAAGAGGGTATCATTTGGCGATCGGCATTGCAGTGCTGCGGTTCTAATGCGACATGGTCGCCTGAACAATGGTAAAGACTTGGGACTAATTCAACAGCAGGGCAGTTGACTTAAGAAGTTGAATTCATAATTTGAAAGCTTGGAATGACTAGTGAGCATGCTGGTATGTCGGGATGGAATCATTTGAATAGCTAAGTACAGCCAGTTCAATATCTGATGCTAATGGCCTCAATTCGGAATTCAAAGTGAATGGAAATAGTCCGGCGGCACAGGTCCTTCCTGCTCCACGACAGACAGCAAAACATACCCACCCTTTCCAAGAAGAAGAAATCAGGATCCGTCCGCAGCCAGTTCGGCTTCAGGAGAGGGTTCCTAGGAATCGATTGACAGAACCTGCATTGCTACAAAGTCAATTTTAACTCTATTTTAGGAGCTCCTCAGTTAAGGAACCCCTCCAAAAATTGGAGTATGCCAGTGGTCGTGGCGAGCACACGGTATTCTTTAGTAAAAGGCGAAATGGCGAATAGTTCGCTCTGTGCTCACCACATGGCTGCGTGATTTTACCAGGGAAACGACCTCGTGTTTTTGTGACTGATCTTGTTCCCATTTCTCGACTCTTTTTCCATGTGGGACTTGGAACCGTTCATGCTGCTACCACTAGTGGAATCATCTTTGAATATTGGAGTGGAGCATTTTATCCATTTTTTCTATCAGCACCTATCGCAGGTGGAATCATCTTAGAATCTTCCTCAAGCTGTTTCCATTTCCATGAGATCATGAATATCAATGAGTAAAGATCCTTCCGTGCCTTCTGTTTCAATTTTCCTTGTTGCACATTGACAGAGTAAAAATGTGGCCGAAATCTCTTGTTCCCCTCTGTTGAAAGAGAGAGTATTCTATGTATTATATTCTCTTAATCAAAAAATGATTACAAGAATACATACAATATATATGAGTAACCCTCTCAACATAAGATTAACTATTGACTATTTTACCATTATTATTATTTCCTAACACTCCCCGTCAAGTTGGGATGTAGATATCAAACAATCCCAATTTGTTACATAAAAAATTCACTATATTTCCTCGTAAAGACTTGGTAAAAATATCTGCAAGCTGATCCTCCGTTCTTGTATGTTGAAGAGTGATATCTCCTTTCTGAACTTTTTCTTGTATAAAGTGATAATCAACCTCAATATGCTTGGTTCGCTCATGGAAGATGGAATTGTTTGCAATATGAATAGTTGATCGATTGTCACAATATAATATCGATGGTTCTGATGTTGACATCCCAATTTCTGACAATAACATCCTCAGCCAGAGCAATTCACCAGTCACATGTGCTATTGCTCTATATTCTGCTTCTGCACTTGATTGATAAACTACATGTTGTTTCTTACTCTTCCAAGCAACTAAATTATCTCCAAGAAATACACAATAACCCGATGTAGATCTTCTACTAGTAGAACATCCAGCCCAATCCGCATCAGAAAAACCTATGGTAGTCAGGTGGCCATTATTCTTGAAAATTAGTCCTTTACTTAGTGCTCCTTTCAAGTATTTGATAATTCGAAGCACAGCATCCTAATGAGTAGTCCGAGGAGAACCCATGAATTGGCTTACAACACTAACAACAAAAGATATATCAAGTCTCGTGACGGTAAGATAATTCAACTTACCAACTACTCTCCGATATTTCATTGGGTCATGTAAGAATTCTCCATCTTCTACATTAAGTTTCACGTTGGGTTCCATAGGAGTATGAACCGGTTTTGCTCCAACAAGTCCAACCTCATCAAGAATGTCAAGAACATATTTTCTCTGAGTTAAATTTATACATGTATGCGAGTAGGCAACCTCAATACCTAGGAAATATCGCAAACGTCCCATATCCTTAGTACTAAACTGTGTATGTAGAAATTGTTTGAATCGTTGAATACCATCTGAATCACTGGCAGTAATGATAATATCATCCACATATACCACTAGAAGAATACAACCATCTGATGAGACAAAACTGAAGACTGAATGGTCTACTTAACAACGCTTTAATCCAAACTTGATAACAGCATCACTAAACTTACCAAACCAAGCATGAGGAGATTGCTTGAGTCCATACAATGCCTTATGTAAATGGCATACCAGATTCTCCCCCTGAGCAACAAATCCAAATGGTTGCCCCATATACACAACTTTAGCCAAATCACCATGTAGGAACGCATTTTTGATGTCTAATTGATGAAGAAACCATCCAAAATGCGCTGCTAGAGAAATGAAGACACAAACAGATAGAATTTTGGCTACAGGAGAAAAAGTGTCATCATAATCAACACCATATGTTTGAGTATATCCTTTAGCAACCAACCATGCCTTTAATCAATCTACGGTGCCATCAAGGTGGACCTTAACCGTGAAAACCCAACGACAACCAACAGGTTACTTTCCCACAAGAAGGGTAGCAAGCTTCCAAGTGCGATTCTCAATGAGTGCTTTCATTTCATCCTCCATGGCTTGTCTCCAACCAGGATGAGCAAGAGCTTTAGTAACACTGCTAGGCACAGAAATAGAGGACAAGGACGAGACAAAAGTAGAGAAGGTAGGAGATAAACGATCATAAGACAAAAAGTTGCTAATAGGATGACAAGTACGAAGACAATTGGACAAACCAAAATAAAGTGTATAACGATCCACAGGACGCCCAACACAAGATCGTGTACCTTTTCGAGTAGCAATGAGTTGATCAGGATCAGGATCAGGGGATGGCACAGCAACCGATGAGGGATCAGATGAATCGGGTGATGGTCGTACTTCTGTAATGGGAGCTGTTCCTCGTCTATGGTAAGTTTGATTAGCAAACTGAAATCCTGTTGACGATACTAGAGGAAGTGAGATTGGTGGAGGAATTGGTAAGACACCCTTGTCATTGTCAGGAGACACTGTAGAGACTGTTTGAGTACTATAGTATGGCTGGTCCTCAAAAAATGTCACATATGTTGATACAAACACTCAGTGACTAGTAGGATTGTAACATTTATAGCCCTTCTGAGTTCGAGAGTACCCAACAAAGACACGTTTGTCAGCACGATGAGCCAACTTATCAAGACCTAGAGTCAGAGAATGGACGAAATAAACACATCCAAAGACACGTAGGGGTAATGCAAAGGGAGGACAATTTAGATGTAAAATAGAGAAAGGTGTCTCCCTCTGAAGAATGGAAGTTGGAAGCCAATTAATTAAGAAGCAGGCTGTAAGAATAGCATGGCCCCAAAATGTTTTTGGAAGATGCATGTGAAACATAAGACAACGAGCAACGTCAAGAAGATGACGATTTTTACGTTCAGCTACACCATTTCGTTGTGGTGTATATGAACAGGAAGTTTGATGAATAATGCCATGGGAATCAAGAAACTGTTGAAAACCAGAGGCAACGACAAGATACTATTTGGCATTATTGGACCGTAGAGTTTTCACAGAAGTATTATATTGATTCAAAACCTCAAAATAGAATTGACAAAAGTAATGAAAAATCTCAGTACAATCTTTTATTAAGAACAACCAAGTCATTTGGGAAAAATCATCCACAAATGTAACAAAGTACCGGAAACTAGATGTATCAGAAACACGGGACGAACCCCATATATCTGAATGAACCAACTCAAAGGGACTAGACACACGACTCTGAAAGCGAGAAGGAAAAGAGACTCTATGATGTTTTCCAAACTGACAAGCTTCACACTCAAAAGTACTCACAAACTCAGACTCTGGAAACAATCGTCGAAGAATGTTTGGCGGTGGATGACCAGCACGACAATGCATCCGATAGACATCAGTGGATGTGTGCTTCATAGCTGTTGCAGCTATCACCTTCTTGTCTATATAGTATAGGCCATTTGATTCATGTCCCCCACCAATCATCTGTCCAATCCTCAGATCCTGAAAAACACAATGAGAAGCAAAAAATGTTACAGAACAATTTAGTTCTTTAGTTAATGAACTAACATAAATCAAATTATATGGAGATTTGAGATGAAAGACAGATGATAAAGAAAGGGAGGAACTCAAATGGGCATCTCCAATGCCAGTAACTTGGGAAATTGAACCATCGGCTAATGTAACAGAGTTGGACACCCCAAGAGATGTGTAATGTAACGAAGACAACAATTTAGAGTTACCAGCTATATGATGAGTACCTTCAGAATCTATAACCCAGGAGTCTGACACTGTAGAAAGTAAACAAGATGAATTACCTTTTGAGCTATGTGCTAGAGTTGCAGTGGGAGCTGAAGTTCTGGTCATCTGTTGGGAGCGAATCCAAGCCTCATATTATGCACGTGTCAATGTAACCGAATCTTTTGTATTCTGCACATTAGTAGGATCTGATTAAACTGGTGAAGAAGAATCTCCACTTCAGCAAATGCAGCAACTGTGGGTCGAAGCTCTGGATGAAGTGTGTAGCATTAAGCTTCAGTATGTCTAGCCCTCCGACAATGGTTACAATATCGAGAGCCACGGCTACCAATAATTCTATCATGACCACCACGACTTCCACTCTGAATAAACCCACGTCCATGACCCCGATAACCACAACCACGAGCTCCACGTCCACTAGAGCCATGAGAAATCATGGCACTTGTCTCTAAAGTTGTAGTGGAGTTATTGTCAGTAGGTGTCGAGCGTAAGGCTCGGGAGAAAACCTCATCAACTGTAGGAAGGGAGCTTTCGAACGTAATCTACTAACTAAGGGAGGAATATTCAGGCCCTGGTGCTTTAAGAAAATGGTTGCAATATCGAGGGCCACGGCTACCAATAATTCTATCACGACCACCATGACTTCCACTCTGAATAAACCCACGTCCATGACCCCGATAACCACAACCACGAGCTCCACGTCCACTAGAGCCATGAGAAATCATGGCACTTGTCTCTAAAGTTGTAGTGGAGATCTTGTTAGTAGGTGTCGAGCGTAAGGCTCGGGAGAAAACCTCATCAACTGTAGGAAGGAAGCTTTCGGATGTAATCTGCTGACGAATGGAGGAATATTCAGGCCCTGGTGCTTTAAGAAATAGTATCACTCGAAGATCCTCCTAGCGTTTGACTAATACATTCGGATCATTGGAAGCTGGAAGATAAGCATCTAGCTATCGGCAAAGTGTAGTGAAACGAGCATAATATTCAGATAGAGACTGATCTCCAAGCTGAAGATCAAACAAGGCCTCCCATGTGTCACACACTCGTGTCATATTATTTTGGCCAGAATAAAGTAGAGCACATTTATCACAAACTTCCTTAGCAGAATTACATTGAATGAAGTGAGGGCTAATCTTCGAATCCATACTATTCCATAACAGTGTACGGATCATTGTATCTCCGGCAATCCAATCATCTACTTTACTCTTATCCGAGGGAAGTGTAGATGTAAGATAATCATGTTGTCTAGTTGCAGTAAGATAAACTTGTACAACTTTAGACCATGATGGATAGTTAGTGCCATCCAACTTGACAGATGTCAATTGGAAATGCGTCAAACTAGTAGATGATGTAGAAGCCATCAGTACTAACTCCACTGAACTCCAATAATGCAATTAGCCAGACAGGTTGAACACAAGAATCGACCGAACCCAATAAGAATGACACAATAATCAAGCACTTAACTCCAGTTGTGCAATCAGCCACAGAACAACAAACAGAAATAAGGGTTCAATCGGTCCACCACTGAGTCAGTATACTTCACTGAGAGGCCATAAAATCATACCAACCAGCACTTCAAAGATGACCGGAAACCATCCAACACTTGAAAGATTACTATGCGCATACCAACTAGCACTTCAAGAAGCGATATACTTCAATGAGAATCCATATAAGTATACTAGAAAAAAATTCCGATGCCCTCAGTTCGGGTCGATTTTTTTTTTTCGATTTTTTTTTGGGGTTCGGGGTGAAACCCTTGCAGAACCGAAGGCTTCCAAAATCCTCAGGATATATGAAAAACACAAAATCTAGATCACAAGACAAACAAAGACCAAATCGTGCAATCAGTCTTCAATCCTGTCATTAAGAAAGAAGACTGAACACATACCGATTTTGCTTAATGGGCTTCAGTGGTTGACGTTGGGCAATAGTTTTGTCCAGATCTGTAGGACAGGCACTGACGGGAGGTAGCAGGTGACAACGACTACGTTGGTGAGGGATGGCTACGGTGAGGGACGGATCTGGGTCCGGAGTTCAGACCTTAGAAAACCAATGGACAGATCTGGATCTGGGGACGATGACTGAACGACGATGTGGGCGTTCTTTCTGCTTTGCTGTCTAGAAGAGAAGCATGATGCAGCGGCGGCGGCAGAGGATCTGGATCTAACGACGGCCTCCACCGCCGAGCTATGGTGGTGGTGGGGTTGAAGTTTCTTTTTTTTTTTTTTTTTATAACCGTGCTCTGAGACCATGTTGAAATAGAGTATTCTATGTATTGTATTCTCTTAATCAAAAAAGGAATACATACAATATATATATGAGTAACCCTCTCAACATAAGATTAACTATCGACTATTTTACCCTTATTATTATTTCCTAACACCCTCGATGAGATTTCGATTCACACTTGACTCTCGGCTAAATAGCTTGGACTTTGTTGGACGTTTTGACATTAGAATGTTTACGCAATTCCCTAGGCGCAGAACTTGACGATCTTATAAAATGCCAACTCCCACCAACACTAGAAACTAAGAGTCTATAATTGACTTGTCTATAGGATCATGGCGCGAGTGACAAGAGTGAATACTCAAAATATGGCTCAGACACTAAAAATTATCAAGGACATCTTTCCTCACCAAAGTATCATTTCTAGCTGCTATGCATCCAAATCTTTCAATGCACAAGATGAGGGAGAAGTCCAGGAACTTCAAGGCTCACTTGGGTAGAAAGGCAATTGATCTGCGTATTGTTTGTTAGTTGGTAGCGATTGAACACCAATCCATCTAACTCACGATGAGGCAGAGAACAGGGGGAAAGCTCGCTGTTACCCATGCGGGAAAGTCCAAGAGATGATAAAATACCCGTAAAGCCGATTAAACTGAACCTGAGTTGGTTCCTTTAATGGCTCCATGTGTTTTGCATTTTGAAGCCTAATCTAGTCCATTGATAAGTTGGTTTGAAGCTAACACTCCAATTTTTGAGCCTGAGAGTTACAAGGATTGTGTTACGGACCAATCATTAGGGATCGAGATTGTGCGACGACTTAGGCTTCCTTGGATTGTGGGAGCACCTAAGCTAAGCCTATCTTGGGATCGCTCACTCACTAGCATTGTAGAGAGAGAGAAAATTCTAGAGAGAAAAGCTCCGGAAGAAAGGAACTTTAGATTATTGAATGGTTGGATTGATACAATGAGGGAAAGCACCCCAATTCTTATACTAGTGGTCTCTTGCTACAACCATTGATCAACTTTTAATTCGGCGCATGAGATCATATCTCCCAACCTACCAACTACCAACAAATATACTGAGAGACCTCGGTGCAACTACCATTTCGCCCGTCCTTGTGAATGTTCCGGAATCTCTAGTGGAAACCCTAGACAAGCTTGGGAGGTCTTCCTCGATCATGCACGACCCCTTGGCCATGCGAATTGCAAGACTGTTCTTTAGTGAACATATGGAGATAGGTTACGTTTGGTCATCGAAATTTCTAATTATGATAAGATTGGATAAGATGGGATATAAAATGTATAAAACTCACCAATTCTACCGTATCATATCCATTGTCTAGTGAATCATAGTAATGAAGTAGGATATTTTCATATCTTAATTTGTCCATTGTTTGGTAGGAGCAACATATTGTTGTATATGAATATGATAATGTACAAACGGAAATTGTAAGAATCTCACGTGATTTACTACTAAAGGAAATACAAATGCATAAATAGAGATAATCTACATCAATTAATTTATAACTATCGCATTATCTAAATTAAATAACAAAGGAGCTCATTGAAGCATTCCAAAGCCACAAGTTTGACTATGAGAAGAAATGTAAACAGGCATAGCAACATTAACTAGGCAAATTAGCCAGCAAATGCCAAATCTAGTGAAAGGGAGAAAACATTATGATTTACGTTTGCGATTCTAAAAATCAGAGTATTTTGACTCTCTCACCATTTTCGTGAAACTTCAACGTAAACCATAGAGTTGTGGAGGAGAATGAGTTTTGAATCTCTTGCTGCTTTTGTGTATTGGTTACATGAACGAGAGAGTTATGGAGTGGAGGAGGCTTTGACTCTCTCGTTGTTTCCATGAAGGTTCGACGGGACTAAAGAACTATGGAGAAGTCGTGAAGTCTCAACACGAAACAAAAATAAAGGTAGAGAAGGAGACAGAGCAAGTTTCATATATATATATCATTGCCCCTCCTTCTTTGAGAATTAGAAATATGCTTTCAAATTTGAATTTGTTCAATTAAAAATTGAGTTCTTCTGCTTCATTTTAAATTACTTATTATTTATTATATGTCATCTCTTCTTTTATTCCTTAATAAACTATACTAATATACCTCGAGTCTCAAATATGCAATAAATATAGATGCTATGTATACATACATACAATATATATATACTAGAAAGAAATTCAAATATATGAATATAAATAGGAATAAATAAAAGTAAGTATTATTATATTTTTTCAATTTAGTATTTAATATTAGAATTCAAATTTTATTTTATTTTATATTTAATAATTATTTTAACTTTATTAAATTAAGAAATTTTTATTTGAAAAAAATAACTTTTATACTTTGAATATTGGAAATCATATCCACCTCCTATGGGATATTTATATTTAGGCTATATCCCCATTATATTCAACTTTGTCATATTTTGAATAGGAATCGACTCAAGATAGGACAAATTTATTGATATCCCAATTTTTATTCTAGCTACCAAACATAACCATAGTAGACTTGTTAAAGAGGTTGATCAGGTCAAAAATAGTCTAACCCATTTTATCGGTGTTAGCCCATTTATATGCAATACAAATTAGTGACCCATATTATCTCTTATCTTCACCAAAAAAAAAAATTAGTGACCCATACCCAACTTAGCCATATAGCTAAAACACTTTTATATTTAACCCATTATAAGAAAACTCATACCAGACTGAGATCAAAGTGTGGAGCAAGCGAGCATGAGATCAAGTGAAGGTAAGAGAGGGTGAAGAAAGAGTAATAGAAGCGGGTTAGATTTAAGTAAGTTATAAACCTATTTAATACCCATATTATATTGGGTTCTACCATTCTAAATCCATTTCATTTACCGAATATAATTAACTTATATAATAACTCAAGCCACATATATGAGTTAGAAAATGGGTTTATGACCCATTTTGATAAGTTTATAAAAGTCACATATTTCTCCTCTTACCAGCGCCGACATTGCCACAGGTGTTTGCTACTCTTCAGCAAGGGAAAACTTCATAAATAGTCTGTCTAGGTTTCCAAGCTCACAGTGACAATGTTGGGGTTCCAACGCTGTCAAAGGAGGTTGCTTGAACAATGATTAAGACTCGAGACTAATTTAACAGCAGGGCAATGCACTCAAGAAACTGATTTCGTAAATACTACTACTTTGGAATGACTTACGAGCATATGCTAGTATCTCAGGTGGAATCATCTGCATTGCTAAGTTCAGCTAGTTCAATATATGATGCCAATGCTAATTAGCCTCATTCGGAATTCAAAGCAACAGGAGCCATTAATTGTGACATCATATTTTTTAGGGGCGACACTAAAGTCATTTGGACTCTTTAATTATAGGAGCTCCCTCAACTGAGGAAGCCTCTCCAAAAATAGGCGTATGCCATTGATGGTGGTGAGCACAGGGTATTCTTTAGTAAAAGACGAAATAATAGTTCGTTCTGGGCTCACCACATGGCTCCGTGACTCTTCCTTGTGGTAGACCTCATCATTTGTGACTGGCCTAGCTGCCCGTCTTCTTGCCCTTCATCCTATATGGGACGTTTCATATGAAGGAACTTGGGTGGGGGGGCATCCTCTGGTCTTTTCATTAATTGAATTTCTATTGAATCATCAACTTAGAAGCGGACTTACTATGAAGGAACGAGCATGAGTGGTGCGGGGCCGAGGACTGCATCCCCGTCCGTTGCGAATGACAGGGCGGCCCCCCGTGAGAAAATCATTTTCATCAATTCTTCATTAAAACAAATTTATGTCGATCTTCATAACAACACATATTTAAAAACAGACATTATTATAATATCATGTACTTATAGAATGTATAGAATGATTGAGGAAATGTCAACTCAATTCATTCACAAAAAATTTATAAGATTGGACTAGACTTGGGTCGGGTGCGCCAGGCAAGGACAGTAGTGCAACGCCCAAGCGACGCTCGAGAGGCCCAGTAGCAAGCTACTGCAATGGCCTCTCCCCCTAAATAAATTAATTTAATATCGTGTGGACCGATGGCCCACGTATCAGATATTAAACTGATAAGAACAGATACTACACTTGATCTTAGCCAAAAGGCCGAGAAAGGTATGCTTTGTTCAGTCGCCTCGCCTCCTATTTTGTTCCCTATTCTGCTCCGTGATTCCTTGCTCATGCCCGAGGTGGGACTCCTAGTGTTCTCTTCGCAAGAAAGAAGCAAACGGACATTTGAAAAACGATAGAAAGCTGCACGCGGGATGGCACTGACATTTTTTAATAGCTAGTGGTGGCATCGGAGCGGTCCAGTTTCTGAACTCTACTGATCGAGGCGCAGAACCATCAAGACCGCCTTGCCTGCTTTGCTGCCTAGTGCCTGGTATTCTCCATAAGGACAAGTGACGAGGACTCGAAGTGGGCAAAAAGATATGGGTGAGGCAGTCCACGGTCTGGCGTGCGCCGGTATGGCGTTAAACCATGAAGAAGTAAGGATGCTTGACGCCTGAAATGGGTGCCGCAATAAATTCGATTTGAAGAATCAGGCCCCTAGTGCGCGCCCGAGAGACAAAAAGATGTGGAAGCCATACGTATGTCATCTCCACTCTTAAGATCTTAAGAGCTTAAATTCGATGGAGGACGGTGATGAACGTCGCACTCAACCATATCTAGAGAAACTGATTTTTAACAAGATGCTGGAGTTGCATTAAGTTGCATTCATATTGCTTTGTTTGTACTAAATACGAAGCATCTTTGTGATGTAGGAAGCTATCTAAAATTTTACACAAGCATTCAAGTTTTTTGCTTTCGTCTTTAGGAGAGCTCCCTATGATTAGGGCATGGATGATAATCATTTTATTTCTTTATATCTCTGTTTTTCTGTTCTCCAGAACACAAAACCGTTTAGTAACGCAATTTCATTTTTCTATTTTTGAAATAGATTTCTACTCCAAAAATATATTTGGAGCAGAAATGAGTTTTCTATTTCTAGAACAAAAGTGATAAATGAAAACTCTCCTCTATCATTCATTGTCGTCATCATCCATTGCCCACCCACCGCCCATGGGACATCGGACGCCCACCGCCGATCGCTAGATGCTCGCCCTCGAACACCGAACGCCTGCCACCGATTGTCGGCCCCCAATTGCCGATCGCTACTTGTCACAAGTTGCCCGCACACCGCCCACCCGCCTCCCTCCGTCAATTGTCAATCACTAGTCGCTACCCACCGCCCCTAGCCCCACCCTTCTGCCTCTTGCCGCCAACCGTCGATCGCCCACCACCAATCGCCCACCTCCAGTTGCCCACCGAACGCCTCCCACCACCACTTGGGAGGGAGAAATTTTGTGATATTATCGAATGAATTTCTATTTTAGAAACAAAAATTTTATAAAGTTATCAAACGCGTATTTTTGCTCAGAATCTTCTCTGGAAAATAAAAATAAAATAAAAATCAATTTCTAGTCAAAAATTAATTTATGGTTACCACACCATACGCACCACAGAGCCACTCCAAACATTGAAGGAGGCGGCTCGCTTACGGTGAACACACGGAAGCAGTACTCTCATAAACGGCGGAAGAAAAAAGGAAAAGAATAGTCTGCTCCGTCCTCACCACGCGGCCACACGATTCTTGCAAATGACCCGGTTAGGATTTTTTTCGAGTGGCTCCCTGTCAAACATGTCTCTTATGTTTTCAATATAGGACTCCTAAACGGTCCTCCATGTTAGCGCATCTATTTCCTAGGATTCTGATTATCGGCATCAAGTATTTTTGCTACTTTTTGACTAAGGTATGAATCCAAACAAAGTCTCTTCTGAGGTTCACGCTCTCGCCACTCCAGTCATCTGGGGGCCGACCGTCAGTCGCTCAGCATTTGCCTCGGCCTTTCCACGGTCGTAGCTCAAAGACAAATAATTAGCGAAGTTGCTTGAATATGTCAAAACCATGTTAGCAATATTATGATATTTCATATCTTTTAGAGATATTTAGGATATTTCATCTTATTTCAATATCTATTTTGATTATACATATGATTTCATCTGTCTAAACCCTATAAATAAGCTCTTGTATTCCTCATTACAATATATTAAAATATACATAATTTTATATTCCTCTCTTCCGCATTATTTTCAATTTGATATCAAAGCCTCCTTTCCTTTAGGCAACTTAGTGCACCCGGGATACTTCGCGCACCCAGTGCACCTCATGCACCCAGAAATTTCTTTCTACTTTACACCCGATGCACCTAGTAAAATAAATCCATCTAGCCCTCAACACTCCATGATGGTTGTGTTATGATGTCTCTATGCGTCACCAAGTCGAGATTTTCTTTTTCGCAGAAGTACTTTTCAACACCGCAAAAACACGTCTTCACATGATAACTTTTCCCTCAATGAAGCCTAGCTAATTCCGCTTGTTGTAACCACGCCAGCCGTATTGGCCACGTTTAAGTTACTGTCTCGATAGTAAAGTCAACCGCAAAAGATGCACGTTGCTTGGCTCCAGTACCTCTAATTCTCAATATTTCACATGTTTCAAAAAAGCCACACCATCATCGGACTCATCGCTCTCAACTAGATCGGGAAGTTTCATCATCAATAGCTGCCGGTCGCCACCTCATCCACCACATCTCGACAGTTGGACATTGTTGAGGCTTGCATTCAAACTCAAGTTGATATGTTTCAATTCAACTTGGGTTTTGAGAGGGATGTTAGCGATATTAGGATATTTAGGATATTTCAACTTATTTCAATATCAATTCTGATTGCATATTTAATTTGATTTTCTTTGATTTCTTCTATCTAAACCTATAAATAGACTCTTGTATTACTCGAAATATACAAAATTTTCTATTATTAAAATTTGTATCACTACTTCCTATAATATGTCAAAAACACAGTGCAGGGTTTAATGATTGTGAAGAACACCTAACTCGTTATGACATGTATGGACAATTTTGAACTCAATATTTGAGGAGCTTCCTCAGCTGAAGAAGCTCCTCCAAAAATTGGTGTATGCCACTGGTCATGGCGAGCACGCGGTATTCTTTAGTAAAATGTGAAAGAATAGTTCGCTCTGTGCTCACCAACTAGCAGTCCAAGAGGAAAGCCAACAGCAAGCCACAACCGAGCATGGTAGAGCGGGCGAAGGAGTTGCCCTTGCTACCCTCCAAACGAGCTTCCAACCTGGAGAGATGACGCATGGAGCTCATGGTAGTCGCGGGATGGCCGGAGAAATTGAGGGCTTCAGGCAAGGAGGGGGCGGACGATCTGCAGCTGCTGGGGTGGGTGGAAACCCTAGTTTGAGAATGAACGGCTGGGATGGAAGGAGATCGGACAGCTATTCACTAAGCTACTCACCTGAATCCAACGGTCCACATCAGAGAAGATCAAACAATCCCTATTTGACTGCCAACCCAGCTGAATCAAACAGCCTATATGTGGCCACGACAGCACCCAAGTATAGGGTATCCGAAGGCTCATGAAATGTCACGTCATCCATAAAAACTACTGGGCAAAATTCAATAAATAAGGGTAAATATTGTAAATATTGTAAGCGTCCTCATCATACTATTGACACGTGCTGGAAATTACATGGAAAGCTAGGTGATAAACATAAAAAGGAAAAAGAAATTGCTGCTTACCAGGTTTCGGCACGAAGGACTGATGGGGTGAATCAAATAATTACCCAAGATTAGTATCAAAATATAATGAAGGCATTAAGTCAGCTGACAACAAATGATAAGGCTGCGAGTTTCTCAGGTACTTCTCTATACAAGACAAATTCAATATCAGTTGATGCATGGATAATGATTCAAGTGCCAGTGACCACATAGTTTGCAATGAGCGGTTATTTTCTAGTGTTCAAAAGAGGCCACATTCTTCAGTATCTATACATCTACCTAATGGAAATACCACTTACGTCACCAAAATTGGCACTGTCCACCTTAGTCTAGATGTTATTCTTAAAAATGTCCTATTCATTCCCAATTTCGAGTTTAATCTCTTATCAGTCTCAAAAGCTTGTGAGGTAATTCTTGTCGTGCCATATTCAATTCCAATAATTGCTTCTTTCAGGACCTTTTGACTAGCAGACTGATGGGCTTGGGTAGTGTTGCAGAAGGGCTATATTTTAGATCAATCCTCAACACGACTTTGAATTATTCAATAAAAGCATTTCTTGTAAAGCCATTGCTAGTAATAAAAATCTTATTTTTCATCAACGCTTGGGTCATACCGCACGATTCCCTTATCCTAAATGTCCAATATGTCCATTAGCAAAACAGTCTCAGACAAATTTTCCAGTTAGCACATCTAGATCCACTAGTGTTTTTTCCTTACTTCATATAGATATTTGGGAACCCTACCACACTCCACATCGTGATGGGTCTCAGTTTTTCTTGACCATTGTTGATAATTATACTCGTGCTACTTAGGTTTTTCTTATGCAATCCAAGAGTCAGACTTTTTCAACATTGTCGAATTTTCTATCCCTCATTAAAAATCAATTCGACAAACCTATCCAGAAGATTCGCACTGATAATGGACGTGAGTTCTTTTCTACAGAATGTGACTCTTTCTTGTCTTCTCGAGGAATTTTACATGAGAGTTCATGTAATTATACACCCCAACAAAATGGGATTGTTGAGCGCAAACATTGCCACTCCTTAAAGGTAGCTCGAGCCCTAAAATATCAAGCTTCCATGCCTGAAAATTTTTGGGGTGATTGTGTGGTCATGGTAGCTTATTTAATTAATCACATGCCAACTAGAATTCTCGATGGACGAACTCCCTTTTAATTGCTTTATGGAAAGCAACCAGTAATTGATCATCTTCGAGTTTTTGGATGTTTGTGTTATGCGGCGAATCTGGGCCATCGAAGTAAAATGGATCCTCGTGCTATTCGGTGTATTTTTATGGGATATCCTCCTCTACAAAAAGGCCACCACGTCATGGAGATTTTCTACGGGGCATTTCTTTGTAAGTAGGGATGTTATTTTCAATAAGGATATTTTCCCATTTCAAGAAACTACATCGTTGACCTCAACCTCAAAATCAGATCATCGACCTTTCTTGTCAGAAGAAGATTTAACTATCCAACCTCAGTATGTACTTATTGCACCAAAACAGCATATGCCGGTGACAACAAGTGATTCAAATCGAACCATTGACTCACCAGTTTCTTCACCTGAGAAGGATTCCTCAATAAATTCCTCAGTGACTTCTTCGCCGATGATTCATCAGAGGTTATCTCCCATAATATCATAAGAGACCGGAATTGAACAGCATCGACGTTCTGGACGTCATACTCAACCTCCTACACGGATAAAAGATTATATATGTCCTACGTTGAATTGGTCAGGTACACAGTATCTAATATCTTCTTATGTTTCGTTTAGTAGACTATCACCAAAACACATGTGATGCATTAGTTGAATTTCCAAAGAACATGAACCATCTTCGTACTATGAGGCAGCGTGTGACCCCAAATGGCAGCATGCTATGGAAGCCGAACTAAAGGCCCTCAATGAAAATCACACTTGAGATATCGTTCAATTACCGGCAGGACAAAAACCTATTGGCTGCAAATGGGTTTATAAAATCAAATTTAAGGCAGATGGATCCATTGAGCGATACAAGGCTCGTTTAGTTGCAAAAGGATTCACGCAAAGGGAAGGCTTTGATTATCATGAAACATTCTCTCCCGTGGCCAAAGAAGTCACCATTCGCTCTTTCTTGTCCATTGTTGTTTTTCGCAATTGGCTGTTGCACCAAATGGATGTCCATAATGCTTTCTTACATGGAGATCTGGATGAAGCGATTTACATGGAGCTTCCACAAGGATTACGCAAACAGGGGGAGTCTCGTGTGTGACGTCTTCGCAAATCCCTGTATGGACTCAAACAAGCTTCTAGGCAATGGTATGCCAAGTTCACTGCCGCACTAACCAACGCAAGATTTTAGCATTCCAAACATGATTATGCCCTATTCACATGGACTGAAGGTACTTCATCAATTTATCTCTTAATACATGTTGATGACATTCTTATCATGGGGAATAATGAACTGGCTATTGCAAAATGTAAAAGCTATCTGCATTCTACTTTTCATATCAAATATTTGGGATCTCCTAAGCATTTTCTCGACATTGAGATAGCTTGATCTAACAAAGGAATATCCCTCAACCAAAGAAAGTTCATTCTAGAAATAGTCTCTAAAGCAAGATTGTTAGGATGCAAACCGGCAGTTATCCCAATTGAGCAGAATGCAAAGTTAATGACACATGAATATGATTCGAGCTCATCTTCTTCGATTGAGGATTCATTACTTGAAGATCCATCAGAATATCAACGGCTTGTTGGAAAATTGATTTATCTAATGATGACAAGACCAGATATATGTTATGCTGTGCAAATACTCAGTCAATTCATGCACAAGCCAAAGCAGTCCCATATGAATGTAACCTTGAAAGTGGTGAAATACTTGAAGGGAGGGATGCCCAGGATTTGGTATTTTTCTATCTCGAGATTGCAACATGAAAATGATGGTGTATTGCGATACGGATTATGCCACTTGTCCGATGACGAGAAGGTCCATCACTGGATTTCATATCAAATTGGGAAAGTCTCTTATCTCATGGAAAATAAAGAAGCAATCAACCGTATTACTATCATCAACAGAATCAGAATATCGAGCTATGGCAAAGACTGTTTGCGAAATAATCTATATACAAGGATTGCTTGCAAATCTTGGAGTGCAAGTCGATGGACCCAATGAATTATTTTGCGACAATGATGATGCACTCAAGTTAGCAGCAAATCCAGTCTTTCATGAGAGGACTAAGCATATAGAAGTTGATTGTCATTTCACTAGAGACAAGATTCGAGAAGGGATCATCACGACGAAATGAATGGGAATTGCAAAGCAACCTACAGACGTCTTTACCAAGCCATTGTGCCAAAGACAACATGCATACCTATTGAGCAAGCTAGGTGTTCTCAATATATATAGGCCACCAGCTTGAGGAGAAGTGTTGGAAATATGGTTTGATATATTAGGAGATACCAATCCTGAGTATCAATGATTAAGGTAATTGACTTGGTAAAATAGGAATTAGAATCAATGTAAATTTTCGTTACACTTTACTCATGTATTACAAATAGAGTAGTGAACTTGTACAAATGAATATACATAAATACATAATTGCAGTCTTCCTCTTCATTCCATTTCAATTTCTGTCAAAAATACACATTATTATAATATTATGTATTTACAGATTGATTGAGGATACTATGTCAACTCACTTTATTCACAAAAAAATTTATAAGATTGGACTGGACTTGAGTGGGGTGCGCCAGGCAAGAGCAGTAGTGCAACGCCCAAGCGACGCTCGAGAGGCCCAGTAGCAAGCTACTGCAATGGCCTCTCCCCCTAAATAAATTAATTTAATATCATGTGGACCGATGGCCCACGTATCAGATATTAAACTGATAAGAACAGATACTACACTTGATCTTAGCCAAAAGGCCGAGAAAGGTATGCTTTGTTCAGTCGCCTCGCCTCCTACTTTGTTCCCTATTCTGCTCCGTGATTCCTTGCTCATGCCCGAGGTGGGACTCCTAGTGTTCTCTTCGCAAGAAAGAAGCAAACGGACATTTGAAAAACGATAGAAAGCTGCACGCGGGATGGCACTGACATTTTTTAATAGCTAGTGGTGGCATCGGAGCGGTCCAGTTTCTGAACTCTACTGATCGAGGCGCAGAACCATCAAGACCGCCTTGCCTGCTTTGCTGCCTAGTGCCTGGTATTCTCCATAAGGACAAGTGACGAGGACTCGAAGTGGGCAAAAAGATATGGGTGAGGCAGTCCACGGTCTGGCGTGCGCCGGTATGGCGTTAAACCATGAAGAAGTAAGGATGCTTGACGCCTGAAATGGGTGCCGCAATAAATTCGATTTGAAGAATCAGGCCCCTAGTGCGCGCCCGAGAGACAAAAAGATATGGAAGCCATACGTATGTCATCTCCACTCTTAAGATCTTAAGAGCTTAAATTCGATGGAGGACGGTGATGAACGTCGCACTCAACCATATCTAGAGAAACTGATTTTTAACAAGATGCTGGAGTTGCATTAAGTTGCATTCATATTGCTTTGTTTGTACTAAATACGAAGCATCTTTGTGATGTAGGAAGCTATCTAAAATTTTACACAAGCATTCAAGTTTTTTGCTTTCGTCTTTAGGAGAGCTCCCTATGATTAGGGCATGGATGATAATCATTTTATTTCTTTATATCTCTGTTTTTCTGTTCTCCAGAACACAAAACCGTTTAGTAACGCAATTTCATTTTTCTATTTTTGAAATAGATTTCTACTCCAAAAATAGATTTGGAGCAGAAATGAGTTTTCTATTTCTAGAACAAAAGTGATAAATGAAAACTCTCCTCTATCATTCATTGTCGTCATCATCCATTGCCCACCCACCGCCCATGGGACATCGGACGCCCACCGCCGATCGCTAGATGCTCGCCCTCGAACACCGAACGCCTGCCACCGATTGTCGGCCCCCAATTGCCGATCGCTACTTGTCACAAGTTGCCCGCACACCGCCCACCCGCCTCCCTCCGTCAATTGTCAATCACTAGTCGCTACCCACCGCCCCTAGCCCCACCCTTCTGCCTCTTGCCGCCAACCGTCGATCGCCCACCACCAATCGCCCACCGAACGCCTCCCACCACCACTTGGGAGGGAGAAATTTTGTGATATTATCGAATGAATTTCTATTTTAGAAACAAAAATTTTATAAAGTTATCAAACGCGTATTTTTGCTCAGAATCTTCTCTGGAAAATAAAAATAAAAAAAATCAATTTCTAGTCAAAAATTAATTTATGGTTACCACACCATACGCACCACAGAGCCACTCCAAACATTGAAGGAGGCGGCTCGCTTACGGTGAACACACGGAAGCAGTACTCTCATAAACGGCGGAAGAAAAAAGGAAAAGAATAGTCTGCTCCGTCCTCACCACGCGGCCACACGATTCTTGCAAATGACCCGGTTAGGATTTTTTTTGAGTGGCTCCCTGTCAAACATGCCTCTTCTGTTTTCAATATAGGACTCCTAAACGGTCCTCCATGTTGGCTCATCTATTTCCTAGGATTCTGATTATCGGCATCAAGTATTTTTGCTACTTTTTGACTAAGGTATGAATCCAAACAAAGTCTCTTCTGAGGTTCACGCTCTCGCCACTCCAGTCATCCGGGGGCCGACCTTCAGGCGCTCAGCATTTGCCTCGGCCTTTCCAGGATCGTAGCTCAAAGGCAAACAATTGACGAAGTTGCTTGAATATGTCAAAACCATGTTGTTGGCAATATTATGATATTTTGATATCTCTTAGAGATATTTAGGATATTTCATCTTATTTCAATATCTATTTTGATTGTGCATATGATTTCCTCTATTTAAGCCCTATAGATAGGCTCGTGTATTCCTCATTACAATACATTGAAATATACATAATTTTCTATTACTCTCTTCCGCATTATTTTCAACTTGGTATCAGAGCCTCCTTTCCCGAGGCAACTTAGTGCACCCGGTGCACCTCAGGCACCTAGAAATTTCTTTCCACTTTACACCTGATGCACCTAGTAAAATAAATCCATCTAGCCCTCGACACTCGATGGTTGTGTCACAACGTCTCTATGCGTTGTCAAGTCGAGCTTTTCTTTTTCACGGAAATACTTTTCAACACCGCAAAAATGCATCCTCGCATAGTAACTTTTCCCTCAACAAAGCTAAGCTAATTCCACTTGTTGTAACCACGCTAGCCATATTGGCCGCATTTAAGTTACTGTCCCGACAGCAAAGTTGACCGCAAAAGATGCATGCTGCTTGGCTCCGATACCTCTAATTCTCGACATTTCACGTGTTTTAAAAAGCCACACCATCACCGAACTCACCGCTCTCAACTAGATCTGGAAGTTTCATCATCAACCAGTTGCCACCTCATCTACTACGTCGTAGCAGTTGGACATTGTTGAGGCTTGCATTCAAAATCAAGTTGATTTGTTTCAATTCAACTTGGGTTTGAAGGGGATGTTAGTAATACTAGGATATTTATGTATCCCTTCAAGATATTTAGGATATTTCAACCTATTTCAATATCAATTTTGATTGCATATCTAATTTAATTTTCTTTGATTTCCTCTATCTAAACCTATAAACAGACTCTTGTATTCCTCATTACAATATATCGAAATGTACAAAATTTTATATTCCTCTAATCTGCATTATTCTCAATTCGTGTGAATCAAAATTTGCAGATTGCAAGTGTTAAAATTTGTATCGCCGCTTCCTATAGTCTGTCAAAAACACAGTACAGGGTTTAATGATTGTGAAGAACACCTAACTCGTTATGACATGTATGGACAATTTTGAACTAAATATTTTAGGAGCTTCCTCAGTTGATGAAGCTCCTCCAAAAATTGGCGTATGCCACTGGTCATGGCGAGCACACGGTATTCTTTAGTAAAAGGCGAAAGAATAGTTCGCTCTGCGCTCACCACATGGCTGCGTGACTCAATGCAGTGGACGACCTCGTGTTTTTGTGACTGGCCCTGCTGCCATTTCTTGCCTCGTTTTCCATTTGGGACTTCAAACTGTCCGTGCTGCTATCGCTGATGGAATCATCTTCAAATATTGGAGTGGAGCACTGCATCCATTTTAACTTGTATCAGCACCTATCCGGTCCTTTTTGGTCCCTCGAATGGGAGCTAAGATCAGAAACCATGGTGGTGGATCGACTGGATCATATTGACAGTGAGTACAGGAATCGAAACGATAGTCCCCATTTGCTCTCTCGAGTGAGGTTTGCACATGCAGAAAACATGCCAACTTACAGACCCTAGATAGGTCCTCAAACTTCTGAGTGGAAATGAGTGTAGTATGAAACTGTCAAATCTAGCGGTGGGCCTCCAGGGGAGTTTGCACAGCCTTTAGATCGGCAGAAGGAAACTCAGTTTCCGGTTGAACGGTTGAGACTCGTGAGAAACTTAAAAGAACTAGGAAAATCAACTGAATTTTTGTGAAAGAAAGAGGAGGACGGCTTGTTGCTCTTATCCAGAACCTCCTCCAATAAATTCCACACAAGAGTGTTGGAGAAGCCCTCCCGATAGTGGGTATGCAGTGGGATAGAATCAAATTCGCATGAAGCTTGGTTAAAGAGATGACTTTTGTATGTCAGTGAGACAATTTCGCCGTCCTTTACATCATCTGGATGCGCCTCAGTTGCTCCAATATGGGGACAAATCCGATGTTTATACGCTGAAGTTGGGCTCGTTCACTCATTGCAGCGCAGTCTTCAAAATTTTAATGTTCAACAAATAAAAATACTCCACTACTCACGGGCCATAATTTAGGTTGTTAAATTTCTGTTGAAGGCTTGCGCTCCATCCAAAAAAAAAAAAAGAGTCCAAAGACGCTGCAGGACGCGGAAATATCTGAAACAGAAAGCAAACTTGACAGCTCCAGTCCATTCACGAGTTTTTGTGAAGTGTCCATATCCATGGTGTATTAGATATAACTCAGCCAGCACATATTGAAACTAGATTTGCATCATTTGGAAGGTGAAACAACGTCTGCCATATCACGAACGACCACAAGGAAAGAAGCATGCGCGCTGCACCACCGACATGGCATTATTGGCCTTACGGGACATTCGAATATTTACAGACATGCAACTGATTTTACCTTGTTCACTGGCCTAGTTGTACTCTAATCATCTTAGAATCTCCCTCAAGCAGTTTCCATTTCCATGTGATCATGAAATATCAATGAGTAAAGATCCTTCCCTGCCTTCTGCTGCAATTTTCCTTGTTGCACATTGACAGATTAAACATGTGGCCGAAATCTCCTGTTCCCCTTTATGAGATCTTGATTCACACTTGACTCTCTCTGAATACGTCGGACTTTGTTGGACATTTTGACATTAGAACGTTTACGCATTCCCAAGGTGCAGAACTTGACGGTCTTATAAAATGCCAGCTCCAAGCAAACACTAGAAATGAAGAATCTGTAATCGACTTGTCTATAGGATGATAGTACAAGTGATGCGAGTGAATACTCAAAATATGGCTCTGACACTGAAAATGATTGAGGACATCTTTCCTCACCAAAGTGCCGTTTCTAGCTGCTATGGATCCAATTCTTTCGATTCACAAGATGTGATAAAAGTCCAGGAACTTCAAGGCTCAATTCTGTGAAGACATCGATGGGGATCTTTGGGAAAATTCAGTCTGGTCAAGTTAGGTTATATTTGTGGTCGGTGGGTTTGAAAATGAGTCATGAATTTGTGGGACCTTCACCATCATAAAACTACTCCAATGCTCATTGTATAATAAGAACAGAACCACTCGGCACAAATAAACCTGAGAAACACAGACAGATCACTAGTCTTTTGGATTCTCCGCTTCAGCAATGATGTTCGCTTGGCTTCCTACGGCTGCAACCCAATACTCACCAACACAGAGAGCGACATTGACCACACCTGAAAGCTTTGTGGTCTAGTTCTGCAACACAGCATCATCTTCACGTATTAAGTAGCAAACCTAAAGTATGTTACAACCAAAGTGATAATGATAAGAGGCTAATAATAGAGAAGCAAATCATTTCGACTGGGCTTGGGTGGGGTGCGCCAGGCAAGGGATGTAGTGCAACGCCCAGGCAACGCGCAAGAGGCCCAGTAGCAAGCTACTGCAGAAGCCTCTCCCCCAAGAGAAATTAATTTAATATCATGTCGACCAATGGCCCACGTATCAGATATTAAACTGATAAGAACAGATACTACACTTGATCTTAGCCAAAAGGCCGAGAAAGGTATGCTTTGTCCAGTCGCCTAAGCCTCACATTTCGGTCCTGCTCTGCTCCGTCATTCTTTTCACAGTCCCTATGTGGGACTGCTTTTCACTATTTATCTTCGCAAGAAAGAGACGAATTATGGCAGATTTGGAAGACACGCAAAAACCTTCAGCGGAATTTGGATAAGAAAGGATTGACACAGAACATTTCAGTGGTTCGGAGATGGCAGCATACTGATTTTGGTTCAGAGTTTGAATCCCATGAGAAAGTTTTTGCAATCACTTGACTTGGCTTAGAAGAGCAATCGATCCATGTTGTTTGTTAGTTGGTCGCAATTGAACGTCAATCTGTCCACTTACATGAGGCAAACAACATAGGCAAAACTCAGAAACTAGAAACGCAAGGCTTGATGTGAAGCAAGAATCCATGATCCTATTACTCCTAACTTCATTAAATGTCCATTAAATGCGGCATATAGGTGGACCAATGGAAGAGCGAAAAGCGGGCCATCATCGATGACGCCTAGGAGCTTAGATTGCCAATCAAGGACTCCATCACTGCTCTTTCATTGTTACTCATGCGAAAGAGCCCAAGAGATGATAAAGTACACTAGAATAAGCAAAGGCAATTGAACTGAATCGGAGTTCAATCATTTTATATCAATGAAGACTGCAGTAGCAAGAAAAAATTGCTCCCTACGTTATGCATTTTGAAACACAAACTGGCCTAGTAAATAATGTTGATCTGAAGCTAACAGTCACAGTTTTCGAGCCTGAAAGTTCCTGAAGATTGCGAGTGCACGGACATGGTTTTCTTTATTTAAAGCCTCAACAATCCCCCTGTTTCATCTTCCTCCGAGTCCAATATTGCCACAGGTGTTGACTACTTCTCAGCAAGGAAAGCATCCATAAACCCGCTTTCTGTGGTTTTAAGCCCTTACAACGCGGAGATAGTCACATATACCCTGTTGGTCGAGAGGGTATAAAATTAAGGTCGCTTGAACTCTGGTTGAGACCTGAGACATTTCTGCCATCTTATGTTTATTTCTGCATGCCTTCGCTACTAACATGAAGGGGCTAAACCTGATCTCTGTAAACTGAAGGCTGACTGAGTCATCTATCGTTTCAGAAAATGCAAGTGTAGAAAGCAATTTGCAGAATGCGAGTGTTAAACTGCTTTCGACGCTTTCTAAGGCACGAATTCTATGATCATGAAGAACAGACCATCTTGTCATGCTGTACACGAACAGTTTTTCAACTCAATACCTTAGGAGCTCCTTCAATTGAGGAAGCCCCTCCAAAAATGAGCGTATGCCACTAATTATGGCGAGCACACGGTATTCTTTAGTAAAAGGCGAAAGAATCGTTCGCTCTGTGCTCACCACATGGCTGCGTGATTTTTCCTCGGAGCTGACTTTACGTTTTTTAACCTGGCTTTGTTGCCATGTTCCTGCCTCTTGTCCTATGTGGGACGTTGTATAAGAAGAGGCTCTTTTACGTTCATTACTTTTAAGCTTATTTGTATTTTATATTAATGAATTGTAAACTTAGCATTACTTATGTGTGATCGTGTGTTTGTATTATTCACTAAATAACATATTTTTTAATTTTACTTTTTTTTAAAATTAAGTGGGTGATAAATTAGAATAAGTTATATGATATAATAATCAAAATTTTAAGATATTACTTGTAAGCAGGATATAATTTTCTCAAAATATACAAAAGGGGCGAAACCAATACCAGCCCCGTCCCACCCTGCCTAATGCCTTGTGAAGCATTTTTCACTAGAAAATTCTGCCTCCTTTGCAACGAGGCACCGCGGGACATTGATTGCTCAAGCCCGGTGTCCATCCGTAGTGTCAATGATTTGAGACTATGCGAGTGATTTGACGAGATCTTATTTTCAACTATTTAATCTCAAGACAGTTTTGTTGTCTTAAATTATCTCTCCATGCCTTTGCCGCTCTCCATTAAGGGGTTAAGTTGATGTCTCTAGACCGAAGGTTGGCTTATGATCCACAAGGGAAAAAACATGTACCTAGACTTGTTTCGAGAAAAGAAAATGAGGTGCTTTTCTAACAATTGCTTAAGTGTCAACTTTTAAAAATGTTCACTTAAGTTACATTTGATTGCCTTGGCCTAAAAATCCTCCAAGATGTACTGTGACTCGACAGAGATATGACAATGAAAATATTTTAAAGCGATGTCCTTCAAGCTTTTTCTTGCTCCCAATTAGAGAATTTGGGACTAATCATGTTGTCAATCCAAACCCTAACTACTCTTGTTAGTCGTGCCAAAATCAATGATTCACTTTGGACACCACACCAGCTGCCCTCAGCTGCCATCCTGCTTGGACCGCTATCATTATCATCTCTCTCTATCTCCGTCCCTCCCTCGGCACCCATCACTCCCCACACAACCAGTGTCGATGTCAAACGTTCCGATGAAGCCCATGTTCAATTTCATCAACACCTTCCTTATCATGCGGTGAGACGGGCGCCTTGTCATGCGGTGAGACGAGCGCCTCATTATCGAATAATCCGTTCTAGTTGAAACAGGAATTTGGAGCTAGGATTTTTTGGAAGAAAAATTAAACATAATTTCTCACTTCAGGTAAAGATTTTGGCTTCATGGTTTGGTTTATGGAGCAAGTTGGACCTAATTTATCAATTTTGGGCAAATTTAAGTTGCCAAACAACATCATCTTATTCATATATTGAATGTTAACAACCCCAGAATCACTTTAGATTATTTATTCTAAAATAATACTACATATGATTTTTTGATGACGTAAGAGACTGATGTCACGTGAAAATGATCAATGTTTAGAAATTATTGCATTTAAAAGGTTATAGCATAGTGCTATATGAAACTTGTGGCACTTTATTATCCTTTTCTCCCTTATTTAAATAGTGTTACGAGCCTTTCTCATACCAAGAGGGGAGATTAGATTTCTTGGTGGTATGAGATGGTAAATGGGTTGAAGTAGCTTTATCTATTGAAAAACCCATCCTAATATAAAGTCCAAACTCATTCCTCAATCAATTGTGTACGAAAGCCCAAGACTTCATCTTATATAGCGTTGGGCAAATTTGATGCCGAACTCATTTTTTGAAATCTCTATTTCATGTGATACCTAGTAATTCAATCCAAACTTTCTACATTTAGGACTAACCGTGTCGATTGACAAAGATCAAAATTTGCATGATCTTATGATTGTCAACTCTTTACCGATTTTATCATCTTAAACCACAACTACTTAAAGCAATTTTACAAACCATCGGAGGCTATTCAACAAATTTTAGATTCTTTTGAAAAAAAATATCATAGTGTTAATAAGGGAAATTCCCAAAAAAGCCAATCTAGGATCTTAAGGAAAATTCAGTTCAGGTTAGGTTACATTTCCGGTGGGTGGGTTTGAAAAGTAGCCATGATTTTGTGGGACTTTCTCCATCCACAAAAGGCTTCAATGCTCATTGTATACTAAGAACAGAACCACTTAGCACGAATATACCCAAGAAACACAGACAGATCACACTAGCCTTTCGGATTCTTCGCTTCAGCAAGCTCCAACAGCTACAACACAATAGTTATTCATCGAAGCAAAGGAAGTCAGATACCACGCCTGAAAGCGTGTCAACCGCAACACAAAAGCAACGTCTCCGCGTATTAAGTAGCCAACCCAAAGTATTTTACAACCAAAGCTATAATTATAGAGGCTAATAATAAAGAAGCGAATCATTTAGACTGGGTTTGGGTGGGGTGCGCCAGGCAAGGACTATAGTGCAACGCCTGAGCGACGCGCGAGAGGCCCAGTAGCAAGCTACTGTGGCGGCCTCTCCCCCTCAAAAAATTAATTTAATATCATGTGGACCGATGGCCCACGTATCAGATATTAAACTGATAAGAACAGATACTACACTTGATCTTAGCCAAAAGGCCGAGAAAGGTATGCTTTGTTCAGTGGCCTCGCCTCCTGTTTTGTTCCCTGCTCTGCTCCCGTGATTCCTTAATCATGCCGATGTGGGACTCCTTTACCCTGTTTCTCTTCGCCAAAAAAAAGAAAGAACAATGGCAGACTTGGAAGACTCCTGAAAACCTCCGGTGGAGAGTTGAGATGATAGACGATTAGAACGGATTCAAATATGGCGGCGTACTGATTTTGGTTGAGAGTTCGAATCCCATTGTAAGAAAGTTTCAGCTGTCGCTGGGCTTGGCTCAGCGAAAGCAACTGATCTGTGTTGTGTGTTGTTTGTTAGTTGGTGGGGATTGAACACCAGTCCATTTATGAGGCAGAGAACAATCGAAAACTTGAAAATTAGAAACTTGGTGTCAAGCGAGAATCCACGGTCCTATCACTCTTGCTCTTTCGTTGGTACCCATGTGAAAGAACCCCATAGATGGTAAATACCACTCTATATATGAATAAGCAAAGCCGATTAAACTGAATTGGAGTTCAACCGTTTTATATTTAAGGAGGACAGCAGTTGCAAGAAACAGGTGCTCCATAGGTTACGCATTTTTGAAGCACGAACTGGTACAGTAATAATGTTAATTCAAAGCTAACAGCCCAGTTTTCAAGACTGAAAGTTCCGAGGATTGCAAGTGTACGGACGCGGTGTTCTCTGTTGAAAGCCTCAATCATGCTCCAGTTTCATCTTCCTCCGAGTCCAGCGTTGCCGCAGGTGACTATTTCTCAGCAAGGAAGGCCTCCATAAATGGGCTCTCTGTGGTTTTAAAGCCCTTACAACTTGAAGATAGTCACATATACCCTGTTAATCGACAGGGTATAAAATTGAGGTCGCATGAACAATGGTTAAGACTTGGAGACATTTCTGCCATCTTATGCTATTTCCACATGCCTTTGCTACTAATCCGCGAAGGGGCAAAGCCTCTCTGTATTCTCAAAGTTGGCTTATACCCCACGAGGGAAGAAGCATGCGCTTGCGTTTTTAAGCTTGTGCTTTTAGAAACCGTCAAACGTTTCGTAGGATTCTGATTCTTGGCTTCGGTTGTTTTTGCTACTCTGACGGAGATGACTCCAAACTAAGTCTCTTCTGTGGTTCATGCTCTTGCCACTTCGGAGACATCCATCATTCCAGAAAATGCGGGTGTTGAAACTTCTTTCTACGCTAAGGAACACCTACCTCGAAGGAACAGTTCTTAGACTCAATATTTTAGGAGCTTCCTCAGTTGAGAAAACCCCTCCAAAAATAAGCGTATGCCATTGATTGTGGCAAGCACACGGTATTCTTTAGTAAAAGGCGAAAGAATAGTTCGCTCTGTGCTTACCACATGGCTGCGTGAATTTTCCTTGGAGATGACCTGTTGTTTTGTGAATGGCTTTGTTGCCATGTCCTTGCCTCTTTTCCAATGTGGGACATTCAAACTGTTCGTATTGCCACCGCTGGTGGAATCATCTTGGAACATTGGAGCGGAGCACTCCATCCATTTAACTTATACCAGCACCTATCGGGTCCTTTTTGGTTTCTAAAATGGGAGCTAAGATCAGAAACCATGGTGGTAAATCGACAAGATCATATTGACGGTGGGTATAGGAAACGAAATGGTAGTCCCCATTTGCTTTGAGTGGGGTTTGCGCATTCAGAAACACAGAGCCTGCAGACCCAAGGTGAGTCCTCAAATTTCAGAGAAGAGATTGAGTGTAATATAAAGCTGTAAAATCTAAAGGTGGGCCTCCCGCGAGTTTGCACAGTCTTCAGACCAGCAGAAGAAACTCGGTTTCTTGTTGGACGGTCAAGATTTGCAAGAGACTTAAGGAACTAGGAAATCAACTGAATTGTATCTAGAACCTCCTCCTTCAATAAATTTTCGACAAGAGTTTTGCCAACGCCCTTCCTAGAGTGGTATGGATTCAGATACAATAAAATTCACATGAAGCTTGGTTAAAGAGCTGAACTTCTGTATGTCAGAGACATTTTTGCCATCTCATGTCATCTTGACATGACATGCCTTAGCTATACTCCAAAATTGGGAACAGACCTGATGTTTCCACACTGAAGTTGGGCTCACTCATCATCGCAGCACGGTCTTCAAATTTTAATATTCAATGAATCAAAACTAAATACTCCATTACATCCTCCCATGGACTTGCTGCTTGAAATTCACGGGCCATAGCTAAAGGTTGCTCAATTTCTGTTGAAGGTTTCTGCTGCATCAAGTTGCAGAGTTGGTTGAAGAAAACAAAAAATTAGTGCAGAGGCAATGCACAAACTTGACGCCTCCAGTCCATTCACAAGTTTCTGTGAAGTGTCCATACCCATTGTGAGAAGAGATAACAGAGCTAGCACATATTCAAACAAGATTTGCATCACTTGAAAGGTGAAACATCTGCAGTATCACAAACCACCTCAAAGAAAGCACTTGCGCTGCACCACATTATTGGCCTTATGGGACATGTAAAAAGTTACAGACGTACAGCTTATTTTACTTTTCTCAATGGCCTAGCTGTACTCTATTCATCTAAAATATCCCTCAAGTAGTTTCCATTTCCATGAAAACCTGAATATCAATGTGTTAAGATCCTTCTCTGCCTTCTGGTGCAATTTTTCCTTGTTCCACGTCGACAGATCAAACGTGTGGCTAGAATCTCCTGTTCCCCTTGATGAGATTTCAGTTCACACTTGATTATCTGTCGAATACATAGGACTTTGTTGGACATTTCTACTTTCGAACATTTATGCAGTTCCTAGGTGCAGAGCTCGACCATTTACAAAATGCCAGCTCCAGCCAACACTGGAAATGAAGTGTCTGCAATCAACCTACGTTATTTAAAGGATAATAGTACAAAAGATGCAAGTGACACTCAAAATATGGCTCTGACTCCGCCAATGAAAGTGAGGACATTGCTCTAGACCAAAGCATTGTTTCTAGCTGGAATACATCAAAAGCTTTCAATGCACAAGATGTGGGAAAAGTCCAGGAACTTCGGGCTCACTTCTATTAAGATGTCCATGACTATTTTAAGTCTTTAAAACATATTCTTTCTCAGCACTATGATGAAGCTCATGCGTCAACTCCTTTGACTTGTGTAGGTTCTGATTAGGCAGAGGAAATGTCTACTTATCACGAGAAGCTTTCTTCCATTCTTGCCCTGGATTTCTCATGCTTGCTATCCTCAGAGAACCAAGCAAATGGGCTGAAATCCTCGATAAGTATGCGCCGCTCAAAGGCTTTTCCTTTGAGAAATCTGTCTAAAGTTCACATTTACGACATGGACATGTATTCTAGTTTCTACTGTCATGGTTTTGGCATGTGTGAATCTCTCACAAAAGCGTTGAAACCCAATGCATGTTGTTAATTAGATTCATGGTGTTGTGCGGACTATACAGCAGCATAGCATGAACGTTGTGGACTAATTACAGTAGAGATGTTTCCTAACAACAAAAGGAAAACTATAAAGGACGATAACGATATCTCTAAGAACTGATGACTGTAGTAGTGACCATCGTCCGAGCTGTTGGAAACCAGTTAAGAAGGAAAATGTTTCCTACTACCTCTCCATAATTTTCTGAGTCATCACTTCTTATTCAGCCATTTACTTCTTATAAATGCATCAAAGAGAGGGATAGCAAGCCCACAAATTACACAGTAAGAAAATTTAGAACGCAACTACACGGTCCATGGAGTCAAGTTCATGCATATCAGATGTCAACAGAAACATTGCTTCACTAGAAAGAACGTTTCTTGCTTCCTTCCACATGTAGCTCAGCCTAAGTAAATCCGCTTATCCGTCAAAATTATATGAAAATCACAGAAAAGAAAGGTCGCCAAAGGGTTGGCATTTGCATCATTGCTGTTTGAGGAAGGAAACTGATGACATACACTGTTCTTATAACTAACCAGGAAGAAGAAAGAGATACACAGATATTGCATGTCTTTACAGTTTACAGCATAAAATTCTTTTTCGAAAGCAGATACAGCACATTACACAACACCCTTCGCCAAAGTGTGGGCTTTCCGCAGCCTACTCTTGACAGATTTACTTCCATAGCTCCTTGTTGGAGTCAAGTAAAATCTTAGCAGACCGTTGTCGAGATTGTTCGGGGAGTATTTCACACTCCGATTCCTCGTTAACAGAGACTCCTCCCTAATCCTCAAGCCGATCCCTTCACTCTGAGCACCTCCTGTGCCATTCAAAGATCCAGGCCCATCCATCTTGGAGGAGTTCCGACTGTAACTGCGGTTGAGCCTGTGACTTACAGCACCATTTGCTTCTCCATTGGAGAAACGCGGCAGCTGTTCTTCCATATTTTCAGCAGCGTGACGTTCCTCAATGGCGCATTTGCTCTCACTCCTCCTCTGAATCAAACCCCAAACATTCCATGCTTTTGGCCAACCGGGCAACTTTTTGAACCGTTTCTCATCAACCCCGCCAGCAATAGAACCATCATCCTTCGATGCAGATTCAGTACTCTCGGTCCTGTCATCGTTGCTGGACTTTGAGCTCGAACCCCTCAATTCTTCCTCTGCAATGAGCAGTTTCGCCCCGTAAAATAACTCAGTGGAGGCAGGAGAGATCTTCATATTCGATACCATCTTCACATCATCGACATCCACTAAACTTCCCTTCCTAGCCGAATTCAGCCGCTCGAAACTTTGCCTCCGCCTCTGCGCACAAAATGGCTCCTTGTAGTAATCCCTTGTCTGAACAGACCCACCTGGGCTCCTCCCACCCTGCCCATTCACCACATTCGACTGGTCTTCAACCAAAACCCTGTTCTTGAAACCGATGTCGATCACCTTCACGTCCTCGAGAAAGGACACCATCGGATTGAGCCGCGGGTACTGGTAACTCCTCCCGACCAGATACCCATCCCAAGATGCCCTCGGCTCGTCCAAGGAGCACCGCACTTCATCGACTGAGACCCTACCAGCATCGACCGAGAACCTCGGATCCGTATCGCACGACCTCCTTCCTAATCCATACTCTCCGACCTCAGATTGCGCTTCCCTCGACTTCCTCGGACTGATCTTCTTCCCTGTCGCATCCGCTGCAACCCCCAGATCGTCGCCGTTACCACCGCATTGCTCCTTCATCTTCTCCCTCCGGCGCCATTTCCCCAATCTCCGGCGAAACACAGAAGCTGCCTCCAACAAACCCCTCATGTTCTTCCTCGTCTGCTTCTTGCTCTCCCACTCGAGATCTATAAACTCCTTCATGGTCTTGAACTCCGCCTCGTCGTCAAAACCCTCGTCGACACTCCCATTATGGACGACATTCTCATCCGCCCGTACGCTTCTCGCGCAAACCCTAATTTCCTCCTCCCCCTCCTCCCCCTCCGCCTCCTCCTCCGGCTCCTGCTCATTCTCGTCCTCTTCCCTCAACCCGAACAAGGCCTCGCCTTTCTCGCATTTCCCTCCGTCGTCGAGGGTGAACAGATCGGAGAGGGTGCTCCGGCCCCGTACGTCGCAGGACTTGCGGCGGGGCTCGGCGGAGGCGGCGACGGCGACGGCGCCGCCGGCGCCGCCGTCGGAGGGCCCGTCGCGCCGGGCGGAGGAGTGGGACTTGCAGCGGCGGAGGGGGTGGCCGGGGATCTCCTGGTGGGTGGAGGGGTCGATGCCGGCGAGGCGCTCCCGGAGGCAGGAGGCGCAGAAGCCGGTGACGGGGGTGGCGGTGGGGTGGCGGGGGCAGGTGGAGGGGACGCGGTGGCCCTGGGCCCGGCCTTGGTGGGTCATTGGCGGATCGACGGCGGAGGACCCGGCCGGTGCATATCAGGGGAAAGAAAACGGTGAGTGGGTGAGCGAGTGAGCGACTGAGTTAGCGACTCGGCGAGTGAAGAAGATCGGTGCAGTTTCGGTTGGGAGATTTTCGGGTTAGGTGAACGTGAAGCGAGGCGAAAACCCCCGTATAAACCCTCTCTCCGGGTATTTATGTCTCCGTTTTGGAAGGTATGTATGACCGTATCCGTATGTATTTTGTGGTCGGGTTGTCTACGGTGGAGAAATACGTCCGGCGAAAAATTGATCTTTTCTGCATTCAAAACCCAATTTATCCTCTCTTTTTTTTCCTTTCTTTCCCTCTCGAAATGAACCGAATTGCAAAATCAAAAGAATAGTTGACTTTCTTTTTACTTTGCTTTTGATGAGGAATGGACAGTTTCTAGAGTAGCTAGATTAATCAACATTTAATGGACAAGCTTGTATATTTTTGGTCTCGGATTTTGTTGTTTGGTCTCTCTGCTTTTTTCCTTTTTTATAGCAACTGTTATAAAATGAGGTCTCTGATTATTGGTCCCTTTAACATTGGTTTTATGTTTAAAATTTGATTGTAACTCGTGAGGTTTGATGTTGAAGATTTGATTGTGACTTATGATTTCTCGAGGTTGAGTTTTAGTATCGTAAAGATTCAATACTCAATAATTTTATTATCATAATAATGATCTCATGCTCGCACTAAATATTCAATTTGAGTTATGAGTACCAAAAACTACCTATGATTTAAATATTCGAAATTGACAAATCTGTTACAATGAACCCATAAAGATTCTAACAATTAATAAATCTCTTAACACAAAATATGTCTTTAAATGGTCATTTTCTAGTTATTTTACAGTTTTTTTTGCACCAATACATAAATGCATTTTGAAACTTAAGATTTGGGGTCATAATTAATTTCCTTCTCTCGAGTGTTATCCATAACACAGAATTGAGATGTCTTTTGCATCAATTTCAAATTAAGTTCCTGCTTTCTAACTTTTTTTTGTAAATTTGATGAAAAACTAGGAAATATAAATTACATTTGCAATATCAAAATAAAAATTTGAGTAATCTCATAGTAAATGGATTTTCAACTTTATGGTGAATATATACGGTTGTCTTATGTATACTAAATGAAGAAAATGGTATTATTAGTACTTCCAAGATACTCTTTAACCATACTTATGAAGGAAATGTTTATTGAGAGAAACGTTCTCATTTCTCATATATATGTCGTGCTGATAAAATCTTTACTATTTCTATTTACTTAACATGTAAAAAAATATACTTTCTTTCTTTTACCCCTCGGTAACGTTCGATTGTACCAAAAAAAGAGAAAAGAGGCGGTGCCAACCGATGTGGCCCGAGCCTTGAAAGCTCGTGCAAGGGCCGTATCGATATTCGGTAACTTTTCGCGGGTTACGATGGCACGAGACAAGAGCCCATGGGGACAACCCGTTCGTGAAATCATTTCTTAATTTTGCCGCGTCCCAATATTGTTTTCTTTCTTTTTATTTTTAAGTCAACTCCGCTAAAGACCAAAACCATCTCTGGCCTCGGAACCGGTGCAACTTGACGAAACATCGTTGTTGTTGGAATCTTCATTAAATGCTGTTCATAACCGGTGAACTACTCATCTACTCCCCACTTTATTTTTCACCTTTTCTTCTTTTGTTTGCCAAGTGTCATCGGTTGGGCTGGATGACTGCTCTGTTCGACTAGATTACCAATCGATATCGACTCGCCTGAATTTCGAGCTGGAATTCGAGTTATCCGAGCATCTCGCTAAGGCAAGCTTCGGCTTGTCAATACTCAGCTTGATAAGTTTCGAATTTAATGAAACCTAATCACCAAATCATTCTTTTATTTACAAATGAAACTGGAGCTCGCCCTCAAGTTTTATGAGCTTAAATTTTACATAATTTCAAATATTTAGTACTTATTTCTACAATTATGATCGAGTTCTAAGTTATCAAATTTTCTAACCGAAAATTGACCTTGAGTAGAAAATTTAACATGCAGTTGAGCTTGAGTCAAGTTTCAAGCATCAAGTATATGAGTTAAGATCAACCTTGATAGTATATCTGCTTGACTTGGCTCGATTACGTTCCCAACTTGAGAACCTAATTAGTGGTACACGTTTTATCATTTATGATTAAATATGATCACGGGCTTGGCGATCCACAAAGTCTTTGGACATGGCTCAAGCCACGAGAGTACAAAGACTTTTCGAGCGAAGACATTTAATGAGAAAAAATTTAACATGCAATTGAGCTTGAGTCAAGTTTCAAGTATCAAGTATGTGAGTTAAGATCAACCTTGATAGTATATCTGCTTGACTTGGCTCGATTACGTTCCCAATTTGAGAACCTGATTAGTGGTACACATTTTATCATTTATGATTAAATCTGATCACGGGCTTGGCGATCCACAAAGTTGGACATGGCTCAAGTTTTTCGGACATGGCTTGAGTCAAGTTTCAAGCATCAAGTATGTGAGTTAAGATCAAATAGTATATCTTTTCGATTACGTTCCCAATTTGAGAACGATTAGACATTTAATTTATGATTAAATCTGAAAGCTTGACTCATCCCAACCATTTAAAAAAGCTTGACTCATAGGTAACGAAATTACACAAAACGCCCTTCAATCATTTTTCACATCTATGGCCCCTAGCTTTCAACGCTACACAACAAGCCTTGAACTTTCATTTTGTCACAAGCACTAATTCTTTGTTATTTTTTCCTTCAGCACTGTAATGCGTGTGATTTTTAAGAGGAAAAATTATATTTTCATCTTGCCTTTACAAAGGAAATATCTTATTTACCCTCAATTTCCGTGAATAATTGGAAAATATATATAGAAAACAAGATAAAAAATGGAATTAACTAAAGTACATATTACTATCAATAAATTAATAATAAATAACTTCCGGCCCTATTGGGCTAACGAGAGTCCGGCGTCTCATGGCCCAATTTCGAATCCGCAGCGTTTCTCGGGCCAAGGCCCACCTAGCCCATGCTCGCATTTCCCATCCAAGCTTTAACTCTAGTTTCTTCCCCAACGGCCGAGCCCACCACCATCGATGGAGAAAGCGAAGCAATACCTCAGCGTTCCCGACGAGGCGTCGGAGGCGGTGTCGCGCCTCGCCGTCCCTCCTCGCCGCGCCGGCGACAACCCCAGCTTCTACGAGAACTTCTCCCTGAAGGGCCTCCGGGTCGACCGAGTCGAACCGGGGCTCATCGTCTGTTCCTTCAAGGTCCCTCCTCGCCTCGTTGTGAGTCCCTCGAAACCCTCGCCTCTCCTTTCCCGATTCTCCGAAAACCACGCGTCGTCCTGCTTTACCCCGAATCGCGCGTTGCCTTTCGGTGGCGATTATCAGTTTCGGTGATGAACTCGAGAGAATGAGCTCGAATTTTGATGGAAAAAATGTGGATCCACGTTAGTTCATAGTGCTGATCGCGGTAGATGGATAGGTACTGCTGCTGCTGCTGTTGTTGCTGGGAGACAGTAGCTACCAGAATGATGCTTTGAATCTGGCTAAGTCTTTGCGATAGTACAGATTGATTTTTAGTTGCAATTCATGGTTTGAAATGAATTTGGGACAGGATAGGAATGGGAACTTGGCTCGAGGTGCGATCGCCAACATGGTCGATGAAATGGGATACGCGGTGGTGCACGTCGAGGGTATCCCGATCAGTGTCTCGGTCAACATGTCCATCTCCTACCTCTCGGCGGCCAAGGTCGATGTAAGCAAGCCTTTTGACTCTATCCTCTTGAGGCTCAGTGGATGCTCTGAATGTATATACGACGCACCTCCTTGTTCTCTGGACGCGAATGTAATGCTCGGTCGTGTCTTGTTTGCATATCCGATGGGTTCTTTTGGGGCCCGACGTGTCTGAATGGAACACGAAAGTGCCTTCTTGTTGCATATTCTACTTAGATTGATTTTTTGGGGCTCTTCAAGTGCTCGACTTAGCTAATCATCTGTGCATGGTTCTTTTCCACTCTGACCCTATATAGTTCAGGCTTCTCTGTTTTAGGTCGGGTCTGATCGCATCAAGCTGTTATTGAGGCCTTTTCCTAAAGTTTTGTCTTTTATAAATGGCCTGATAGTTAAAGATCACAGTTGTTGGAAGGAGGAGATTTTTTGCAGCACGAGGTGGTTTCATAAACATCGTCGAGGATGATGTTGTCAATGATACTTTCTTTTCTTGTCTTTCGTTTTTGGCTATCGGAGAGTCCTACATCGTTGAAATGTGTTTTGGTAGCTGTAACTTGCAGGCCAAGTTATTGAGTTTCGGAACGATTAACCAGCATGCATGACCTTTTCAAAGGGAACATCTTGCTCCATCCTCACTACTAGAGCTCTTATTTAGCATAAAGATGAAGTAATAAACCAAAATCTCGAGTAAGTATAGCCTAATACAGCTGCATTACTAGGTCTCCGCAACTTTCGGACACTAGGTTCGTATTGGTTGTTACAGTATCACCTTTTGAATACGATTTCATACTTGGTGGACAGTGATGGATTTCCAACTTGAATTGCAGGATGAGCTAGAGATCACTTCAAGGTTTTAGGACAGAAAGGGGGCTTTTCTGCAACCATTGTACTCGTGAGGAACAAAGCAACAGGGGAGATAATTGCTGAAGGTCGTCACTCGTTGTTCAATGCGCATGCTAGCAAAATGTGATCACATTTTTAGAGTTGAACCTGAGAATGTGGTCTAGCATGCTGGTGGCGACAGAACACTGGTCTCAAAGATACATTAACCTTTCTCTGGGTTTCAGGATATGAAAAATGGCTCAGATGGGGGGCATCATGTATATGCTGTAAGTTGTATATTTAGAAAGCTTTGGATTGGTCATCTTTGTATCCTCAGCTTTTGTCGATGCTAGTCTGTTCTCATCTCCTCATCAACATTCTCCGTGTCTAGACTGTCGAGCGAAACCTGTGCATCAGTCTTCTTCCAGGAATTCTTTGTTCGAATCATTGCATGGATCTTTTTGATTCATTGATTCAATTAGGCCATGTCCTAAAAGTATCGCATGCTACTTTTAACTGCTCATCTTGAGCAGTCCGAAATTAAGATCCGTTCATTTCATGGAAAATATTATGTTTCCGGAAAACGTTTTCCTAAAAGTCATTTTTCAGGAAAATAACTCTATTTTCCGGTGTTCGGTCGAAACCTAAATTTTGAGTGGAAAATATTTTCCACCGTTCATTAGCTAATTTAATTATTTGGGAGAAATTATCAATAATTGAATTTTAATATTTTTAATCGACCAAAAAGTTAGTTTTATTTTTTTTATTTTTTAAAATAATGAATTTTTAATTATTTATATTTTTAAAAAATCGAATTTTTTATTATTTCTTTCTTTTTCTTTTTCTTTTGCTTCCTCCTCCTTCCTACGCCGCCACACGCCTGACGATGGCCGGTTGCCCGATGGCTGACCAAGACCCGGTCGCCAGATCCAGCGAGCTCGAGGCTCGGTCGAGCTCGCTAGAGTTTTGCCAAGCTCTGTTGAGCTGCGAGCTCGCGGCTCGCTAGAGCCTAGCGAACCTCTGGCGAGCTCGGGTGAGGCCCAAGCCCCACCCTGCTCGCCGGATCTAGTGAGGCCCAAGCTCCGCCCCAAGCCGGCGAGAGCTCCGCCTCGCCCGATCTAGCGAGGCCCGAGCTCGGCTTTGCCAAATCGGGCTAGGGGCGAGGCTCGAGCTGGCTCGCCGCCATGGTCGATGATCGGCCAAGGCTAAGAAAGAAAGATGAAAAGGAAAGAAAGAAAATAAAAAAATAAAAAGAAAGCATAAAAATAAAACGAAAATGTGTTAATGAAAAGAAAAAGTATGAATGTTGTTTTTTCAAATGATGGAAAATATTTTCTTTGAATAGTTTATTTTTCGTGAAACGAATATCGAAAAATTCGAAAAACGTTTTTTTAGAAGTTATTTTTCGTGAAACGAACGAGTTTTAGTATGATTTAATTTATGTGAGAAAGCTGGAATCCTATCTATGCATAAACGTTCCCTCCAGAAAGATGCGCCAGTTGGTTTTGACACTATTATACGGGCGAAAATGATCGACTATCCGACTGAGGAAGGCGAACTTGGTCCGACAGTGATGTGACCCAACTTTCGGAGAGCCCATCAGGCCATCACCACTTTTTCCTAAAGTAGAATTAGGTGGCAAGAACATAGATTAAAAAAAAGAAAAGAAAAAAGGACGCACTAAAATTCATTTTGTGAAAGCTATCCAGACAATGATGATCTTGCGAATTTTTTACGAGAAATTTAAAAACAAACATTCGCTTTTGATTTCACACACTTATATTGCGCATAAAGGAATGGTTGCTATTCGGTGTCCATTCTTATCAAATTGCAGATTTCTTTTCATAATTAGACAACTTACTTTATGATAAATACTTCCACTCTGACATAATATGTCATTAAATCACGAACTTCTTTTCTCACAAATTGACATGCCTTAGCACGTGCATGATCAGGTATGTTAATATCCATGTAACAAGTTGGCAATGGTTTTAGTTAAAGAATTCTCCAGTAGAAATAAAATTATCGATAAGTAATAAACTAGTACACCCAATATTTAGATTTTAATTAGTTTAATCCTTGGTTCCTTGATATTTGTAATAAAACTAACATGTAGTCCATGTATCATTTACAAGGACGAAAGTGTAATATAATTTAATCAATCATGTTACTACGCATTTCAATTAATTATTATATTTGAATTATGAAACTCTCATTTGTCCTATTAATCAGCTTATCTATTTACATATATACACATATATATTTTATTTCTTCCAGCTAACATATAATATATTCTAACAATATTCTAACTTCTAATTAGCAAAATCATGAACTCGAACTAATAGTCGAAATAGATATCAACTTATTTAGACGTGGTCATCTTATTTCATTAGTTAACAGATATTAACACGATAAATTTCACTAACATATAAACAATAAGTAACCAAAGTTATTAAATAAAATATATTAATGCTTCATAAAGGATAGACATTTCCACCTCATCATCATCATAGTCGAATCCTAAAAGATTAAAAAAAGGAGGAACTGCGACATAAATCCCTTCGGAGATTTTGGGAGTTTCTCTGTACAGTGCAGCGGCGAAACAATCTCTCCCCGGCAATTCGCTACAGGAAGAAGAAGACGACGTTGAAAAAGAACCCAACGCCACAACCACGCGCACTGAAAATCCATCGGTTCAGTTCGCCGCCATGGACTTCATCTGAGCTCCCTCCTCTTCGCCGTCGCCGTCGCCGTCGCTTCTCTCGGGATGGATTCCCTCCTCTCTCCTCTCCGGCGGCCGCCGCTCCCCTCTCCCCATCCTCCTCCTCCTCCTCCTCCTCCGAGCTACTTCCGGAGGCCCGCCATCTCCGTCGGATCAGCCTCGTTCAGGGTCTCGTCGCGCGCCGGCGCCACCTCGAGGCGGAAATGCTTCTGGCCCGTGCCGTCGCCGGATTACCCGAGAGCCCGGCGCGGGCGCGGGCCGGTGGAGCCGACACCGGAGTTCGCGGCTCGGGGGGTTAGGGTTTCTCCGAGCGGCGCTCCGTCCGGTCCGTTATCGGACGGGGAAGCAGTGGAAGCTCCGGGTTTTGTGGAGTTCATCACTTCGGAGAGGGTCAAGGTGGTCGCTATGCTCGCCTTGGCGTTGGCGCTCTGTAATGCGGACCGGGTGGTGATGTCCGTGGTTATCGTGCCTTTGTCGCTTTCGCACGGTTGGAGCCGATCGTTCGCCGGCATCGTTCAGGTTGGGTTTCCGCTTCTCTTTGTTAATGCTGCTTTGGACAATGCTTGCTTCAGTTGTTTTGTCGCGATCCGAATCGAATGCATCAAACACTTCACTTCGTTGACTGAATGCTACTTGGCTCAGTATCTGTGTTTAGCTGTTAGCCTATTAGTTCCTTGTTCCTCCTAAAAGAAGAAGATTGCGCCTGCGGTTGCAAAGCATTGATCTAAAACTAAGTGTTGTATGATTGAATTTTGGAGGAAAAAGGGTGGTAATTGCTTGGATGAGCAGAGGGTTTTGGTTTATTCATTTGGATTAAAATAAATATCGATCTTTTTTCTGCTTTCTGCGGGAATTGGAAACCTTTCTGTTGAGTTCATTTTTCTGCGTCTGGCAGTATTAAGTGAATTCTCACGAGTTATTAATGGTAGAAAAGTGGACTGTTAGTTAAGTACCAATGTGACTTATCAATGTGTTTGCCCACAACTGATTACAACAGGTCTTTCTTTTCTTTTTATCTGTTTGACATTTGATACATTCTTGATTCTTAAGTTAAAATTGATTCCTGTGTCAACACTCGCCCCAGTCGTCTTTCCTTTGGGGATACTTGATATCACCGATAGCTGGAGGGGCTCTTGTGGACTACTATGGGGGTAAAATTGTCATGGGATGGGGTGTGGCTTTGTGGTCCTTAGCAACATTTCTTACCCCTTGGGCTGCTGAAGCTTCTTTATTCGCTCTCCTCGCGATGCGTGTTTTACTTGGCATAGCAGAAGGTGTGGCTCTTCCTTGCATGAACAAAATGGTAGCAAGGTAATAAAATACTAATCCGTTCATCTTCTATCTTAATAGAAAGTAATCTCTTATTTGTTACTCGTGTTTTTTTATTGTTGCTTGAATATGTTGTGACAATGAAGTGATGTTTGGATATCTTAGATGGTTTCCAGCAGCAGAACGAGCCAGAGCCGTCAGCATTGCAATGGGTGGCTTTACACTAGGAAATGCCATAGGACTCACCCTTTCCCCAATTCTCATGTCACAAGGTGGAATGTATGGGCCTTTCGTTATTTTCGGATTGTCTGGGTTTCTCTGGGTTTTGGTATGGTTGTCTGCAATAACAAGAACTCCTGACCAGCATCCTCAGATATCAAAATATGAGCTAAATTACATAAGGAGTGGGAGGCATGAACCCTCAGAGCCAGATACTAAAAGCAAGAGAAGTAGCATGATCCCTCCTTTTAAGCGCCTGCTATCCAAGATGCCTACATGGTGCCTAATTGTTGCTAATGCCATGCACAGCTGGGTAATGCACGTCTTGACTCCACATAGAGCATCGCTGCTAATGTCATGCAGATAATATCACCAGTACCCCTCTTTTTTTTTTTTTTTTTTTTTTTTTTTGGGGGGGGTGCGGGGGGGGTGCAAAATGGAAAATAAAAGAAGATATCCTCATTTCGATACAGTGAATTCTTTATGCTAATTGCGAGTGCTTTCCTCCTATTGTTGCTGTAGGGTTTCTTTGTCATTCTCTCATGGATGCCAATCTACTTTTACTCGGTATGGGACCATTTTGCTTTTAGCTGTACATCAATTGTATGCTGGTGCATCTAATTACTTTCAATTGAATATGTTCCTGTGACAGGTCTATCACGTTGACCTTAGACAAGCAGCATGGTATAGTGCTGTTCCATGGAGTGTGATGGCATTTGTTGGGTACTTAGGTGGTATGTGGTCAGACTTGTTGATACAAGGAGGCACAAGCATCTCTTTGACTCGCAAGCTTATGCAGGTGGGTTTTCCTGTGAACTTATTTTTTCCTGTGCATTTCCTCTTGACTTGGCCAACTTTCCTTTGCTGTCATAATTAACATCTGACAATTCTGGAAACTGCTTTACTTGCTCTCACTGCATAAATGTCTCTTATTCATCAACTTGGGAATTTTATGGTGGCTGTGGTTTTGGCTTTGGACTTGTTTGGTGGATATTGAAGCCAACTATCAATGATATTTGTGGGTTTTTTTTTTTTCCTTTTAAAGGTTCTTTTTAACGAAAGTCATGAGATTTGTTAGGCATTGCACATCAACGATATATCTTTGCTGATGAATTTATGCTTCGTTGTTAAACACCGTTAGGAATTGGCAATAGTATCACAGTAGATGTGTATATTGATTGTGTACAATTATGTAATACTGGACACATGGTTTTTCTGTCCAATCCTTCCTTTCATTCTTACAAACACTATTATCCACTAAGAATCTTCTGTATATTCGCTTTACAGTCAATTGGATTCATTGGTCCTGGGATTTCTCTTATTGGCTTAACTACAGCCAAGCAACCATCTATTGCATCTGCCTGGCTTACCTTAGCAATCGGGCTGAAGTCTTTCAGTCACTCTGGCTTTCTCGTGAACTTACAGGTTGCTTTCCAAGCAAAATCTACAGTCATCACCTATAATCTTTCTTTCTTGTATGTAACTGTGTATTTTCACTTGCTATCAACAGGAGATCTCTCCAAAGTATTCAGGCGTTCTACATGGTATGTTTGGAATATTGACTCAAATCGCTTCCATGCATCTTCTTCAGTAATTAGTAATTACCCAGTCATCAGGGGCTCTCATGACTTGGATTTACAAAAGTGAAAGTATTCAAGGCTCATTCTATCACTCTCCTCTTGAAGGAAAAGCTCATGCTTTTTAATATTTAATAGTGCATGCACTTCTTTTGCTGCTTTAAGGCTTCTATTGATGAGGGAGGAGGTGTTTCGTGCATAATTTGTAACTAACGCTAGCATTAGCAAGGTTTTCATCTTCTTCTTTTTTTTTAAATTGCTGTACTGCAATCTGTACATCCTCCAGGTCTGTGAATTTCATTCTTTGATATGTGCTCTTCTGCAGTCTCTTTAGTTGCACTAATCGCCTCTAGGACTTATGATATCTTCTGAAAGAAATACCTATCTGTGCTTCTAGGATTGTCGAATACAGCAGGAACATTGGCAGCTATTGTGGGAACAGTTGGAGCTGGTTTCTTTGTTGAATTGGTTGGTTCGTTCAGAGGATTTCTGTTGCTTACATCAATACTATATATTTTTGCTGCCATTTTTTGGGATATCTTTTCTACTGGAGAGAGGATAAATTTTGATGAGACAGGTCAGTATCACCTATTCCTCTTTGTAACTTTGCCCATTCTTTCCTACTAATTTTGTGCTTAGGTCACTCTACTATCTTCAGATAAAAGTAGTAGAAAATGAACACATATAAGGATAGCTTATTTCTTCGGCAACTTCAATGAATTACCTAAACATTCTAGTCAGTGGAATGTGCTAGGATTCCTATCGTTCTTTCTTTCCCAAGAGAGCAGTTCTATGATCTCACAGTTTTTTTTTTTTAACAGATCTGTCACTGCATTCTGGGTCAACAGATTCATGAGAAGTGCCTTTGCATCGGCTGGTTACACAGCCCCAGGCAGCAGAGGTCAATTCTGCACATCTTCATCGTGGAAGAATGGTAGGTAACGCCTGTCAGTGAAACCTTCAATCATCCACATCAAGAGGGTATCAAGTACCAACATCTTCTTCCCACGTGAAGATTTTTGTCCCCTCTGGTAAATCCATGTAAAGATTCTGGCATTAAAGAAATATAGAGTATAGGCATCTTTCTAACCGTTTTGATCTCTCAGGTTGATGTATGTGAGATCAGTTTGATTTAGGGGTTTCCTTGAAGCAGATATCTTAGTTCTTTGAGATAGTTGAGCAGTTGTCCAATAAAGGTGGGCTTTACTGTCATTCTCCTTTCAATGTATAGTACCATCTCAAGCACACAGATGAATATGGTTTGTTCTTAGCTTGGTTCAAACTGCTTGATGGCCATTGTCCTCTTTTGGGTCTGCAGTAACCATTGGATAGCAATTTATCATTTATGAGTGATGAAGCCACAACCGTCAATTAGGTTGGCCTGCTATGACAATGGATAGGAGTGGGGAAAATTTGATACACTCTACGCCACGTCATAGATTTTGTTTTCCCACAATTTCTTATATTTGTACTTTTCCTATAATCAAGACCATCGTGAAAGATGGGAACCAGCAAGTTGCCAACATTTTCCATCGGTTGAGGGTCTGTTAGCTGGGTAGAGCACGTCTTGTCGCATCCATCACTGGCGTGCGTGGAAAGTGGATCCGGCCGCGTTTTGTACTTCTGAGAATGAAATCCCAGGGAGAGGTTAGTCCCCACATCGAGCACTGAATTCGGGTTCGGTCAAAATGGGAACGCGCTAATTCCATTCCTTACGATCAGATTCTCAAGAGTTCTACATATATACTGATAACAACGCACGAGGCCCTTGCTCGTCCATGGTCAGTTCGTGCCGGCACGCAACCGTGGAATCTATAGGGGTACACCAACGATCATGGACGGAAGCTTTCTGGGGGTTTAGTATACTCTCTAGAACGAAAAGGAATGAAGGAAGATCGAAACGGAGGAGCACGCAAAAATCAAGGGAGCGTGGCGAGGTGAGAATTGAGAGAGGCACTGATCGAAGAGAGAAGGACCCAGTAGATTAAGGAAGACAGCGAAAGGCTACCGGCACCACTAGGAAAGGGCGAGTGATTATAGAAGTGTCTCCAGATTGGAGGACCGGTCTGTATCACAGCTGCATCTGAAGTGACTGGGGCTTTTATGGAACGGCAATATCTTCACTAATTAAAGCACGATTCATTTCGAAACGGCTGAATCTGCCCTAAAAATAAAATTAAATGGAATTCGACGTAGGATGAAGATTACCTCATCTTTCAAATAATCAAAGAAAGTCGGAGAATCTTCACATTAATATAAGAAACATTGGCAGTTTAAATTTTTGATCTAAGAAAATTGATTTTTTGCAAATAGAGGCAACGCGCATAAGTCTCACTCGAAAGGAATTGGGAACTAGACAGTTTTAGAGAAATGGAGTCAACTAGCTCTCCTAGGTCTTGGCTCAAGTCAATTGAGTAATTGAGTGCATAGAAAATTATAAGAATTATCAAGAAAGAGCAATCATATCATAAAATTTGTCAAATTGGTATTAATTATATTTTTTGAAAATTTTAAAATTCAATTGCAGTATTATGACAAGTTTTAAATTTTAAAATATGATTATTTTTTAAAATTCTAAAACTCAATTATACTTTCACGACAAGTTTCATTATAACTTTCCCTTCACTTCTTTCATCTTTTTTTTAATAATGCTCAATGCTGGCAGCGTTGATTTTCTTTTGGGATTCTTGGAGAAGCGATGTAATCATTTTATAGTCCGGATTCTTCCAATTTTTGGAATTTGGCTAATTTGAGACCCTTTCGACACGGCGGCACTCCGATCAGGTCTGGTCCGGCTGGAACCGTGTCCGAGAGGGCACCATTTCGTTGGCCTAGCAGAAGAATCCCCAAGTCAAATATTTGTCGCTCACCGGGGTCCAATCCAATCTCTTGGACTGGAGCCTGCATGTTGACTCGGTTCGTTACCAAGATAAAAATGGAAAACCGGTCAGGTAAAGTTTGTCTCGTTCAAACACAGTAGCCGTCATTCGAGCTCGAGTCGCTTAAATCGGTCGTCGTCGTCGTCGTCCCGCAGGACAACAACATCCTTTCATCGCACGTGAATCTCCCTGTCCGTCCGGACATGATGAGCGAAGGAGACGAAGACGAAGGCTCGAGTCGATTCTGCTGAAAGCCGAACGACAGCCATGAGCAGCGGCGGCGACCGCGACGGCGACCGCGACCGCCGGCGCCGCTCCTTCGCGGACTTCTTCAAAACCGCCGCCAGGAGAACCTCCGGAGCTCTCGCCGCCCTCCTCCACCTCCGCCGCAAGCGGACGGCCTCCTCGCCGCCCGCCGTCCCCGGCGCTCCCGGAAGCGGCGGGCAGGTCAGCGTGGCCTCCTGTAAGTCCGCTTTCCATTCTCTACTCCTCGGCTGATTGGCCGTATCGTGTCCGCCGCCGAAAGGAAGGATTGACGACGTTCTGCAGCTTCTACAGGTACCGCTAGGACGGGCTCGTCGAAGGCGGCGAGGTCGTCTTTCTCGTACGCCTCCTCCTCTGGTTCCTCGATTGCTCCGAGCGGCGGGCTCGTCGCGCCGCCGTGTTTCACGATGGAGGAGATCGTCAAGGCCACGGGGAACTTCTCGGCGTCGAACGTGCTCGGGGAAGGCGGGTTCGGGACGGTCTACAAGGGCAAACTCAGGGACGGATCGCTGGTCGCCATTAAGCGCGCCAAGAAGGTAAGCTTCATCATAGTAATCATGAAAAAGACATGGGTTGAATTTATTTGCAGTGCTTCTGGAATTGGTGTCTAAGAGGGGAGAAATAGGGAGATTATAGGACCTTGACCTTCTGCAATGGATTTTGCTTACTCGGTTCGAATGGTCTTTGACAGACCATACTCAATCTGCGCGCATCATCTGACTTCAAGAACGAAGTCCTTACCATGTCGAAGATAGAGCATCTTAATTTGGTAAGGTTGCACGGATTTTTGGAACATGGAGATGAGAAGATCATTGTGGAAGAGTACATTGGCGGTGGAACGCTGCGGGAGCACCTCGATGGTAAGCTAGCCGCATCTTTCATTCCTGAAGCTTGCAATTAAGTATGCATTGAAAAGACCATGTAATTGGTGAGCTTTAAGTCGATATAGGTGAGTGGATACATCGATGTGTTCGACAATGTTATCGATAACTTACCTCTTATGTCCTTTTTATCTTCTGAACCAGAATAATAAATTTATTTGTAACTCGATCCTGACAGAGATGAAATAGAAGGTGATAGAGAGAGACTCAAGTGTAACCAGCTCTTTGCTTCAGATTTCATATGATCACACAAGCCATAAAATTGGCCCTTCACAGATGTTATTGTTGATTTTATTTGCTTGCTGTTAGTGCTAGTATTTATTGGGTCGACATCTTCAACCAGAGATAATCCGTTCTTATTCACAAAACACATGCTAGACTTTGGCGGGTTATAATCATGAATTAGTTTCAGTTGTTCATTAGACATTGATTTTCTAGCATGATACTGTTCCGTGAGCAAGATTTGATCTTATTATTTTGGGTAGTTCACCAGGTCATTTTTCATATCATGCACAGGGGGAAATGGACTCGAAATGACTGAGCGTCTGGATATTGCAATTGACATTGCTCATGCAGTTGCCTATCTTCACACATACTCTGGTACGTGCACTGGTCCTATCGGTTAATGGGATTAATACCAAACAATTTAGCTTTCAAATTGAGTAGGCCTTAATGCATCTCAAATGTCATGGATGTGCCCTTTTGTGTTCTCATATATTAGCAGAGAGCTGGTCGAGAAAAAAAAAATTGATCCTTTCAGCTTTGATGCAGATACTTCTCAACTGCAAATAGGAGAATCTTGAATGTTGGTCAATTACCGGATCAAAATTTCCTGTGCCGCCTTTATTGAAAAGTAATGTGTCTTAACACAAGCAATTTTGTTGCAGATCCTCCAATTATACACAGAGATATTAAAGCATCAAATATACTGATCACAGAGAAACTAAGGGCCAAAGTGACGGACTTTGGATTTGCGCGATTGGCTTCTGAAGACTCTAATGCAACACACATCTCCACTCAAGTCAAGGGATCAACAGGCTACTTGGATCCAGAGTACCTGAGGACATACCAGCTTACTGAAAAGAGTGATGTGTATTCATTCGGTGTATTGCTTATGGAAATGATGACAGGAAGACACCCAATTGAAACGAAGAGACCACCCAAGGAGAGAGTAACCATAAAATGGGTATGCATTCTGAATCTAAGAAAAGAACTTTTATTGTCTTGATTCTTGAAAGAGGGAGGCGAGGGATGAAAATATTTTGTTTTGTTTTATTTCTAACTTTTAGGTAGACAAGAGAATACTAGAGTCTATTAATGTAGGATTATAAAATTAAACCCAAGTCATCGGATTGCCCGTAAACAAATAATTCTATGGCAGGAACCTTGGACAGAAAGGCAGATCGTAGGAACCTCAAAATTGTGACCAGTAGAAATCTGCCCAAATGTCCGTCAGCACTTTAGCATAATTGCATCCTGGATAAACAGATCCGTAGGCATCTGGAATATGTTGATCAAGTAGCACTAAAAGCTCAAATTTATTTCAGAAGACACAGAAGGATCTAGCCTTCTTGAGAAGTTTGCGTCATGGTATAATAATCCGTACGCTGTACGAAAACCATTACCAGTTCCCATGTTTTAATGCGAATGAAATCAAGGCAAGTAAGTCACTTGTGACTTACGAGTTAGTAAGCGGGAAAATATTTTCTCACTTTCACACCTTCATGAGACACAAGTAGAGATGCATTGTTTCATGTTCTTCATCAATGAAGTGAAAACTCAACAATCCCCTTTAAAGGAAGTCAGGGGACCATGACGTGTAAGCAGGCTTTGGGAGAGCATTGCTCTGGTCATTCGAACTTTTGTTGAAAAGACGATCTAATGATATGAGGAGGACCAAGAGTCTATGACTTATAAATATAGGAGATGAACATCCAAGGGAAAAAAAGAGCAGTTTTATTCAGTTGAAAGAGAAGCTTGTATGCCTGATCTGGTCGCATCTGGTGTACATATATGCAGGCAATTCAGAAACTAAAAGAGGGAGAAGCAGTTCTTGTCATGGACCAGCGACTGCAGAGAAGTCCAGCATCCATCTCGGCTCTGGAGAACGTCCTTAAACTGGCTCGACATTGCATTGCTTCCAAGAGAGAGTTGAGGCCTTCCATGCGGAAGTGCGCCGAGGTGCTATGGGAAGTTCGAAAACAATTCAGGGAAAGAACTTCCTCCTCTTTGCCTTCTACTATCCCTCATTCTGCAAATTATCCTGTTAGGGATGCGAAAAATCATCGCCAGACATCATTTGGCATTGAAGAGGGTGAAAGGTATAAATTTGTGTCTGCATAACCGAGCTTCCATATATATTCTTTTGCTCAAATGTGTTATATATTGGGAAGGAATGCCTTGGTTTTGCCCAACTTCCCTTCTTTTATACCGATGGATGGGTAAAGCTTCATTTCACAGAACTCGTAAAGCAGAGTGACCACTGGCCACTCCCTTCACATGTTTTGTTCAACTTCTTTTCGATTCGTCTCAGAGGACTAGCGAGTCCTGGATTCCGGATGTGAAGAAGCGAGTAAATCCCGAACACACGGCAAGGATGCCAGCTGCTACTCCTGGTTTCATCCTGAGGCTTTACCTAAAAGATGTTTTGAGTGCGAGGAAGGCCGTTGGAATTGGGCGGCACCTAAGACTTTAAAAGCCGAAGTTTTCGAGAAAGGGAACCCAAAACCGTGAAAATTAATCCTCGGGAGGGTACTGCTGAATCTCCTCTTCGATTACATCTTTTATCTTATTCTTTGGTTATATGCATGATAAAGTCTTACATGGCCGTTGATGTGCTCAGTAGTTGACACGAAATGATTTCGCAAATCAATGCACCAGCAAAGAGCCTTCTCAAACTGGGTATGGGTCCGAGGACTTTGGAGATCCGATTTCCTTTCCTTCGGCAACGGAAAATTCACCCGATCCTATGAGATTTGGAAAGATCATGATGTTTTACAACATCAAATTGCTAATGCGATAAAAGTTCTTTCTCATTATCAAATATTCATACATCGGTTCCGAAGAGACCCACTTAACCCTCTCGAGTCACTGCCAGGACAGGATCGATGTCGTACCATGCTGACACGGCATGGTCATGTTGTTACCGTCCTAGAACGAAAAATTCAGACTAACCATAAATATGGCCTCCAAGATGAATTGAGAATCGGATACATATAATAGTAACAAGTCCTAAAAACATATGACCATGTAACAGTGAAGTCGTAGTCCGACGCATATTAGATAATTCTAACTACTTGAGAAACTGCACGCAGTAACCAAAGAAGAGTTTGCCTCCCCGAGAGGAGGGTTACACAAAATCCTGAACTCCCAGTCCGAAATGCCGAAGACTATTCCCAGAATGGACAAACCAGACAACTTACAATCAAACCACATATCCCCCTCCACAGGAACATTGCTTAAGCTGAAGATGACGATGACCTTGGCGTGTTAGACCTTGTGACTGCTCTGGAACTTGCACTAACACTATGGCTCGGAGACACACTCCTAGAAGAACAGCTATCCCTCGAATGCCCGCGCCTGGATGAGTAGCACCGCTTAGAACTCCTCCTTGGGCTTCTTGAGATGTTACGAGTGTAACTCTTCCTTGACCTTCTCCTAGGTTCTGGAGATTCGCTAGGGGAGTATCTCCTCCTCCTCGGCCTCGGGGAATAGCTGCTCCTAGAGTATCTCCCTCTTCCTGGTGAGACGCTTCTAGAAATAGATCGATAGCGGCTCCTTCTGTGATAGCGATCATCTGGAGAATAGTCCCTTGAATCATATGGAGAGTAGGACCGATCACGCCAATACACTGGCGACCTGCTGTAAGGGGAACGGGATCTAGAGTATGATCTTCGTCGACTAGAATAAGGAGAATAAGCCCTTCGCCGACCATAGTAAGGAGAGTAGGATCTACGCCTCCTGTGGTAAGGGGAGTAGGACCTACTCCTGCTGCGGTCAGATGAATAACGAGGAGACCTGCTCCTACTATAGGGAGAATGGCTTGGAGTCCGACGGGGAGAATAACTAGGAGAGCGCCGGCGCACTAATAAAACATTAGGAGCATTAGTTAGTGGGCAATCAACAGCAAACAGTTCAAATCAAATAACAATGCAAGCCATCTAACCTCGAATAGTCTTCAACCCCAGATACCTTCCTGGAGTAGGAGTTCTTCCCCTCCTCCTCCTAGCCTGTCATCACAAATCTAAATCGTCAGTTACCTAAACAAACAAGGAAACAAAGGCAAGAAAGTAAGTACACAGTGTCATGCGTTCCTGATGTAGCAATAAGTAAGTTTACAAGCAAGATATCTAAATTCAATAGGCATAAAGGAAAGAGATATGCAGGGCATACAACCCCAGTGATCTGATACTTCGTGTGTTTGATTTGTTTGTTTAGTTGTTTTTGGAATTTGATGAAGAGCTGCTACACACAGCTAACCTGCTGCCACAAAAACTTCAAGTGGAAAGAAACAACTTTCAAATAACTTATAGCAACGTAATATATGCACAATAGCAACAAGACCTCTATCAGGGAAAAAGAAAAGGAAAGGATAACTTTCAAAAGAAAACAATTGCTAAACACATACCTTTTCAACAGTGATTACACGGCCTTCAAGCACAGATCTATCTAAATATTTGATGCACCTCCCAGCCTCCTCAACGGTTGACATAGTTACAAATCCAAAACCACGAGATTCCCTAGTCCACGGGTCAACCACGAGATGCACATCCACCACCTACACATCAACGAACTAACAGTAAGAGAGGTTTACAGAAGCTCCTAAACAATATTAATACAAGACACAGATCAAGATTTAACTTAAGTCCACCTTTCCCTCACTTGCAAAATGCTTTTCCAGTTCCCTCTTTGTAACCCGAGGGGACAGTCCCGTTACATACAGATTGTTGCCAGGATTCTCAACATCACTTGAAGCACTCCTGATATCCAAAATGGGAGGATTACATCAGCATTCAAAAAACAACGCACCAAATGATATCAGAAAGGAAAGATTATCATTACACTTTACCTTGATCTGCTCCTAGAAACCGACCTCGACCTAGAGATTGACCTACCATACCTCCAGCCAGGTGAAGGAGAATGAGAATAGTCGGACCTTCTGGAGTAAGACATCTGGTAAGAGAAAAAAAAGACCCGCGTGGTAAATTTCATATCCACAATGCCATCAACCATGTTATAAGTGTAAATATGTCATTACAACACCCAGACAAGACAAAGAAAAGCTTGAGAAGATTGGAGCAAATAACCAGTACAACAATTTATCTCAAATCCCTCAGAGCAGTGATTTCTGAACAATCAATGTTTATTCTCTAGACCCATAGTCCGCAAATAATTAATAACATGACAGATAAGAATTCATGAGTCTGTTCAACAAAGTAAAATCACGTCGCCAAAACAAAGCTGCAAAAACCAGCCTTCTGGACATCAAGCACCTAGACCTTCCATCGAACATGAGTAATTCCACACGAGAAACAAGCAAGCTACGAGGACCCTTCCCTTAGCTCCAAGCAACAACCAGAGATTGCCTTTCTTTCCTATTGAATTTCACAAGGGCAGGCAACCTCCCATGCCCTCTAATGAACCTATAATCCTTTCAGTCCTCGTATTTAACATACCTACCAAAATAAGAATCACAAGATATTCTCACCCAAATCATTTAAAAAAAGGGCCACAGGGAGGAGAAATTTTTTTACAGACAGCAGGCCTCCGACAATAAAAAGGCTGAACCGATCCAGCTACTAGTGGCAAAAACACAGTAATTCTCAAAACCACTACTCCAAATATCTAGCAACGACATCCGGCAAACTTAGCTCAAAAAGCACAAGGTCCGAGCAAATTCAGAGAACACACTCTCCCTCAATTAAGGTCCATCAATCAACAGACCGAGAAAAACACTAAAAACACTAAGAGCCTATGGATGATAACGTTTCTATTTCCCAATTTGAAATAAAATAAAATAAAAAAATAGAAATCTGTTGGTAATTTCAACCTATTTTTCTATTCCCGGAATAAAAAAGTAGCCGGAAATAGAATTGGAACACTAACAATAAACAAGAAACAAAAAAAAAGTAGTTCCAATAAGCAATTTTTTTCTTTTTTATTTTTCTTTTATTATTCTTCCCGTGGTCACCGCCGGCCGACCGCCGGCTGCCAGCGACGCCACCTAACCACCGACCGTCGCCACCGCCCAGTGGCTGCTGCCGCCGGTCGACTGCCACCGCATGACCGCCGACCTCGCCACCAACCGCCACCGCCCGGCGGTCGACAGTCGGAGTTTGACGGTCCGTGAACAAGGAGAAAAATCGAATAAATATAAAAAAAATTATGAATCATACCAAAACGTATTTTTATTCCGTTTTTATTTCGAAAATAAAAATTTCAGTCACCGAACGCATTATTTTACTTAAGAGAGTAAACGTGAAAAAAAAAAAAAAACTATTTTTTAAAAGAAATTATCTCCGCGTAGAAACGTTATCATGGGCGCCTAAATTGCATAACCACGGCCAGAAAGAAACTCCCGATTACGCCGTCGCGGATTGCCCAGAATCCAAAACTAAACACGAACTCATCGAAAACCAATCTATCCCGCTCCGCGATGGACAACATGCATGGGACAGACGCGAAATCGAGAGGCTCACCGTTTCAGCGATGATGGCGACCCGGAGAATCGAATCGAAGCTCGCCAGAGAGCGCGATCGATCGGCCGGCAGTTTCTCCCCGCTCGCTTCGAACTCTAGCCAATCTCTCCGCAGGAAGATCGCTAATGCAGATATGTCGAATACGAAATACGCTGGCGGAAACGACGCGAGCGGTTTTTATCGGCGGGAGGGTCGGAGAGAAGCTTCTAGAGCTGCGGACGCGAAATCCCCTTTTAAATCCATTTCAATCTTCTTCTTTTTTTTCTTTATTTTTTCGCCTTTTTTTCCGTAGCCGTGGTCCGTCGTGTTTTCTAGTATCCCCTTTCACCGTACAATAATAAGAAGAAGAAGAATAAGAACAGTGATGATGATAACGATAGTAATAGCAAAAATAATAAAAAAATATTGTTGTTATTGTTATTTTATATGTTTTTTTATTTTTATGGTTGTAGCCATCATCAACTTATCTTATATGGTCTAGGGTTGGAAAAAAAAGTACTAGAAGAAAAGAGTAAAATTGTTTGTATGGACAATTTTGTCCAGATAAAATAAGATCTTTAAAAAATTTGAAAGGCTACAGGACATGTTTGGCAACTTGCAAAATAATGTTTGATTATGTTCTTCTGTTATTGAAAATAGATTTTTTGGAATAGAAATAATGAGTAAAAAAATTTATTTCTTTGTTTGGGGAATAATTCCAGAATTAAGACAATTCAAATTTCTTATTTATCTTTTATCTTCTTCTTTTCTTTTTTTTTTTTTTTCTTTCTCTGTTCTTCTTCTACCGCCGTTGTCCACTGCCATCGGTTGCCAACAACCGATTGAGCAAGCCTCACCTTACCTCGACCTCGCCTGGCCGCCGGTGGGGCTCAACCTCACCAAGTTGCTACAAGGTCGGCGTTGCCCGGCCAAAGCAAGACCAACCTCACGATGGCTTGGTGGAGGCTTGGCCGACTAGACGCGACCTCACCAAGGGCTAGCAACTCTCCGACAAGATCATCGGCCCTCATCTAGCCGGTCGACCGGTCATCCGAGGTTGGCGACGACTAAAGCTTGAAAAAGAAAAAGAAAATTAAAAAAATAAAAATAAAAAGTAACAAAATTATTAAAAAAAGTAAAAGAAAATGTTTTAATTATAAATATTTAGAACAATACTAAACGCAATTTTATTCGTGGGAGTTGAATAAAAAATAATCATTTTTGATAAAAATTGTTATTAAAACAAAATGATTACCTAACACGCCCTTTGAGGCACCTTTGGGGAAATCATTGTGAAAGCACTTCGATCTCAAGAGTGTAGTAGCCTTAAGATTTTTAGTAAATGTCTCGACAAGTCAAAATATCCCATCTTACGACTATAGTAGATGCAAAAAAATCAAGAAAAAATGTATCAAAAAGTTTTAGACCTATTGCAATTGTATAAATTGAGTCTTAAATATTTTAATTAAATTAATTTAATCATAAATATTTTCACATTTGTACCATTTGAGTCCATCTGGCCAATTTAGATGGATTATCATTGACGTAGATATTGATGGTCCTAAAGCAAATATGTGACATATTTTCATTAGTTTTATGGTAAAAATATATGCTAGTTATAACAGTTCTTTTGCAGTTACATAAGTAGTCATTGCTTCTACATTTTAAATTGTATATTTTTCCTCCTTCAATATTCCATCCACTGAATAGCAATTTTTTTTTAAAAAGAAAAGCTGCTATACTTCCACACTCAATTACATACAAAAAGCTAGAAATCTAATTTAAAAAGGATAATTCATACAAAAAATGGAAATAATTCCACGTGCGTAGCGCGTGCATAGTATATAAGCCAAAGTTAGCTTTTCCATTATAGGTATCGTCTATACATTGCTTAATTATTGTAGTTGTAATGCGATCAAACTGTAAAGGAAAAAAAAAGTATAATTGGCCAAAGAAAGCGATAAAAAGGTAAAAAACATAGCTATCTACTTCTCGACGAAAACTTACGCTTGGTGAAATTCTTTGGTTGTCGTTGGAGTGCAACAACCGACTCCATCGTTTTCTGATTTTCTCTTTTTTTACTTTTGAATATATATTTTAATTCAATTATTGAAAGAATAAATTTCTAATTCGATATTTGCTTAAAAAATCCGTATAATGTTCAAATGAGAATATAATTGCAAACATTTTATTTCCCCCTTTTACTAAAGTTATTCCTAGCATTCCGACATCTGCTAACTTCCTCTACCACCACCACTCCTTCTCAATCCCACTTCCCTTAATATCCAATCGCAATCTCATCCTTCCCTTCAAAGAAGATTTTTGTGGACGAGACACCATCAACACGAGTTGCCCATAAGGATGTCTAAATTCCATTTTTAGGCCCAATTTGATTGAACGTGACTCCGGATAATAATTACTTCTCAAGCATTCTTCTCCTCTCATCCCCGTGGCGGCACCTCCTCCATCGATCCCCACATGCTGGCCAAAATGGGAAGGAACGAGATCGCCAAGCTTCCTATTCGGCATCTCGCTTTCATCCTCCCTGGATCAGTACCTAACCCCTCACCCTATTTTCAGTGAACTCCCCCCTGGACCATATCGTGGAGAACCGCAGAAAACGATAGGTTGCATCTGGACCATCCACGAGAGGTCGAAGTCGCTAGGACTATCTCAGGTTATCCATCAGTACAATGAAACGTCTGATGGAGTTCGAAGCCAGAGATAGAAAGTGTTAAAATCGCGACAATTCAACAGCGTTTCTCCACCTATATTAAACAGTCTATCGCCATTTGTTAGAAATCAGACGAAAGAAATTGAGCATCGATCTGATCGGGTTGATTACTGCCAACTACATATACAAGGTCGCAAAAATTACTCCACCAGGAAAACATTCTCTTTTCCACCAAAAGCCCCGATGATGCATCATCAATTTTCTCGAAACAAGTATGGTACACAAGCAGCGACGTTCGCTCTTCAAAGCTGGATTAGTCGGTTCAGTGATGGGAGGGAGAGTCTTGGGAAGGCAGAAGAGGCATTTTCGTGACCGACACATGAAATAATTTTCCCCATAGCAGAGCCAAAACCGAAACCTCGAGGGAGCAAAAATAAATCCAGCTTCTGCCTGTTCTACCTTCCCAAGACTCTCCCTCCCATCACTGTGCTGACTAACCCAGCTATGAAGAGCACTAATAAAGCAATCGATGACCAGAGTGGTGCTATGTCACATTCAAAGTTCAGCTAGCATGAAGTCACAAAATAACCCGGTCTTAATAATTGAAAAGCTCAAGAATTAGGCAAACTACAATTATTAACCTTCTTAGGGCCAGATTGCAAAAGGCCTTACAACCAAAACAAATGTCAACCATACCTTAGCAGAGGAGAAACAAAAAGCATGTTATACAATTCCAGCCGAAGATCAACAATAAATTACTAAGAAGGCACTGGTGGAACAGAGCCCCCAGGTGTAGATCCCGAAGCTGATGGTGGTGCAGGTGGTGGAACAGGTGCAGAACTTGAGGGTGCGGGTCCAGATTGCACAGGATGCTGCTGATACTGCTGAGTTGCCTGAGGGGGATGCGGTGGAGGCACCGTTGATTGGTTCGGCGGTTGGTATTGCTGATAAGGAGGCGGGGGCATCATATAACCATAAGGAGGGTAATAATGGGAATAATATTGCCCATGAGGTGGGGCCATCGCAGGGTAAGCATAATGCTGCCCCTGTTGCTGCTGCTCCGAAGGTGGCCTGCTCTCACTCGACCCTGAGGGCCCACTGGAAGACCCTTCCTGGGATGGAACAACCGCACCCATCCTTTGGGGGTCCATGGAAGGGTAATAGGTTCTCTCCGGTGAGGTGGCGGTAGCATGTTGTAGTAGTGCATTGCAGGGCCTTGGTCCTGGGAGCCAGGCGCTTGCATTTGGCTCTGTTGCTGAGATATAACTGCCCTTGGTAGCAGCCCACTATGAGTAACAGCTGCTTGCTGCCGTGCAGCTTCCGAACCTTCAGTTTCTGGTTTTGGGGCTTGAGGTCTTCCCCACATCAGCTTCAGCCTTAATCCCTTTATCACCAGTTTATTTGAAAGCTCCTCCGCAGCTTTTTCTGCACCTTCCCTGGTCGTGTATGTCACAAAAGCGCATGCTCGTTGTAGCACCATCCTTATAGACTCAATTTCGCCATGGGCGTAGAAATTATCCTTCAAATCCTGCTCGGATACCCTTGCATCAAGGCCACCCACATACAGGGTTCTGATGCTCTCATCCTCGGGGGGTTCCAATGAGGGCATCTCCCCAGCCTTGTTGAGAAGCTTTAGAGCCACCGGATCATTTACTCTGGTATTTATGCAAAAATCCATCAAGTTAAGCAACCAAATTCTGACATATATGCAGTTTTTAATGAGTTTATACACTTAACCATGTGAACCAAAAAAGAAAGAAATTAGCAAAGAGATTCTACTAGATGGAGATGACATTGACAGAGGAAAGGGTAATAGGTGTTGTATACATAAAGACAATATCAAGCAAATTGTGGTGCTCCCTATTAAGGTTCAACTATCAAAATACCTTCATTATTCTTATCAACCTTCGCTTACGCTCATCAAGAAGTTTGAGTAGACTACATAATCAACTAGATGGTCAGGTCAAACATTACCCCATTTTTACAAAATTGCAAGGGAAATGAAAAATTCAATTTAACAGACAATTCTAGCTGACATGTTTGACAACGATAAATGCAAGGGATGACAAGCTTCACCCGGAGCTACTGAAACCTTGCCAATATTTCAATTCTAGCGGACCTATCTAATGGGACTATGCTAGGAATCAGTATCTACAGCCCCCTTGCATCCTCTCTCTTTATTGCCACGTAAAACTAACACATTAAAGAGAAATACCCATAATATTGCAGTACAAGATTCTTGAGGACCATAACTCAACACAATCGCATCAATTTATGTTTTTAAAACCCTCTCAAAAAATGACTCACAAAAACAAGAAGAAAAGACAGAACAATCTTCACTTCAGTTTCGAAAAAGCATAGAACCAATTGCAAAAGATAAAACAATTTAAGCATAAACCATGAGATGAACTTACCCAATTTTCATACAATGAACTCTTTCAAAGATGCAAAAATAGAAGAAAACTTTGGTGGAATAACATATAAATTCTCAACTAAAAGCTAGGTCAAAACTTAAAACCAAAATGCATAAGATTTTAACAGAAAAAGGCATTGAGTTATGTAGCTTTGCTAAGGGAGATAACAACATACCACACACCCAAGCAGATGAAAAGACAAAAACAAGAAGAAAACATCAAAGTGATATCAAACAATGAAGGATATCGTATGTTTGTGAGAAGTGAAAATGAGGGAGGGAGTGAAAGTTTTCAAAATTCCCCCTCTTTTGTTCTCAATTTTTTTTTTTTTAAATGATTCCCATTTTCTTCACCCACTACCCACATTCCTCACCTCTCCCTCCTTCCCAAACAAATCATTAAAGTCTCAAATCATGAACATATTTTTGGTGACATATTTAACTTGCAAAGAGGCTTTCTAATTTGCACCCATACAGCTCGAGGTCAAGAAACCAGGAAACCATGAAAAATGTTCGTCCAAGGGCAAGAACATGGATATGGATGGAAAGCAACTAACCGAGGAAGTTTTGCACAATAAATGCAATGCAAGGCAAGAGACATACCCATAGTAACGATCTTTTATGTTTTGCTGGGACAACTCCCCAGTTACCGGCATTTCATGCCTATATGGACACTCAGCACCTCTGGTACACTCCCCTCTAATGTAGAAGCTGCAAACATGTGCTCTGTTTCTTTTGTAATATGGCGTTGTTCTTTGAAGTTTCAGAATAGTATCATTAGCCCGAACCTTTCCATATGAGGATTCATAATCTAATCCAGCCCTAGTCTGCACAGAAATGGTAACAAGTTTCATGATAATATTAAACTGCTGGGAAGACTTACTATCAATCTCCAAATCAAATTACTTCATGGTTAAGCATAAAACACAAAGGTCCACCCCAAATGATAAAAAAGAACAGTAAGCATATGCGAAAATACATTCTTACAACCTACATACTAAAGATTGGAATCATATTAAGGTTTTTGTACTTATCACAGACAAGTGCACCCACTAGCAAAACGTTATCATCCAAAGACCTTTTCAGTATGGGTTGAAGCCTGTGAATGTAGTGCTATCCATGCAAGCCATGGGGTAGTGCAATCCTATTAATGAACAATATGAAACATACCATTTAGGAATGAAACTTCTCACCCCTGGCACCAGGATCATACTTAACCTATGAAGCTACTCAGCAAAGCTCTAACTAATTAAAGATGGACATGATAGTCAAGGTTCTTTGCCAATCATAAACAACTGCAATTACCAGAAAAAAATTCTTATCCAAATATATCTCTGTATCAGTCAGAGCACGTGTATACCGCACCATCTCTAATGCAACTCAAACCCATTTTATAGAAAATATGACATATTCAAGCGCGAAATCTCTCATCAGCACCATATTATATCAGCTACATCTAGCCTAAGAACCTCCCTTTAGCAGGATATTTTCACGAACCTAGGGATGTCAGCAATAATCATCACATAGTGCGATAAATTTGTACCTACTGCTCTTAACAGCCTCGCTGTTTCCAATATTCTCCTAATTATTATTTGATTGCAGATGGATGCGCGTTAAAACATAACGTGCAACTGTGCCAGCAAGTAAAAATGTGGAATCAGTGCGGAGGGGGAGAGAGAGTACCTTTCGATCATGCTCCTCTGCAAAGTACTCTCTATTAACATCACTCTTGGGAATGGCGTCATGTGAGCTGATGGATAAGGCAGTATCTCGAACCTGAACCGGCAACCCATATTCAAGATCCAAAAGGCAGACTTGACAGACATTTTTCAACTTACAACAAGTCTGGCAAATCTCGGTTTTCTTGTATCTTGCATCACGACCTGGTCTCCACCTGAAAACCGTGAACGGACGCTGGCAGATTTTGCACTCCTTATCATACTGTGCCCTTGTCTGCATTCAAGCACATACGCCCAACAGCACAGAGAGAAAGATAGGTCAGATGAAAACAAATCAGAGCATGGGCATTACAGACACGTCGACCCAGCAGCTAAGGAACCTTAAAAAGGGGAAAGTGCAGGACGAGCTGCCGATGACAGACGGTTAATGAGGCAGAATATAAAGTCAAGAAAATGGCTGACAATTTTGAGCTCGCAAAGAGATGCTACAGGCCATGAGAAGTACGTAATCTTGATCAGTGATCCAAGCCAACGCCGTCTCGAGAAAACCAGAACCCAAAAGGGGCCGAAACCTCAAATTGACAACTACAATCGCAATCCATCGAACAAGAAACCCTCGTGCGGGAAGGAAAAAAAAAAACAGATAGATATACGAGAAACTAGGGCCAACCTACGCAATAAACCAAAAGAACGGATCCAGAGGCGGCGAACACAAAACCAAGAGACGCGGAGCAAACAAGTGAGAGGTGAGATTGGAAGAGAGAAGAAGAAGGAGGAGGAGGAGGAGATCGTTACCATGCGAACGTAAGGGTTGTCGCCGAGGCAGGACTCGCAGATGATGGGGAAATCGGAGCGCTCCCATCCGTCGGCCTCCGCATCCCTTAGCAGCCGGTGCGCCATCGGAGCCGGAGATGGTCTAGGGTTCCGTCGTCCGAGCGTGGATTCGGCGCTTGCTCGCGCTGCTTCGCCTCTCTCTCTCTCTCGCTCCGCCTCTCTAGATTTTCGGATTGATTGCTCTGTGGATTAGGATTAGGGTTTGATCGGAAGTAGAACCCGGCGCAGTGCAGAGGCTGCAATGGCGAGGGGAAAGGGAGGGAATGGGGGATATATGATTGTGAAATAAGGATCGAACTTTAATACGTCGAACTTTAGCTTCTTTAGCTCCTTCTTTTTTTTTTTTTTTCTTTTTTTTCTTTTTTTCCTCTCTCTCTCCTTTGGCTTCAAAAGGATAATACCATTTAAAAGCCACGAAAAAATATCGAAAAAATATCTTGGTATCTTGACGCGTTTGCTCCAAATAAAATATATTAAAATGGTACTTTAGCATGTATTCGCTCAAAATTAATTTTCGTCTCATATCATCCAATATTTCAAACAATACATATATGCTTACGATTACAAGATAAATCTCATATAAATAATGACAGATTTGAAATTATAAAGTTTAAGTGAATTTACATGTGCACAATTTAATGGGTAAATTTGAATTGGATTATCGTGACTTTCCTAAAGGAGAGCGTCATTGAATCGATGAAGAGATGCCTTTTAGTATCTTAACTTGATTGACCTGTTAACTAATTAATCATGCAATTTGTTGACCAAATGATGATTGTAAAGTTTTCTCCACCAAGTGTCTAGGCAATGTTTCTTGGTATTTATTATAATCCTAAAAATGTAGCTTTGCTGTTTAAATGGAATAAGCAAATTGTAGCACAAAAATAATATAAAATAATCAAAACTAATTCATCAAAAAATAATAAAATATACAATTAAAAGATAAAGTGCACTACATTAATCAAATAAAAGCAGGTCAGAAAAATATATCATGACTTTATTATTATGCTTCAAAACAACAATCCCATGAGCTAGTTTGTAAATGAGTCAAATTTCTTACCTAAAAGATCAACCAATCAAAAACCAAGCTATATGAGACGTAATTACTAAACTAAAAGATATATTAGATAAATAAAACTAGGCTACATTTAGTACTAAAACAAAAACAAACTATCAAGACCTGGTTTTAAGCTATTTCTAACTTTCAGAAAAAAAAATCGAATCTTCTCTTTATTTTTTATTTTTTAATAAAAAAATTTTGGAAAATGGGACTCGGACTGGCCTTTGGGCCCTGTCCGAATGTGGACTTCTCTTGGACCTCCGTAGGTTTGGGTCCGAATTTATAGGCCCGGTCTGAGTGACTGTTGAACTTGGGCCTCCCAGGTCTGGGCTTAGGAAGAAACAAAAGGACTGGATATACGAAATGGGCTTCTTTATTCAAGTCCAATCCGTTCATAACCAAACTCGAGTCCATGCTCGCCGAATCGAATTGAACCCACTTTTAGTAAAACCCAACTCAAGCCCCCTTTCTATTTCTTTTTATCATTTTCTGTTTTTTTTGTTATTATTTTATTTCATCCCCTCTCTACTCAGCCCCTTCAAACCAACCGAGGATGAAAAAATTTAATCAAAACTCAAAACACCAACGAATTAGAACATGCACGTATACACTTCCAAGTCAATCGACACAGCTCATTCATCAGGCCTCCACCATCGGCCGCACTATTCAGCCGTCATTGTAGGCCACCGCCATGACCCGTCAACCACCACCGTCACACCGACCATTCATCATTTAAAACCCAATACGATAGGGGCGCGCAGTGAATAAACAAAAGCTATTTCTTTGGCGCCAGTTGTTAGTGCTTAGTATTTACCTTATATGTAAATATAAATAAAACGAAATGTATTTTAATTTCGTAGGCTCTAGTTTTCACAAAAATGAATGATTTAAAATATATTTTTCATAAAAAATGATCACTTGTATCTTTTACAAAAATGAAGAAATGTAGATATAAATTTTTTTATAATAAAAATATTTTTCATTAACTAATTATTTCAAGTGATATAAGCGATCAATTTTAAGAAAATATTATTCAAACTATTCATTTTCTTAGAAAAAATGAGCCTTACTTGTTATGGCTTCCTCCACGTTCATATCCAATTGAATATGGCTAAAAGAACAAGAAGGAGATTGGAAAAATTGTCAAAAAAATTGTAAACCTATTATACGGCAGTTAATTAAGTCATAAATATTTTAATTGTGTCGATCTAATCTAATCATTAAACAATTTGACAAATTGCTAGTTTAGTCATAAATCATACAATTATGCTAAATTAATCATAAATCTCTTGCAAATTTACCAAACCTTTGAATGAATTACTAATATAATCTTTCAGCTAATTTGGGATAAAAATTGTTGACATGGTGGTCCAACTAGTGTTGAGCATTTTATGTAACATGACTGGTGTTGACATTTGATTATTTGTTAAATTTTTATAAAAACTTTTGGATTATTTTTCTTTTTTTCCCATTTCTTTTCTTTTTTGGTTCTAGGGGCCAATGCTACAACGAGGGTCACCCCCCATGAAGGCATTGTGACCCTTACTCGGGGCAGCAAAGCCTTCATGGACCTTATCTAAGGGCAGGTGGCCCTCGATCAGTGGTTGCTAGGCCCATCGGCCCTTTGAATAAACAAAGAAAAAAAATTCCCAAAAAGCTTTATAAAGTTTTAAAATTATCAACATTAACATTGACCTCACTATGTAAAATAACCAATACTAACTAGACCATCATATCAAAAATTTATGCCCAAACTCAGCCGAAGGACTATATTGGTAATTTATTAATAATTCTTAAAATGTTTATGACTACACAATTAAAATGTTTACTACTAATTGGTAAATTATCAAAATATTTAAAACTAAATTGATAATTAAAATGTTTAAGATGAATTGGCCGTTGTAGAACAAATATAGGATTTTTTGGAAAAAATTTCCAAAGAAAATTAGAATGTCCATTTGGTTTTCATTTTCTGATTTATTTCATTTCACTCTTTCCTTTTCCATCCACTTCAATTTATTTTACTCACTCTATTTTGCCAAAACAGCAGAAGGAATTGATAACGTCCATATACTTTTCTAATTTTCCGTTTCATTTCTTTTCTGTTTTCCATCCATCTCCGCTCACTTCATTACTCGAGTAATTACCGTGCGTGCCGGATACACGCACGCTCCGTGCTCACCTGTCTAGCACCAGCCGTTTAAAATTTGCGGGTCCCGCACAATGCCACTGCATCAACGGCTCTTATGAAACGAGCGCAAATCTTCGCGCCACAGAAAATCCCGCCCTACCACCTGCGTCCCATTGCTCCACGTGTGACTCGCTCTACGGCGACGGCCCGTCGCTCGCGACTCCTCTTCGCGCCAGCGAGCCTCCGGCGCTCTCTCTCTTCGGTCCTCTGCACTCGCCGTCGTCCTCTCGTCGCGGCTGCTGCAATGTCAGGCTGTCAGCGAGCCGCGCGAGACGAAGCGGAGGAGAAGGCGACGCGGTTTTAGCCGTTTCCTTCTGCTCTCGCGGTCCCTACACCTGTCGGTCATTCTTCCATTGCTGACGAACGCCCCCGCTGATTTCGCGACGTCCAGGTTGGTTCGTTGGTTTTACTGACTCCGTCTTCGCTCCTCTAGCGCTCGCTTCCCCCTGCATGAGGATGCTCCGTAGCCTCTCCACATCGCACCGATCTCTCTCCCCCCTGCTCGCTCCGGTTCGCGTCGGTTCGCGGTTCTTGTCCTCCGTCCCTTCTCCCTGTTTGATTCCTCTCCTCTGCGCATCTCGCTGTTCTTCTCGGCCGTCTCGAATCCTTCGCCCGCCAGCGTCATGAATGGCTGGGACAGCCGCTCGATGTGAGTCGTGGTTCAATCGTCTCGGCCCGTGTGCTGCGATGCATCGGTGATTCCGAGCGTGTGTTGCTCGAGTATCTGACTTGGATTCCTTTTTTTTTCTTTTCTTTTTTTCCGATTTATTTTCCTGTAGGCTCGAGCGCTGTATTTACGATTATATGATCAAGAAGCAAATGCACGAGACGCTGGAGATTTTCAAAAGGGAGGCTGCTCTGACTTTTGAGACCGCTCCTCCTGGAGGCAAAATTTTTTTTTTTTTTGAACGTTTTAAATATTATGGTCTGCATTTCGACTGAAGTCTTCTTTTTCATTATATTCTAGTCGGAGAAAAGGAACTCGGGGCGTCGACTTAGCCATAATACGCTTTCACATAGGCTTTAGAATTGTAATGTGATCCTGTAGATAGCAAGACCTTTGCTTCTGTATGGTCGTAATCGGTCATGCTATTTTGTTGTTGCTCCTGTTGATGATTGCATAGTGTTTGGTAACTTGGTTCGTAGCGAAGCTATACAAAACAGTAACCTCTCGCTTTGAAGCATCGTTAGAATTTGTTGCTAAGTGTGTGTGGAAATCTCGATCTTAGTTTCCCGTCTGCCACCGAATCTATTATTTACTGCTTCATTGATGGAGATCATGAGTGGATTGGTATTGTATATTCCCAGGAATAGATGTCCCGGAGGGTCTTCTGTATGAGTGGTGGTTGATATTCTATGAGGCGTTCATGGCAAGCCAGCCAAATAACAGGAGTTACTCGGGAAGTTCTCCCACAATGGTAATCCTTCATCCTGTTTCTTAGCTTGGTCAGATAATTTGTATCCCTCAAGATATTTTCTTATTTGCACCATCGATTGTCTTGTGAAAATGTCTGCAGATGATGACCTTTCCCCAGGAGACAACTGCTTCTCTGACCAGACAGCCTATGATGAATGAGGAAATGACAAGGGACTCAGCAATTGATACTAATACCGGTATTCTTCTTGAACATCCTTATGTCATGGGCTTTTTGGTAGAATCAAGCAATGGATATTGCATAATCCTCTCAAAGTTGGTGGTGACAGTTAAATTGTTCAGTAATCATCTGCTCAATTCTGCATGACTCAGTAGATGGCCAATCTAAAAAATATTGGATAATTTAGTCTATTTATATAATTGACATAATCTCAGATGCACGAATTATCCAATTTTATCATAATTATATTCTTCTGATTATATGTGGAGGATTCTTTATGGGGTTATCTATTTCCCTGGGAAAAAAAGGGGAGGAAAGAAAGGTCTGTATCAATAAGTGTCAAAAGGATGATTCTTAAATCTTACAAGAATATACTTCTTGTTGTTAATCTTTCACTTTAAAAATGCTAGGATTACAACTAGTTCTGTGATCTTATTAAGCTTGTATAACTTTTGGAATTTTCTGATTTAAATAATTCAATTCCAGTAAGAAACTTTGGTGTGCATTTGTGCATGCAGGATTGATCTTTGGCGACAGTTTTATGTGGTCAAAAGAATTGCCTTCAACAGTAAGCAATATCACCAGATCCCTTTTTGCCAATAATCAGCGCAACCGACTCTTGACCTTTGTATGAACATCTTACCATGATCTTCCTGCAGAAAGCTGATCATCTCCCCCAAAATCTCATGCCCTTGACCTATCAACAGAATCCGTCGACTTTTTCCTCAACTTTGAATCCTGTGGTTGTGACTGATGATCTAATCCCACAAGGAGTAAGTTGTTCAGCTCACGAACACTGGGATTAGAAAATAGAAAATTGAATACCGGCCTTTGAAAGTGGTTTGGTAGAAGAAGCAGTTTCTTGAGGCAACTCTGCCTTGGTTCATCACTGGCAGGTGTCTCACATTAATATACTCAATATTTACTCACTAAACGGGGGTAGAGTTTCTAACACTAGCAATAGCGGCTTCAAAATCTCAATAGAACTAGCTTGCTGAAAGTGACATTTCTTCTTGCCCCTGTAACATAGCTCTTATGATGGTCCTGAACTGGTTGCCTGTTGACAGGGACCACATCTTATGCCTCCAGGATTGGAGAATCATATCTTAAGTTCTCGGAAAAGTGAAGATCATAAGAAAATCATAGTACTTTCACGATTAGCAGAGGTAACTATCTGTCGTTTGTCTTCACAGGCAGTATTTGTATATGAACAGGCAAACTTTGGGAAGGGGCTCATCCAGATAACTTCTCAAGTGTCATTGTTCTGGTATTAGCAATACTTTTCCTATCTAGTGGCCTCTCATGCTCTCTAGTTGTCGAGAAAGACACCTGCACTAGAACCAGAGAATGACTGATTACATCAAAAAGGATGTGCAAAATGTGGATTATTGTGGATGTGTCACGGTCTAGTGGAGTTTATCTTTCTGGTAAAAATCAAATGCGGAGGTTCATTGGTTTACTACCTTTTCAAAGGTGCACATGCAGAAGTTATTCTACATATTCAGAGTCAAACATCATGACCTAAGAAAGCGTCTGTTGATGTGCCTCCATAGTTGTCTTACTGTTGTTTCCATACTTGTGCTATATTAACTGGAAGGGATTCCAGTTTGGCAATGCACCTCCATTCTTCTCTCCCAATTCAGTTTTCTGAAAAGCTCTACTGTATCGACGATCCACTTTGCCAGTAGACCCTATTTCCTTACATGGCACATGCGCACATTTCAGCCTATTATATTGGACTCTAGAAGTCTATTAACGATCAAGACAAATATGACGAGCATTATTTTATGTGAGAAGGGTCTTTTAGCTTCTTTGCAAGAGCCTTTAACAATTTCTGATGCTTGCATAGAATAGGGGCTGTCTTCTTCTTTTGGCAGAGAAGGAAGATACCGGCACCAATTGCATGAGATCTTGTGCATTCCTCTGGCATTACTGCTGCCTGGGCATCTGATTTATGGTGAAAAGTAATATGACTAAATCTGATCATTTGGATTATTCAAGTTTGATCACGTTACATGTTACTAATCAAGTGCTGATGGTCATTGCACCGTCACATACTTAGATAGCTGGAGCAGATGTGGTCACAATATTTTCTGTAGAAACCATGATTTCGGTGAATTTCATCATTCCTTATGGAGTATTTGAGTTCCTTGCAGTGACATCTTAAATATAGAATGGGGTTACTTCAAAGAATGAGCCAAACTCTTTTAATAATTATTTGGCTTTGTTTCACCAGTACCTCATACTTCTTAGGAATCTCAAATCTATGTGTAGTGACCATCACGAGCTGCTTAAAATGGGAACTAATTAGTGCTGTGGAGAAGGCATTGATTGATTTTTGGTAAATTGTCCTGAAGGTATTTTTTCTTGTGAGCAGAGCAGCAAAAAGAGAAAAGCTTCATCAGAAGGAAACTCCGACATGCCAGGGTTCTTTTTACTACATTCAGAAAATACTGTAGACAATCCTTCTGATACGAGTGCTGAAGCAAATTCTTCTGATGTTAATGATATAAATGGTGAAGCAAATATTTCTTCTAGCGCCTCAAAAAAATGTTCTTCAGCTTCGGATGCATCCAAAGGTACATTCTATTCTAGGCTGCCAAAGGAAAGAGTTGTAGTTGGAAGCAACTGCTCTTGGTATACTTGTGTGCACGGGCATGCAAGTCAATGTGTCTATAGATAAACCTCCTGTTGTGCATTAGTTGATTCCCCCTTCATTGTTCTCTTCTCTTCATTGTGACTTAGTTTTTCTAACATGTATATCCTTTTTAGTAACTAGTTTCCTTAAATGGAATATGTTGATGGCAGTAAAAATTTCACGTGAGTTGTTGCTGATATGAATATGCTCTTTCTCAGTCACCCTCCTCTATCTATTTAGCTTGGGGGATTCGTATCTTATGCACATGATAAATGAGTCATTTTTGTAACAAATGCTAAAGCAGTTATATTTTGACTAATTCTAGTATAACAAATCCATACGGCAGTCTAACATATAAGCTAATGCTCAAGTTTCACCTTTCTTATAGGAACTTACCAATTCTTGCAGTAACATGCATCTGCAGCAACATATTATTGTGTGCTTTAGGTTTGATTTCGGCAATCTGGTTGCAGATATTGTAAGTCCTTGAATCAAGATGGAACCAGTAGGACATACATTCAAGTTCATGGCTGGTTAATATTTTCCTCATATGCTGAAAGAGTTGCATATGCTGCCATCTGAAGTTTGTGAAGTTACTCAAGCAGTGCTTGGTTTATCTTATATAATATAGACATGTTTTGTTTTTTGCTTATATGCACAGTGGCCTTTTCTGGAGGTTGTCCTTTAATTTGCTTTAATTTGTGATGCGATGACAAAAATTAGGTAAAGCAAGGCAGTAATTGGATATAATTAAACCTCACTTCTTTCTGCCACTTAAGAAGGAATAAAAAATTGACAGTGGAGGAGAGGCAGTGGTGGGATTAAATGCTAATTCTGACTACTTCTGCACTTCCTTTAAAAGATGGTAGTGATGGGGATTCCGGGAAGTTGGAATGACCCTTTTATCTCCAAGCTAGAACTTTCATTTTGTGCTTTCTTTCTCTCCAACCAGGAATATTGTGATTGAAGCAGATGACTCTTAAAAGAGTTGCTTCCCTATTCTGGTTGGCTAGCATGTCTGAAGTTACAGAACTTGCTGCTATTTCTTCTCGACTCAATGCAGCATAAGTTTTTCCTTCCTCATTTCGCTCAGGTTTTTGCGTTTTGGGGGCCTCAAACCATAATGAGGATAAATCGTCTGGTCTTCTTTTCCCGGCACTATATCAAGACAATTACTTGCGTTACTCTTTGCTATTTTCGTGGTTTGTGACACGTTTCTTTAAAGCAAATACTGGACAGAAGTACAAAAAATCATTGGTTTAGAAACGTCATATGACAACTAATTTTGAAAATTTTTGTAGTTTCTTGGCTAAACCAATGAAGGAAGAAAAGCAAGTAAAATAACGTCAGTTTAGGAAAAATGCAGGAATCCTAATCTATTTTCTTCTATTACTGCCCACCTGATCTTATGCCTTTAATTCTGAAATATGAACTATGTAGCTTGTTCAATCGCTCTCGGTCGGAGCAAGCTTTGCCGAAGCTTGAAAGGGAAAGGTGGAGAAGAGCTCAGCAACTGTCTCATAGACTGTGATTCAAGATTCTAATTTCATTTAAGAGGACATTTGTATGCTTTTGTCTTATTCAAATACCTTAATTAGAAGTGGGGTTTCTCCTAAGAACACTTCATAGTTGAATTCATCTAATTTTTTATGGAGGGAGGTGGCTCTCTGTATTTATAGTTTCTTGCAATTCAGTCTGGGCCATTGTTGACATGCCAGTGGCATTTCTCTCTTTTCATAAAGCTGGTCAATGTTCAATTAGTAAACGAAACTCTGAAGATTGCTAAATGTTCTAGCCAATCAAATCGTCTTGTCTTTTATTTTTTTAATAGCAATTTGTCTTGCCATCTGTTAAGAGGTCTGCTTTTGTCCACATCTATGAAACTCCATGAAGGGTAAGGGTCGATATTATCCTGCTTAATTGTTAGTGGGGAGTAGCAATCCAGAACCTTCATGTTTTTGAGTCAGGAGAGCTGATATTGAGGAGGAAATGGACCTAGATGTGAACCAGGAACTTCTTTATTTCTTGTCCATTCTAGGTGTGACGCTCATAATATCTTTGTTGTTCAGTTGATGGATAACTTTTGTGGTAATATGCTTGTGGAAAAGGAATCTCCACATAGAATGTGATTATTCAAAATTTCTGGTCTCCTGTTTTGGTTTTTTATTGTTTCCTCTTTCTGGAGTCAAGATTGCTTCTATCTACCATACGAAAGTGATGGGACACTCTTGCTAGCTTGCATGCCGTGAAGCTTGCTTCTGGTTTGAAGGCCTGCCTTGTTAATGTATAATAACTTTAACACATGCTGTACTTGTTTTCTCACCAAGTTGTCAATTATAACTTCCTCAAAATTTTGCTTGTGCTTGGATAGCAGTTACACGAGAGCTACGTTACAATTCCGTTGTTCGAAAAAAGTATTTTCTGGAAAAAAGGAAGATCTTCTGTAACATCAGGTTTGACTTGTCTAATTGGCGCAGTGAACTGTTGACACCCAGTTTCCATCTGAAAGTGGTTTTCTTGTTTGGTCATTCCCTTGCCACTGATTGGGAATTATAGCTTATACTCTTTTGCTGCCATTTAATTTAAACTAGTTGCTGAATATAAATGATTGAAAAGACTATATCAAAATAAAGATAAGAGAGATGGTAATTAAGAGGGATATTATTTGATCCAGAAAGAGAAGTTTTTATGCATGTGCCCAGGGCATTCTTTCCAACTACAACACTTTTTTGCAGCTTATAAAGAATATACCTTTGGAAGCACTGGAAGCTGAAGAATAATATCCATTTCAAGTGCTAGACGAAACGCTCGTTTTAGCATTCTGGTCGTTAATATGAGAAAAAGATCCTCCGTTTACAGAGTTTCTGAATGTAGTACACAGAAACAAGGTACGCTGGAGCTTTCTTTTGATGAAGAATTTACTTTAACGTATATTCTCATTTCTCATAATAATAAATATTATAGTATCATATATTAACTCAATATTTTCGAAATGCATCAGCATTTATTTCTACTCGTTTCACAGCAATTGTTTGTCTATTTTCATTTTTGGGATGTCCTTTGCGTGAAGATGATGAATCTTCAATTTGGCAAGAGCATGGGGTTATATTTTTTGGTTGGGGCACTAACATTCATGGCTCCTTTGAAGCACTCTTTCCCTTTCCCTCCAATGCCGCGCACTGTGGGAGGTCATTATTGGTAAATATATCAGTCAATTTCTCTCTGGAAGATTGAGTGTGTCCAGTAACAGGGAGTAAAACATTGAAAAATTAACCACTGCAGTGTTTTAACTCTTTGAAACTGGATTTTTTTTTATATATATATTTATTTATTTATTTGAAAGGGGGGGGGGGTTGGGTTCATGCAGCACAGTGTGCATAATTACCTTATTTGGCCCTGATTTGCCTATTATTGGTACGTCTCGACACATATGTGCCCAGCAGAAAATTTTCTTGTGTGTGGAGGGGTCAATCAATACCTTTGACTCAAACTTTCATATACCATAATGCAGAAACTTGTTTCAGGTCCGTGTAACTTGGAGAATGGATTTTCCAGGTTGGAAAGAAAATCCGACCATGTCCGTATGTGTCCGATAGGGCTATGCCGTTCGTTAATTGGTATATATTTTGATGTAAAGGTCTATCATTCACATATAGGAATTTCATAAACAATGTTAGGTTCCATGTGGATAGTACCCTAAAGTGACAGAAAAAAAAAGCGAACTGTTCTATTGTTGAGGTAGGCAAATTCTTGTGCAGTTACCATTTGATGCTGCAGAAATTTGGTGAATTAAAGTTGGTAAATGAGACTTTTTCTCAGACGGTAGTAGGCAACAGGAGAGTTAAAATGTCTGTCTTAATGGTCTTTTTTATGGTCTCCGACTCTCTTATCTGCTCTTGTTAGTGGATTTCAGTTTCTGCATTAAAATCAATTTTTTCTGTAAAGAGTTGAAAGTAACGGATTGTCAGGATATATAAAATTGAAACATGGTTGTTCATTGTGCCATAATGACCAATTTACTTCTGTATGCTGGCTTTGAGAGCTCTCTCTCGAGCCCTCAGGTGTCAGGAGAGGAGTCTGGAAGTTGGCAAGCAGAGATATATGGTACTCCACTTGGCTCCACCAGTTTGATATCAATATAAGACCTGGTATCGTTCTCCAATACACCAGAAATGATCTACCGGAATCACAATTTGTGGATTCACTTGGAAGTGTTATGGGAAGAGCCAATGTCACATTCCATTTGTAGTATTTTTCTACTAATTATCCGGTCCTCCATACTCTTGAGTAATAAGCAACAAGATTAACTCTTCATTTCACTTTTTAAATAATGCATAACACTCAGAAACTTGCATTTAAACACCGAAACACCTCGAAGAACATAATTCGTAGCACATTTTCAGAATAGTAAAAGCTCATAAGCAAGTTGAAATAACTGCATAAAGCACTGGGCTTGTTTGAAGTCATAACAACATCGTTGCTCTCTTTCTCAATTATCACTTCTTTTTGGTTTATCGGAGTGAAATGTCACCTGAAACAAAAGGCATGATCTGAGTCAGAAATAATGTCAAAAGCTACCGTTGGTATTTATCGAATTTCATGCAGATATGCTCGCCTACGCTGTCAGAAGCAGCTGGAATCCACTCATTTGTTGCTGGGTTCCCCTTGCAAGAGGCATGATGTATGGTGGAGGTTTCCGAGTCAAGATTGAAGCCCTCGCCTTTGGTGTTCTCCACCGTTATAAATCCTGTCCCAGTCTGGCATGTGCTCAGATAGTTAGAAGGTACTCACTGATCATCTCGCACTACCAGTCTACTTCTCAACTAATACCCTAGAGAACCATTAAAAGATATTTGCCAATCTATTAATTTGTGAAAAACCATTAAAAGATATTTGTAGGCTTAGTGAAATATCATTTTGACAAGGTAAATATAAGGGCATAAATTAAAATTTTTCAGAGCTTAATTTGATATGTGCTTTGACAAATGTTCATACCCTGTGGTGTTCCTTGTCAACGCAGTTGAGATCCTTGTAATATTCAGTCTCTGTGAAGTCCTCCTTCGCTTCGCATGCACTGTAGACAAGTTTCTGTTTTCGGAAGAGAGGCAAAATGCGTTTATTTGTTGAAGGAGATCAAACCCAAGGCACATTTATTAAAAGTAATGGTGCAAATTTGTTGGATGTGCTCTTATGTCCTTATTCTCCATATCTACTAGAAGATAGCATAAATGTAACAGCCTAATCTGTCACTTTATTGCCTTTACTTTGAGCAGACAATGAAGCACGTGACTGGTTTTTGGCTTGCGCATAACTATTTCCCTTTCTTTTGAAGCATTCTTTCTTTGTTGGTACTTTAAAAGTAATAAAGTCGGTTAGATCTCAACACTCGATGCAGTTCGAAAAGGCAATCCAAGTGGACCGACTGGAACCATTTTGCTGCTTAAGTACAGTCAGATGAAAGAATTATGTTTTGCTACCTGAAACAAGAAAAGAACAAGAGAGAAAATGTATCTCAATTGACCCTTGTACTATGATGCTGTAATTTCTCGACTGCCTTGTTTCCCTATGCTTTCACGGCAAGTCGTGGTGCTTACGAAGCCAAAGGGCAATATGATCATTGAAACACAATACAAGTTTACTTTGTATGTTCCACAGTAATAAGTCTGATACAAATGAAGGCAGAGGGAGGAGGAACCGAAACCTGAGGATCATTCTCGAGGCGCTGGAACTGCACGAATTCCGGGATATCGCCATCGGTGGACAGGACGTCGACATAATTGGAGGAGTACTCGCTCCGCTGGGGCTTCGTATGCCGCTTGGGAGCAACACCGTCGAAGTACTCCTTGGTTTTCTCCTCGATCATGGCCTCTTCCTCCTTGGACAAGTGAACGTCGCTCCTGTTAGGCCTCCCGCAGCACTCCATTTCTCTTTCCCCGCTTTGCCCGAATTCTGTGTGTGTGTAAGTTCAAGAGGATAGCCTGATCTGGGGGGAATTTATAGGCGGACCGTTTATGGAGCAGATGTTAGGAATGCAGATATTTCTGCTTTGCCGTTCCAGGTCCAGGATGCAAAGTCGCGTACGTTGGGACCACCGGAGTAGAACTTTTCTATAAAATATCTAGATGCCTGCATCTGGTTTGGATAAACATCGATAGGTGGCGGTGGGGCTCTTCCGCGGTTAAATCACGTGCTGGTCGCGGTCGACGCATGTGTCGTACGACATTTCGCTGTGGTACTTAATGCTACGGACCAATTCGCAGAGCTGGATGGCTGATCCGCCATTTATTACGGGCAACCAGAAGCTGTTCGAAAGTGATCGGTAACGGGAGTGGTTTCGACCAAGCATTACTGCGGGCCTGGGAGATGCAAGGCCAAAGCAAATCATTGACTCCGTCCCGCCGGGAGTCACTTCAAAATCTAGGGGCCATCCGTTCGTCGGTTTCTGGCGGACCTTGTGACTCCTGTTCCAAGCATTTTTGTTTGGAACCGTGAATCGAACCCCATTTCCTTTTTTTTTTTAAATTTCAATTCTTATAATAAAGTATAAAAGTTGGTAGTTTCACTACCATGTATATATTAACTATGTTGCTTCTTCGTGTTAAAGATCAAGGTTCAATTCTCGTTGGATGCAGAACTTTTTGTTTCTTTAAAGCTTGTTCAACTGGGAATTGGTGGCTCAGTCTCAGGTTGAATTGGACTCGATGCTCACCCCTAATTCACTCAACCTACCACCAAGCCGATTTGAGGCAAGTGAGTAATCGGAGTTTTGTCGTGCGGAGTTTTCACATGGGCGTGTATTTGACCTTGTGGACTTCAGTATTTTGACCTTTCACGTTCGTGGGTGGATTCAGCAAAGTATCACACTCGTTGCACTGGAGCACCGTTGAGAATATCCTTACTATGAGGCTTAAAGAATCATGGCCAGGCCACAACGCTCCCAAATTGAAACCCCTAAAATGAGTTTCCTGGTGCAATATGTCAGCCCCTTCTATTGTTTTGAAGGAATGGTGCCTGATTCATGACGATGTACAAACTATCGTAATTTCCGATTAAAGAGCAGTTTTGTGTTGAATTTCGTAGGTGGTGGTTTTAATATTAGAAAAAATTTCCCCTTTTGGCACCAAAATAATCACATGCAATGACAATGACTATAGCATAACGATCCAGCGATGCGACCAATCGATATTCGATACCCTCTCCAGCAAGCTTAGGGAGTTTTTTTTTTTTTTTTTCTTCGTGCTTAAATCGAGATAAAATCTGATATTACAGAAGGGTCGCTCCGAAATTCCTAGCGCGCTCGAGGGGGCATTTTGGAAATCAACCTACGCCCTACGTACTGGGCCTCAAAGTCAAAGCCCACAACAGCGACACTTTCAATCAACTAAGGCCCAAGGCCCAAGGCCCAGAGCAAAAAAAGGGCAGGCGCAAGGAATCCCTATCTGCAGATGCCCGCAGGCTAACATAGCTCTCGTCGAAATCGTGGCGGGAACGCTTTAGGCTTCAGTCCCGCCAACAAAGAAAACCTCGCGCCCTTTGCAAATTAATTTTTTAAAAGAACTTTTTTTTAAAAATGTCAATAAATCTCGGTTCCGTCGGTTCCGGACCCGCGGAACCGAACCGAAGAACCGGAAAAGAGAGAGAGAGAGAGAGAGAGAGAAACTCCCTCTCAAATTTTCCCTCACTTTCTCGTCACTTTCCCTTTCGAAAGCCTCCTACCTCCTCCCCCGCCGCCGAAACCCTAGCTCCGTCCGCCGTCCGTCGCCGCACCGGGAACGATGCTGGAGCTCCGGCTAGTGCAGGGCTCGCTCCTGAAGAAGGTCCTGGAGTCGCTCAAGGACCTCGTGAACGACGCCAACTTCGACTGCTCCGCGACCGGGTTCTCCCTCCAGGCCATGGACTCGAGCCACGTGGCCCTGGTGGCCCTCCTCCTCCGGTCGGAGGGGTTCGAGCACTACCGGTGCGACCGCAACATCTCCATGGGGATGAACCTCAACAACATGTCGAAGATGCTCAAGTGCGCCGGGAACGACGACATCATCACCATCAAGGCCGACGACGGGAGCGACACGGTCACCTTCATGTTCGAGAGCCCGAGTATGTTCCGTCTCTCTCTGTTTCCGGTTTTCGTTTAGCGAAGTGGATGGATGGGGGCGATTTTGGTGCTATGTTTTAGTTTCTACGACGATGCTTCCGCGTGATGCCTGGAATCTGTTTGTTTCTTTAACTGAATGAGCTCTGGATCTGTTGCTTTAGCTTGTTTCGTCGGTTGATTCTGGTTTGTGAGACGTTCGTCGTGCTGATCGTTCGTAACTACGGCGTGGTTAAGTAGGGTCAGCGCGAAGTATACGTTGTTCGCTGGGGTTTCTAACGGAAAACGGCGATGTCAGCGAATTGTTGAATCGTTTGAGCTTTATGTTGGCTTGATGCGGAACTTGAAGTTTGCGGAAGGTTATGTGTCTGATCTGTACCGGTCCTTGTAGCAGTCTCAGCTTTATATGTAGTCAAAGAAGTAGTTGACAGTGGATAAGCGATTGAAGCCCCCCGTCTGGTGTCCATTCCCTTATGAGATAATTTCATCACTGTCCTTATGTATTCCACTTCATTCCTAGGGAGGTATAAAAGAGAAGAAAGACAAAATACCTTGACCAAGATGTCCTCCTTTTCATGCCTTTTGTAAATCATCAGGCGATGAAAAGGAGGTATGATCCTTGGATATTCTGTAATAGCCCTTTCAATAAATTAGTTGAAACTGCTGCCTGCAAACCTCTATTTATCAGCGGATTAACCCTATATGCGTATTGTTTGTATTTGCTTGTGCTAGTTATTAGAGGGTCCTAATGGGGTGAGGGAGGAATCTATATCACCGGTCAATTTAGTTTGTTCATCTCTTTTGTTATTCTCTTGGATCTTGTGTTCACAATTTAGTGCATGTTACAGCGCAGGATAAAATTGCCGATTTCGAGATGAAATTGATGGACATTGACAGTGAGCACCTTGGAATACCGGAGGCAGAGTACCATGCAATTGTTAGAATGCCATCATCTGAGTTTGCTAGGATTTGTAAAGATCTCAGCAGCATTGGTGATACTGGTATTTTTTTCCATTCTCTACTCAATAGCTTCTGCAACTGAGTTTTCTGAAATTTTTTGGCATGTTTATAAGATTGGAAATTTTTCTTGATTTATTCCTGCAGTTGTTATATCCGTGACAAAGGAGGGTGTGAAATTCTCTACTAGAGGTGATATAGGAACTGCAAATATTGTTTGCAGACAAAATACAACTGTCGACAAGGTGTGTCCTGTTTTCTAATGGTCCATTACATTATTCATATAATGATTCTGGGAAACATTTGCATGCCTTTCACAATTTGAGGCCGCTCTTTCTCAAGAGTACGCTGGTTCTGATTTAGTCTATTCGTTAATTGTTTTGGATGAACCATTGCAGCCAGAGGAAGCTACAGTTATCGAAATGAATGATCCAGTGACTTTGACTTTTGCACTGAGGTACCTGAACTCCTTCACGAAGGCAACCCCTTTATCCAACACTGTGACTATCAGTTTGTCTTCGGATCTTCCTGTTGTTGTCGAGTACAAGATTGCCGAGATGGGTTATATCAGGTTTTACCTGGCCCCTAAGATAGAAGAGGATGAGGACGAGACAAAGCCATAAGTTGCTGGAGTCCTGGATTAGTTAAACCTGTTTTGCAGACTGCGGTTGTTCATGTTCCTGTCTCAGGAAATTTTTTCTATTCTATACAGGTTCTTACCCAGGATGGAAAATGTTTGTAGCTTTGAATCAGTGTTATGTCTTCCCCAGTGTATGGTTTACTCGTGCTACCCTAATGGATTTTAGGTCTTTCTTCCAACTTGTGGCATGAAGTTTCAATTATTTGCAACTTTTGCGATCTTTGTGGGTTTTTTCTTTTAAAGAGAATCATGGGTACAATAGAACCGACCAATTTTGGGAAATATTGAAGATGATCACATCTTCTGTGCTACTGAGAGGAAGTTCATGAGGTTGTAGTCCTGGTTTCGTGACTTGAGGTTGTGGATAAAATCAACGTGTAGAAATTGTATTGCAGTTGGGTTTTTTGGTGGGATCAAATGATGATTAATCGACTGAACACGAGTCTGTTTGCCTTACACTGAGTTTATGCAATGATGCTTCGATATTCCATATGCATCAGTATTCTCATAGAGAAATTTTGGGGGTCATTTTCACCATCAACTATCCAATGAATGGAGCTTCACATGGTATGCGGATGGAGCGATGTCTGTAGGATTGTCATTTATTTTTAATCTTGACCATCCACTTTTCTTTTTATCAAGGGAGTCATGCGATCATAAAGTTAGTGTTAGTTTACGGAGTGATTCGATCAGTACCGTATGGATATCAAACAATTAGGTCACGTTCATCATTCTATAAATTAATTTGTGTACATTTGAGTAATATTCTTGTCATTGAATATGTTCTCGAATCATTGATTGCTATGAATGCAGTACGACTAGGGTCGGCATAATTTATAGTCTCCCCTAGACCGTTTCGTTAAGTTGATGAAACCGTGGAGTCAAAGGGAAGGGCAAGGCATTTTTTGTTGCCGTCCCGGGAATCGATCTTGGTTGACCTCCAACTGCCCTTGATACTGGATCAGATGCCAGTGGAACTCGTCTGGTTTCTGAACCAGCTATGTCTGGAAAACAAAAGTGTTAGGAATGAATATTTGAGTAATACAAGGAAAACGCAGTAGTTTTTGATGACGAGAGGAGAGAAGTTGAAACGTAACCCTTTTTTGCCTAGCGACCGTTTAAAAGCGTTTGATAAGATTATATTTTTGAGAATAGATTCTTATAAAAAATGATTATTTTTTATTTTGTTTTTAATTTAAAACAAAATAACGTTTTGGTAATTACAAAATTTCTAATTCTAATAAAAAATAATAGAAATGCGTTTGGTAACTATACAAAATTTTATTAAATTTAAAATTTTATCAAATTATAGAAATTCTATTGATTAATTATATTTATACTAAGTAATAAACATATTAACTAATCAAATTTTTATTAAATATTAAAAAATAAAATATAGTATAAACTATAAATATAAATACTAAATAATAAATTAAAATACAAAATTAAATATGTATTCTATAAATAGCAAAATTTCAATTCATACTTCAAATCATTTTTTTTTTTTAAATTTTTAAATAATTTTTTATATTTTTTTCCTTTCTTCCTCCCCTTCTTTTTCTTCTTCAAGGTGGTATACTAATTTAGGTTTTACGTCGGCCTTGGGACAACCGCGATCGGCTAGACGAGGGCCGGCGACCTCACCGGAGCGTCATCGGCTCTTGGCGAGGTTGGCCTCGTCGGCCAAGCCTAGTTTTGCCGCACAAGTGTATGGCAAGGCTTGCCCTCGGCGTCGCCCGGATCGTGAGTGCGTCCAGCCTCGTTGAGGCTCGGCATCGCCAGATCTGGTGAGGCTAAGCCTCGCCGGTGGTTGGGCTTGCCTCTGGTGGGCTCGCCAGATCAGTTGCCAGCGGACGACGCTGGTGGGTGACGGATGACGGATGGCGACGGACGATGTCGCGATGGTGGCGGTAGATGAAGAAGAAGAGAAAAGAGGAGAAGAAGAAGAAAATAGCTTGATTATTAGATTTGTTCCGGAATAATAATCAACTTTTTTTTTTTTTTATTCTTGATTCTGTTCCAAATCTACTTTCGAGAACAAAAAAATAGAAATGTGTTTCCGAGAACAAAAATTTTACCAAATACGATTCCGTTCCAAAATTACTTATGAGAACAAAAAATCAAAATCGGGGCTTGTTTGGATGGTTACCAAATAGGCTCTAAGAGCAAATCTGGAATTTTGTTATCGTGTTTAACTTTGGATCCACATTATTTTCGCATATGGCTCCCTATACTTTAGGGCTGCCTGAATTGATCCATATGCTCGGAATTTGCTTCCGTCAACTCCTTATTGTTTTTATTCGTCTTGAGTGAGACGAGGTTCCTTGTAATCAAAAGACAATGCAATACTAAGGGGGTGCATGATAACCAAAATTTTTGTTCCAGAAATAGTTTTTACGTTCCGCACTGCTTTCTAAGAGAAATTCGTTTGATAAACCTATTCAGTTTTTCTATTTACGGAATAGATTTCTATTTCAGAAATAGGTTTGGAAGAGAAATCGAAGCTAAAATTTTCTACTTCTCTATTTCCGGAATAGAAATCGAAATAAAAATTATTCTCATCGTTAAATCAATCGGTCCTTCATTCGTCGCTTGTGACCATCGTTCGTCGGTTGCTCGTCGCCGCCGCCCGCCGCCCTCCGGTCGTCGATTAAACCCACCACCGCCGCCCTCCGATTGCCAATCGGCCGCGGCTTCACCACCGCCGCCGGCGGCCCTGTCCATCCATCGCACCGCGGTCCACCGTTCGAAAGAAAGAAATTTTGTGTCATTATCAAACGAATTTCTATTTTTAGAGTAGAAATTTTGTGTGGTTATCAAACGATTATTTTTGCTTAAAAACTCTTCTAGAAATAGAAATAGAAAAATCTATTTACGTCAAACTATTTTTGGAACGAATGGTTGTCATGCACCCCCTAAGTGCTCGTTCATAATAGTATTTGTAGTTCCTCTTACGCCCATGACATCGTACCCATGTGAACAGCAAAACAAAGACAATACGGACAGCTTAAGCTATGTCCGCGATATCCAATTACCACGTTCCATGAAAGTTTTAGGACCAGTAGTTTACCATAAATGGGGCTATTTGCAGGCTATTTGTGCCGAAGCCAACAGAATAGAACCAACATACAAATGGCAGGACAGTTCGATCCTGTATATTAGTTGCAAATGTCCGCACCGTACATTTAGTACCCGCACCATCGTTCACTGTGGCAATTGCTTCAAGGTATTACATATGATCACCTCTTCAAAGAGTGGCATCTCTTATAACTTACCCTAAAGTCATTGTTTACGGTTTCATGGCCGGTTGGCAAGAGAGATTGTAGAACCGATATAATCATCTTTGCCTGGAATTTGCAGCACCTTCCAGGGGCAACGCCGATACTTTTACACCCAACAAAGAGTACGATAGGGGACGTGGAATGCCTTACAAAGTAAAACTTGAGTAATACAGCCGTTACATGTCCTCGGTATGTCAGTGCAATAACCAAGACAGGGGAGCTGATTGATTGAAAGAATGATGGCAATAGCCTTTTTTAAACAAGCTCAACCCATGTTCCTTCCATTTTGCCTGAATTCTGCCTACTCAATTACATCTATTTCCTTCATCTGAAAACAATGATCTCTAATGATCAAACGAAAAGCATCACAAAGAATAATACACATCTCTCACAAGACATACTCAATCAAAAAAAGTTGGTCTTCCAATGATAACGATTTTCTCAAGGGGTTGAACCAAATAAGGGAAAACAGAATTCAGTCCTGCTCAGTACCTGACTGTAATTAGATGGTCTTAACTCCCCATAAGAAGAAACATCAACCGTTATGACAGCTTCCAATCTTCACCGACATAACCAGCTTGATCACCAATCTCTTCCTCAATGCGAAGCAACTGCAAGAAACATTTCAGAGTTTAGTCATACATAGCTTTCCTTCTCATGCAGTCTAACAGAGACATTTCACACAATGGTTAAACCTTTTTACATTTTGTAGTCTTTGGGACCCTTTTGATGTTAAATTGTCAGGAATGCTCTCTAAAGACCGATACTTATCTAGAGGCTGAATCAACAGCTAAGATCTTTGGAATCTAGGGGCCGGCAATTCATGTTCACGTGTCAAATTCAGGTCATAAATTAGTGTCTAGTCATGTCATAGAAAATCATATTTTTGCCAAACAAAATAAATGTTGTCGAATTTTGAATGTCACTTTCAAATTTTCCAATATTGGCTTTCATAAAAGTGTTAAATTGAGTAAAATCTTGTCAAAATTGCCAATACCTATATGACCGCGTTCGACTCTAATTTACATTCATTATCCAAACAAGGTAATTATTGATGGCCGCGAGTACTGTAATGGTGCTTATATTGGAATTATCAAGAAATGAGAAAGGATCTCAACTTCTAAAATGCCCTGTAAAATCCTTAATAGAATCTATTCAAGTAGGATATGAACTGCAATAAGAGGAGTTCAAAGATGTTCTCAGGAGCTCCCTCTTAACAGTTCAAGAGACCATATCAAGATCATAAGATACTCAAAATTCTGAAAGAATATGTAAGACATAAATAACTAGTTGATATAGACTATAATATTTCTTAAGATCACAACTTCATAGAAGTATCATTTTGGAGGCATGTATCTTCACAAAAAACAGTGGTGTGCATGAAGCTTATTGTCATTTTCTACAAATGCGAAGTTCAGAATATATTCACATGAAATTTGAATTGGTACTATTGGTAGGATCATGTCAGACTTATGATGCTATCAATTAGGGTTGGAGACCTATTAAGATCCTCCTTGAAATTTGGACCATTCTTAAGGTTTCATATGGTCATAGTTGATTCAGATCAGGATGTTATCAATCATGACAGTTAAGATTATATTTGTCAATATGAAGGCAGACCTGGTTGTACTTTGCCAGTCGTTCTCCTCGACAAGGAGCACCTGCTTTGATGTGACCAGTACCTAGTCCCACAGATAGGTCGGCTATGAAAGTATCTTCAGTTTCACCACATCTATGTGATGTTACGATTCCCCAATGAGCATCCTTTGCTAGCTTGACCACCTCAATGGCCTCTGTCACCGTTCCAATCTGGTTTACCTATTGGGCATTTCGTACATGTGGTGAGTCTTACCCAAAAAATTCATACAGAAGAAAAATTTGGGGTACTTGTGATGGGGACATTTGCTATCACTGAACAATAGCTTCTTCGCTTTACAAGCAGGCCCTATTACCTTTTCTTCTGCTCTCTCTTTAAGGTAAACTGTGATATATAAAGGTTTCATGCGAATCTCAATGCCAAATAAGGCAGTTAAGTAAAGTGAGAGTCTGATACCTTGAGAAGAAAAGCATTACAAGCGGACTCGTTGATTGCTCTCTCAACACGCTTGGGATTTGACATTAGCAAGTCATCCCCAACAACCTGAGAAATAAGTGTGAGATATCATTCACTTTACAATCACTGCAAAAAGAACTGAGAAACTTCAAATTAGATTAACTAATGCAATGAAGAGTTAATATCTACCATGATAATTGCTAGATCAAAAAGCTCTGCTAAGGAAAAAGGCAATCAGAGAGCACTCCGTAGTTCATCATCATTTACAAAGGATCTAACTTAACCAATCTGGTAGCTGCTCTTTTGCTGTCTTTGCTCTAGGTATTCAGGAATTGGTTTGGGAAGGGCAAGAGAACAGTAGCATCTAAAGTGTACTATGCATTACAGCGACAAAAAGGAAAAAGCATAAGACTGCAGAATTTTTCTTCCATGGCAAAAAACTGGTCATGGATAGACTACCTATAGGATGAAGAGATGAAAACAGAGGTGTACCTGGCAAACTCCAAGGCTAGAGAAATACTTGACATGCTCCCAGTCCTCCTTGTCAAATGGATCTTCGATTGATACAATTGGATAGTCTAAGATTGGGAGGAAAAAAAAAAGAGTGGAACTCGTCATGTTTTATGCATGTCAGAGGCTCATGAAATCAAATAGGTAAATTTGAACTAGACTGTGTACCAGAACAGAGTTCCTTATACATATCTATCATATCCTCCCCAGATTTGAAATTCTGCCCTGACTTATTTGGAAACTTGAAGTCCAGATCATATTTTGTGCCTGTATAAAGTAAGTAGAGATATCAGTTTTGTAACAGGAAATTCCTACAGAGCATAAGCTACATAACACACAAAAGAGACATTGTCAAATTTTTCCTAGCCTTCTTGGACATGACACGTTTTATATATCCCAATATATGATAACAGAGTACTCCAATTAAATGCGCTGACACAGATTCCGTGGGAACCATCATTAAGACATCATGCAAGAATTCCAAACACAGTTCCAACAAATCACACAGCACATTGCCTTTCGAAATTTGATGCCACACTTCAACAAAAGAACTTCAAAACATTGAAATTGTTACCTATGCAAAAATTAGTAGCAGCAACATCGATAGCTATCTTTATTCTCTCATTATAGCCCGTTCTGCTGATAGCCTCTTTAACCAGATCCAGGGCTTCTCTAAGGCTGCCAAGTACCATAAGATGTCAATCAGTAAATCAAAATGAAATTTTTTATCCATTCTCTCAGTATACCCCCTACCTATTGAAGATGCTGCTGTATCATTGTTAAAATTGTTCTTCAAATAAGAAATGAGCAACAACTAGACACAGCTTGAACAATATTCATCCTCTATCATTCATGTAGTTTTGCTTGTCTATTTTTGCATGTAAAATGTGTGACAAAGATAAGTATGCAACCTGGACACATTCGGAGCAAAGCCACCATCTTCACCCACATTGCATCCCTGTGCACCATGTTTCTCCGTAATAACAGCCTGCCTTTTTGTTAACAAAACATTAACATCAGTGACGGTCTATACATACACATGGACATTAGTATAGAATAGTGTTTCTGTGGATTAAACTAGACATGAGATAGTAAAACAGGATGGACATACAGAATAAACCACAGTAGAATAGCTAATGATCGATTTTTGAGAATGATAGAAGGAAGTGTTCAGGACACCATCAGATAAAGTTCAGAAACAGTATAATCTTTATGTGCTTAGATGAAAAAAAAAATTAATGAGCCATAGACGTTGTTTGAGTACAATGCAGAAACTGAATGATCAAATTCAAAGTACACCTTTAAGTGATGATAGGTTTCAGAACCCATTTGTAAAGCCTCCTCAAATCTGGAGGCTCCAATTGGTAGAATCATGATTTCCTGTCAACATTTACAGCCAACAATGAGTAAATTCAACAGAGTATTCATAGTTACATAAAAAGCTAAACAATCCAAGGGCACACAAACAAGCTGATATACTTTATAGCCACATAAACACAGACACACCTAGGAGAAAAACAGAGCATACCTGAATGGCAAGGTTGTTTCCAGCATGTTTTCCACCGCTTATAACAGTGAAGGAAGGTACTGGAAGAGTCAGGTCGGGCTTACAAGCAAGATCAGCAATGTGCTTATAAAGGGGAACCTGCACAGAAGGGACGTAGAATGAAGATTTTTAAGCTGACAGAAATGGATAAAAAACCTTCTTAAATTCCAGATGAAAATACACATGCCTCCTTTTCAGCAGCACCAGCTTTGCAAGCAGCAATCGACACAGCCAATATTGCATTGGCTCCCAGCTCACCCTACAAGATGATTTCTCTCAGATCATGTCTTATTCAAGGATGTGAAGGGCATCCCTAATTTTTCACATGAACCATAAGGCAACAACTCAAAAGAACCATTATAGTCCAACAAGGGCAAAATTAGGATGGACAGTCTCGTATTATATAATTAAGACATTGTTTTGCTGTCTGTGACAGTAGAAAGGTTACTTACAAATCATACATTTTCCAAAGTATGTGTCCGAATCACTTTCAAGAAGTAATATCACCAGCTACCATTTATGTTGGTCCAAACAGGTGCTATCTTAGAACTCATCACAAAAATCAACAAAGCACGACTATTCATAACGGAAGAATTGGACAAGTTCAATGTCTTACTGACGCACGACAAGGTTCTTAAAAGACAATTTTCTAAACACCAATGTGAAGGCTGGCAAACCATGTGCAAAACTCCAGCATCATAAATATCCTAGGCAATGTGTTCCCAAAATGCATTCTCCTTCAGGCAACTCCAAGCAAACAATCAATCCCTAGTCAAAAAAGCAGGTACCTTCTTCTCTGTTTTGTCCAGGTCTATCATGGCCTGATCAATCTGAGCCTGAAGAATAGGATCCATCCCTATCAGCGCTTCCGAGATTTTCTCGTTGATATTCCTAACAGCTCTCTGTACGCCATTTCCAAGATACACTCCCTTGTCCCCGTCCCGCAATTCCACAGCCTCGTACCTACAGCCATCGCCAGACAAGCCATCACGCCTCGCGGTCAAACCAACAGATCGCGTCGGTACTTTGTATGGACTATACGAGTGAACTCAAACAAGCACCAGCAACTCTACCGCTACTTCAAACTCACACGCACCAATCCGCCAGTATATAACGCGAAACGAAGAAAACGAAGAAAGACACAGAAACCTCACATTCCGGTTTGGTCGCCGCTCGGAGCCGACGCGCGGAACATCCCTTTGTGAGTGTACAAGTCGACCTCGACAGTCGGAACGCCCCTGCTGTCCAGTATCTGCCTGGCCTTGATCTTCGTTATGACCGACGGGACCGCCTTCCTCATGTGATTCGACTGCGAAACGAAATCATCCGGTTGAGCAACGACGGCAGCGCATCAGCCGAGGGGCCACCTCTCGCGGCGGCAAGAGGCCGTTCGGCTAGCTCGAAGGACGCGCGGCTCTCGAAATCGAAGCCGGCGGAGCTTTTTCCCCCGGCATTTTTCTCGGAAAACGAGCGGGAAAAGATCTTCAAGGAAGGAGATGATGAGGAAGAGGTCTTACGATGAAGAGGACGGGATCGGGAGTCTTGGCCCTAACCGCGGCATTGACGGCGTCTTCGATTTTGCGCGAGAGCATGTGCTTGTCCAGATACTCCTGCACCGACATCGTTCCTGAGCTTTCTCTCTCTCGCTCGCGGCGGATGGAGGCTCTCCGGAAGCACGATCGAGCAGAGGAAGTCGACCTTCAAGAGCGACCTCCTCTGTTTCTCATTTCTTCCTCGCTTTGCTCAGGAAATGGGTCGGGTCGGGTCGGGTCGGTTCGGTTCGGTTCGGTCAAAGGCCCGAGAGAGTCCGGAAAATTGGATCCGTCTGCTAGGCCCAAACGAGGTGATATCGTTCCCCATCTCGATAGGGAAGATTTCTTTTCAGGGGGCTCCGCATCGAGGTCGCGATCAACATCGTCACTGAACTTTCTGTGGTTAGTCATTGTATGTATTCATTGAATAAGTGATGCTTCAATGGTTCTTACTCCTTTCTTATTTTTTGTAATTCCTATGATGCAACTGGAGCTCTCTGGATCCAATAACAGTCGTTTAGTAAGAACAAAATAAAAGTTCCCCTATTCTGACTTTCCCAGAGCTTCTGATAGCACGACCAGATATTGACAAGTTCTCTACCCCGCGGAATGGAGCAACAGAAGTCTTGAGAATTCGAGCGAATGTCACAATGAGCATGTATTGTAAAATATTTCAATCTTTCGCCTTCTTTTTGCTTATTCTTGGTTATTCCAATTTTATAGGATGCCTATGAAGAGACTCTGGCCAGTAGTATCGTGAGTTCCTAAAGTGTTTTTTCAAGATGTGTACAACAACTAAAGCACCTTACATGATTCAATGTTTTGGACATTGGGTTTTGAGGATAAGTGCCATTAATTCGTCTGTCTGGAAAGAAAGCTTTTCCTCCGTTTCGGTTCGCTAGCTAAAAAGGGCATGTTTACGTGATACTTTTCCCTCCGTTCTTAGGGGGACCTTGTGAGAAGGAATGTGTTTTTTGTGCTTGCCCTCTTTTTCTATGTTTAACACTCGGGATACTTCCCTTCACAGCACGCTGGATACACATTCAATCGTCAGGCATTGGTTCTATGATAGCTTCATTTCTGTGCTGAATGTTCTTTGGTGGAGAACTCGATGCCATCAATTAAGAAACTTGATGTACAACCACCATGCTAACAGGGAAGTAGATATCGACCACAAAAAAAAAAAAAAAAAAAACAGGGAAGTAAATCATGCCGACACGCAGGCACATGACTAAGCACATTCATCTATAGAAACCAGATTAGTGCTCGAAGCCTCCGATTAAGACAACTCGAAAGGCCCTCTGAGATGCACGAGACAAGCTTCGCGCCACCGATAGTCCCATTTAAACCAGATGATAAGATGCCTAAGCTATACCTCGATAAAGCATATTAAGTACAACAACATGCCCACACTCGGTTGCACGTGTCTATGTTCATGTTCGCGGTTTTTCCTTTTTTTCCCCCACTTTAAGATACAACAAAAGCGCTAGAGGATCCGGCAAAGTGGCGTATTGATCCTATAAGACCCTTCGAGGCACCAAAATGTCGAATCCTATACACACCTGGAGTAGCTGATTCAGGTATCCTCCATTCTATGGCGGCTATGCTTCGAGTGCTCAGTTTTGAAGGTCTAGACCATTTGAACCGAAGGCAGAAATCGTCATCATCGTAAGCTGGAACCCAAGTATCTTTTCCTTGGAGCACCTCCACAAGGGCAAATGTACCTTCGGTCATCAGGTCATTCCTTGGGCAAGCTGACCAGAAGACCACCGACACCACGTCACCTCTCTTGAAAGTAGAGTTCGCGGGCACATCAGTTTTGACATCCCCAAACTTCACTCCAGCTGGTGTTGCATCCATCACAACCGGTGTGAGTAAGCTTATCTGTTTAGCTAGAAGATCCGGGGGCTGCGGACCAGGTTGAACAGGTTGGCCACTTAACATTGCGCTTGCAAGTTTCTTGAACTCTTGGATATATGCACTGAGAGTGTGGGGACCATACAGTGTGGATGCACCCTGAAAGCACCATTAAGCACATATTTTGTAAGCTGAAACATCTCAGTTACTTTGGTAGGCTGCTTTAATATTGCCAGTCACTTGTATAAACTTAGGGAAACAACCTCCGGATGTGGAAACCATGCCTTTTTTGGTAGCCACCATGCAAGGTATTTCATCCCCCCCCAAAAAAATCTTTTAGTTCAGCAATTCAGTCAGTCAATGAGCATACCTTTCGCAAACTCAAATGATCTTTCTTGTTATAAAATTTCCCTTCCCTAAACTTCGTTTATTTTGCTATAACAAAATCATGTCTGCATGATGTTCCGTTCTCTTCAAAGAATGCAAGTGTAATTTTTCGTCTTGGAATGGAAATAATACCTCATATCGCTGGACCTGATACTCTTCAAAAGTAGTCACATACTGAGAATAGGTATTGGTCAACCCTGCTATAACAACATGGACATTGCCGTTGAAATGTCCTTCACCTCCACTTGTAAGCACTGTCCTTACAGCCTCACGGAGACGCCTCCCAGCCATAGTTGTAAACTCTACAAGAGAGTTGCCATAGGCCTAAATGATTTGATAAGATACAAAAGATACCAAGATACCATGCATATAATGATGCAAGCAAGCTGGTTCAGATGATAGCCAATAGTGGCGGCCCAAAATTTTTTCAGATCTCACAGTTTTAATACGCTACCTGAAAAGAAAATATTAAATTTGACCTTTTACACTTTTGAGTCTAAACACTTTTGACTAAGTTCATGTCCATCTTCCATTTAATTTGTAAGCTGATATAGATTGATTGAAAATAGGTTTTGGTCACTCAAGATGACTCTCGAAAGCATTAGTTGGGTACTCCAACTAGAAGTGGTACTTCAACAAAAAAGAAAAAAAGAAAATTGACTCTTGACTGGGCATGAGCTGGGTAACTTGTGCCGTATTATGACTGGCTTCCATGAAGTTAAAATGGAATTATAGACTTATCTCCAACAGTACACTAAAATGCATTAATTGGCTTATTATTTTGGTGAACACTAAAAAAAGACATTTCTAAAAAGTATTTCATGATGATAGTGAAATCAGTAAATAAGTACAGGAAATAAATCACTTCTATTTCTACAAAATTTGTCCAGAGTGGACAAGACTGATAGATCCAAATTAACATGTTTTTCAAGAAACTCTACCAATATGTCCAGGAATACTTTGGGCTACAATTTAAATGCTTTTGACAATCACTCAATTACAAACGCAACCTTAATCAGCGTCAAAATGTCATACTTTCATAGGAATAGAGAAGGGAGAAGAATACCTCCAGGTACGCTAAGAATGACTAGCTGTCCTATCCTGAACATTTGAATCGGAAGAATTGAAGGCTGCAAAAACCATGAAGGCAATAAAATCATTATTGCAGTGTGAAACAATTGAAGCTATCACTCAAGTTCTCCATGCATCTATATTCATTTGATATAAATGGATGGGGCAGAAATTTGAAAACCAAGATATCTTTCCATTCACAAAAATGATGTATAGCTGAAAATTCCCCATCTCCTTGACATTCTAACTAGAAAAGAAAGAGAGTCGATTTTGTGTAAAATGCCCATCCAACAACAGCGCAAGTGTCAGAAACAACCAGCTAGGCAGTACCCACATGTAGACAGCTTAACAGATCTCACTTCACTTTTGCCAGATCTCATCTCATTTGGGATGGACTAGGTTCCTAGCCAATCTGACAAGGGCAAGGAGTGATCAATGAGGCAAAAAGATTCGGACAAGCTGCAGTTACTGACAAGTTTCCAGGAAGGTGAAAGGTATTTTAAAGAACAAAATCAAACGTCGTATGGAGGGAGTATTGCCAGGTGACGGGTAAGTGCCGAAAGTCTGTAAGACCCCGGATCATTAGATGGAGAGAGAGCACACAAAATAATCCATAAAGAAAAGCTCATCTCTAAATGATCACCACATGAGTACTATCCAAGGGCTTCATCCGTGTGGAATGGGCTAGATCATTTCAGATGGTATTGGGGTCAGGTTTCGATCCGTCATGCCTCAGTTAAGTTTATTTTGCATGTGATCTTTAAAATTATTTTGTATGCGGCTCTTGTTTGTCCTAGGACCATATGGTTTCAATCAGATTTGCACACGAGAGGTGGTGTTAATTTATCCCACATCATCTGCTGATGAGATTTATCTTGGGCTTATATGCATGTACTCTTCTTCCACTATTAACTTAATTTATTTGCAGAAAATTCTAACACCTGACAACCTAAGTATTTGAGAAAAATAATTATCTAAGATTATATCAAAACATAAGTCACGAGGGCAAATCCAAGCACTACCTCTTATGTTTATTTTTCCTGTAGATTGTTTCTCAATTATTTCCTTAATGTGGTAATGTCTAAGAACACCATTTTTTACGTAAGGTCCAGCTTGTACGCTAGAGTCAATATTAAGGCTTTGTTAAACGTGCTAAATGAGGAAATGTTTACTTTCAAAGTAGTATTTATGCATATCACAAGGAAAATCAATGCATTAAAAATTGCAAAATTGCCTTATGTCTCTGCTTAACAAGGGCTTTGGAGGCACATTTTAAAAAATCATGGTGCGATATGCATTATGTCTATGTACTGACAACTTCAGATTCATGACAAATGGTTGCCTAATATTTCTGCTGATATAAGAAAGGTATGATTGAAAAGTTCGTGATGCATGGTATACTGCAAGCAACCAAAATTAGGATGTAGCAACTTACCGCCCAATCATATGGCTGCTTCATTTCACCAGTATCGAGCAAGATGGGCTTTGGATCCTGACAATCAACTTGTGTCTGGTTCGGAGTTTTAAGCAAGTTGCGGACCAGCTTCCAAAAAGGATTTCCCTGACATAGATCATAGAATAGACAATCAACTTGAAAGGATATGCACTGTACATGTGTAGGGAATACCAGTTTAGGGGTTAGAGAATTGCCAATAGTTGTTACCTGGTCATCCCCTTGCTTAAAATCAAAAGCTCCAGGTCCGTCTGTTGTTCCGGCGGCAAATGCAAATCCCATTGAAGCAGGACATGTTTTTACCACTTCTGAACCTCCTCCCTGTTTAGGTATTGTCACCTCAAGGTTGGAAAAATCCAAATATACGTGACGGGAATCAACCTTCCCCCGCAACTGTTCAGATGCTTTGTTGAAAAGATCCAAAGCTTTCTCAAATTGCCTCTCCCCAATTATACGTGTGCTTTCAAATTCATCTGGGTAACTGCCACATTAAGGAAAAGGTTCTTACAGTTAATGTTCAAACGGTTGCTGGTTTTTATACTTTATAGCAGATACAGGAAATTGGTATTAATACCCTGGTCCACGGCCATAGCACAACTCGTTCTTCCCACCGCAGGTACTGTGATTAAAGTCACAAGGTAGGCCAGTGTCTATGCAGAATGCTCCAAGCACATTCGGGCTAACATCGCCACAGTTTGTTTGACAAAAAGCAGCTACAAATCCAGGTTTCTCAGTCTGCCTTAGAGCACTCCTGACACGTCTAGCAACACTCAGAGTCTTAGTCGCTGGTTCACCAGGGGGAGACTGGAAAGATGCAGCAAGCTCCAATAATCCATGATCTGCATCAGAATTAAATGACTCAGCTCTATCGTCCAATTCATCAATTGATACCATAAAAAGTAGTGAATCAGACAACCCATAATTAATCAGCATATCAGACAACCCATAATTAATCAGCATATCAGACAACCCATAATTAATCAGCATATCAGACAACCCATAATTAATCAGCATAATGATTGTAACGAGCCATCCTCAGAGTTCGATACTATCTGAAGACGGTTATGTATCAAGAAAAACTCTATGTTTGGAATAGTTACTTGAATGGCTAAGATAAAATAGATTATTACTAACAATCCTGTTTATATTATTCTACCTCCAGTAGAAAACTATTGGATACCTTTGCAAAGCAACAATGAATTGACAACAATGAATAAACAGCTCAGCTATATCATACAAAGCAGTGGGCAACAAATTGCTTACGATTATTATGAACTTCAGTTACAATGTTTGAGACTCTTCGTGGATTTCCACCATCTTCAAGATCATCGGAATATGACATTTCGACACCATTCTTGTTAAACCAATCTTCCATAAAACGAGCAGCTGCGCCTTTGTTATCCCCACTAATCAATGAGTTTGTACGACTCATAGAAGTTCCATGCGTAGCAAACCAATTGAAGCTACCCACTGGCCCCCACTCGCTATCCACAAACTTCAAAAGTGTCATTTCTTTGTCAACGTCATACTTATATTTGCTGCGTTCTGCCGCAGGGTTATTGAGGTAACCACTGGGACTGCGATTTACTCCCGCATCCAAAAGTTCCCCTGTTTAGCCATTGGCAAAAACTTGGTAAGATTGGAAGTAAAGATGAAGACCTGATAGAAGAAATTGGATATCTGGATGATGGTAAATTGGCAATTTCCAAGAAGAGGCACGTTTCACTTAGTAGGTTGCTTCATAAAGTAGAGATTACCATGTCCAGGTATAAGGCAGGCCCTTCATTCAAAAGTGGTTATACAAAACTAAAAAGACCGAAGATTTATAGTTTAAGCTTTTGGTTTCATTAACATGATAAACCTCACAGCCAGAGAAACAGAATCATCATTCCTAGTTACATATGCACATGACATGATCCAGCAGGAAAATTAACAGATCTTTAGGGGCAGGCCCGCAAGCACAAAGACAACATGTTCCAACTGAAGAAATCTAAGAGCAGGACCAAGAACACACTATTCTTGCCCATATGGTACAAAACCACAACAAATTCTCAAAAAGTGTTTGAATTGACGCAGACTGCGAACCTCAGGCTTAGGAAGAAACATCGTTGAGATTGTGTCTCTTACCTTTATTCACGAAAACTGATCCTGGCCTGAGATTTTCATGAGCTTCTATGATGCTCTTTTCGATACCATCAACAATGACATCAAATGACTGGCGCACAAAGCCAAGAGATGTGACAATATATACAACATATTGGAGGAAGCCACCGGGACCAGCATGCGTATGGATTCCACTGATAGCTACATTACTTTCAGTATACAAGTCACCATACCTGCCAACATGACAATATCCGTTTGGAAAGCCCTCATCAGATAACCTCTTTTTGCATATATTAAGGAATGTTTCTATCTTCACAACATTAGTGCCGCGATTTAATCAAGACTGTACCAACAGAAGTAAAATCACAACAAAAATTGGCATAACGCGAGTGCTACCTCGCCTTCAATCTCTCGAGCACTTTGATCGTCACCAACTGAGACGCCATGCAAGCATCAAGATTCACGAACGCGACACGCTTCCCTTGCGGTTCTGCCACGATGAACGCCCTCGCTCGGAGCCTGAAGTGAACTCCCGCCGTGACCTGTTCCGTATTTGCATAACCCATCATGTTGACATCAGCAGCAGGGCCAGTGATGTCGTAGCTCCCGAGACCAATCAAATAATTGGAATCGGAGCGCACTCCCACACTCCCCTGCAGAAGCAACAGAGAAATCCACAGCCAAGCAGCCATCTGTGGTCTCCGGATGGGGAGATCAAAACGACGAAGTAATCCCATCGCAGCTCCAGCGGATAAAACGTTTCGGCTATTCAATTCGCTCTCATTTCCTACAAAGGAATCGGAAGAAAAACCGCAATTCATCATCTCTATGTGAAAAAAAAAAAAAAATCGCAAAAAGGACATAATCCAGCTACTCTTCCAAGCAAAAACTTCAGCAAAACAGAACACTCAGCAGATTAGGGCGAGCGAAAACAAAGCACTAGCCACAGGAGTTATCCAATGCGACGGTACCAAACGAGAGCAACAAACGACGATCACCGACCATTCACCGTATTCTCACGCACTACCGATCAAAGCCTACACATGAAAGGCGTAGGGACGTCGACCGCACCTGTTCGGCAACATAACTCAGTAGCTAGCTAAAAAAGAAGCGACAATCGACTGACGATCGACCTCGCCTACACCGCCGGGTCACCGGAGCTCACAGCTAAAGCGACCGGTAGCGGAACTCTCGCGCGAGGAAGCGCGAGGCTGCGATGCACAGGGAACGGAACTCGTACCTTCCGAACGGCCGGCGGCGGAAGGCAGGGGCCCGCGAGATCGACGGCGGACGGTGCAGAAGAAGCCGATGCTCCCGGCCGGTCCAGTGGATCCTCGGAGAAGACGAAGAAGAATTTACACAGAGAATGAGGGAGGGAGAGAGAGAGAGAGAGAGTGCGTAGGAGTGGTGGATGGAGTCAGAGGAAGGGAGGGCGAAGCTGAGAAGCGAAGGCAAATGCCGGTTGGTAATCGTAGCTTCGGACTTTTCCGTTTTTTCCTTTCCCCCTCATGATTTTTTTCCTTCTTTTTTTTTTGGAATTAAGTATCGGAGCGCGGTTGACCGGCGGGTGCACGCAAGCCGCGACCGCGACATTTTTTGGAGCGGGTGGGAACGCTCTTCCGTCGTCATCCTCCGCCCCCTCGTCGATAGCGACGGCGGGGCTTTTGTTGGAGATACGGTTCCTTTTCTTGGAGCGATCGAGTGAACGGATTTAAAGTGAGAAATAAATCATGCGCAATTAGGTATGTGTCTCCTGTACGCTTTTTTTCTTTTATCATTATTATTATGTACATACATTGAATAATAAATAGACTTATAAGTACAAGGTTTATATCGGAAAGCGACACGGGCTTTACTGATTTCTTGAATCCTTTGTTTCTTCTCTATTCCGTGTTGGTTTTGTCTCTCTTTTTATTTTGTTAAACTTTGCAACTTTGGAAATAATCATGTTCATTCATAGAGATAACAAAATCATGCATACTTAGTCGTACAGCCTTTTGATTTTCTCTCCATATTTCTTGTTTTGTCTCCTCTATCACGTAAAGGGAAGTGCGTAATATCATTGACCCAAGGATATCACATACGAGTGTTGTGTACTATCAGGAACCCAAGTAATAATATCACGATGAAGTTTTCCACTTATAATTGCCATTTCGTAATCATTATGATGTAACTTCTTTCGCAATCGCAATTATGGTGCGAGCATTATATCGATAACTCCTCGTGTAATCGGTATAAACTTTGGAATTATAAGATGCTTGATCGATAGAGCTAACACATGCAACATGTGATATGTGTGCATTCATGATTTTTCCGATAGCAAAGCAAAAGAGAAAGCATTAATGGCGTGTTTTATTTCATAGAAAATGAATTGTTTCAAAATTTATATATATATATATATCTTAAATCTTTTTCAAAAAATGAATTTATGAAAAATAGATTGGCCATCCACCAAGATATTTAAATATAATTTATTGTTGATGATGAAAAATTTTTCATTGATTAATTATTTCAAGCGGTTTAAATAATTATTTTTAAAAAATAATGTTTTGTGAAACAAAGGCACTCGATTACGAAATTGATGCGTTGGGTGGGTTTTTTTTTCTTCCCGCCGCGATCACGTGGTGGACAAAAGAAGTGCCAAGAACATGGAGTGCCATCCCCACTCCGTTGTCATAGCCCCGAAGACACGCCACCGAGATCACCAATTTTTCCAGAGTCCCATGATTGCGCATGTACCGTAGATTACAAACTGGACACGCCCGCGTATACCAATTTGTACGTATTTAAGTACGCATATTTACACGAAAAGGGCCAAAAGTTCTGTAATCGGACCATACCTCTATACGTATAATTACGAACGGGATCAAAGTTCAATCATGAAATTCTTGTGAGTCCATCAGTGAAATTACGAGGTTGGCTTATACGTGTTCCTCTGTATTCCCAAATGTTTGTCTAGTTCTAATATGTGGCATGTCAACGTGAATTTTAAAACATAATAACTATTTTGTTGAGTCGATTCGTGTATTGAAATATAAGACGGGATGGGCTCAGTGATGTGTAGACTTTTAATAGGTTCGCGCATTTCGACAAAGTTCAATTCTAATTATTCGTGTTTTCATGGACAGCCGTGCAAGGCTAGCTCTAATTGGCCCGAAAGTCTTTCTTATCGAATTCGAGTGTCTTAGCTATGAGGGTGGCTTATCTTTGATTGGAGTTCAGAGGTTGACTGAACTTAGATGACAACTCACCTTAATTTCGGGCGATGCCCAAGAAAAGGACATAATTTTGTAGAATTATAACTAAGACTTCCATAAAAATAAAGTTAAGATGGTGATGAAATACATTTGTCTTTTTTAACAAACGAACTCAACTAACTTAGTCTATTATTTTCCAAAGTATTTAAAAATTGTCAGGTAGGATTTTTCTGATACTTTAATTAGACACAGTTAATAGAAGTATCTTTGATTGGATTTTAAGAGGTTGACTAAACTTGGACGACAACTCACCTTAATTGTGGGCAATACCAAAATAGGAGCACTATTGCGTATAATTATAACTAAGACTTCCATAAAAATAAAGTTGAGATTGGGACAAAATACATTTATTGTTTTTAATAATCGCTCGACTAACTTGTTTCCATAATCTTCCAAAGTAACCATCACATTATATCTTTAATTAGACATGGTTAATAGAAGTATCTTTGATTGGATTAGGTTGACTAAACTTAGACAATAGCTCACCTTAATCGAGGGCAATACCAAAATAGGAACACAATTGCGTAGAATTATAACTAAGACTTCCATAAAAATAAAGTTAAGATTAAGATGGAATACATCTATCGTTTTTAATAATCACTCAACTAGTTTCCATTATCTTCCAAAGTAACCGTCACGTTATATTTTTTTTGTTGCTCAACTTAGACAAGGCTAATAGAAATATGGTTTCATATTACAAAACACTCAACACTGGTATATCTATGTCAAATTTATGTCCATCAGTTCTTGTTAAATTTTTTTTTGGTGAAAGATAATAAATATATTAAGAAGAGGCCAAATGTACAAAAGATCACAGCACCAAAAAGCTTACACTCAAGATGAGAAATCATTATGAATGGAAGGATGTCATGATGTAAAAGCCACGGTGTGGCACCCAACAAAGAAAACCACGGCATGAACAACCGGCTAGAGATACAAAAGCGCCTCAGCGAAAAGGGAGAAAAAAACTCAGCTCCAATGTAGCAGAAACTCCATAGCGTTGCCCGAACTTGGGACGCCTAAGGGTCCCACAGAAAATGATGGGATCGATTCCCCAACTCCTCTGTAACCTTCTATTCCTGAAATTATCATCAACATTCCTGAAGGTGCTAGGCCTATCTCTTACCATCTTAAAAAGATGGTTCTTCATCGCCGGAACGATGAGGGGTTGTTCTTTGAAGAGAATGCTATTCATGTTTTTCCAAATAATATGACAAAGAGCCTCAAAGGAAAAATGGGCAAAGCATTTAAAGATGGCCCAAAGGAGGTTCTCTCCCTAGGATCTATTGCGCCAAGGCAAATTACATCTCGCCGCCCAAAAGAAAGCAACACCAGCCATGATAGAACAATAAAAAAATATTAGATCTATGAATCAGGCATACCATTGCAAAAAGCGCAGGATCCTCTCTCAATTCTACCATGAGACAGTAAAAGAGCTTGGATGGGCAATCTGCGTTTAGCAATAAGCCAAAGGTTAAGCTGATATCTTGGCGTGATTGCATTATTCCAAATGAAGGCATGCCAATAGACATTGGTCCGCTTCCGCCTGATGGCTTCCCAAGCCAATGCAACAGTGTACCGACCCGAAGGGTTTTCCCTCCAACAATAACGGTCCGCATCCTGCGAAAGGATCGGAAGGGCGTGCTCCCAAGTCTCGAGGACTGTCTTGAGAGCGTATCCAGCATTAGAGAACATATCTTCAACCGAAGCTTGCCTAGATAGTCTTGAGCTATAGATGAGAGAATCTGAGAATATTAAGTTCAGAGGCCCCCTAGGGTGCCAATTATCAAACCAAAGAGAGACTGATCGGCCATTGCCAATCTCCCAGAAGAAGGATTTCCTAAACTCGCTCCTTAGACTCAAGAGTTTCTTACAAGCTCAGGAACACAAGGTAGGCTTTCTAGCGACCCAAAAGTTCTTCACCTTAATTTCGGGTGATGCCCAAAAAAAGGACATAATTATGTAGAATTATAACTAAGACTTCCATAAAAATAAAGTTAAGATGGTGATAAAATACATTTGTCTTCTTTAACAATCGAACTCAACTAACTTAGTCTATTACTTTCCAAAGTACTTAAAAATTGTCACGTTGGATTCTGATACTTTAATTAGACATGGTTAATAGAAGTATCTTTGACTGGATTATGAGAGGTTGACTGAACTTAGACGACAACTCACCTTAATTGCAGGCAATACCAAAATAGGAGCACAATTGCGTAGAATCATAACTAAGACTTCCATAAAAATAAAGTTGAGATTGGGATAGAATACATTTATCGTTTTTAATGATCGTTTTTAATAATCGCTCGACTAACTTTTTTCCGTTATCTTCCAAAGTAACCATCGTGTTATATCTTTAATTAGACATGGTTAATAGAAGTGTCTTTGATTGGATTTTGAGAGGTTGACTAAACTTAGACGATTGCTCACCTTAATCGAGGGCAATACCAAAATAGGAACACAATTGCATAGAATTATAACTAAGACTTCCATAAAAATAAAGTTAAGATTAAGATGGAATACATCTATCATTTTTAATGATCACTCAACTAATTTGTTTCCATTATCTTCCAAAGCTACCGTCCCCTTATATTTTTTTTGTTGCTCAACTTAGACGAGGTTAATAGAAGTATGGTTTCATATTACAAAACACTCAACACCGGTATATTTATGACAAATTTACATCCATTAGTTCTTGTTAAATTTTACTGTCAAATTACTAAGTTTGATAATATGCGACAATTGACCTGTGTACTATTAATTTGGGGATTTATACTCCTTTTGTTATAGATGTATCAGTTTAAGATTTTCGTTACATTAATTATTTTGAATAATATAATTGATTATTTTTTGGATTATATTTTCTAAATGATCTATTTTCACCTTGGATGGATTTCCGTTGTACGACCAAACATGTTGTGAAGCATGGGGTGCCATTCGCACTCCGTTGTCGTAGCCCAGAAGACACGCAGTCTGAGATCACCAATTTTTCAAGAGAATCTTGAGATTGCGCATGGATCGTAGATTACCACTGGACATATCCACGTATATCAACTTGTACGTATTTAAGTACGTGTAATTACATGAAAAGGGCCAATAGTTTTGTAATTGGATTATGTTTCTTTAAGTATAATTACCAACTGCAATCAATAAATTTTTGTGAGTCCATTTGTGTATTTACAAGTTGGGCTAATAACAATAAGGGTGTCCCATAACTTATTTTTCGCTTTTTTGAGAGTCATAATTTTGAAAAATCAATTATTTGAGTGTCATTAGTAATTTGTTTGGCTAGAAAATCTAACGTGGACGCCTGTCATATTACATGATTTTGCCACCACTAATATGGACAATTTTTTTAATATTTTTTGAGTTTTGTATTTCTTTTTTTTTGGGGGCTCGGGCAAGGCCGTGAAGGCTACTAGCCCTGGGCGAGGCAGCCTCCCCCATGGCTAGCGAGGTCGCGATGCCCTCACTTAGGGCCTTTGCGACCACACCCAAATTGGGGGAGGGTTTTGTGGCTGATAAGGATCGCCGGTGACCCTACATGCCTTAAAAAAAGGACAAAAAAAGCAAAAGAAAATAAAAAATTCAAAATAAATTCAAAAAGTCAACGTAGGATGATTTACTGGAGTTAGCAATCAAATGATTAATTTTATTCTAATATCGCACTTAAGTGAGCAAAAAAAAAAAGTTGTGACACTTAAGTAAATATCGTATGAAAGTTATGGTACTCCAGCAATCATTCTCCCCTACAAGTTTGGTTTATACGTGTTTTAAGGTAATCCCAAAATTTTGTCTAATTTAATATTTACCATGTCACCATGAAATTAATAATATAATAGATACTTTGTTGACTCGATTTTTTTATTGAATTCTAAGATGAGATGTATCGATGTGTAATGATGAGTTGGATTTTAGTTATCTGTATTTTCTTGCACAATCATGTTATACTAGCTCTAGTTGCCAGGAATTTTTCTTATTAGATAATAATGTCCTTATTGATGATGATCTATGAAGCACCAATACATTTCAAGAGCCTTTTTGTCATGTCGAACATTTCAACACATATTCGACACTTTCAACCACTCGATCAATAGGTTTCGAAATTTTTTTGACACTTGATCAACTCTCCAAACACTATCTGACATGTGAATCTGAAATTTCGATATGCAAGTATGGAATTCCGTACTGTGATTCCAATACACACTTAATGATTTTAAAAAATGCAATAAACGAGAGATCAAAATGTATATATGTAAAAAAATGAAAAATAATAAAAATAATAAAGAGGAAAAGAAGAAAAACCTAATATTCTCCTCTCTTTGGATTCTCACTTAACACACAATTCACCCCCAATTTTTTTTCTCTTCTCTTCCGACATGTTGTAACGCACAAGTCCAAAATGTGGATTACTTGTTTTTTTTTCCTCCAAATTGGATCGATTATTGAAATGGAGTTGAATTTATCAAATTGAAATAATGAATTATATTAACAAATGATTGATTGATGTTTTTAGTGTTAATTCATTCTTGATTCTTTTTTATTATTTATTTATTTATGAATTTGAATCAAATTAATTTGATTAAAATAATTATAAAAATGATAATTTATCGTGTATATTTAAAAATATATATTTACTATACAATGCCACGTATCGAAATTCTCTATTTTTTGTAAAACAATGTATCAGCGTGTTTTTTGTATCGCGTGATGGTGTCGATCCCACTTATTAGATGATGATAACCTATCTTTAATTGGATCTAAGAGGTTGACTAAGCTTGACTTCCACCTTAATTGTGGGCAATGCCTAAAAAGGAACTTGATCATGTAGAATTATAATTAAGACTTCCATAAAAATGAAGTTAAGATGGTGACGAAATACATTTATCTGTTTTAATTGATCTTAATTAACTTAGTCTATTATATTCCGAAGTAAATAAAAATCATCACTTCAGATTTTTCCATTACTTAAATTATACCAAATTAACAAAAGCATCTACAAGTACAGTTTTGAACAAATGAATTTATTGCACTTATGCGAAAGTTCTAAAATTTACAATGGATTTTTGTGAGAAGTGTTAGAATTCTTAATAGTCTTATTCTAATTTTTTTTTTTTGATGACCCAGGAATTCTGTACAGCCGGCAGCCGGCTGTTAGAATTCTCAACGGTCTTATTCTATTTCCTCTCAAAGAGAGAAAAAAAAAAGGACAGAAATTACACTTTTTTTTCCCTGTAAAAATTTTCCATTTCATTTTTCCTTTTTTTAATGTATAAAAATAATTCCTATGAGCACTCCCTCGTGCCTTGGGCTTTCCCTAACCTTGGACGCTCAGAAAACCGCCGGAGGATCAAGAACGTAAGAGCTCTGATGTCCCAAAGCAGCCGCCGCGACAAGTGACGGCAGCTCTCGCGATTCAAGGAAAAGGGGGAACAGCAATGGCGGCCGCTCTCGTCGGCAAGAACCCGACCCACCGAACCCTAGACCTGCTGCGGCAATCGTTCGGCTTCCTCAGGAACTTCAGCGCCGCCGCTTCGCCGCCGCCGCCTTCTCCGGCGAGCGGCGCTTCTCCTCCCGCTTCTTCGAAGAAGCCGAAGCGGAAGAAGAAAAGAACCTGTTCGAGGTGGCTCAGTTCCTTCCCAACTGGGGCATCGGGTACCACATGGCCAAGACTCACTGGGCCGGCGTCTCCTACCAGATCACCAAGATCAATCTCTACAAGGTGGGGCTCTTCGATTTGCTTGGGGGATTAGAATTTTTGGATATATTGCTGCGTTGGTGATTGATTCGTCTTTGTCGGGTCGGGTTTTGATGGTTCCAGGTTCTGAGGGTTTAGGGTTTATGTGATGTGTTTTGGGCAGGATGGGAAGCATGGCAAGGCATGGGGCGTCGTTCACAAAGAAGGTCAGTTCTGAATTACATCCTTGCGATTTGCGATTTATACTTCATTGGGTGGATGATGATTGAATACTTTAGAAGCTATATGGGAAGGAGTGATTTGACTTGAGCAGAAAATGCAATGTGGAATAACTTCGTTGCAGCGCAGGCCTGTTAGTTCGAAATTCCGAGCAGCCTTGAACCCTTTTTCCTGCGCATTTTCTTTGTTTGCTTTCTTGTTCCTCTCTGTGATTGTTTAAGCATCTGCAGAGGTGACATTTTTCCACAGCTTCTATTAGTTTCTATGGCTTATCGGTGACAGGATTTATCATAAATCACGAGGCTGGGGAATAACTTCGTTGCAGCGCAGGCCTGTTAGTTCGAAATTCCAAGCAGCCTTGAACCCTTTTTCGGTTTGCTTTCGGGTGATTGTTTAATCTGCAGAGGTGACATTTTTCCACTTCTATCGACCAAAATCACGAAATCTAATTTATCTATCAGTGGTGCCTTAGACAGAATTGCTATGATGCCCATCATAGTTTGACATTTCCACCTAGGAGCTGCTTTGCTGTATTTTGATAGGAAACCTTTGAATCTCCTAATACCTTCATTGGCCTAGTTTTTGAAGGAAAAAACCTGTCTAAGACCATTCCTTGTTCAAGGAGAGCTTCTTCTTTGACTTCCAAAGGGACAAGCTAATGCAAATCATTAGCAATTTCCAATGGCACTTGAAAAGATGTCAGCAAGATTATGCTATATTGTGGAGTTCTTTCGTGTAATCTTATCGACTTCATTGAGTTTATGAAGGAACCACATGATTGAGAATTCGGAGATGTAGAACGTGGGCATTGTGTAAGTAATTAACTCATCCCCCGTGTAAGGAGGGGGAGGTTTTGGGAGAGGAAAGAAAGATGCGGGGTTGCCACTATTGAGGTTGCTCCTTGAATGGAGTTTGCATTTTTTGCTGTTGTTATATGCACGTGTTCTGTTAGGGTTGGTTGATACCTGAAGAATCTTCCCGTATGTGATCTCTATGTACTGGAAACTTGTTAGAAATTCGCTTCTCTCGTTTAGTGTACTTGTCGAGGCAACGATAACTGCTGAAAGCTTCTCTCGCGATTCCTCCTTCTCTTAAAACTTGTTTTTGTCTGATTTGATGTTTGGGGTTTACTTAACATTCTTGTTGCTTCACTCAGGGTTGCCACCTGCTGATGCTCCGAAGAAAATAGGTGGCGTTCACAAGCGCTGTTGGAGGTATATTCCTAATCTGGGAAGTGCATCTAGTAGCCTACCAAGTTCGACAAAGCCAACGGAAACTCCACAAGCTGAAGCTCAAGCTGCTTGACATTTGTTTGTTTAGATTTCACTGAAATGAAGCTTTGGAGGAGTCTTTGGGCTTCGAACTTTAGTGTATTTGATGAGTTCTTAGTGACGATAGTCGAGATTAGCACCTCTATTCCTGCCAAGAACTTTCACCAATTATGTGATGATTTTTCACACATCCCATTTGGTGTGGGCCTTGAATTGGAGAAGTAGGTGGGTGTTAACAAATGCAGATGAAAACATTCCATTTAGATAATAATTTGACTGCCTACTAAGGAGAGTTATGGCCAGTGCACATGTGAGTTGGTGCTGCCATCGCCACTGGTAACATATGTGAGGTTTTTTTCGCTCCATAGGTGGGCTATACAACGGCATGGTGATTTGCAGAGGAATAACTTCCTGTCGTGAAGTCTCGAGATTCAAAATGTTAGATCATCTTTCTTGAAGTCTCCTCGTTTGAAGAAGGGGATTACTAAGCCATAGCACCTGAGGTTCTTAAAGATGGTGTTCGAGGTAGAGAACAATGTGGAAGCTATAGATAGTTACTCATATTGTCGGCACTTTATGAGCTGCACCATATTTGTCTGCTAGAACGTGAGAAATCTGACATGGTATCTGCTTATATAAAAATATTCAGGATCTGGTTCCGGCATGAACCTCAGTGCCCCTACCAATATCTGGATGGCGGTCTATGAGAGCTCCGATGCGTGATGTGCTGAACATGAATGCTGTTTTGACAAAAACGGACTTACCCACTTTATTAGGGAGTCCTCAAACGAATTCTGTGAACGTTTTTTGGGTAGGAGAACATGAACAGAACTCATGCCGAAGGCCTGTCTGTCAACGAACCTAATCGTGTGACATGCCTGATTTGATTTTCAGTCATGAGACGAGATTCCCTTCGACGGTCAGCACCGCACTGATTACCCTCATTGTATGCAAGTGGAACTGCCGAAATACAATGATTCTCAATAAGAGGAGCCTGATGGTTCAATCAGTGTCCCGGCAAAATTGAGAGAATTACCATAAGGTAAAAACCATCACGAAACCAGGGAAAACTTCATGAAAATCAATAGAGTTGACTAATGTATAACCGTAGTGAATAACTGTGTTTTTCTTCACCAAACGCAAAAGGAACAAGACGAATTGATGGATGGAAGCTAGGGTCCCTGAGTTTATTGCCTTCATGTCATGCTAGGTGTGGCATCATCAACACCTGAAATGTAGGATCATCTATGTTCAACACAATTTGACACGATCACGGACATAGATATTTGATATATTTATAAGTGACATGAACTGACACAGATTCCAAATAGATCAAGCTCTTAGCATGTTGAGCAAATATAATAACATTTTACGATGATATATTCAAATTTAACACATAAATGCAATCACAAGACCTCAATAGTTAAAGTTTGGAGCTTGGAATATAAGGACGCGTATAATAAAATTTCTACTTCTCTATTTCTTTGTTTCTTTATTCGCACCGAATAGGTTTGGAACAGAAATTCGTTTTGTAACGTAATTTGATTTTTCTATTTCTAACAGATTTCTATTACAAAAATATTTGAAGAAAAAATAAGAAGTTAAAATTTTTAACTTCTCAATTTCTGGCCAGAAAATTTCAGAAATTTTGTCATGCGCACTAAAGCTCCATGATGGGACGAGGTATTAGTTTGAGTAACTATTTCATGTATGGTGTTAATGTTATGACATTAACAAACAACATCAAGTGTTATGATCATTGCACAAAATACTAGCTTGAGGGAAAATAGACAAAGCCATTATATGGCATTATTGAAGAACAGTGATAGATCCACCATACGGAAAGACTCGTTCTATAATCTTTAAAGCACCATTCCAAATTCCCACCATCAATAACTGATTTATGAAGAGCATACTCTGCGGTTTTTGGAGTTACACTGAAGGGAAATAATGAGGATCGGCATCACAGCTATCTTCAGCCCGTGTTATTATTGATATACTATCTTTCAGCCTTTCCCATCTTCAGTACCAGAAGTATTAGGTATATTACACCTCTACAAGCATCAGAAAAATCTTATCTTATGAAACAAAGGAAGCTGAGTATGTGGCAATTCTGTAGGCATCCATGCTCAGACTGCAGAGCTCATGATAACCCCGTTTAAGAGATTGTATTGCTCTCCCCTGCCCTTGCTTTCCTTGTCTTTAGTACTCAATGGTAGGGATGGTGAATATGTAGATGCCATTGATCTATCGGGCATTTCTGTTATAAAGAAACCACAACAGATTTACTAGAGCATTCCATAAAAGGTAGCCACGTTTGTTATGCAAGTTTCAGAAAGACTAGCATGTGATCCATATTCATCAACTCCATGAATAAGTATCACCAATCAGTGATAGATCCATGCTTACAGTGAAAATTGCATGTATAATCAATAACCTACCTGGCAATTTCCTGTCAATACAAAACACAACCAGATTCACAGTATACCTGCATTGCAAATAGACAACTCTCAGTCCATATTTCGGCTAGTTTCCCAAAAAAATCCACATAGAATTGTTATTACCATGCAACAACAATGTCCACTGTATAATGCTTGCGAGATGCTATAATTAGCAGGCTCTGAACCACCGCAAGTAACCAAGCAAACTGCTTGATAAACCTACAAGCAAACATAAGCACATCAACAACAAAGAAAGGAGCAGTCATGAAAATAAGACCACCCATTAAGCCTGATGACTAGTCTTTTTCCAACTACAGCAATTAGGGGCCAGGGAAAAGGACTATTTTGCTTGAGAAATCACATGCAATTTGCAATGGACTACCTCTTTGTGCCATGCTTCTGATATGTGTTGACAAACACTAATGTAAAGATCATGTGTGATGAAAAAATCAAGTCACCACAACCATAGAGAATCCCTCGTGGAACTGCAGACAAAAAAGAATCACATCAGCATCAAAGCATATAATGTCAATGTGAGGAAGTATATTTATATATTACTTTTTAACACTCACAGTTTATAAAGACCACTTCAAGCACACTTTTTGGAGGTGGTAACGTGGCAAGTTCTGAACCCTGAAGAAATGAATCCATTTTATTGCAATCACGAGGAAAGAAATCGCTAAGAACCAGTAGTAACAATTCCAAGTATCAAATAGAAAGATCAGAGAATATTACTGTATCCTACCTCACGGCAATGGTAGTTTGGACCAGGTAACTGAGTTGAATAGAATGTAACAATCCGGAGAACTTGAGAAGCCTAGAAAATCAAGGTGAACCTAAAGAAATTGTTAAGCAGATATAGAAGGATACTATATTATCCTTGTCATACCATCAGCGATGCAAGGATGCAAGTTAAAATATATACAAATAAGACAGCGACTCAACATGCAACAGAGGTATCATAGGCAACTGTCTACTATGAACCCGATTGGATCATTCTATTCACAGGTCATAAGCAAGGGATGGCTGGATTTACACAATGACATGGCGATGGGGCACTTGCCACTATGCCATTCTAAGGTATATTATCAGGATGGCTGAATATAGGCACGAACCATCAAAGAGGAAGCGTGGGACACACTAAAGTCTAAACTATCCCCCTTTCACTAATTGCCATTTTACAGCATCCCAAGAAATTTATTACAATGCGAATGATGACAAGGAAATAATTTAATGAGTAGAACCTACCTAAGAGTAACTTCACTAGAAAGTCCATTCTTCATGTCCAAGTCACTTAAAATGGCACTTTGGAAGATGAAAGAAGCAGCTAATGCTTTTCCAAACATATTCCTAATCAACCCGACAGACATCAGCACTCAAACAAGCAGAAGCAAGTCCCCTTGAATGAGGTGCACTTGCTAAGCATGAGGGTATCAGTAGGAAAAAAATGTATGAAAGCAGAGAAGACTTAAAGTGGTGAATTAACTCATCAATATAAAAAAGAAAAAGAAAAATTGAATGTAGTTGTGCAATTTCAGATCAGATATTGCCATAACTTTTTTTTTTGGCCAAAATATATCCCCATAGATTAAGTGATCAACTTTTTCCTTTGTCTTTTTATATGCTGGAAAGAAAAAAGTTGGCTATGCATGGAAAGGTTCACTGAAAATTGGAATAACAAGATTCAGCATGTAAAATTTCTTGCCTACAGCAATTTTCCATTAGTGACTGTTCCCCAGAAGAATCAGTATCAAAAGTTGCAATAGAAACCCTGAAGCCTGGGGATTCATTCACAAACTTGCATAACTATTAAAACAAAATGAAGCTACATAAGTTTCAGAAACATAGAGTTCACTTACAACTAAATAAGCAAGAACCCTGCACCATATCAGGACTGTATAAATTTTTTTGTTCTGGAATATGAATGGGTGAAAAGTCCACTGCAACAGAAAAAGGTTTCTGTTAGTCAAAAACTAGAGTAAAGAAACTGCTAGAGAAAAAAGGATTATTAACATGAAATAAAAATGACATAAGTTGTCGCACTTAATGCTTGGAAAATAAGTAACAACAACAACAGTTTGAGTATAATCATGTCATATAACAGAAAATAGTCACAACAATAGTGAAGTTTTATAATAATGTCATGTAACAAATAATGGTATATGACCATGATGGTTGAGTAAGGGAAATATATAAGTTTTCTACCAAAGCCTTAGACAAGGGAGGAACTTATGCTGCCATGTGTGACCTCAGAGTGTCTTATTCTTTCGCCCATCACTACAGCCAATGGAGTTTACCTATAAATGATGCCTTTCATTTCCTCATACAAATAAAAAACCAGCCTTTGGGACATTATCTAACTTAAATTATGAAAAAGAGATTCTGCAATAAATGTAGAATTAGTACCAGAAAATTAAAGTGATATTAAAACACATCCTCAAGGATATAAGTGAAGGTAGATACAGGAAAATCTTAAGTTGCAATTTCAGATTTATTTGTCAACCAATGAAAATTTTTTTAAAAGAATTCTCAGGAGCTCATTGATTACTTTGCACAGATCTACATTTGATTCAAGGAAAAAAGAACATCCATCTAAATTAAGTTTGTAAAAGCCCAGATGCACAATAACTTCTTGGATTAATTGAAAAGCCACACAGATGCCACCTATAACAGGATCACCGTGTCAAATCATAGTATATTCTTGTGAAAGTATATCTAAGGTAGGATTACGATAGTTTTCTGATCACCAAAAGAGAGGGGAACTTATTTCTAACTTCTAGATGATATGGAATGATAGAACTGCAATCAGGAGATATGATTCCTCCAAGCTTAAAAAACTTTAAAATCTTACCAAAGCAAATGAACAGAAGACACTGGCAAACAAAGCCTCACTGATAGAACCTTTTTCTCGACCAAGTTCCTACAATATCATGACATGAGAAACAATCAGAACAAATCAACTTTTTCCAAAGACTGCAGTCTAGATCTGAATGGAAAAAGTATGCTTACAGGAATAAGAAGAAAACCAATGTCCTGAAGTATTGGGGCTGGACGATGCAAGTAGTGGACCCCTCTGGCAGCCAATCCATGAATGTACTGTCGATTATGGCACAACAATCCAGCATCATTCATGCGATTCCCAAAAAACCATTTTTTTAATAAAAAGATACAAGTGCATACAGTCACTTAAGACACTCTTATTCCATACACAAAAATACTTTCATGAAACAATCAAAGAAATATAGTTTCCCAAATGAATAGCAGAGGACGTAGAAATATTACCAAAGCAGCTATTAAAGAGTCATACCCCTTACGCTTCATTTTAGTCCATCACTTTCCAAGCATACCGGAACCGACAAATCACCAAAATACAGCGGACTGGAGAACAGAGATATCGACAGTGGATGCCAGTGACTCATATCTTAGACACAAACGAACAAATTTGGCTGATATTGATATATACAATCAGGTGCATCACAACGAATTACCAAAAACTTTTCATTTTCCTGATCACCTAAAACCAATATAACTGTTTGAACCTGTAAGCACAGACCTATCAAGCTTCAATTTAGTAAATGAGCATAGCAGCACAAAACACCCGCAAAGCAGCAGTCGAATAATCAAAGGAAGGAGCAAAAGCAAAAACATCAAACCATCATTTATTCGAACCTCATTTATTAGTATGTCGCACTTAAGTGGACGTTGATTTTCGAACAAGACGTAACCACGACTCTCTCAGGACAAAGGACAGGAGGCAAAACCTGGAAAACAACTCCACCAAGAAGGTACGTCCAGCTCTCGGCAAGCAGCGGAATCTCTACCAACACCTCCGCGCAAATCTTCCTCCACAACTTCACGCCGAGAAAACGAAGAACGCTCAAAAACACGGAGCAGACCTAAGGAAAAAGCGTATCCTACGGGAATCGAAAATCGAGAATCCAGGCAGGGTACCTTAGAAGCCCCGCGGCGCACATAGAGCGGCATTCTTCAGCGGCGGCGAGGCTAGAGCTCGACATCGATCATCGTCAAAACCTCGATCCGTCGTCGAGATCCCCAAGCGCCCTCGGAAACCGCCGGGACATCGCAGACCGGCGGATCGCGATCGAGGATCGAGTCGGAGCCGCCCGGACCCCTTCAGCTTCCGATCAAAAACCCCGGATTCGCGATCGAAGGGAAGCGCCGGCCGAGGGGTAAGTGTGGGGGGGCGGTAGGGGGTTTGACCGGAAGGGCGGAGGAGATTCTAGAGAGCGATATTTTTTGCTACTTCTTCTCGCTGCTTTCGGTTGGGCGGAAAGCTGCTTTTGAAAAGAGCTGAAAACGTCGCCGGACGAAGATGACGCGACGGAGAGAAGAAAGCGAGAGGAAGAGAGAGAAAGAAGGGAGGAGAGAGAGGGAGCAGTTATTATCATTTTCACGATGCGGCTTGACTTCTCCCGACGACGACGACGACGACGACGACGCGCGAGGGGCGATCATCCGATGCTTCGCGACCCCCCCGATCGGGCACTTGACGTCGCCGATTATCAGCCGCGAGATTGGATGCCATCTGTTTCGGCCGGGTTGTTTCGCGCATCTCCTCGTGGAATCGTAAGCCCCCTCGAAAGTTCCCGAATGGGCCCCTTGCGTGGGACCGGCATCGCTCGGATTTTTCCAGGGTTCTGATGTATTTGGTGGGCCGCCACGCGCGGGACCGCGAGAGCTGTGCACCGCACATTAGTTTTTGTTAATCCAAACCTTAATATATTCGAAGTGGGAACGGAGGTTGAGATGGGCTGACTTTATGGAGAATTAAGAATTACGGTCAAGCCGCCCAAGTCGAGTTTGGTTATGCTTTTGTTTTCAGGAATAATTTCTAATAAAAAATAAATTTTTTTATTTTATTTTCGAAAATAATTTCTAAATATTTTAAACTTGTTTGATAACTGTCCAAAATTTTAATTTCCTAATAAATGCGTTTGGTATTGTCTTTCAAAAAATTTCTATTCCAAATTATTTTCTTTTAATTTTAAAATAATTTTATTACCTTTTTTTTTCATTTTTCTTTTCTTTCTCTTCTTCTTCAAGTCACCGGTCACTGGCCTTGGGATGACTGGCGACCGATGACCGGCCAGACGAGGGCCGGCGTCCTCACCGAAGCGTTGCTGGCCCTCAGTGAGGCCATGCCTCATCGGTCGAGCCTCACCGGTAGCTGGGCGAGTCTCGGCAAGGTTGGGCGAGCCTTGCCTCGCTAGTGGCTGGGCTCGCCTCCGGCAAGCTCACCGGACCTCACCCTGGCTTGGCAAGCTCGTCGGACGGGTTGTCGGCAACTGGTAGCGGACAAAGATGAAGAAGAAGAAAGAGGGAAGAAGAACAAGAAAAAAATAAAAGAAAAGAGAGAAAATAGGTTGCTTGATTCTAGAATTGTTCTTGGAACAGAGAATCAACTATTTTTTCCTTCTCGATTCTGTTCCAAATCTACTTTCGAGAACAAAAATTTTACCAAACGGATCTATGTTCAAATCTACTTCCGGAAATAAAAGATAAAAAATTATCATTGGCAAGTTGCCAAACGGGCCCTTAAAGTCAAGTTTCGGATCTCAAATTTGAAACCGAAACCAACCTTGTTGAGACCTTGAATCGGACCAAAATTGAACAAAAAGGATTGATCTAGTTTGATTCCCCCTCCCAAAACCCCACCCCCAAAAAAAAAAAAAATAGGAAGGCAACAAAAAGAATTCTAAGTGTCTTCGTCAAAAGTAAGCTATTTCAGTTTACCACATACTTATTCACGAGAATTACTTGTCAAACATACAACCGATGTGAGATTCGAAAGCACCCGCCATCCTGACTGTTGAGCACACCGCACATTTTCATATCATCTTTCAACCGTAGAGACCGGCGGACAGAACCCCCAAAGTATGTCGATGTAGCGAAGAGATTCACCAGGAAATATTTTTCAGGGTTATGATGTATTTGGTGGGCCGCCCGCCACGAGCGAGACCGCGAGAGCTGTGCACCGCACATTAGTTTTTGTTAATCCAAACCTTTAAATATTCGAAGTGGGAACGGATGTTGAGATCGGCCGACTTTCTGGAGAATTAAGAATTAGGGTCGAGCCGCTTAAAGTCAGGTTCCGGATCTCAAAATCTGAAACCTAAACCAACCCTGTCGGGACCTTGAACCGGACCAAAATTGATCAAATAGGATTGATCCGGTTCGATTCCAAAATCTACCTTGAATCAATGCTCACCCCCAATTAGCCCAATTAGGAAGGCAACAAATTTTTTTTTAAGTGTCTTCGTCAAAGGTAAGCTATTTCAGTTTACCACATACTTATTCACGAGAATTACTTGTCAAACATACAATCGATGTGAGATTCGAAAGCACCCGCCATCCTGACTGTCGAGCACACCGCACATTTTCATATCATCTTTCAACCGTAGAGACCGGCGGACAGACCCCCAAAGTATGCCGATGTAGCGAAGAGATTCACCAGGAAATATGCACACTTACGTTATGGAATGAAGTAAGATAGGAACAGTTCTATGACTACAGATGACATCGATACCATTGCTAGAACGAGGCGAGAGAAGAATTCTTCGAAGAAGGTCCCTGTTATTGCCCCTGAAACAAACATCTCCAGGATTTATCTCTGCTTAAGGTTTTTGCCTATATAAAGAAGTCCCGACCAGGCTTAGAAGGCCGACTATACTCCCGTATATTCTGTAGCTGCGACGTCGTCTGCGACGACCATGCTAAACTCTCCCAGCGGGAGAAAGAGGAGGATAAGTGACATACTTTGCGGAAGCATCTCGTACGATGTGATTAGGAGGCCAAGTGCCGTCCTCGCAGGTCGACGTAGTTTTGCCAAGCGGCTTTTCTTCGGCTGCATTATGCATTTCTGAGCGCTCAATCAGTTTTCTACTGTCTAAGACCGCAATGCATATGGAGAAAGCTTGTAACACCGGGAGAGACGAAGTAAACTCGACCGAGAATATGTTATCCTTGAACGGAGCCAAAATAAAGGCAGGCTGGTTTTCCTGTGTATCCACCTGCAAATAAAGATTGATCATAAAGCAAAGTCAATAATTTGATTTTACAAGCACGACGGATGAATATGATCAGCAGAGGCCTATACACACCTGAGACTGAGAGAAAAGGGCAAATTGGTCAGACGGGTTTGATGAACTCGAGTTCTTGCAAAGATGACCATGAGTGCCTAATATCTTAAGTTCACAACCCATGTCCCAACCTCCACAATCACAAGAGCCACCTGATTTCCACCTTTCGATGAGCGATGAAGGTCCTCCATTACTTGGTAGACTATGGACACCGCTTGGAAGTATCACCGTCGCGCCCATAGGCACTTCATTCATGAGGGGAGTCTGATCGTCTGGATTTTCTCTGTTAGTAGAATTAGATAGCCGATTCTTGAAGGAAACCATTGACTCGAGCTCTGATAAGCCATCACGGGTATTATTTTCAGGCCCATCGTGGGCTGAACCTTTTTTCATAGGCCATGGGATGTGTGCAACAATAGCTGCAAGCTCATCCTTCGGATGGAATTCTGTTGTTTGTTGATCTTGCTGTCTAGTGTCCACAGCAAGCAATACATACTCCAGAGATCCATACTGATCTGTAGAAATGCCTGACTTCGACTTTAAGAAGCAGAACCCAGAAACCTTCATCTGAGCAACGACATTAGGGATGTAACCCTGACCTTTGCCCTTATTTCCTTGACTAATCCAAGTCCCACTCTTTTTTCTGGCTTCACGAATTGTGAAAAACGTATACATCCAGCTGGATTTATCAGCTTGCAGAGAACTGCATTCCTTCATTGTGGCTGCAAGAATATCACTGTCATTGTTGACAGCAAATGAGAGCAAAGGAAGGCCATTTTTATATGCAACCCGAAGAAGAGCTTGCACTGGCAATGATCCTTGCCTCTTGTTTGAATGGGAGTTACGGACATCAATTGTTTTGCAACTAGACAAATCCAACTTCAATTTTGCTGGTTGTCCAGTCAGAGAATCTGATTGACCATTTAATGATGTGAATTTATCCTTAGAAACTGAATGTTCCTGCAATGGATCACTGCAGTGATGGATAATTGATGACTTTGGTTTCAGTATTGGGTCCAGCAACCTTCTCAAAGGGCTGGACCTGGATCTTCCAGCGGAATTAGACCTGTCAGTGTGTGAATTGTCTGAGCAAGCAGAGAATTCAGCATTTTCTGGTATGAATTTGGCAGAAGCATGTTTGGCATCCAATTTCCTTGAGGTCAAACCCTCTTTTGACCCGGAATTTTTCACTATTTTGCCCATACCGATGCTCAATCGACGAAAAGGTGAAGTGCTTCTTACCTTCTCAGTTGTCACATTGCCTACTTTTGGTTCTGATCCCCTCAATGCATCTGAAAGCATAGGCATGATACTTGGAATTTTCTTCTCTGAATTTCCTACTCTAGATGTACAAGAAACTCCAGCTGACTGTTCAGTCTGATGAGACACATCCCGCGGAAACTTTGAACTGCCTGCATCCATGGAGCTAGGCCTTTTCATTTGTAATTGGGTGTTACAGTCAAATTCAAGAGGTGAGGCGCAAGTGCAAGAATGTTGCACGTCCGAATGGAGTCTTGCATGATGAGTTTCCCTGGATCTTTCCAGAATACCTCTTCTACTTACCTCTGATAATTTCTTGTCGGAGTGTGTTCTTGACTTCACAAGCTTGGATACTTCAGAATTAGCACGATTTGGCACATCTTTGGGCACAAGGAGAACCACTCTATTGGGTCTTTCTGTTAATTCTGGCTCAAAGACACCAGAGTTCGACTCTTGGGTCTTCTCAAATTTCTTCGCAAAATCACATTCTTTAACTTCTGCCTCCTCAGTGGAACAAGATCCCACCTCAGCGCTTTTGAAGCATGGCAGAGTTTCAGCTTTCTGAATGGGCTCAGGCTCCAGCCTGCCCTTTTTATCCTTCATCTTTTCCCCTAAATGGATCTGAACTGTTCTGTTGACTTCATGCTGCACCTGCTGGTACTCGTTCTCCTGGACATCTTTCAGATCTTTACACTTACTGAGATTCTCTCTTGAAGGCCTCCCAGATTGCACATCCATATCTTTGGGAGAAGATAGCAGCTGAGATTGAAGTGTGGAGCGGGGTATTCTCTGGTGTACAGGGGAGCAACTACGACCTCTGCTGGAATGGCTGGATGATCCCTCCACTGAGAACGAAGAGGAGGTGCTGCTACTAGAGGTGGAATACCTGCCATTTCTGGGCATAGTCTGTTTGTGGCTATGCTGCCATTTTTCAAGACGTCGCCAGTCAAGAACTCCAACACTAAAAGCTTTCTCCGGGACATGTTTCCCCCTCTCAAGAAAAGCTGGCAACTTCGACATGTACTTAACCAGCTCATCATCCTCGGTTGTATTTCTTCTGGTTCTGGCGTTCTGTTTATCCTCCAAAGGATAAGTTGGTTCATCTTCTACAGCATTCGTGATTTCATGATCGAAATCAGCATATGACAAATTAGCATCTACTTGGAACCTTTCGTGCAGGTTCATACCGCGATAAGCATGAGTCTTCCCATTTTCTTTCTTGGGTGCTTTCTCAACTCCTAAACTCTTGTTGAGCTCTGAGCATTCCATACTCTTAAGGATTTACTTATCTAAGACAGCATGATATTTTAGCGCCTCAGTCGCATGCTACCTATCCCTTTCACCAAGCCACCACTGTATTTTTCAATCTTTTAAACCTCAATGCCCAGAACAACGTAACTCACAAATGTCTCTGGTGACATTAACTGCAAACCATAGGTAGATTAAACTCAGTAAACTAGGAGTCTACAATCTGATAAATGATAACAGTAATAGAACAGATCAGCAGCTAGCATATTATGTGAGACAAGGCGCATGGCTATGCAGGTTTATTGTTTCGTAAAAGATATGGCATTCCATGCATGAAACAAACAACTGAAAGTGGCAAAGAAGATATCTGACAAGATAACAAACAAGTGTTCGAGGGAGAGATAAGGGGCATATCCAGACATTATTAAGGCAATGGAGCAGCCATTCCACAAACAAAGTAGATGCAAGTACAAGCATGCAATGAATTCCAAATAAGAATAGTTCAGGAACTTTTTCCTCGGAACCACAAGGAGATGCGCTGGTGCATAGCTAGTTAATTTCTCCAGACTGACCGAACTTTCTATCTCCAACTTTGACCAAACTTCCCAATATATTGGGGTGGAAATAGACGCTTTGCCAATTTTCGCTCAACCCAAAGTTGCTTCATCGATTTCAACCTAATCATAAACAGATTTTGACTAGGAGAAACTGGACAGCTCGACAGAGGGTACGCAGAATAAATTGCAGAAAACAGGCATCTCTTTTGGAGATCGAATTCCTCCGTTGCAAATCCTAAAGTGGCGCTTGTTCTTCAAACAAAATCCACAACGTCAGACACTCCGTACCTTAAATAGTTTGTCACACAACAGAACACCGCCCGGAGACGGCAAATATCTAAACCTCGACTTTCGACGACATTCGCGAAACAACCATTATCACAGATAAAGGCATCATCCAGCACCAGCACTCACGGAATCACCATGACTTTCTCTCTGCTTCATTTATATATCAAATCATCACTTTGCACACACCCTACCCGACCTCGCAATCGTGGACATGGAGACTGGAAGTCTCAATCAGACGTGGGTATGGGGAGACGAATGGGATAGGCGCAAGATGACAATTAGCGACAGAGCATATACAAGAAAATGCAACCAACGAGCCAAGTTGGAACAGCATCACCAGAAATCGGGTGGTCCAAGAACACCGACTCTTGAAGAGCGTGAGATAAGGAGGAAACGAGCCGTCGCAATCGAAGCACAGAGGATGGTAGAAAAAGGACAAGATCCACACCAATCGAAAACAGAAATGACCCATTTCGAAATTCGAAGACATTGTGAACAGAACAAGAGAAACTAGAGAAAGGAGATAAGGAGAAACAACGAAGTGCCCTGCACGAATTTTCAATCTCAAGTCCCGAAGCGGAGTGTGGTTTTATCGGAAATTCAAGAAAAAGGGAAAGAAAGAAAGAAAGAAAGAAAGAAAGAAAGGAAAAAAAAAGGGGGCTATCAGTATGCACTCACGCGACCGCACATAGCTCCAAAGATCACGAGACAAAGAGGCATTTGCGGATGACTGAAAATGCATTCCACGGTAAGAAGAGGAAGAAAAGAAAGAAAGTACCATTTCCCAGGAAACGAACGGAAGCTAAACTCGACATTCCTCGCTCGAAAAAGGGAAGCAGCACCAGCCCGTCAGAGATTCGGAGCTTCCGGTGCCGAATGCCGCCGTTAGCGACGGCCACGCCGTTCCGGAGACGGAGCGGGGCGTGTCGGTGGCCGAACAACCGCGCCAACTGCAAAGCTCGCAGACAACCAGAAGCGAGAGAGAGAGAGAGAGGGATGGGGCGGTAAGAACAAAGGGGCAGTAACAGCAGCAGCAGCAGCAGCAGCAGCAGCAGGCCTCGTGATCGCCTCGCCTTTTCTGCACTCCCAAACTCCAAAGCAGGATCCAGATAGAATGTCAAAAATGACCTAGAAAAAGTTCACACAGGCGCACCGCCTTTTCGGGCGCGACTGTGCGAGAAAGAGATAGAGAGAGCTCCCGTGTGTTCGTGTGGCGGAGCTCTTTCAGCCGAGACTGAACCCTCTGTACCTTTGTTTTGTTCTTATTCGACTCCCCCAAAAAAAGGAAAAAAAGAAAAAAAAGTTTTGTTTTGTTTCGGCCTATTTTTCTGTCGTGAATCGCTCGCTACGAAAATATTTTAGCGCCCGTGACAATTTCTTCTTAGGAAAAATCAGAGGCAAACGCACGTGTGAACCCAAAAAAAAAAAATAATGATGATTAGCAAATTAAAATGAGTGAAATGGATGGCTACTCAATAGAAGTCGATAATAATTATTTTCCTCCATTTCTGGTGAGGTGAGAATGCCTGATATTTTGTCCTATTTTCTCTCGACATGATTAGTCATTTTTAGCTCGCTCGATTTTTTTTTTTTTTTTCAAACTCTAAAACGATTTTTTCACATTAGTGTATTACTGCGAAATGGTGAAAAGTTGTTATCACCTATCAACTGCTTCACTAACTTATGGAGGTGACCACGTGAGGATAGACACCAAATTTGTAAGTTGCCATTATATGCAATACTTGTGTACTATTGTATAGCATTCTCAAAAAGTAAACTTATATCATGATTTGTTTTTATTCTTTTGTGCCGGCATAGCTTGTTTCGTACACAGAGGCATTTTGTGAAATCGGTGATGGGTACGTGAATAAATAAATTACTACCATACTTTTTTTTGTATTTAAAATAAAAAATTAAATAAATGGCAATTAACTTGTCACGCATAGGTTTGTATTCACACATGAGATTTTTCCATAAACAAGGAGTGCATAAGTCGAGTTTATTTAAATGATAAAAAATATAAAAAACTCTAAATTATGTCTACCATGATATATTTATCCTAAATTTTTTCTATGACACTAAAAGTTCCAAACTTACACCTACATAACGCATATTACCTTCCGTCAAAGCTTTGTCAATAAAATCATTAAAAATCTGCCTATATAAACATCATAAAACAAATAATGTTGATATAGTACTCACGTGGCAATGATGTTATTTTGGTTGAAAAATTACATAATGAAACATTGATGGAGTGTAGCTCATGAATACAAGGAAAGTATTAGGTAAAGGTGTCTCGGTGGACATACTTTAAAGGGTCTTTGTGATAAAAAAAATAAGATCTTTTAGATTCAATAGGTGGAGACCCTTTATTTAATCAAACCCAATGGCATTTTAGGAATATGCAATTTTAAAGGAAAAAGAAGGAAAAAGATGAGAATTAATATCATATCGGGACGTCACATCATGAAGGCGCGGGGAGTATATTTCGGGGGACCCCACATCGCCAACCTAATTTCCTGCGCTCCTTTTATGGGATGGGATGGGGCGGGGTGTTATCAAGAAAGACTTTGACGTGAAAAGGTTTACTCAGTAATTTTAATAATGTGGTGGTGGGGTCCAGGGTTCTTTTGATTTGATGAGGGCTGAGGTGGTGGTGGTGGTGACGGTGGTGGGATGGGGGCCCCACTTGAGGGAGGAGATTTCATGTGACTTTCTTGTCCATTTGGTCCGTGTGGTGATGATGGGGAAGTTGAGCTGCTGAGTTAGTGAGATAAAAGATAATGTAATTATTACCCCAGCGTTATCAGGTGATCCTTTTGTCTTTTTTGGTTGTATACCTCTCTCTTTTTCCGCGAAACAGGAAGCATCGCATGATTAATTAATAAAAAAAATATTATGTTTATTATAGATATCGATATAAAAATTTAAATATTATCGTGAATGAATTTTTTTTCGTGTATTTACTTTTAAAAATGACATAATTTTTTTAAATTATGCGTTTTCCATGAAATGAATAGACGAATTTTTTTTTTCCCTTGAGTCTGTCCATGACAAATAGGGTGAGTAAGACGCGCTTCTTAGATGAGTAAATAGACTTATTTGAATAATTTGGAATCATTATTTGCAGGATCAATTTTTTTATAAAAATATATTAAAATCCACGTGTAAAAAAATTGTATTATAAATTTATTAGATGTTTTTTTTTTTTTGTAAAGCTAAATTTATTAGATGTTTGAGGTTGAAAAAATCAAAATGCGAAATGAATTTATATTATGCAAAAAGGTTAAAGTTTATTCGGATGATAGGCAGTTTTTAGTGTGCCAACTTGTCTCTTTTGTGAATGTTGTGGTAGGCTCAATAATTTGCGAATGCACAGTCAACTATTTGCTTTTTGGCAAGGTCTTTAGTCCAATTATTGACTTGTTGATATAGGGAAAGCCTAATCATATGATCTAGCTTATGAAAGTTTCACTAATGGACATCGGATTCCATGGGCACGAATTCTATGAAATTAAAGCAAATAAAAGAGTCTAAAGTAAGTCCTGAAAAGAGCACGCCCATTTTCTTTTGGATCAATAGCCCTTTGCTAGGCCTATAAGGTGTTAATTTCCTCTTTTAGACTTGTGAAAAGTAGAAGCATGCAAAATATGTTTCAAAAGCGGCGACCTAAATTGAATTGAAAATAGGAAGGCAAGATCACACATTCAAATCACAACATCCCTTGCTCAGGGCCATGCAGAACATGGATGGAGTTTAACTTGATGAATATGGATATGACGGTTTGCGTGCAATCGTGGAGATAGTCAATATAAAAAGGCCGGATATTGCATGTAACATGAAAAGGGATTCAAATACGACATACTTACATAAATCCTCGCCGATCTCTTCTAACCCCTTCTTTCCCTTGCCAACTATTCAAATAAGAAATCATTTTCTACAATCATTTCTAGCAATCATCTCTACCAAACATCGTGTAATCTCGTCCAAAGTGTCATAATAGCCTCATATAAAATAACCCAAGAGCTTCCCCCACAAAATAAATGTCTAAAGACTCTTTGAGGGATTGCCATGAATCCTATGAAAAAGATTAAAAAAGAAATATAAAAAGATGCAAGCTTTTGAAACGCGCCCACGAGTACATCATGATATAAAAAAGCTACTGATCTTCACTTTCAGTGTTTGAAAAGACTCAAAAAGGGGAGGGCAATGGGGGCGGAAAGGGAAACGTAAGGGGGAAAGGCATGAAGCGGCCAGCCCCTTCGCACCAAAGAAAAGAAGGCTTGAGCACGAGCATGTCATCATTACACAGCGGATCAAAGTAGCACCCGAGTTTTATTATTTGCTAATGAATGATTCATCCACAGATTCACATAAAAAGTTGACCTTGTCACATGATATTGGTATTTTATTTGTATAAGTGAATTATTATTTACCTTTTTCCCCCTTAACTTGGTCGGTGGCCAAAAAGTGTTTTTAATGCAGATGTTTTTTTTTCCTTGGTACTTTCCTCCCTTTCATTTTTAAATGCGGGTAGATATACCTTCCCTAACATTTGGGAGGGCTGCATGCTATTATTGTTTTGCAAGTTTAGCGGCCCTTAAAATTCGGGTGTTAGTTCGATAAAAACATTTGACGCTTTTAAAAAATATAAAAAAATATTGACATATTTTTGAATTAAAAGATATCTTTTTCATTTCCGTTCTCGAAGAATAAATACCAGAAAAGTTACTAAGTAGGTTGTTTTCAGCCTTCAAAACAAACAATAACAAAATAAAAAAGCAACTATAATAGTGTACTGTGCAAGTCCTGAAAATTAAAAAGAACAAATTAGGTGCACCAGAATTTGTCATTAGGTGGAGTTTGCGAGGGTTTATCAATACATTGGGTGCACTTTTGACTTGGTTCATCAGGAAACCTCCCATTGAGATCACAAATAAGGTCTTTTGGTAAATAGAAAGGTTGTATTTTCCTCCATTTCTAATTTGAGGAACTTTTCTCTTATCATCTCTAATTGGTGGTAAACCTGATCATTGATCTGGCTACCCATAGGCTCGTCTAGGTCCGAATCCAATCATTAAGGCTCAAAGATTTTTTGTACAGGTTTGGATAATGACATTAGTAAGAAAGCTTGGCATGACCCGAGTGGGGTCAGGTCAAGTCTAGTCTAGTCTAAAGATTTGTGTATAACAATTTCATCACCAAAGTTGAGGCCCAACCTTATGGCCTAGCCTAGTTCGACCCGCTCAATCATGACCTTTAATTGGTGGAATTTCTAAAGAAATTTTACATCTAGGTAACCCCAATTTAATTTTGGAATAAATACGTTTAATATTTCAAAACTTGTCACAAAAGTGCACTTGAGATTTAAAATTTGCAAAAAATATAATTAAGTCATAAAACTTGTCAAATTGATATAATCAAGTCATTTCATTAATTCCGTTCAACTTAGCTAACAAAAAATGCCAACATGGTTCTTTTTTATTATTTTCTCTATCCTACGTGGCTATGACGTGGATAAAATCATAAAATAACATTGTTTTGGTACAAATCTGATTTATATCAAATTAAAAAATAAGCTAAATTAAAAGAAGGGGGTAAGATATTAGGCGACTGAGGGCCGCAAGCCTCGTTGCTGCCATCGCCCCACCATCATTGGGAACCCACCAAAACGACATATTTATAGTCTTGTATTTCATATTTTCTTCACGTTATTACCATGTAGGAGAGAGGAAATATTAAAAGACTATACTAGCATTTTCCGTTAACCAAATTGAATTGAGTTACTTGAAAAACTCGATTGCATCAATTTGACAAGTTTTATAAGCAATTGTATATTTACGACGAGTCTTAAGATTTCCGATACACATCTTTTAATTTTTTAAGGATAAGAAAAACCTCTCTCCTCTCTCTCTCTTCTCTCTCTCACAGCCCACATCCTCATCCTCCTCTGCCCTCTCTCTATACAGCCTCCTGAAATTGCATCGCCACCGCGTCTAAGCCGCCGCCTCAATCACGCTTGAATCATCACCATTGCTGCAATATTGAGTTATCGCCGACACATTTGTACATGCGAAGAGTACATAGCGATGAGGTATTTGGCTGATCCAAATCATCCTCTCTCTCTCTCTCTCTCTCTCTCTCTCTCTCTCTCTCTCTCTCTCTCTCTCTCTCTCTCTCTCTATGTGGGAAACATTATCCTAGGAAAAGAAAGGGAAGGTTCAATCACAACCATCCGCTTTAGGAGTTAGAGGTTAGCATAGGAGTACCACAACAGTTATTAAATGTCTATCTGAGCCATAATTAGTACTCTGAAACCTCGATTTAGAGAAGTTTCAAAAGTTGAGATTTCGGGAAAAGACAAACACTTTACGGTAGCCTGTTGGTGTGCTATCATGCATAAAGATCGTCTCATGAGTGTACTATTAACTTCAAACTTGCAACAATAGCTGTTTTTGTGAAACTTTAAATTCCACATTGAATGGATGAAGCCTTATGATGCTATCCACAAGTAAGATCCATCTCTACATGGTCACCATCTCACGTGATCATTCAGGAAAATTAATTTTAGGGGCTTGACCACATAGAACAGACTAGGTGGTTACAAATTGCATTAGGCCAGGACCACCGACCACCTCTAGGAGATGCATGGCTTGTGGAAAGACTAGACTCACATCTGATATGAAGTGGGTGGAAGGTGATTATTAGAGAGCAAGACTCTAACATACTTCTAGAATGGCGAGGGGCAAGAAAAGACCAAGTCACACGCCGAATAGAGGGAGTATTGCCTGCAATGCTTTGAATGAGGGAGTAACCACGACCCATATCGGATAGGTTAAGTCTTGCAATATTATTATAGGTTAAGATCTCTTTCAAATCATCTTTACTTTATACAGTTATTTAGAATAGTCATTTTGAGAGCTTGATCTACCTAGATTGGACTTGATGATTATAGTTTTCGTCGCTAAGCTACCATGATCGGAGCTGATTCTCAAGCTAACGGTCAACGAACACTCTTTATGACATGGTGCCTTTTCGATAAAATGTTGAAATGAATATTATTGTCGCGTCATTCAAAGCAAAATTAGAGTAGTAGTACAGCTCAGAAAACTTCAGGTCGGGATCGCGCGTGAAGTTGACTCTGCAGGAGCGTGGCACGTTCGCAATTGGAGAAAGAAAAAACCTATAGTTAGGAGGCAAAAGCATTTGCTTTTGATTCCGAAAGATAAAGAAAAAGATGAGATGACAGAAGAAAAAATGATCCTTCTCTTTTGGATGTACCCGAGAAAAAAAAATTAAGGATAATAAGACGTATTGTCATCATCATTTGTCTCTGTTGATTCGGACATGTATGGAATGCGAATAGCACGATATAACTCTCTTATATAAAGATATATTGGTGCACCATTCATCATAGGGTCAATTATGCAAGGAGTACAATAATTGAGATGATCGGATCATCATTCATGATTTGACCCTGAATGATCACTATTGGCATCTCTGTGCCGGCAAGAGACCTAATATCATGATTCGGCTCGTTTCATGTGGGCCAAACTTTTGGAGTAATTCAAGCAGTTGCCAGAGGTGGTGATTATTTTCAAGGTGGTTGTTAGCTTATGAATCATTTAAAACAACTTTTTCCATCTAACACGAGACTTTCAAATGTCACAAAATTCCCCTACTCAAGAAAGTAACATATTTATTAGTGTTGCACATATCACTCTCCCTATTTAACATATTTATTTATATCCCTTTTGTCATTCTAAAAACCTATCAGGAGTCTCGTCTTATTTAAACTTTCTTACTGTAATGATCATTTCTTGCCCTCATCGGATCATGATATAAGTTTAGTGTGTCTACATATTATATATCCGTGGATAGGAAAGAAGATTGTTTAGCCAATTTTTTTAATGAAAACAATTTCTTTTACTTTAAAATCATTTATCATGCTTTAAAATTTCAAATGATAAAAAGAGTCACATCAGCGTGTCTTGTCATTAGCCACATAAGCTAAGATCTTTTGGATGGATAGCAATGGCAATTTTAGTACAGATATATGATTTTTATAAATAAGAACATATTCATCATCAGCAATCTTTTATTCTAATTATTACTCATCTTCCATTCAATCCAATGGCCTTTTGACTTGCACTTTAATTCATTTGCAAAATTAATAAAGCATATATCATGAAGTCGGAATTTGCTTATTAAAGTATTTTTTTTTCGTCACGTGTAGATATACGAAACATTACCTTTTCAATAATTGTCTCTAGGCATATTGTTAAGCATATTTTATAATTCTCAATTTTAAAGTAATGATCTTATATAACACAGATAACGAACACATTGAAAGTTAATCCTTTTTAATTTAATTACTTAAAAAAGCAGACTCTTTCGAGGAGAATGTCTCGGCCTATATTTTCTTCGTTTTATGTGATTCGCCTTCGTTATCATTTTTCCGATGGCATCCACTTATGTCATGTCATTGTGATGAACGACATATCTTGGGAGAGAGAGAGAAGAATACAGCGACATATCTATCTGTCTTTTACGGCTAAATCTGGAAAAAAAAAAAAAAAAAAAAACTTTCCGGCCAGAATTAAGTACCGAGATTGTTTTATTTTTTTGGGCCGAAAGTATTGTGACTGTTTTTTTTTTGGTCGGTAAAGTATTGTGACTGTTCAATGGACCTAAAAAATTCATAATCTCTATTTACCGAAAGGACAAAAAAGAACACTTTAATATTTGAGAAAAATGACACAAATGATCATTGACTTATAGCTCAATGATTGGTGCGGTTTATGAATTTTTAATTTGTTCAATACGGTTTATTAACTTTAACTCAATATGCAATAGACTTCTCGAATTTTCAATTTATTTAATATAGTCCATAAACTTTTGGTATACGTATAATTTAGTCAAATATCGCATCATACATTAGGTTAAAGTTTATGGATCATTTGTGTCATTACTCTTAAATTTTTTAGTGCTTTGTACAATTTTTTTAAATAATATCTATTGTATTCGATTTCAAACATATTACTTGACTAATGCTCATTTTTCATGTATTAATTGTGTGAGACGAGTGGTGTTCATATCTTGAGAGGGTAAAATGTTTAGAATACCTTTAATTTGGTGATTTTTCCTCTTGATTGCCTGTGCATTTCAAATTTTGTCCAATCACATGATCAGGGATTTAGGAGGATAGTTGCACAATGAGCATGTGAAAGTGAGGAAAGAAACATGAGAAAGTGAACTAGAGTATGAGATTGTGATAGTGTGGTGAAATTGACCAATAATTATTATTTTTGTGTTACGAATCTAATCTTTTTTCACTTTGGATGGACTTGTTATATCACGTACTACCGTCACCTGAGTTGATTGATAATGGCGTGATTGACACCAAAAACATCCCTCCCATATGCATGGCATGGGAAGAAGTAATGATAACCAATCGAAATTATCAATGAAAATGTGTTGCCACGATGGTACAATGGGAAAACTGGGGTTTGGTTAAAATCTAAGAAAAATAATCGCTAGCAACTGTTTCAGATTAATAAAAGGATAATTCGAACAGGAAATTAGGATCACGATTTAGTAGAAAATGGCCTCTCACAACAGGGATTAAAAAGCCCATTGCTATACTGTCATTGGCCCACTAGCATTACTCCTATTAGCAGAATGACTATATTTTTCTTTTAGGAAAAATTCCTTTAATAGTGTAATTCAATTGGTCGGACGATAAACATGAGCCGAGATTTATCATAGAATCAATTAATTCGAAAAAACCGATTGGATGAATTCATTTTAATAAAAAATGGAAGAAAACAAGGACCTTGGTAAAAGAGGATTCGTTTCGTCGATGATGCGGCGGATATGACCAATCGTGGTCCGGCCCATTTCAATTGACGGACGTAATCCTGACGAGGTCCGGTCCGCAGTTTCCAGATCGATCCGACCGGGTTCGCTATTTACGGTCGAGACAGGAAAGACCGCGAAGGTGCGAGAATGCTCCTGTCTTTCCTATTTAACCCCCGACTTCTCCTTTCCCAATCCTCATCGTCTGACGATATCAGTTCTAGTGTAGTTCAAGCATTCTCGCCAGCACTTTTTCGGCTTCCGTCTCGCGCGTTCGCCGGTGATCATCCCCGACGGCCATGTCGCTCGTCCCGAGCTGGTTCGGCGGCCGCCGCAGCAACGTCTTCGACCCTTTCTCCCTCGACGTCTGGGACCCCTTCAAGGACTTTCCCTTCCCTTCCTCCTCCCTCTCCGCCGCTAACTTCCCCCAGACGTTCCGCGAGAACGCCGCCTTCGTGAACACGAGGATCGACTGGAAGGAGACCCCGGAGGCCCACGTGTTCCGGGCGGATCTCCCCGGGCTCAAGAAGGAGGAGGTCAAGGTGGAGATCGAGGAGGATCGGGTCCTCCAGATCAGCGGCGAGCGGAACATGGAGAAGGAGGACAAGAACGACACCTGGCACCGGATGGAGAGGAGCAGCGGCAAGTTCATGAGGAGGTTCAGGCTGCCGGAGAACGCGAGGATGGATCAGGTGAAGGCCTCGATGGAGAACGGGGTGCTGACTGTTACTGTTCCCAAGGTGGAGGAGAAGAAGCCCGAGGTCAAGGCCATCGAGATCTCCGGTTGAGAAGTGGTGAATCTACGGTCGGCGCTGCGACCTGTGTATACATATGCATATAGAGTGCCTGTTTGTGCCGTCTGCTGTGTGGCTTTTGCGTGTCCTGAGTTGGTAGTCGCGGTCTATGGCGATGTCTGATATGGCAATGTTAAATAACTATCGTGACTCTCTACTGGTAATGAGATCTGAGATAATGATGTAATATATGGTAACTTCTACTTTTTGTGATATCGGTTCCTCAAATTCTTTCGGTTTTTTAACCTTTCCATTTTCCTATTGCACTGAATTTGCCCGCGGCTTTGTTCCAAGGGAGTTCAATTGGTTCGTTCTTTTTGCGACGATTAATTCAATTTGTTGGAAGGATTCCTCGGATGTCCAAGTGCTGTACGAGTTGTGATCATTTTTAGAATTGGGTGTGGGGTACCCACAAAACATTGTACTCATGAGCTCGGCGCGAGCTGCAGGGTGTCAGATAACAAGAGCAGTTATCCCAACAAGCTTTTTCAATTTCTGCATGATCATCATCAGATGAGAGATCGAGTTCTCTAGTTCTTCTATTGTAGCGTGTGAACAAGCACCTTTCTTGATGCTCAGCTCGACTTCTGTCTTTGAAAGCTGTGGCTCTTGGCCTCATCTCTTTCCCTTCCTCCCCCATCAACCACCAGTCTTCCTCGCTGCTTGCTCCATCTCTTTCTGGTTTAGATCACCCTCCGACTCCAATCCCACCCTCCAAACATAGCATGGGTACCTACTACCTTGTGTTCACATTCTGGTCCCTGAAGCGCGGCTGGCATTTCATCGGTACTCCTTCGGAAATGCTTACACAGATCCACACGATACGTTAATACGACATTTCCCATCTTTCCATATGTTCTTTCCATATGTTCCGACACGACATATAATAAATATATTTTTATATATAAATACACAAATAAATAAATAAATAATAATAAAAAGAACATAAAATTAATTTACACTAAGAATATTAATCTAACATTTCTTAATATCATTTATTATTTTAATATGATAAATTCAATTGTATTTCACTGCAATAATCTGTAAAATTTGGAAAGAACAAAAGTAATTCACATTTCATTATTAAATTTAGAAATATATGTACTATAAATTCTAAAACTTATCATAAAAGCGTAATTAAATCTTAAAATTTATCAAATTGGCGTAAATCGAGTTCTTTTGTTAATTCCATCAATTTATTTAACGAAAATTTTTAAAGTAGCATTTTAAAATTAATTTATTTATCATACATGGTTTTTTTATTATTTTTTCTTTAAATAAAACTTTTAAAAAAGCTAAAATAATTCTAAAAAAATTGGAAAAAAAGGTAGGGTCAGCAACTTTGCCGCGTAGGTGGCTGCCATTGTCAGAGGGGGCTGGCAAAGCGATGGGGGTAGCTCACAGCAAGGGGGGGCCTTATGAGGCCTCACCGGCCCTAGGCGAGGGCCAGCAACCCTCACTAGGCTTGAGTGATGGCGTGGCATTGCCCAAATTTGGGCGAGCCTCAATGGCCCTCGCTTGGCCAGCGATGGCTTCGCTTGGGCTGGCAAGGGCCACCCCCCTTTGCCATCTTGGGTTGGCGACTTTGACGGTGGTAGCAACAGCGGCGCTAGCCTACCCATTTTATTTTTATTTTTTTTATTTGATATATTTATAATTTGACCCCTCAAGTATTGAAAAATTTTAAAATTAATCATGTGCGGGTCGGAATCACGTGTCAAATTTCGGATTCGCATGTCGGAGTATGTCGGGAAGAGTTGACCACATGTTAGACTTTTTGACACTCATCGACCGTGTGTAGGACACCACACAAAGGCTCCTGGAGAGTATAGTTGCTTCTTAGATTCCATCTGTAAAGGGTCCAAAAGCCTCCCCTGGCGCGGTGTGCAAATACTTCCTCCTGCAGAGCCCATCTCACTACACGGCCAGTTTCTCTGATTGTCTCTCTAAACCCTTCCGGTAACAGCTCGAATCCACTCTGAGCCTCTGACTATGCCAGGTCGGACCATCCACAAGAACGTTGCTGTTCGCCAGCCCCCCAGCCGTTTCTGCAAACTCTACCTGAGCCACTTCGAAGCCAAGATTCCCAAGCTCACATGTGTAACTGAATTATTTGCTTGCTTATCAAGCCACAAGAGGCAACCGGTTTCTTCCTCCAATATGCTGGTTGGTGAAGCCGAAGTAACTTTGCGCAGCAAGCTTAGTGAGAAAAACAGCGCTCGTGATTGTTTCTGGAGTTGGTCCGATAACTGTTTCTCAAGGCAGTCGACTGTGCTAAAAAAGATGCCTGAAGATGCCTTAAATATTGATCACCATAGCTGCTAAATTCATCATGGGTTCTAAATTGCCCGTAAAAGAGACAAGTCCTTGCGTCTCGTGGGATAAGTGCCTGGAACAGTATCAATCTGTTGCAGCTTAGCATGTATCAGTTGTACAACATCATAGTCTGATAGAAAACATGTAAACTAGTCCAAGATTTGAATATTCTAGCAAGTCAAAAGAGATACTGTCGACTATTTTCTTCCTTCCTAGTCGGATTGCTTGACATGTATACGAGAATTTGATCTTATATGCAGTTTCAGCATGTGGGGTATTGTTGACTTCAATTCCATACCTCCTCTGACTAAAGGAAGAGGGGATGACTCGTTTAGACAGTTAGGGCAACGGCTATCAGAGTGTTTCTCCTTCTGGAATCTGAGTCAACCTAAAGACCTAGCATGCTTACTTTTTCTTTGCAGCAAGAGCATTTTACGAAAACACAAAGATCCCTGTTAAAGTACTGCTAATGGGTAGAAGAAGAAGAAAATTACAGGCGAAACTCAAAATGTGTCTACATGGACTAATGATGCAAACTGTTGGAGTGCAATTCATATTGGAGTCACGTTGATTAGTTGACTCTCTCTTTAGCTTGGCTAAATAATCTCTTCAAATCTTGAAGAATCCTCGCAATGCTTTGCAATAACAAACATAATCAAATCAGGAGCCTTTCCAGTTTAGCATAGTACGACCAAAGCAAGCACATTCCTAACATCCAATCGATAACGTGTGATTGCACCACTTGATTTCCAGTGAAATTACTATCAAGCTGTATCATTTAGTTGTTTTTTTGTGTACATCACAGAGGAAACGACGAATTTATTGCCAGTATTTTTATCTTAGAGTTTATTGTGTATATTAATATCTGAGGATTGAAGATGCCTTCTCAAGGGAAAGTGATCTCTCTTTTGTAGTTGAGGGAATTCAGAGAAAACAAGCAGAGTGCCGATACTACTAGTACGCAAAGGGATGCTAGGAAGTTTCATATGATGAGCTGTGGCTTCTACAAAGTACATCAACGAATCATGAATCATGCAAGAGATTTTATTGTTGCTCCATCCTTTGCCATCATATCTGACAATATTTGGTGGGGAGGTCCTTCACAGTTGGTGTTGAGTCGCGCTGCAAGAGCTAAGGGAACTCAGAGGAGAGGTCATCCTTTGGTAAGCAGTAGGAAAATAGACAGGAAGATATAATTGGGGAAACTGGACGGATCGGGATGATCGAATTGAGTGTGAGCTATTCCAATGGGGAAGCACTTGGAATGCAGGACTGACCCCAATTGAGCATCGGGGTTATGTGCCCTTGAAAGGAACATCAGGACTTGCACCTATCTACGATTGCGTCTCTGTCCTCGTTCCTCCATTGCTCTCATCTGACCACAACCAGAGCCTGGGTCCTGGATCATTTGAGCATACGAAAAGTATTATATTCGGCACTGCGTCAATGGCATGTTAAGAAAAATAAAGGAGACTTCTCTAGTTATTTTGCGTTTCTTGCCTGGATGGTAAAATTGAAAGGGGCATACAAATCGATTACATCATTGAAAGGTGATGGGTGATGGGATTACAGGAGAGCGGCTTTCGTACTATGAGACATGTGGAGGAAACAAAACTACTTGAGAGCACCTGAAATTTTGTTACCTTTCATATCTGGATTTGCTCATTCTTATGTTAAAGCCAGCAGAGATAATTCCTCCTCTGGCAGCTAGCTTCCTTCACCGAGGATTTCTGGTTAATTTGACTTCCATCCCAAAACTTGGTCTTATCTCTTTGCAGATTTTCACTATTTCACTGGAGGCGACTCCTCCTATCTGATGGCATTGAAATATACTGCTACTGACGTCACCAGAAGCTCGTTATTGATCCGAAATGAGGTGATTATAACTCGGTTTTAACATGAGAGTGCTTGTAACCTTCTTAAAAAAATTCAAATCAAAGAATTTTTTGGGAATCCTACAACCATATCAACCTAACAGAAAAATCGTCTTAGAGCAGAGTCACGTACACATATGTATTGTAGCCGACACGCACAACCTTAGGCGAGCTGATAGAGCTCGTCTATCCAAGAAAGCTAGAGAAAGCATGACTTAGAAGCACAAGAGCTTCAAAGTCTGCATCATTTCAGATACCTAGCTATTTCTCGAGACAACTCAAGTGTATCAAAGAAATATAAAGTTCCATGATTCAGTTGCTGTGAAAGTCGAATTGATCTGGAGGATTGTCATGTTCTTTTTTTGTGATATAATACAGACGTGAGATGAAAAACCTTGTCGTTAAGATAAAGACCAATTTTTATGCTACTACTTCTTTCTTTTGTCAAATGACATGAGTGGTCTCTCGTGATTGACTTAAGAAAGAAGGTTCGTCCTCAAAATGTTGTCCCTGCAACAGCAACAAAAACAACCGAGTCTCATTCTGCTAAGTGAGGTCCATCGTATGAATCCTATTATGCCATTGCATTTTATCCTTTGTTAGATTATCTGTGAAATATAGATAGTACCCTACTTATCATACTAAGTTGGGTTAGTGATATCTTTCATTGTCATTTCCTTCCACATCTTTTTCTGGTTTCTCATGTCCCTTTTAACAAATGGATCCAATCTTTAATCTCACATAGCGTCGTAGGGCACTTGAAAGCTTTCCTTCAACATTACCAAACCATCTTAAATGGCCTTCCTCATATCAAAATGCATTTGAGATGTTATCTCTAGAATGGTTATGATGACATGGTGAAATCGACTTATTACTTTTATTTGCCTGTTATACTATCTAATGTCAAATGCATTATGCTTTCGATTTTGATTGACTTGTTTTACTACGTGTTATTACCACGTTATGTAACCAATAATGACGCAACCACCACATAAAACATCTTCTCCACATGTAAGGGATGGGAAGAAGTAATGATAATCAATTGAAATGATCGATAAGAATGAAATTATGGATAGTGCAATGGAAAAAATGAGGTTTGGGTAAAGTTTAATATCAATAACAATCATTATCAAACTCTTTCCATGAGTAAAAGAATATTTGGGAGAGAAAAAAAATTGTTGGAACTACCATAATATAAACAATGACATCTCACAACAGGGTTATGTAACCAATAATGACACGACCATCACATAAAACATCTTCTCCACATGTAAGGGATGGGAAGAAGTAATGATAATCAATTGAAATGATCGATAAGAATGAAATTGTGGATAGTGCAATGGGAAAGATGAGGTTCGGGTAAAGTTTAATATCAATAAAAATCATTATCAAACTCTTTTCATGAATAAAAGATTATTTGGGAGAGGGAAAAAATCGTTGGAGCTACCATAATATAAAGAATGACATCTCACAACAGGGAATAAGTGTGCGCGTTTGATTCAACATTTCAAAGGGTCCTCCAAAAGCTTTTGGGATGAGATTGTTCCCTGAGCTGCAAGAGGTTCCATGATCTAGGCATCACTTGCTCGACCTCTTCGAGGCTGCCAAACGATTCGCTTTCCAGGCCTGCTTCCAAGATAATATATTTCCATTCTCCAGTGGCCATACCCCATGGTTTTTCGTTTTTTTACCTTCAAAGCTACTTTGAAAAATGCCCCAACCAAACCTTATCTGCTCAAAGCAAATAATGGGCTTTGCGTCTTAAAGACACTCTCTCGAGAATCTTCCAAATGAACCCTAAAAACCCCATTGCTATGAAGTCATTGGCCCAGTATCTCCGTATTAGCAGAATGGCTATATTTTTGCTTTGGGAGAAGCTCCTCGAACCGTATCTTTTGATTAGCGGAAGATAAACGCGAGCTGTAATCATGATTTGGGATCCAATTAAATTTATTGGCTGGACGAAATTTTATTTGATCAATAATAGAGGAAATTAAGGGCGATAACAAAATAGAAATTCAGAATTCGTTTTATCGTCTTGTGGGACGAGTTCGAGTTTTTTCTTTCCCTTACTGAAAAGATCCTGACGAGGCCCAGTCCGAGGTTTCCAGATGGACCGACCGGATTCGTCAAATCACTGGAACGTTCGTTCGAAAGACCGCGGAGGTACGAGAATGCTCCTGCGTTTCCTATTTAACACCCGATGCCACCACTTCCAAACCATATCGTCTGACAATAGCAATTCCTGTCTTAGTCCGAGCATTCTGTCAAACGTTTCCTCGGCTCAATCTCATATATTCGCCGGTAATCCCACAGCCATGTCGCTCATCCCAAGCTGGTTCGGCGGCCGCCGCAGCAACGTCTTCGACCCTTTCTCCCTCGACCTCTGGGAACCCTTCAAGGACTTCCCTTTCCCTTCCTCCTCCCTCTCCGCCTCTGATTTCCCCCAGACGTTCCGGGAGAACACTGCTTTTGTGAACACGAGGATCGACTGGAAGGAGACCCCGGAAGCCCACGTGTTCAAGGCGGATCTCCCCGGGCTCAAGAAGGAGGAGGTCAAGGTGGAGATCGAGGACGATCGGGTGCTCCAGATAAGCGGCGAGAGGAACATGGAGAAGGAGGACAAGAACAACACGTGGCACAGGGTAGAGAGGAGCAGCGGAAAATTCATGAGGAAGTTCAGGTTGCCCGAGAACGCGAGGATGGATCAGGTGAAGGCGTCGATGGAGAACGGGGTGCTCACCGTCACTGTCCCCAAGGCGGAGGAGAAGAAGCCTGAGGTCAAGGCCATCGACATCGCTGGTTGAGAGATGGTGAGTCTGCGGTTGGCGCGGCGAGTTGTGTATACATGTACACAGAGTGAGTGTCTGCGTGTGCTGTCTGCTGTGTGGCTTTCGCATGTCCTGAGTTGGCCTGAGTTGGGAGTCTCGGTCCTCGTCTCTGATACGGCGGTGTAATAAATCGGAAATATGGCGATGTAACAGAACTATAGTAACTTCTGTTTTATGTGATACCAGTTCCTCAAAATCTTTCGGTTTTCTCGCCTTTATTTTGCCCTTTCAGCACCGAATGCGCTTACGGCCTTGTCCCAAGGGACTTAAGTTAGTTCTCTTTTGGGATGGTTAATTCAATCTCTTGGAAGGATTTCTATGAAGTGCACGTGCTGTACCTTGCAGGTTGTGCTATTTTTTTTTTTCTTTTTTTTCCCAATTGGGTTTGGGGGTACCTGCAAATTGCATTGAGAGAAGCTGACAACTTTCGGGATGAAACCAGGCTTAAAACCATGATGCTCCTCTTGAGCTCAGCGCGAGCTGCAGGGTTTCTTATGCTGCATTGTATTGGGTTTGTCAGATAACAAGACTAGATATCCCAACAAGTTTTTTATTTCCGCTTGATCATCATCAGATCAGAGATAACAAGATCAGATATCTTTTCCTGATGCTTAGCTCGATTTCGTCTTTGAAAGCTGCGGGTTTCATCCCCATCTCTTCCCCATCAACCATGAGTCTCCTCACCGCTTGCTCCATCTCTCTCTGGTTTAGATCACCCTTTAACTCCAATCCCACCATTCAAACGTGGCACGAGTACCTTGCCTTCACATTCTGGTCCCTACGGTTGGTGTATCGTTGGGACTCCTTACGAAATAATTTCCAAGGTCGAGTTCCACCTGCAGGGGGTCCAAAAGCCTCCTGTGTTAAGGTGTGCTAAAACTTCCACCTCCAGAGCCTATTTCACAACACGGCCAATTTTTTGTTGGCTTTTTTGGACCCTTGCGCTAACAGCTCGATCCACTCTGAGCCTCTGTCTGAGCCAGGTTGGACCAGCCAGAAGAATGCCGCTCTTTGCCAGCCCCCAAGCCGTTTCTGCAAACTCTCCCCGATCTATGTTGAAGCTAAGTTTTCCTAAGCTCACAAGTATAACTGAATTTTATGCTTGCTTATCAAGCCACAAGAGAAAACCGGTTTCTTCCCTCTATTATACTGGTTGGCGAAGCCGGAGCAACTTTGTGCAGCGAGCCTGGCGAAAAAAAGTGGCACTTGTTATTGTTTATGGAGTTGGTCCGGTAACTGTTTCTCCAGGCAGTCCGCTGTTCCAGAAAATGCCTGAGGATGCATGGATGTTAATCAGGATGGCTGCTAACTTCATCATGGGTTCTAAATCGCCTGGTGATACAAGTCCTTGCATCTCGTGGGATAAGTGCCTGGAATAGTATCAATCGACGTTGGATCTAAAGAGTCAAGGTGCTGCAGCTTAGCATGTATTGGTTCTACGACTTCATAGTCTGATAGAAAACATGAAAACTTGTCCAAGATTTGAATATTCCAGCAAGTCAAAAGAGAGATACAACTTTATTCGAATTTTATACAATGTAGACTGCTTTCTTCCTTCCTAGTTTTTTTTTTTTTTTTTTTTTGTCGGTTCTACTCTACTCCTAATCTAACTCTCACTCTTAGACTTTTGCTCTGCCTTCTTACAGGACATGGGAGTCGAAACCCACCTCTGAAACTAATTCATTCCTACCTCAACCTCTTGAGAAGGTGGGGATTTGAACCCCTCACCTCCCCATTCCATATTGGATTGCTCGACATGAATACGAGAGAATATGATCTTATATGCAATTTCAGCACATGTGGTACTGTTGACTTCAATTACATGCCTCTGTCCTCTGACTAAAGGAAGAAGTAATGACTGGTTTAGACAGGCGGGCAACGGCTATCGGAGCATTTTACCTTCTGGAAACTGAGTCGCCCTAAAGACCTGGTATGCTTACCTTTTCTTTGCGGCAAGAGCATTTTACGAAAACACAGAGCCCCGTTAAAGTACTGCTTAATGAGTAGTAGACGATGAAAATTGCAAGCCAAACTCAAAATATGTCTACATGGACGAATGATGCAAGCTGTCGAGTGCAATTCCTATTTGAGTCACGTTGATTAATTGACTCTCTCTTTAGATTGGCCAAGCAGGTTCTTTAAATCTTGAAGAGACCCCCGCAGTCCTTTGGGATAGCAAACATAAACAAGTCAGGAGTCTTTCCAGTTCAGTATATTACGACCAAAGAGAGCGCATTCCTAACATCCAATCAATACCGTGTGATTGTTACTCTTGATTTCTATTGAAATTCCTATCAAGCTCCATCACTGAGGTAAAGAAGAGTTTACTGCAAGTATCATCTTAAGAGTTTGTTGTATATATTGACATCCAAGGGTTAAAGATACCTTTTCAAGGAAAATAACTTGTCTTTTTGGAGCCAGGGGGTTCAGAGAAAACCAGCAGAGTGCCATACTGCTAGAGCGCAAAGTGATGCTAGGAAGTTCTATATGATGGGCTGCCGTCTCAACAAAGTACATCAATGAATCATAAATCACGCAAGAGATTTTTTTCTCGGTTACTCCTTCATTTGCCATCATATCTGACAATACTTGGTGGGGAGGTCCTTCCCTGGTGGTGTTGAGATTTGCTGCAAGAGCAATGAGAATCCAGGAGAGGTCATCCTTTGATAAGCAGTAAGAAAATAGACAGGAAGATAAAATTGGGGAAATTGTGGATTGGGATGATCTTAACTGAGTGTGAGCTATTCTAATGGAGAAGCCCTCGGAATGCAGGACTGACCCCAAATCGAGCATCGGGGTTATGTGCCTTGAAAGGGACGCTGGACTAGCACCAATCTTTGATTGTGTCTCTTTCCTTGTTCCTCCATTGCTCTCATCTGACCACAACCAGAGCCTTGGCCCTGGATCGATTGAGCATATGAAAAGTCTTATATTCAGTACTGCGTCAACGACATGTTAAGAAGAACAAAGGAGACCTCTCAAGTTATTTTGTGTTTCTCGCCCGGACAGTAACATAAAAAGTGGCATACAAATTGATTACATTATTGAAGGGTGACGGGATTACAGGAGAGCGGCTTTCGTACTACGAGACAAGGAGGAAACAAAACTAACATGAGAATTCCTAAAATGTTGCAACCTTTCATATCTGGATTTGCTCATTCTTATGTTAAACCCAGCACAGATATTCCTCCTCTGGCAGCTAGCTTCCTTCAACCAGGATTTATAGTTAATTTGACTTCCATCCAAAACTTGGTCTTATCCCTTTGCAGATTTTCAATATTCCGCTGAAGGCGACCCCTCCTATCTGATTCAATTGAAGTCCACTGCTACCGAATCACCAGAAGCTCATTATTGATCCGAAATGAAGTGATTATAAGTTGGTTTTAACATGAGAATGCTTGTAACCTTCTTAGAAAAATGAAATCAAAGAATTTCTTGGAAATCCTACAACCATATCGATCTTACAGAACAATCGTCTCAGAGCAGAATCACGTACACATTGTATTTTAGCTGACACAACCTTACGTAAGCTGATAGGGCTTGTCGTAACTCCAAGAAAGCTACAGAAAGCAGGACTCAGAAGTACAAGAGCTTCAAAGTCTGCATCATTTCAGACACCTAGCTATTTCTCGAGACAACTCAAGTGCACCAAAGAATTATAAAGCTCCATGAATCAGTTGCCGTGAAAGTCGAATTGATCTGGAGGATTCTAATGTTCTTTTTCGCAATACAAAAAATACCAATCATTTTCATAGGGGGAGTTCTAAATGGACTAGCATCTTGAGGCCTGACAGAGAGATATGAAATAAAAATCCTCGTCCTTGAGATATAGCTTCGCAATGACCAATATTCGTGCTACTGCTTCTTTCTTTTTTCGAATGACGCGAGTGGTCTTTCGTGATCGACGTATGAAAGACCGTTCCTCCTCGAAATGTTGTCCCCGCAACAGCAACAAAATCAATCGAGTCTCATTCTGCTGATTGAGGTCTATCGTGTGAATCCTGTTATGCCATTGCACTTGAGCCTCTGTTAGATTCTCCGTACAATATGGATATTACCCTACTTATCCCACCAAGTTGGGTCGGTGATACTTTCATTGTCACTTCTTTACTCATCTAACCAGGGTTTTCCTTATCCCTTTTAACGAACGTGTCCAATCTTAATTCACACGTCGCTTCACTAGGGCATCCGAAGGCTTTTGTTCGACATTACCAAACCAACTCAGACCGCTTCTCTCATCTCCAAATGCCTTCGAGATGTTATCTCCACAATGACTGAGATGACGTGGTGAAACTGGCCTACCGCTTTTATTCGCGTATTATGAATCCCAATCTTATTTGACTTCAAATATCTTTTGCTTTTACTTTTGATTGATTTGTTCTATCACGTGTAAAAATTATGACATGACCATCACATAAAATATCTTCTTTGTGTGTATGGCATGGGGAAGAAGTAATGATAATCAATCTAAATGATCAATAAAAATGGAATTGGGGATAGTGAAAAATGAGGTTTGGTTAAAATTTAATAACAATAATAATTGTTATCAACCTTTCTCCATGAGTAATAGGATAATAGAAAGAGGAAGAAATTGTTAAAACTACCATAAAATAGAGAACGACATCTCATTGTAGGGTCAAGTGTGCGTTTGGTTCGGCCTTGTAAAGGATTTTGAGCTTCCAAAGGTCTTTGGGACAAATTTAAAGCATTCAGCAATAAAAAGAAACCATTAAAACTATCATAAAATAGAGAATGACATCTCATTGTAGGGTCAAGTGTGCGTTTGGTTCGGCCTTGTAAAGGATTTTGAGCTTTCCAAAGGTCTTTGGGACAAATTTAAGGCGTTAAGTTCAACAATTTCGATGGCCTTTAATCCAAAGTTAGCATTTTTAAAATTCCTTAATCTAATCCCAATTCCACCCAGCATTAGCATTCAACATTTTTTTTTTAAATGTTACTTTCAAGGTTGATGAAATTTTTTCTTCCAACTTTCCCTCCACAATTAATGTTTGTTGTCTCCCTCTCTGAAGTCTAGATCTAAATCTGGGTCGCCCGTCTAATGCTCCGTCGAGGGCTTCCGGGGGCAGCCGAGGATCTAGAAGAGCACCTAGCTTGGCATGGGTCTAGGTTGCTAGTCTAATGCTCCACTGTATGTTGCGCAAGGTTTGTTGACGATGGCTGAGGTTGTCCGATGGTCTGGGTTTGCTCGTTTGGGTCGACGATTGTGTGTTTAGGTCGCCGAGTTTTGAGTCGCCTATCTGACGCTCTACTAAAGGTCATCAAGGGTGGCCGAGGGTCGCCGAGGATCTGGCTTGACGATCGTGTAGTCCAGGCCGTTGAGGTCGTGCGACCCTCAGGGTTGTGTAGCTTAGGCCACCCGAGGTTGCTTGACCTCAGTGTCACCTTGCATGACCTCTTCGACGATTCGGTTGTTGCTGGCATTTGATTTGCTTCCCAAAGTTTGCTCCCAAGATGAGATATCTCTACTCTCCAGTAGTTATATACTTTGTCTTTTTTCGTTCTTTTTTCTTCCTTCAAAATTACATTGCAAAAATATCATGAAAGTCACTTAAACAAAATTTACTTTGAGTCAAAGATTCATGGGGCAATGACTTTGCATTATCTCAAAACTCTCCCAAACGCACATTCTAAGTTAAAGTGATTGGTTTCAAGGTGGGTAGATTTTAGACCTAGAACCTGAAATCTACTCCATTAGAACCGATTCCTAGTTTTTGGAACCTAAAACCTATCTCGTATGTCTTGGAACTTGTCATTCTTTTGTTCCTTTTTAGGTTCTTATAGCAAAATGATATGAATAATAAAATGGTTCAAAGTAAAAGAGGACTGAGGGTGAAGGAGCAAAGGTTAGTTAGGAACGAGTGAGGGTGAGCCATGAGTGAGCGAGGAGGAGGGTGAGTTGCTAGCAAGCGAGAGAGAATTGCGAAATGTCCGAGTAAGGTTGAAGAGAGAGAGAGAGAGAGAGAGAGAGAGAGAGAGAGAGAGAGAGAGAGAGAGAGAGAGAGATGTTAAGAGAAAAATTGAGTTTTTTAAACTTTTCCAAATTTGATTCGGTGACATATGGCTCTTCAGTCGAAATTGTGAACAAGATAGGTTCCAACGACTGAAGATCCGGTTCTTGAATATCGGCCCGACTGCAGAGCCCTACTAAAAAGCCCTAGTGTTGTAAAAACCCTAGTGTTGTAATGTCATCAGCCTAGTATCTGCCTAGTATGAAATGATTGTATTTTTGTAGCAAGAGGAACTCCTTGAATTGTATCTTTTGATTAGTGGCAAATAAATTGGGAAAAATGTCCAAGAAATCCTAAACTTTATGCATTTGCGTCAATTTAGTCTTAAACTTTTTATTGGTGTTAATTTAGTCTTAAACTTTTTCATTTTATGCCAATTAAGTCATTTTTGATTAATTTTGGTCGGATTTTGCTGATTAGGCGCTTGTTAGCTGACATGGCACGATTGGTATTGACATGTACAACTTTTAATAATATTTTAATAGTTTTTGAATTATTTTATTTTAATTTTTCTTTGTTCTTTTTTCTTTCTCCCCCTCCTTCCTCTAGTTGGTCGCCGGCCACTAGCGAGGCTCGAGCCCTCGCTAGAGGCCACGAGGGTGGCCTTGCGTCAGCAAGCGTGACTAGGACCTCGCCGACCATCGGTGAGAGTCGAGCTCTCGCTAGAGGCCGTGAGGGCTATGCCAGTTTGATTTTCTACTTCTGTCTTCAACTGAATAAGTCAGGCTTTTCATTGACATGCTTGTAGTGCTATTCTTTGAGCCGATCACTCATGAGATAACTAGACTAGTTGGGGAAGTCATTAAAGGATTTTGGTGTAACGGACTTGAGAATTCGATCAGGAAGCGACTGCTCGACCATGTTAATCTACAAAGGTCATTACGGCACAGTCGAAAATCTATCAGAGACCGGAAATATGTTGATTCGACTGAGGTATGTAATTAAGCATGGGTGGTTCCACTTAATTACAAAATTTTCATCGATCGGCACTAAACCGATTTTTCTGTCGTTTTGGTACCTTGTGTCTGTAATTGAAATCTTGAAATTTTCACGACAATCGAGAGTCGCCAATGAGTTGAAGATGTACATTGTGGCTCGAAGACAATCGGCCACGAGTCTATTGCAACGAGAATTCCCAAAAACTACCCGGTAATTTAGGTCGCGTTAAAACCACGTCAGATTGAATTTAACTGTGAAATTTATTCCGATTTCAGAAATTGAGAACTCTAAAGTGTCACAATTAATTTTAGGAATATTGTTACATCTTTCCAAGGTTTATTGACGACGGGAATTGTTGGTGAAAAATTCAAATGCAGCAAATTAAAGGAATGGGAGAGAGGCCATATTTTAAATGGATTTTGGCCTTTATGGAACCTTGGGAGGAGGAATTATAAGGATATAAATGAGGATTTGTCCTTATTAACTAAGGTTGTGAAATGGTAAATGGAAAAAGAGAAAGCTTCTAGAAATCATGCAAATTCGGAGCTACATAAACCAAGGGGAATTTCATCACCATTTGAGTCTCATTTGAAAGGGATAAGCTTGTTTAGATGTGGTAGGGCACTTGACAATGAAAGGAGTAAGTTTTTCCATGGAAAAAGGATCCATGCTTTGTGGAATTTGGGGAAGTGGTCCCCCATAGTCCTTTTTCCTCTCCTTTCTCATCCCCATCCGTGCGTTTCTTTTCCCTCCTACAGTGTGCGACACTTCCTTTTCCCTTTACCCTCTTTTCCTTTTTCCTTTTCTTTCTCTTGTTTCAGCTGTAAAGCCCTTGTCTTCTTCCTCATCAAGCTGCAGTCCCTTGTTTCGGCTTCCTCTTGGCCGACCAGCTCAAAACAATAGCCAAAAGAACAGAGGAGTCCTCTGTTTCGGTGCTGCCAAACCTAGAGCATTAGCCAGTCACCACTTGAATTGTCCTTCATGTTCCGCTTCTCTCTGACTTGGCACTTGTTTGCGGATCAAACCCCCTCACCAGCAAGCCGGTAGCTCACTAGGACAGGCGCCACACCAGCTTTCTTGTGCCGAAAATTCTGTAGCTCCTTTCATTGGTGTTGTCACTATACCTCGGCTCACCCCTCCTCCATTTTAGCTCATCCTCGTCACCGAAGAGCCCAAAATCTCTGCTTGTGTTCTGTTTAGCTACCAGAGCACAAGCGGATTCGAACCAACCCGACAGCAAGCAAGTCAACGCCGCTGCGTTGCAGCTGCGCCCTTGCGGTTGCAACTCCTTCATTGCTCGGCTTCCACCGGTCGAGAGCCAGCCTTCTCAGCCGTGAGCCGAGGGCTTCTCAGCCCTGTTCCAAGCTAACTGGAGCCACTTTGGCGTCCTTGGAGGTTGCGGTGTAGCTGCTGCTGCTCAGTCAGCATCGGTAGCTCTGGTTTTCCTTAGTTAGGTGAGTTATTTTCCTAAATCTTGATTAGGGGCTAACTACACCTATTTAGGAGTTTAAATAAATTAAGAATGGTATAGATTAGATTAAGTATAGCTTAATGATAGTTAGGAAGGTTAGATTATCCTTAGAATGGGTTAGTATTAGTTTAATTAATGAGATTAGTACCCTAGGGGATGAATTAGTCGAAAACAGAGACTGTTCTACAGAATTGATTCCCAGACGGTTGCCGTTTGCTATTTTTGTAGAACAAAATGTATTATGATTTTGAGGATGCTTCCTTTTGAGAAATGTTTTAGACATCTTCAGCCACTACATATATTTTTCTTAGGATTTTTAGGGATTTAAAAGAAGAAGATTTTAGCTTCGTTATCTTTAAACAGAAAGTCGGACTGTACTGGAAGTTTTGACCTGTTAGGATTCTAGGGGTTTTTACTAACTCTTAGGGTTCGAATTTCCAAATTTTTTCTTCACAAAAGTTTTTTGTTACATCTTCTAGTTTAACATACTCAAATTTTAGACCCAACAGACCTGTTTTAGACCCCGAACCAAGCTGATTTCGGAGAATAGACTTTCTGGAAACGGACCCAGTTTTGCTGCTGGATTGAGTGATTTACTGGGCCGAATCTAGAAGGATCTGGGTCTCGGTGTCTTCATGAAAAAATGTTCATTTATGTGTCCATTACAACATACTCAAGTTTGAGAATTTTTCGAACTCATTTGATTTGATTTCTGATGTTAAACTTGAAAGTGCGCAAATGGACAGTTTCTGCTGGCTCTGGTCGGTAGTAAATTGTAATTGTTCTTAAGGTATTACTTGCTGGAAATTAGCTTGTTTGATGTTATGAATGAAATATGCAATTGATCATTGAATTGTGATATTGGGTGAATGCATACCTGACATGAGAACCCGTTACGAGCCTTTGGGGCCGGACGATACTCCTTCGGGAATGCCCTAAGTCAACGGATGCCGGTTGCAGTAGAGGCTGGACCGATGCTCCTAGTTGGAATGCCGTCTAGATGTAGACATTGCCGTGCTCGATGGTGCGAGGTGATGCCCGGTCATGCCGGAAGACCGCTATTTGTTGCGTTGACTATGGCTGGTGAATTGAAATTTGTTGAGACGCATGAACGATTGAGAGTGAGGGACCTAATTAGGAGACAGAATTGTGTGGTGCGGCATGCGACGTGCCATAACAATTTAGTCTGGTAATTGGGGGCCCGTGTAATTGTGTTAATATTGATGCCCTTACATATATACATGTTAAAATATTCATATGATATGTGATCTCGATACTATTATGTACGATTTGATTGACACTAACATGCAAGAAAATGCTGGTATTAAGAGAGTTGTGGGAAATGTGATTAGATTGCATGAAGAGGGTGTACTTTTCTCCTAATCGGGATTTAGGGGAAGGACTCACTGAGAAGTGTCTCACCCCGTTGTGGGCTAAAATTTTCAAGTCCCTAGATGGGAGGCTGTTAGGCGAGGGGCAGAGGGCTCCAGGAAGTGAAGTATGGGTGTCTCGGTAGCTTATGTCAGATACTGATGGGTCTGCTGTCTGATCTGGAGTACGGGTGACCACTCACCCAGGACTATTGAAGAGTTTGGCAGGGTTGTAGGGAGGGACTTCCTCCCATGGACGAGAAGCTCGAAGTGTAGATAGCTTGGAAACTCTTCTTTTTGAAGTATATCATGTTATGTTAGACTCTTTTGTATATAATCACTGCTGTAAATTATGTGTGTTTGATGAAAATATAATCCTGTGTTTTCTATCTCATTTCTGTGTTGTCCGGAGTTATGATTACACTTCCATATGCTTGATAAAATGAATGGGTCGGCAACAGTTCCTGGGATGTTGCTAATTTGTATCGACCACTGAGGGATGTGCATGCGTTCGGAGTTCGGGTCGTGACAAGGGCGGCCTCACATCGGCCATGGGTGAGTGCTGCGCGAGGCCTCTCTCGTAGTCTCTGGCGAGGGCTCGACCTTGCCGGTGGTTGATCATCAGACCTTGGCAATCGGTTGGAGGAAGGAGGAGGAGAAAGAAAAAAAGGAGAAAAAATAAAAAGAAAAACAAAAAAGAGGAAAAAGACAAATAAAAATTAAAAAATATTAAAACATTATTAAAATTTATCAATGTTAGTACTGATCGTGTCACATCAGCTGACTGATATCTAGTGAGCAAAATCCGACCAAAATTAATCGGAAAACTAAATTGGCACAAAGTGAAAATATTTAGGACTAAATTGACACCGATAAAAGGCTTAGGACTAAATTAGCATAAATACAAAATGTTTAGGACTTTTTGGACACTTCTCTCCAAATAAACTTGATTTATATTCATGATTTAGGATCCATCGAATTTTATTGGACAAAATCTTATTTAATCAAGGATAGAGGAAATTAAGGGCAATAGTACAGCTATTAAACGGGTGGGTCGGGTTGAGTTTGGGTCGGGTCATTAATGGTCCGACCCAAATGGACTCATTAACCCATTTATGATCCATTTATGTCTAATGTAAATTTTCCGAACCATACCCGACCCAACCCATGTTAATAAAAATATTCATATTTAACCAAATTTAGAAAAACTTATTCCTATGTTTTTTTTTTAAAGATTATATTACTAAAATACTTCTAAGCTTATTTTATATACATATACATATATATATATATTTTTTTAAAATTTTTTTAAAAATGGTATTGGCAAAATAGTTTTATACAACACAAATTTAATGGATAATTTTTATAATTTTTAAAATAATTATTTTAAAAATCGAATTTTAATTATTATTTTTATTTTTTAAAATTAAAAATTTAATTATTTTTATTTTTATTTTTAAAATATAATTTTTAATTTTTAATTTTTAATTTTTAATTTTCTTTTTTGTTCTTCTTCTTCTTTGGCCGGCCACGGGCGAGCCTCGAGCTCGCTTAACGCCGGCGAGCTTGAGTCTCGCCAGATTAGTGAGGCTCGAGCCTCGCCGGACGTCGACGAGGCCTTTGTCTTGCCAGATCCGGCCAGCTTGAGGCTTGCCGGCGCTGGGTGAGCTTGAGCTCACCCTTTGTTGGATCTAGCGAGACTTGAGCCTCGCCGGATGTCAGCGTGGCCTCCACCTCGCTAGATCTGGCGAGCTCGAGGGTCACCGGCGTCGGGCAAGGTCGAGCTCGCCCTTCGTCGGATCTGGTGAGGCTCGAGCCTTGCCGGGTGTCTGCGAGGCCTTCGCTTCACCAGATCCGACGAGCTCGAAGCTTGCTTGGTCGGTCACCGGTCATCGCCATGTCGGCCACCGGAGGAAGAAGAAAGAAAGAAAAAAGAAGAAAAAAAGGAAAGAAAAAAGAAAAAAGAAAAAAGAAATGAAAATGAAAATAAAAAATAATTATAATTTCGGTTTTTATAAAAAAATATTTTTGTAAAGTTAAAGAGTGAAGAGAGAGATTGTGAGGTTTTGGTTGAAAATGAGTTCTAAATTCAATCCATTTAAGACCAACTTAAGAGCTATCAAAGTCTTTAATTGTTAAACCCATTTAACTACTTTTTGTCAAAAACAAGTAATTTATATATGACTCATTTATGATTTAAATCGATTATGTAAGAGTCTAAGACCCATTTTAACACCTCGAGGCCATAGGAAAGTAGAAATAGAAATCGTCATTATTGTAATGTGACGGACCAGGTGTTTCCAGATGGACCTACGGGATTCGCCATTTCACTTGAACGTTTGTCCGTCCGTTCGTTCGAGCGAGACTGGAAAGACCGCGAAGGTACTAGAATGATCCTCTCTTTCCTATTTAACTCCCAACTTGTCTTCTAAGCTCCTTCGTCGAACGGTAGCAATTCTCATCATCTACCTCAAGTATTCTATCGAACACTTTCTCCGCTCAGTCTCGCATTAACACCGGTAAACCCAACAACCATGTCGCTCATCCCAAGCTGGTTCGGCGGCCGCCGCAGCAACGTCTTGGACCCTTTCTCCCTCGACCTCTGGGACCCCTTCAAGGACTTCCCTTTTCCTTCCTCCTCCCTCTCCGCCTCTAATTTCCCTCAAACCATCCGAGAAAATACTGCTTTTGTGAACACGAGGATCGACTGGAGGGAGACCCCGGAGGCCCACGTGTTCAAGGCGGATCTCCCCGGGCTCAAGAAGGAGGAAGTCAAGGTGGAGATCGAGGACGATCGGGTGCTCCAGATAAGCGGCGAGAGGAACGTGGAGAAGGAGGACAAGAACGACACGTGGCACCGGGTGGAGAGGAGCAGCGGGAAATTCATGAGGAGGTTCAGGCTGCCGGAGAACGCGAGGATGGATGAGGTGAAGGCGTCGATGGAGAATGGGGTGCTCACCATCACTGTTCCCAAGGTGGAGGAGAAGAAGCCTGAGGTCAAGGCCATCGAGATCTCCGGTTGAGAGTCGGTGAATCTATGGTCCTCGTTGCGACTTGTGTCTATATATAGAGCAAGTATGCTGTGTTATGTGTGGGTTGGGAGGCTCGGTCCCATGGTGTCTGATATAGCGATATGTTGTCCGACAATGACTCTTTACTTGTAATGAAATTTGAAGTTACTATTTTCTAACTTCTGTTTGAGGTGATATTGGTTGCTCAAAAGTCTTTTGATTGTGTTTTGTTCGTGGGACGTTCCTTATTTTGATTTACATACTGCTTCCGGGAGTTCAATTAGTTTATTTATTTTTGGATGATTAGTTCAATTTCTGGGAAGGATACCTCCAAAGTGCAGGATGTACTTTGCACATTGTGATCGTTTTTTCAGTTGGGTTTGGAGGTACCTGCAATATAGAGAAGCTGATAAGTTTGGGATGAAAACAAGCTAGAAACCACATTACTCCTTTGGACTCAGTGCAAGGTTTGGGGTTCCTTCTGCTGCATTGTATCAAATTTGTCAGGTAACAGGATAAAATATTTGATGTGGCCTTCAATTTCTGTTGCATCATCATTAGATCAGAGAGAAATGATCAGATTCACTGGTTCCTATATTGAGGCGTACTTCGCCTTTTCCGATGCTCATGTTGATTTGGTCTTTGAAAGCCGCGGCTCTCAGCCTTATCTCTGTCCCTTCCTCGCCAACCGTCAGCCTTCTCACAGCTTGCTCCATCTCTTTCTGGTCTAGACCACACTCTAACTCCAATCCCACCATCCGAACGTGGCGCGAGTACCTCACCTTAGCATTCTGGTCCCTGAAGCACGGTGGGCATATAATTGGGACTCCTTGGGAAATGATTTCCAAGGTCGAATTCCATCTGCAATGGGTCCAAAAGCTTCCCGTGGCACGGTGTGCTAAAACTTCCTCCTGTAGAGCCCATCTCGCAACACGACCAATTTCTTCGTTGGCTTCTTCGAACCCTTCTGGTAATAGCTCAATCCACTCTGAGCCTCTGTTTGAGCCAGGCCGGACCAGCCACAAGAACGCTGCTGTTTGCCAACCCCCAAGCCAATTCTGCAAACTTTCCCTGATTCATTGAAGCCAAGCTTCCTAAGCTCACATAAATGACTCAGGTAAATATGTATGTAGATTACAAAAAGGTCTGTTTATGACTTTAAGCAAGCTTCTAAATAATGGTATTTAAAATTTCATAGTGTTGTCAGATATAAAGTAGATCAGTGTATATACTGTATACATTTTTCTCGTATTTTATGTAGATGATATCTTACTTGCGAGTAATGACATTAGATTACTGCATACATGAGACAAAGTGGATGTTATCAAAAAATTTTAACGTGAAAGACCTTGGTGATGCGTCTTTTGTTCTTGGCATTGAGGTCCATATGGATCGTTCTTGCTGTTCATCGGGTTTGTCTTAGAGGGCATATGTTGCTCGTATTTTAGAAAGATTCAATATGCAGCATTGCAATCCAGGGTGATAAATTGAGTCTTTTACAATACCTTAATTCAAATTTTGAGAAAGTTCAAATGAATGATGTACCTTATGCCAGTGTGCTTGGAAGTATCATGTATGCTCAAGTTTGCATTAGACTAGATATTACTTTTGCGACAGGACTTTTAGGCAGATATCAGTCAAATCTAAGATGTGATCACTAGGTCTTGCCAATAAGATTTTAAGGTACTTAAAGAGGACAATAGATTATATGCTAATTTATAGACATGTTTTGGACTTACATCTAATAGGGTATTTAGATGCAAATTTTGCTGGTTGTCAAGATGATATGAAATCGACGACAAAATACATATTTATGTTGGCAGTAGGTGCATAAATCTATATATTCTTCTACCATGCAAGCAAAGTTTGTAGCATGCTTTTTAGTTGCTACTCAGGCTATTTGGCTCCAGAACCTTATTAGGGAGTTAACTGTTTTTTATTTTGTGGATAGGCTTATATAGTTATATTGTAACAATAACTTTGCAGTGTTGTTTATTAATAACAATAGAAGTCTCAAGAAGTCTAAAAACATGAATGTCAAGTTTATGACCATAAAGGAATCAGTACAGAATAGTGACGTTACAATAGATTATATTCCTACAGATGATATGATTGTAGATCCATTAACTAAAGGCCTATGCCCTTGTGTGTTTGAGCGGCATGTCATTAGCATGGGCTTGGGAGCATTTTGGGATGCTGTTATTTAGTGATAGATGTTTTTATTTTTCTTTTAATAAAGTTTATATATGTGTTTGTTACATTTAGTAGCGTTTTGATATATATTAACGTTTACATTCAATAAAATATTTTTAAATGAATTGTTATTATGTTGAATATATATTGATAAAAGTCTCAATTTATTGTATAAACCTTAAGTGAATGTTAATGGCATTCGGTTATTAGTCTTAAGCATATGTTTTTTTACACATAAAGAAATATTAATTGTAAAGACAAGGCATATGTGAGTTCACTAGAACCATAAAAATATTTTCTAATGGCATAGGTTTTTGTGACACTTAAGGTAAGAGAATGATGATTGACAAATGGGATCTCTCTATGAGAGATACACTACTATATTAAATCCATATCAATAAAGTTGAAAGCGCATGTGACCATGAAAGGTTTTGTGTGTATACATGCAGTTCCTATCATGATTTGGTTTGAGACTTTAGAGGATGTGATTGATTATTAAGAATTATCTTTAAACCAATGTGCGCACATACAGTACAATTTCAATTAATATAACTCAAGTGGAAGAATATAAAAGTTTTCCTAATGTGGGTTACATTAATTAATATTGTAATTTACCGTTTTATGTGGTTGGTTTAAAGTGAAATAGAAAGTTTATTAATTAATCTAATATGTGGCTGGTTAGTGTGGGTCAAGTTGAACTTGACCCGTAATGAGATGGCTTAGTTGGAAACACTATAAATAGTGCTCAAGTATCTCCTCTAAACCTAATTTTCATAATTATCCTCACGAATGAGCATTTACCTAACGCAAAAGGGTGAGGGGGCCGTCTCATTGAGCCAATGATAGAGAGGGCAATAGAGGGGAATGACTTGTGCTTGAATTATCGCTTTTTTGCTTCCGCATCAAGAACGATAAATTCCAAAACAAGTACATTAATCTTTCTACTTGATTATATGTGTTCTTGTTCTAGTTATGGAGATCATAGGTTATGTGTTTTAGCGTCTAACATCCCTCTCTGAAGTCTAGATCTAAATCTGGGTTGCCCGTCTAATGCTCTGTCGAGGGTTGCTAGGGGCAGTCGAGGATCTAGAAGAGCACGTCTAGGTCACTAAGGTCTAGGTTGGCATGGGTCTAGGTTGCTAGTCTAATGCTCCATTGAATGTTGCGCAAGGTTTGTTGACAATGGCTAAGGTTGTCCGATGGTTTGGGTTTGCTTGTTTAGGTCGATGATTGTGTGTTTAGGTCGCCTATCTGATGCTCTACCGAGGGTCATCAAGGGTGGCCGAGGGTCTCCAAGGATCTGGGTTGACGATCGCATAGTCTAGGTCGTCGAGGTCACACGACCCTCAGGGTCTCCTAGCCTAGGCTACCCGAGGTTGCTTCACCTCGGTGTCACCTTGCATGACCTCTTCGACGATTCAATTGTTGCTGGCATTCAATTTGCTTCCCAAGTTTGCCCTCAAGATGAGATATCTCTACTCTCCAGTAGTTATGTACTTTATTTTTTTTCGTTCTTTTTTCTACCTTCAAAGTTACATTGCAAAAATATCATGAAAGTCACTTAACCAAACAATATTTACTTTGAGTCATAGATTCATGGGGCAATGACTTTGCATTCTCTCAAAACTCTCCCAAACATGCATTCTAAGTTAAAGTGATTGGGTTCAAGGTGGGTAGATTTTAGACCTAGAATCTGAAATCTAATCTTTTAGAACCGATTATCAGTTTTTGGAACCTAAAACCTATCTCGTATGTCTTGGAACCTGTCATTCTTTTGTTCCTTTTTTAAGGTTCACTTTTTATTGCAAAATGATATAAGTAGTAAAATGGTTCAAAGTAAAAGATGACTGAGGGTGAAGGAGCAAAGGTGAGTTAGGAACGAGCGAGGGTGAGCCACGAGTGAGTGAGGAGGAGGGTGAGTTGCCAGCAAGTGAGAGAATTGCGAAATGTTTGAGTAAGGTTGAAGAGAACAGGAAAAAAAGAGAGAAAAATATGTTAATAGAAAAATTAGGGTTTCTAAACTTTATGAAACATGTACCAAATTTGATCCGATGACATATGGTTCTTCAGGCAAAATTGCAAACAAGATTGGTTCCAACGATCGACGATCCAGTTCTCGAATAGAACCGGCCTGACAGCAGAGCCCTACTAACAAACCCCAGTGTCGTAAAATCCCTAGTGTCGTAACGTCATTGGCCTAGTATCTGCCTAGTATGAGATGATTATATTTTTTTAGCAAGAGGAACTCCTTGAATCGCATCTTTTGATTAGTGGCAAATAAACTTGATTTATATTCATGATTTAGGATCCATCGAATTTAATTGGACAAAATCTTATTTAATCAAGAATAGAGGAAATTAAGGGCGATAGCAAAATAGAAATAGAATTCGTCATCATCGTAATGTGACGGACCGAGTGTTTCCAGATGGACCTACGGGATTCGCCATTTCGCTCGAACGTTCGTCCACCGACACTCAGAAGGACCGCGAAGGTACGAGAATGATCTTCTCTTTCCTATTTAACTCCCAACTTGTCTTCCAGGCTCCATCGTCAAACGGTAGCAATTCTCATCATCTATCTCAAGCATTCTATCGAACACTTTCTCCGCTCAGGCTCGCATTTTCACCGGTAAACCCAATAACCATGTCGCTCATCCCAAGCTGGTTCGGCGGCTGCCGCAGCAACGTCTTGGACCCTTTCTCCCTCGACCTCTGGGACCCCTTCAAGGACTTCCCTTTTCCTTCCTCCTCCCTCTCCGCCTCTAATTTCCCTCAAACCATCCGAGAAAATACTGCTTTTGTGAACACGAGGATCGACTGGAGGGAGACCCCGGAGGCCCACGTGTTCAAGGCGGATCTCCCCGGGCTCAAGAAGGAGGAAGTCAAGGTGGAGATCGAGGACGATCGGGTGCTCCAGATAAGCGGCGAGAGGAACGTGGAGAAGGAGGACAAGAACGACACGTGGCACCGGGTGGAGAGGAGCAGCGGGAAATTCATGAGGAGGTTTAGGTTGCCCGAGAAAGCGAGGATGGATGAGGTGAAGGCGTCGATGGAGAATGGGGTGCTCACCATTACTGTTCCCAAGGTGGAGGAGAAGAAGCCTGAGGTCAAGGCCATCGAGATCTCCGGTTGAGAGTCGGTGAATCTATGGTCCTCGTTGCGACTTGTGTCTTTATATAGAGCAAGTATGCTGTGTTATGTGTGGGTTGGGAGGCTCGGTCCCATGGTGTCTGATATAGCGATATGTTGTCCTACAATGACTCTCTCCTTGTCATGAAATTCGAAGTTACTATTTCCTAACTTCTGTTTGAGGTGATATTGGTTCCTCAAAAGTCTTTTGATTGTGTCTTGTTCGTGGGATGTTGTTTATTTTGATTCACATACTGCTTCCGGGAGTTCAATTAGTTTCATTATTTTTGGATGATTAATTCAATTTCTGGGAAAAATTCCTCCAAAGTGGAGGGGACGTACTTTGCACGTTGTGACTGATTTTTCAGTTGGGTTTGGAGGTACCTGCAATATGGAGAAGCGGATAAGTTTGGGATGAAAACAAGCTAGAAACCACATTACTCCTTTTGAGCTCAGTGCAAGGTTTGGGGTTCCTTCTGCTGCGTTGTATCAAATTGTTAGGTAACAGGATAAAATTATTTCACGTGGCCTTCAATTTCTGTTCGATCATCGTCAGATTAGAGAGAAATGATCAAATTCACTGGTTCCTATATTGTGGCGTGCGAAGGCCTTTTCCGATGCTCATGTTGATTTGGTCTTTGAAAGCTGTGGCTATCAGCCTCATCTCTGTCCCTTCCTCGCCAACCGTCAGCCGCCTCACAGCTTGCTCCATCTCTTTCTGGTCTAGACCACGCTCTTAACTCGAATCCCACCATCCAAACGTGGTGCGAGTACCTTACCTTAGCATTCTGGTGCCTGAAGTGTGGTTGGCATATCATTGGGACTCCTTCGGAAATGATTTCCAAGGTCGAATTCCATCTGCAATGGGTCCAAAAGCTTCCTCCTGCAGAACCCATTTCCAAGCTCCCTCCCGTGGCATGGTGTGCTAAAACTTCCTCCTGCAGAACCCATCTCACAAGACGGCCAGTTTCTCTGATGGCCTTCTTTGAACCCGTCCGGTAATAGTTTTGATCCACTCTTAGCCTCTGTCTGTGCCAGGCCGGACCAGCCACAAGAACGCTGCTGTTCACCAGCCCCCAAGCCATTTCTGCAGACTTTCCCCGATCCATTGAAACCAAGCTTCCTAAGCTCACATATATGACTGAATTATTGGCTTGCTTATCAAGCCTGAGCAGGCCACCGGTTTCTTCCTCCATTATGCTGGTTGGTGAAGCCGGAGCAACTTTGTGCAGCGAGCCTAGCAACAAAAAGGCACCTGTTATTGTTTCTGTAGTTGGTCCAATAACTGTTTCTCAAGGCAGTCGACTGTGTTCCAAGAAATGCCTGAAGATGCCTTGATATCGATCACCATAACTGCTAACTTCATCATGGTTCTAAATAGCCAGGTAGGAGAGGCAAGTCCTTGCATCTCGTGGGATAGGCGCCTGGAACAGTATCAATCAACATTGGATCTACAGAGTCAAGGTCTTGCCGCTTAGCATGTATTGGTTTTACGACATCATAGTCCGACAAAAGACATAAAAACTAAACCAACATTAGAATATTCCAGCAAGTCAAAAGAGAGATACTCCTTTTATTCCAATTTTATACACTCTAGACTACTTTCTTCCTAGTCGGATTGCTCGACATGAATATGAGATGATCTTATATGCAGTTTCAGCATGTGTGGTATTGTTGACTTCGAATGCATGCCTCCTCTGACAAAAGGAAGAGGTGATGATTGGTCTTGACAGTTAGGGCGACGGCTATCAGTGTTTTACCTCCTGGAAATTGAGTCACCCTAAAGACCTAGTATGCTCATTTTTTCTTTGCAGCAAGAGGATTTTACTGAAAAAAAAATAGTTCTGCTTAATGAGTAGCAGAAGAAGAAAATTACAAGCCAAACTCAAAATATGCCAACATGGACTAAGGATGCGAGCTGTCGAAAGCAATTCATGTTTGAGCCACATTGATTAGTTGACTCTCTCTTTAGCTTGGCTCAACAGTTTCTTCAAATCTTGAAGACTCTCGCAGTGCTTTGGGATAGCAAACATAATCAAATCAGGAGCCTTTCCAGCTTAGCATGGTACAACCAAAGAAAGAACATTCCTATCATCCAACCAATACTGTGTGATTGTTACTCTTGATTTCTAGCGAAAAAACTATCAAGCTAGGTCACTGAGGTAACGGAGAATTTATTGTGCGTATTTATTGTGTATATTATTATCTGAGGATTGAAGATCCCTTTCCAAGGGAAAGTGATCTCTCTTTTGGAGCGGAGGGAATTCAAAGAAAACCAGTGGAGTGTCGATACTGCTAGTGTGCAAAGCCATGCTGGGAAGTTTCATTTGATGAGCTGCGGCTCCTGCAAAGTACATCAAGGAATCATATATTGCGCAAGGGATTTTATTCTTGGTCGCTCCTTCCTTTGCCATCCTATCTGACAATTATTGTTGGAGAGTTCCTTCACAGTTGGTGTTGAGATTTGCCACAAGAGCTATGGGATCCCAGAGGAAAGGACTTCCCTTGGTAAGCAGTGGGGAATAGACAGGAAGATAAATTTGGGGGAAACCAGATGGATCAGGATGATCGAATTGAGTGCGTGCCATTCCAATGGTGGAGCCCTTGGAATGCAGGACTGACCCCAATTGAGCATCGGGGTTATGTGTCCTTGAAAGGGATACCGAGACTAACACCAATCTACGATTGCATCTCTGTCCTTGTTCCTCCATTTCTCTCATCTGACCACAACCAGATTCTCGGTCCTGGATCAATTGATCATTTGAAAAGTCCTATATTCAGTACTGCATCAATGACATGATGCCTGGACGGTAACATAAAAAGTGGCAAACAAATCGATTACATTATTGAAGGGTGACAGGATTACAGGAGAGCGGCTTTGTTACTATGGACATGTGGAGGGAGCAAAACTACATGATGAAACCTGAAATTTTGTTTCATTTCATGTCTGGCTTTGCTCAATCTTATGCTAAAGCCAGCAGAGAATATTTCTCCTGTCCCAGCTACCTTCCTTCACCCAGGACTTCTAGTTAAGTTGAATTCCGTCCCAAAACTTGGTCTTATCTCTTCACAGATTTTATATATTCTGCTGAAGGTGACTCCTCCTTTCTAATGGCATCGAAGTCCACTGCTACTGGCATCATCAGAAGCTCGTCCATGATCCGAAATGAAGTGATTATGACCTGGTTTCAACATGAGAGTGCTCGTAACCTTCTTAAGAAAATCACCACATTGACCTTACAGAACAATTGTCTCTGGAGCAGAATCACGTACAATATGTATTGTAGCTGACACTCACAACCTTGAGTAAGCCGATAGAGCTTGTCTAACTCAAAGACAGCTAGAGAAAGCAGGACTCAGAAGCACTAGAGCTTCAAAGTCTGCATCATTTCAGACACCTAGCTATATCCTGAGACAACTCAAGGGTATCAAAGAGTAATAAAGCTCCATGATTCAGTTGCCATGGAAGTCGAATTGATCAGGAGGGTTCTCATTTTTTTTTTTTTGGCGTTATAAAGAATGCCAATCTTTTTCATATGGAAAGTTCTAAAAGGACTAGCATCGTAAGGCCTGACAGATAGAGATATGAGATGAAAATCCTTGTCCTCGAGAAAAAGCTTCGCAATGACCAACATATTGCTACTGCTTATATGTTTTGTCAAATGATGCGAGTGGTCTGTCGTGGTTGACTTAATAAAGAACATTCGTCCTCGAAATGTTGTCCCTGCATCAGCAAAAAAACAATTGAGTCTTATTCTGCTAAGTGAGGTCGGTCATGAATCCTATTATGACTTTGTACTTGATCCTTTGTCGATTCTCTTCCAAATATGGATATTACCCTACTTATCCCACTAAGTTGGGTTGGCCATATCTTTCATTGTCATTTCCTTTCGCATCTTTTTGGGGCTTCCCTTACCCCTTTTAACGAATGTATCCACCCATTGGGCATGCCGCCCAATGGTAAGGGAATTGACCGGGCAGGGACATTTAGCTTCAAATGTGGAGTTCAACTTTTGTACTTTGTGAAGAGGTTGGGTAAAAGTGTGAGATAAGATTTATAAAAATAAATAAATAAAATAAACGTAGCCAATCTTTATTCACACTTCGTTTTCTGTGGGGCATTTGAAGGCTTTAATTCAACATTACCATTTCATCTAAGATGCATTCTCTTATCTCAAAAAGCCTTCGAGATGTCATTGCTACTGTGGCTGTGATGACATAGTGAAAAGAATTTATTATCTTTATTCATGTATTATGAATACCATCCTAATTGACGTAAAATATGTCATACTTTCATTTTTGATTGACTTATTGTGACAGTCTGATTTTCTACTTCTGTCTTCAATTGAATAAGTCAGACTTTTCATCGACGTGTCTATAGTGGTATTCTCTAAGCTAATCACTCATGAGATAACTAGATTAGTTGGGGAAGTCATTAAAGGATTTTAGTGCAACAAACTTGAGAATTCGACTAGGAAGCGACTGCTCCGTGTTAGTCTACAAAGGTCATTGCGGCACAGTCAAAAATCTATCAGAAACCATAAATAGGTCGATTCGATTGAGATATATAATTAGGCATGGGTGATTCCATCTAATTACAAAAATTCTCATCGATCGGCACTAAATCGATTTTTCTGTCATTTTGGTACCCTGTGCCCGTAATTGAAACCTATGGATTTTCACGACAACTGAGAGTCGCCAATGAGTCGAAGATGTATGTTGTGGCTCGAAAATAATCGACCACGAGTCTATTGCACCAAAAATTCCCAAAAACTACCCGACAGTTTAGGTTGGGTTAAAATCAAGTTTGATTGAAATTAACTACAAAATTTATTCTGATTTCAGAAATTGAGAACTTTCATGTGTCACGATTAATCCTAGGAATAATGTTACATCTTTCCAAGATTTATTGACAATGAGAATCGTTGCCGAGAATTGCAAGTGCAGCAAATTAAAAGAATAAGAGAAAGGCCATATTTTAAATGGATTGTTAGCCCTCAATGTGGAACCAATGGAGTTAAGAATTATAAGAGTAAATTGAAGACTTATCTCCATTAGTAAGATTGTTAAATGGCCAAGGGAAAGAAAGGAAAAGTGAAGGGTAAAGGTAATGAAATTCGGATGTCTTCATGTAAGGGGGAATTCACTTACGTTTGAATGTCATTTGAAGGGTAAAGAGTCATTCCAAGAGAGGTAGGCCCCTTGAGAGTGATGGGGACTTAGTTTCCATGGAAAATAACAAAAAGGTTGTGGAAACATGGAAAGGGGGGACCCCTATGGTCCTTTTTCCTTCTTTCTTCTTTTCCATCCGTGCACTTCCCCTCTCTTTTTCTTTGGAGCCCTGCGACACCTATCCCCCTCCTCTCTCTTTCTTTTCTTTTCCTTTACTTTTCTCAGCTGTAAAACCTTGTGTCTTCTTCTTCTTTAAGCTATTGTATTCGGCCTCCCCTGCTCCCTCTTAGACGACAAACCAGCAACCAAGAAAACAGAGGAAAGCTTTGTTTTGACGTTACAAATTTTCTGGACCCATAGAAGCTTCGACCCAACTATCTCTATGTTTCGTTTCTCTTTGTTGTGGCCTTTATTTGCTGAGCAACCATCTTCATCAGCAAGCCCACGGCCCTTTTAAATCAACACCACCATTTCCTTTGTTTGCCGGAAACTCTTCAGCTCAGTTCACGGCTGTTGTCACAACACCTCAGCTTACCCCTCCTCTGTTGCAGCCTAACTTCACCATCGAAGGACCCAAAACCTTCCCCTGTGTTGCTGTCCAGCCGCCAGTAAGCGAGCCAGCGCTGCCGTGTCGTTGCGGTTGCAAGTCCTTCACTGCTTGGCTTCCACTGGCCGAGAGCCAGCCCTCTCCGCCGTGAGCCGAGGGCTTCCCAGCCCTATTCCAGGCTGACCGGAGCTACTCTGGCATCCCTGGAGGTCGCAGCTTGACTGCTGCTGCTCAATCACCAAGTGCAACCTTTGGTTTTCTTAGTTAGGTGAGTTGTTCTCCTAAGACTTTGATTAGGGGCTGTGTACCTCTGTTTAGGAATTTAAATAAGCTAAGAAAGGTTTAGATGGGATTAAATATAGTTTAGTGTTAGTTTAGAAATGTTAGATTAGCCATAGAAAGGCTTAGTCTTCGTTTAAATAACAAGATCAAAACCGTAGAGGATAGTTTGGCCAAAGACAGACTGTTCTCCAGAACTGATTTTTAGATGCTTGCGGTTTGCTAATTTTGTAGACTGAGATGTGTTGCGATTTTGAAGTGATTTCCTTCTGAAGAAATGTTTTAGACCTCTTCAATAATAACATATATTTTTCTCAGAATTTTTTGGAATTTAAAAGAATAATATTTTAACTCCGTTATCTTTAAACAGAAAGTCGGACTATACAGGAAATCCTGACCTGTTGGGATTCTTGGGATTCTAGGGGTCTTTACTGACCCTTAGGATTCGAATTTCCAAACAGTTCCTTCACAAAAGTTGTTTGTTATATCTTCTAGTTTAACATACTCGAATTTCAGATCAAACAGACCTGTTTCGGACCCGAACTAAGCTGGTTTCGGAAAACAGACCATCTGGAAATGGACCCGGTTTTGGTGCTGGATTGAGTGAATTACTGGGCCGAATCCAGAAGGATCTGGGTCTCGGTGTCTTCATGAAAAATGTTTTTTTACGTGTTCTTTGTCACTTGTCCAAGTTTGAGAATTATTCGAATTCATCTGAGTTGATTTCTGGTGCTAAACTTGGAAGTGCGCAAATGGACAGTTTTTGCCGGTTAGAGCAGTTAGTAATTGTGTGATTGTTTTTAATGACCTGCTTACTGGAAATTTGCTTATTTAGTGATATAGCTGAGATGTACAATTAATTGTTGAATTGTGAAATTGGATAATGCATATGCAACATGAGAATCCGTCACGAGCCTTTGGGGCCGGATGATGCTCCTTCGGGAATGCCCCAAGTCAATGGATGCCGGTCGCAGTGGATGTTGGACCGATGCTCCTAATCGGAATGCCGTCTAGATGTAGACGTTGCTGTGCTCAATGGTGTGAGTAGATGCCCGGCCATGCCAGGATGACCGTTATCTGTTGGGTTGATCATATCCAGTGAATTGAAATTTGTCAAGACGCATGAATGATCAAACTTGAGGGACCTAATTAGGAGACGGAATTGGGTGGTGTGGTATGGGACGTACCATAACAATTTAGTCCGGTAATTGGGGGCCCGTACTATTGTGTTAATATTTACATTCCTGCATATACATCTGTGGAAATATTAATATGATATATGATCTTGATACTATTATGTATGATTTGGTTGATACTAATGTGCAGGGAAATGCTAGAGTTAAAAGAGTTGTGAGAAATGCATGTAGAGTGTGAAAGTGCTAGTATGAACACTTTGAGGGGGTGAATAGGTGTAAAAACAATTTCTGCTTCTCTTAAAGACTTAATTTAGAACAAGGATACGAAATAGTATAAATGAATAGACAAAACTATGAATTAAGTAAAGAGATAAGGAAAGAGAATCAAAACACAGAGTTTATAGTGGTTCGGCTTAGACCAAGCATATGTCCACTCTCCCACGCTAACAACCCACCGGCTGGATTTCACTATGAAACAAAAGAGATGTTACAATCTCACGTCCTTGATTCCACAGTGCAGAGACTCTACTACACTTCCTCGAGTTCTCACAAAATTTTCTCTTTTGAGCACATATGTATAATCAACAAATGAATTAGCAAAGAGTAAGGAGCTTCAGACTTTGGAATTTTTCTATCTCGCACACACTTGAACAATTAGAGTGTCTTCCTTTTATACTCCCCCATGTCTACATAACCGTTGGCACCTTCTAAAGGAGTTCGTCCAATCTACCCATTGGACCGAATCAATTAGGGAGATCTCGCGTTATTTAAGGAATATGAAGATAGCCCACCAATCTTGTCCGCCCATACAATTAGGATCTAGGTTTCCATAAGTAGAACCTTCCAAGTTTACTTTGCCAATCCACAGATTTGACTTACTCGATTTACTTGTCATACGAATAATAGATCTTTATAAGCTTTCTCCAACCGTGAGATAATCTTTGACCAATCGAATCAAATCCTTAAGGATAACCTCGTATTTGGATAAGACTTCTTTGACGATCTAGAAACTATCAACGAGGGCAGACTTTAAATCTTGAGTTTGGCGATCTTCAGTCTGGAAGTCTTTCAGACTTTGATAGATGAGTCTGGAAGTATTTAGACTAGGAAACGTTTTGTCAGCTTCAAAATACCGAAGGAAGATTTCACCAACAGAGTGTACTCTTCTCCTAATCGAGATTTAGGAAAACAACTCACCTAACTAAGAAAACCCAAGGTTGCACTTGGTGATTGAGCGGCAGCAGTCAAGCTGCAACCTCTAGGACGCTGGAGTAGCTCCAGTTAGCCTGGAGTAGGGCTGGGAAGCCCTCGGCTCACGGCGGAGAGGGCTGGCTCTCGGCCGGTGGAAGCCGAGCGGTGAAGGACTTGCAACCGCAAGGGCGTGGCTGCGACACGGCGGCGCTGGCTCGCTTGTTGGCGGATGGACAGCAACACAGGGGAAGGTTTTGGTCCTTCGGTGGTGAAGTTGGGCTGCAATAGAGGAGGGGTAAGTTGAGGTGTTGCGACAATAGCCGTGAATTGAGCTGAAGAGTTTCCGGCAAACAAAGGAAATATTGGTGTTGCTTTTAGAGGGCCGTGGGCTTGCTGGTGAAAATGGTTGCTCAGCAAATAAAGGCCACAGCAAAGAGAAACGAAACATAGAGATAGTTGGGTCGAAGCTTCTGTGGGTCCAGAAAATTTGTAACGTCAAAACAGAGCTTTCCTCTGTTTTCTTGGTTGCTGGTTTGTTGTCTAAGAGGGAGCAGGGGAGGCTGAATACAATAGCTTAAAGAAGAAGAAGACACAAGGTTTTACAGCTGAGAAAAGTAAAGGAAAAGAAAAGAAAGAGAAAGGAGGGGGATAAGTGTTGCATGGCTCCAAAGAAAAAGAGAGGGGAAGTGCACGGATGGAAAAGAAGAAAGAAGGAAAAAGGACCATAGGGGTCCCCCCTTTCCATGTTTCCACAACCTTTTTGTTATTTTCCATGGAAACTAAGTCCCCATCACTCTCAAGGGGCCTACCTCTCTTGGAATGACTCTTTACCCTTCAAATGACATTCAAACGTAAGTGAATTCCCCCTTACATGAGGACATCCGAATTTCATTACCTTTACCCTTCATTTTTCCTTTCTTTCCCTTGGCCATTTAACAATCTTACTAACTGAGATAAGTCTTCAATTTACTCTTATAATTCTTAACTCCATTGGTTCCACATTGAGGGCTAACAATCCATTTAAAATATGGCCTTTCTCTTATTCTTTTAATTTGCTGCACTTGCATTTCTCGGCAACGATTCTCGTTGTCAATAAATCTTGGAAAGATGTAACATTATTCCTAGGATTAATTGTGACACATGAAAGTTCTCAATTTCTGAAATCAGAATAAATTTTGCAGTTAATTTCAGTTAAACGTGATTTTAACGCTACCTAAACTATCGGGTAGTTTTTGGGAATTTTTGGTGCAATGGACTCATGGTCAATTATTTTCGAGCCACAACGTACATCTTCGACTTATTGGCGACTCTTGATTGTCGTGAAAATCCCTAGGTTTCAATTACGGGCACAAGGTACCAAAATGACAAAAAATCGGTTTAGTGCCGATCGATGAGAATTTTTGTAATTAGATGGAATCATCCGTGCCTAATTATTTATCTCAATCGAATTGACCTATTTCCGGTCTCTGATAGATTTTCGACTGTGCCACAATGACTTTTGTAGACTAACACGGTCGAGCAGTCGCTTCCTGGTCGAATTCTCAAGTTTGTTGCACCAAAATCCTTTAATGACTTCCCCAACTAGTCTAGTTATCTCATAAGTGATCAGCTCAGAGAATAGCATTATAGGCACGTCGATGAAAAGCCCGACTTATTCAATTGAAGACAAATAGAAAATCAGATTGTCACACTTATTCTACCACGTGTCAATACCACGTTACCTAACCAATAATGACATGACCGTCACATAAAACATCTTCTCCACATGTATGGGATGGGAAGAAGTAATGATAATTGATTCAAATAGTCGATAAAAATGGAATTGCGGATAGTGTAGTGGGAAATGAGGTTCGGTTTAAATTTGATAACTACAATAATAGTTATCAAACTCTTTCCATAAGTAAAAGGATAATTAGGAGAGGAAAAAGCCATCGAAACTACCATAAAATAGAGAATGACATCCCACAATAGGGGTTGAGTAGTGTTTAAGTATGTGTTTGATTCAGCGCTTTGCAAAAATATCCCAAAAGTCACTTAAACCAAACCTTATTTGCTCAAAGCAAATAATGGGACTTTGCGTCTCAAAGACTGTTGGGGACTCTCAAAACTCTTCCGAAATCACCCTAAAAACGCCGTTGCTTTAATGTCATCATTGGCCTAGTATCTTCCTAGTCAAAATGACTATATTTTTGTTACGGGAGGAGCTCCTCAAACCGTATCTTTTGATTAGTGGGAAATAAACATGAGTCGTATTCATGATTTGGGATCCAATTTAATTAATTGGTTGGACAAAATTTTATTTAATCAATAATAGAAACATATTTCGCTTTATCGTCCCGTGAGGCGAATTTGAGTTTTCTTTGTTTTCTTACCGAAAAGATGCTGACGAGGGCCAGTCCGAGGTTTCCAGATGGACCGACCGGATTTGCCTTTTCACTCGAACGTTCGTCCGTTGAACCTCGAAAGACCGCGAAGGTACAAGAATGCTCCTCCATTCCCTATTTAGTAACCAAACACATCCTCTTCCAGATCACATCGTCTGCCGATTGCAATTCCTGTCCTAGTCCAAGCATTCTGTCAAACGCTTGTCGGCTCAATCTTAATTATTCGCCGGTAATTACACAACCATGTCGCTCATCCCAAGCTAGTTCGGTGGCCGTCGCAGCAACGTCTTCGACCCTTTCTCCCTCGACCTCTGGGACCCCTTCAAGGACTTCCTTTTCCCTTCCTCAACCCTCTCCGCCTCTAATTTCCCCTAGACGTTTTGGGAGAACACTGCTTTCATGAACACACGAATCGACTGGAAGGAGACCCCGGAAGCCCACGTGATCAAGGCGGATCTCCCCAGGCTCAAGAAGGAGGAAGTCAAGGTGGAGATTGAGGACGATCGAGTGCTCCAGATAAGCGGTGAGAGGAACGTGGAGAAGGAGGACAAGAACGACACGTGGCACCGGGTGGAGAGAAGCAGTGGGAAGTTCATGAGAAGGTTCAGGCTGCCGGTGTCACGCTCCGATCCTCGGGCACGCACACATCCTTCTACTTGGTCGATTTTAGAATGCGATATCCCAGGACTAAGTATCGCCGACCTTTTCATTCTTAATAGCACATGCGGAAGCAGTTATAAATCTCCAGACAATAAAACGACGGGATAGAAAAGCAGGGTCATATTTTTCATACTGAAAATTCACAACCACACCTTTTTACAAGCATCTCATAGTATTCTACAATACTATATATATGTAAGTCTGATCTAATATCTATTCACGTGCAGACAAGGTTTGACAAGACATGATTGGATCTCAGTCCTTATTCCGGGTCGTACTTAGGGTCATCCTCGGGGTTCTCCTCCAGGTACTCCTCTTCGGGTTCTTTCTCTCGAGTTCCTCATCCGGGTTCTTCTCGTCAGATTCCTCCTTCTTAGGCTCCTCATCTAGGTCTTGAAATGGTTATTCAATAACCATTGAGACAACGTTTCAGCAACTACCCCTAAGACCCGATTAGTAAACTAATACACCTTAGGGTTGCCTATGTACAACATGAGTCAGATGACTTACCTTGATCTCAGATTCCACCTGCATATTAGCACAGATCAAATAGGTATCCAAACAATCACATCATTGATCGAAGCATCGATCAAATCGACATAGTCGATTACACGCCAACAAGATCACTCATGGTCATTTCCATTCAATCAATCAATTCACAACATCATATCAAAACAATGATCAAATCGACCTAGTCGATTTCATGCCAGTCGGACTAACTCTAGATCATTCCCAAACATCAATCACATGTACTCTCTCGAGCGTCTTTTTCGCCAACTGCCATACCATCACTGATCACGTGCATTCTTTAAGGCGCCGTTTTCACCAGTGATATCCCAATCACCGAATCACATATCATTTTTGTGGTGTTGTTTTCGCCAATGACATATCGATCACCGACACCGTGCATTCTTTAAGGCGCCGTTTTCACTAGTGATATCCTCGATCACCAAACCACGTGTCCTTTCTAGGCGCCGTTTTCGCCAATGTGACATCGGCAATAGACAACATCGTGTGTTCTTTAAGGCGTCATTTTCACTAGTGATATTTCTTTAATCACCGAACCACGTTTTGTCTATAAGTCATTCATGTGTGTTCTTTAAGGCGCCGTTTTCGCTAGTGATACTTCCAATCACCGAACCACGTATGTCCAAAAATATTGTACCTGATTGGTCTCAGCCAATAATATTCTCAGTTAGCTCTCAGCATTCTCCCTCTATATAGCCCATCCGCGTATAACTGGCGCTATATACTCATACTCGACCATCTACCAATCAATCATTCAATTCCACTCAATTTCAATCAATTCCTCAAATTGCACAATCAATTCAATTCAGCACAATGTGGAGCTCAAATAAATAAACGGACTGCACCACGACAATTAGCACGAAATTCCAGTCACCGACCATCCCGGTTGTATTTCCGGAAAAATAAATAATTAAATAATTAATTTCGAAAATTAAATAAATAAATATTAAAAATCCAATTTAGGCCCGTGACGCCTAATTGGAACCCGAAACGGGTCGGGAAAATCCCGAGATGCATTCAATAAATATTAGAAGCTCTCTACTTGCTAATGACTAAGTCTAACCACATAACATGCATCATTAAGTCACTAATTTAATTTGTCTAAACTAATCTAACCACCTAATTGCACTTAATTAAATCTAATCAACCCCTAAACATCATTAGCAAACTAAGAAAGCATTAGTGAGTAAAACTCACTTGGCAAAGCGAAGATCGAAAACCGCGATGGCGAACGCGACGGCGGCCGAACTTGAACTTGCGACGACAACCACGAGCTTGGAACCGGGCCTTAAACCGGTCCAACAAGTCTCAACAAGGCTGAGATTGATTGCTAAAATGAGCTGGGCCTGCAGCGGGCTTGGGCTGCAAATTCGCAGGCTTGATGGATTGAAATTGCCGACTTCAAGAACTGACTTTCACCTGGGCTGAAAACAGGCCCATCCGATGGGCCAAAATTTCTAGATCCACGGGCTTCAATGGAGCTGCTGAACTGATCTTCTAATGAACTGGAAATTGCAAGCTGATGGGCCAGAATTTCGCTGGGCTTCAGGCTTCAAATGGACTGAAGAAAGACCGAACTGGGCTGGCTTGCTTCTGCAGATGGGTTGAACTTGTTGAACGCACGTGTGGCTGAAGACTGTTGGGCTCGGGCTGCTGCAAGTCTTCGTGGGCTGCAGCGGCTGAACGAGAAGGAGCCGCGACGTCCACGCCGGGGAAAGCAGAAGTAGCGAAGGGTTGATGAAAGCAGCTTCGAGTGAGATGAATCGCACGAGGATGGGAGCAAGTTAGCGTGCGTCTTCGGTGGAATGGAGCTGCACGAAGAGTCGTGGCTTTGGACTTCGCTTGGATGGGATGCTGCTCGGTGGAATCGGTGGACAGATGGACGAACACAGTCAAACTTGATGGAGGACGTGCTGCTGTGGTGACTCATGCGGAGAATCGGTGGGGCGTGAAGGTTGCTGCAGGCGTGGAAAACTTCGCGGATTGAAGAAGCTGAAGACGGCTGGTCAAGTGGCTGTTTCGGTGGGGCAGCTGGCGTTGACAACAAGGAGGAAGACCGGTTGAGGTGGCGAGCTGGCTTCGGTCTTCATTGCTTCGTGGGTGGACGACAAGCTTCGGTGGAGAGTGGGCGACGTAGTCAACTTCGGTGGCCGCATGAACTGACTTGTTGACCGAGAGTGTTGCAGGGAAATGAAACGTGAAAGTGGAGGAGGACGCCTGGCAGCTTGGGCTCTTGGTTGCTAGGGGTGAGCGCGGTTCCCGGGTAGAACCGGGAACCGGAGAACCGAACCGGAGGAACCAGAACCGGCCTAGTTAAAAAAATAAACCCTAACCCCCTCCACGTGTTTCCCCCCTTCTGTTCAATCTTCCCCCCTTTCCCTTTCTTTTTCTCTCTCTCTTTTCTCCCATTTTTCCTCCTCACGTCACTTCCTGCCCCCAACTTTTTTCTTTTCCTCTCTCTCTCTCCTCTTTCCCCCTCTCTCGGCTGAAACCCCCCTTCTTCTTCTTCCTTCCTCTCGCCGGATGCTGCTTCGCCCACCACCACACCGCCGCCCCACGCCCTACTCACCACCACCTCTTGGCCATCGAACCCCCACCACCCACTGCTCGTCTGACGAGCCGTCTCGCTGTTGAGCCCGACGAGCTGTCTCTCCGTCTGCGCCGCTGTCCCCAAGCCACCGTCACCACCTCTTGCCGCCGCTCGCTCGACCGTCCGGGCCGTCGTTGCTCCGAACCGTCACCACCTCCGCCCGAACTGAGCTCTTCCCCCCTTGGCCGTGGGTTGAGCTGCGACCGCCGCCGTCTTCGTTGCGCCATTCATGCCGCTGTTGGTGCCGTGAGACTTGTGCCTTCGTCGCCGTCGCACCACCGTCGCCGCGTGCTCGCCGTCGCCGGATCAAGAAGCTGGCGAAGAAGATGAGGCAGAACAGGCCCATCCCTCATTGGATTCGCATGCGGACCGACAACACCATCAGGTTCATATCCAATTCCTTCATGTTTTGTCCCAAAAAAGCTGTCTTTTTTATTTTATTTTATTTTTTTGTGGCCTAATTTTTGTCGCCGAAATCGTTCAGGTACAACGCGAAGCGCAGGCACTGGCGCCGCACCAAGCTTGGGTTCTGAGGTGTTTTCATGGGAGGAGGTGCTTTTGCTTTGGGTTAGAGCTTTTTAGTTGTTGCGAAAGAGACCTCTCGATGCTTTTCTGATTATTGCTTTTAAGCGAATTGAAGACTTGTAAGGAAGCAAATAGCTGCTTTGTTACTCTCGATGATTTATGATCTTCATCTTTGTTTTGTTAGTATTGTCTTTCAAGTCTATTACATCATACTTTCATAAATGGGGGCCTTTGACAGTTGAGGCTTTTTTGTGCAGTAGCAAATATGGGAAGGACATGGATAGATATGAAGAATACAGTAAAGCAGTACCAGCAATATTGGTGGCTGCTTTCACTCTCTCTTTTGTGACGAAGCTCGACTTGCAGGTTATGCCTTTCCCATGTAATGCTAATGCTGCCATTCCATTTTCTTTGTGGCTCATGATGCTTCTTGGTCCAACATATTGGCATTATACATGTGGCAATGGGATTGACACGTTTTCTTTTTCTTATCAGGAGAATATGCACTTGATAGATTATGTCATTGCAAGTGAATGGGTTCAACCTCAGTGGCTGAAATTTTTGTTTGCCTCGCTTTATAACCTCAGCATCCTCTTTTACAGGAATAAGCAAGTAGAAGAGGTCAGTGGAAAAATGTCTTTGAAAAATTGATAGCTGAAAATGACAATTTACTTGCTTTGCCCATAACATGTTGAAATGTGATTGAGCGACAAACATGTAATTTCTCTATGACGCTGAGATTGGCTTTGCTTATCATGATGATTTTACCCCATGACTTCATAATTACTCATTCTCTTTTCATAAGAGTCATGTATGCGATTCTGACTTGTCTGGAAGTTTTTGTTTTCTTTTTAATCTCGAGTTGAGGAACGTTTACATTAGGAACCATCTTAAAGGCAATAAGTGCCCTTAAAGTTGCTTATAAGTAGAAACATATTATGTGAGAGGAGCCAAGATGTCTGTGTTTAACAACAAGGACATCAATTTTTGAGGCAGACATATTAACAAAGCATCCTATTGTTTAATCAATGCTTGAACTTTGTTGAGCATAATGCACTAATTAGTTGCAAAGAAGCTAATTGTGAATGAAACTAAGGGCAATGTTGTTATGATGAGTAACAAGCTAACAAGTTGATTAGTTATGCCTATGTTCTTTTGTTTAATGATCACTTTTGTAAACTTCGTATGGTTACTTTCTTGCAACTTACAGTGCTGTGTCTCTGAATGATTTGTCGATAATCTATCCACATCCATTATATTACAAGGTATCTAAAAGACGTGATTTTTCTGAATGCAGGAGCAAGGATTTGTAAGGAATGGACATGCTGATAAATGGGAAAGGGTTCACCAAATTCGAGATAAGTTTGAATATGATAGAGAGAATCTGTGCAAAAAGATGGCTCCTCCTCTTGTTACGTTACTCTCTGCAGAACCAGAGATACAATATGTTGCCTTAAGAAATATCAACCTCATTGTCCAAAGGCGGCCTACTATTCTCGCCCATGAAATTAAGGTTGGTCCATTTATCTTGCCAACTCTAAGTGACCCATATTGGGTGCATTATGAGTAAAAAAGGCATGCTTATTGATCTCTCGTCATTGCCAGGTGTTTTTCTGCAAGTACAATGACCCAATTTATGTGAAGATGGAGAAGTTAGAAATCATGATAAAGCTTGCTTCGGACAGAAATATTGACTAGGCATGGAAACTGAAGAGCATTTAACCTGTTGAATTTGCTTGTTTACTCAAAATGGTTAATTTTATGTTGTCTTATTAACTAAATGTTGCAGGTTCTGCTGGAATTCAAGGAGTGTGCTACAGAAGTAGATGTCAATTTTGTTAGAAAGGCAGTCCGTGTTATTGGTCGCTGTGCAATCAAGTTGGAGAGAGCAGCAGAGCGATGCATCGGTGTTTTGCTGGAGCTGATTAAGATTAAAGTCAATTATGTGGTTCAAGAAGCCATTATAGTTAGTTATTAAAGACATATTCAGAAGATATCCTAACACGTTAGTCTCGATATCTGTAATTTTTGGAGTACGTGAACTAAAAAGCAGTTCCATTCATCTCTTAATAGTTAATTCTGTTTTCAACTTTTTTATGTTCTACAGCTATGAGTCCATTATTGCTACCCTATGTGAGAGCTTAGACACTCTCGATGAGCCAGAGGCCAAGGTACTCTTTAAAGTATCATTACTCTTTTAGTGTAACAACCATGTTATATATGGACATTGTACATTTAAGCTTCCTTGATTCATTCTACTCAAATTTTAACCACCTTGTGCCTTTCCTTTTTTCACTTGGCAGGCATCAATGATTTGGATTATTGGCGAATATGCAGAAAGAATTGACAATGCTGATGAGCTGCTAGAGAGCTTTCTGGAGAGTTTCCCTGAAGAGCCTTCACAAGTCCAGTTGCAATTATTGACAGCGACTCAAATTATTTTTGCAGAAGCCAACTAAGGCCCGCAACAAATGATCCAGGTTTGACCTCCTCCATATTTATATGTATTGACATGTCCGCCTATCGTCGTTCATTTGTTTTGTTTGTCAAAGTTTGGATATGTTATTTGAGATGCTGCCTGTAGTTGTTCCTCATTCATTTTGAGCTCATCATTGTTGTTTGGTGACACCTTTTTAGCACTCCCCTAGCCTTGTAAGCTGAATCCTGTTCGTGAAATATGAGTCATGGACATAGTTGCTTTGGCGATATAACCCGGGAACAAAAAGAGTGATAGACGAAATAAGTAAAGCGAGTGTTAAGATCTCGAACTCATATGCTCGACACCATGTTAGGCATGGGGTTTATCCCCTTTTTTGAAGTTTGTAGTCCGTATTGTATCCCCGAATTAGTGTTTTGTCGTCTTTTATCGATTGGTTATCTCGAATGCGCAAGCAACGAGGTTTTGCAAGCTGCTTTATCTCGGGCATGCCCTCCTCTCGAAAGGGGAAGATTACTTGTTTTATTGTCATCCCGAAAATCGAAAAACACCACATAATCGAAACTGCGAAATGGTTTGTCCCATTTACCTTTCTCCTTCTACAAACTTGTCTGTTCATCAATTTGTTCATGTACATGCCTTCTCAAAAGACTATGTCCATCTTTTTCCCACGGATTATTTTGTAATTCTTTTTTTTTTTGGATGCTTTTGCTCCCAAGGAACTAATTTTGGCAATTTATGGACATAGAAGCTTTGGTTCATCTCTTTCCTTCTTCGTTATAGTTCAAATCTAAAAATGAAAAAAAAAAAAAAGGAACCTGTTGGAACCTGGAACCGACTTTGGAACCTCTGACAGGGTTCTGACGGGTAGGTTCCAGGTTCCAAAAAATGAGGAACTTGTACCCGAGGGTAGGTTCCAGGTTCTAGCCGGAACCTGTAAGGAACCGGAACTACTCACCCCTATTTGTTGCTGGATGGATGATCGGAAAAATGAAGACATGAAGAGGCTGATGGTCTTCGGTTGATTGAGGAGAACAGACCATGGACGTGTGGGCCTTCGGTGGATGATGGCAGCTTCGAGTAGAGCGTGGGGGGGTTTTCTGATGATGCATGTGGACGGTGGGCAACGTCAATCGGTGGAGGAGCAGCTTGATTGTTGCTGCTGGCGGAACACTGAAACAGAAGCGGTCAAAGATGGGGGAGTTGCTGGGGCCGTTCGGTTGTTGTGTGACCGAACTTGGCAGCTCGGTGGATGAGTCGTGGATGGCAGAGGGAACCGAAAATGGAGCAGGCGGCAGGGACTGATCGAGGAAGGAGGAAGCGAAAGTTGAAAGCAAAAGCAGAATAAATCTTCGGCTGAGGATAAACTCCCGTGAAGAAGATGGAGGCCAGCAGTTGGGACATGCTCAACACGCCAAGAAAAAGAGGAAAAGATCAACACAAACATCTCCTCTTAAATGCTTGTCCCCCATAATACTTTCCAACCTAAAATTCCATAAATAATCCAAATTGGTGCCAAAATTCTAGCACCCCTCCTTAGTTCCGAATTTAATAAATCTTGGCTTCAATTTCTTCATTCAAATCTCCAAATCGATGTTCGATTTTGCTGAAGAAAAATCCCGAACAATTTTCTATAAATTCCCGACACTCAAAGGCTTGGCTTGGAAGTCCAAATTTTCTTTAATTTGGCCCGTCCAATTTTCTATTAATTTTTCGCAATGTCCAAAACGGTTTTCCGCAAAAATCTCGGAATCTCTAAAATCTTTTCTGAGACTGAGTCGACGTTCCTAAAATAGTTCGTGACACCATAATCTTCGATTTCTGAAATCGGATCAGATTGGCGGTTAATTTCACTCGGGCGCGTTTTTAGCGTGACCTAGGCTACTGGATAGTTTTTAGAACTTTTTAGGACAAATGACCCGTGATCGATTTTCTTCGAGCCATGATGAACCCACTCGACATATTGGCGACTCTCGGTTGTCGTGAAAATCACGAGGATTCAAATACGGACATAGGGTACCAAAACGACAGGAAATCAAATTAGTGTCGGTCGACGAGAGTTTTCCAATTTAGTGGAGTCACCCACGATCGATCACTCACCTCAATTGAACCGACCTATCTCTGATCTTAATTCGATTTTATACTGTGCCGCAATGGCCTCTAAAAATAGTCACGGTCAAGAAGTCGGTTCTTGGTCGAATTCTCAAGTCTATCTGCCTTAAAGTCCTTAATAGCTTACTCAGCTAATCTAGTTATCTCGTGAGTGGCCAACTTAGAGAAAAACACTGTAGTCGCGTCGATGAAATGCCCAATTTATCTAATCGAAATCAGGACTCGAAATCTGGATGTCACAGCCGGAGAACGCGAGGATGGATCAGGTGAAGGCCTCGATGGAGAATGGGGTGCTCACCGTCACTCTTCCCAAGATGGAGGAGAAGAAGCCTGAGGTGAAGGCCATCGAGATCTCTGGTTGAGAGTGACGATTCTACATAGAGGAGCGTTTGTGTGTATGCTGTGTTCTATGCGGGTTTCGTGTGTCCTGAGTTGGGAGGCTCGGTCCCCTGGTGTCTGATATGGCTAGATATATTTTCCTACTACGACTCTTCAATTGTAATGAAATTCGAGGTTGTCATTTCCTAACTTCTGCTTGATGTTATCTTGGTTCCTCAACAGTCTTTCGATTATGTTTTGTTCCTGGGATGCCGCTTATTTTGTTTCGCATATTGCTTCATCGGATGGGGAGTTTAATTAGTTTCACTCTTGTCGGATTAATTCAAATTTTGGGAAGGATCCATCAAAAGTGCAAGAGCCACACTTTGCACATTGGCATCGTTTTTTCAATTGGGTTTGGAGGTACTTGGAATATAGAGAAGCTGGTAACTTTGGGATTACAACAAAGTAGAAACCATGTTACTCCTTTTGAGCTCAGCCCAAGGTGCACGGTTGGGTTCCTTCTGCTGCATTCGATCACATTTGTCAAATGACAGGATAAAATATCTCGATTAGCCTTTTATTTCTAGTGATCATCATCAGATCAGAGAGAAATGATCAAATTCACTAGTGTTGGAGAAAACTTCCTTACATGTTTTGAAGTTGACAAAACGTTTCCATCAGTCTAGTCTGAAGATTAGAAGACTTTTTCATCAAAGTCTGAAGACTGTTAGACCGTTAGACTCAAAGACTTAAAGTCAGCTCTCACTGATTGTTTCTAGACCGTCGAAGAAAAGTCTTATCCAGATTCGTATGATGATTTGATTTTAGTGGTTAAAGAAGATCTTACGGCTGGAGATAGCATTTCAAGATCTCTTATTCGTTTTGAAATTAATTCGAGTAAGTTTAATCTGTTGATTGACAAAACGTACATGGAATGTTCTACTTATGGAAACCTAGATCTTGATTGTATGGGCGAGTAGAATTAGTGGGCTATCCTCACATTCCTTAAGTAACTCAAGAACTTCCTAATTGATTCTGTCCAACGGGAAGATTGGAAGAACTCCTTTGGAAGGTGCCAACGGTTATGAAGGCATGGAGGAGTATTTAAGGAAGACGTTCTAGTTACTCGAGTGTGTGCGTGATAGATAAATTTCAAAGTCTGAAGCTCCTTGTTCTTTGCTGATTCAATCTTTGAGCGAGAATTTGTATTCAAAAGAGAGTCTAGTCTTTTATGAAGCCTTAAAGAAGTGTAGTTGAGTCTCTACACTGTGGAATCAAGGACGTGATGCTGTAACGACTCTTTTTGATTCATAGTGAAATCCAGCCAGTGGGCTGTCAGTGCGGGAGAGTGGACGTAGGCTTGGATTAAGCCGAACCACTATAAATCTTCGTGTTCCTCTTCTCTTCCCTGATCTCTTTATTTCAGTTTGTAACTTTATTTGTTTAAGTGTGATTTCCTTTGCAAAGTCTATTGTCGTCCAGACTCAAGTCATAAGTAAGATCTTATCTTATATTTTGCAAAATTTGGTTCGAACACCTATTCACCCCCCTTTAGGTGCACATACTAGCACTCTCAATTGGTATCAAAGCTTGTGTACTCATTTAAATTGAAGTGTTTTTACTTCAGAGTTAAAGATCCATGGCTAGTATGTTGGCTCCAGGTTTGGTTGAAGGACAAAGCAACACCAGACCGCCTTATTTTGATGGAAATGAATACAACATATGGAAAAACAAGATGAAAGCATTCCTAAGATCGAAAGATCCTCTGGAATGGGATGTGGTCGACAAAGGAATCATTCCCAAAGCTACAATAGTCTTAGAAAGAGGAAAAGATGATGCAGAGGCCAGCGAGATGACTCAAGAAGAGATAACTAAGAGACAAGCTCTTGATGCAAAAGCAATTTATTCTCTATATTGTGCATTATCTCCTACTGAAGGAACAGATCGAGTGAAAGAAACCATAATTAATATTCTGTTCGGTCAACATGAAGCCTTCAAGATGAAGCCAGGAGAATCTATCACTGACATGTTTAGTTGTTTTACAGAAATTGTGAATGGTCTTGAATATCAAGGTCAACCAATCTCAGGACCTATGAAAGTTAACAACCGATGCGTGGACTTTCCAAAGATTGGAATCACGTAAAGACGTCAATAAGGGAGACTCAAAGAATCATGCCACTCTCCGTTGACAAATTGGTTGGGACACTTCAATCCTATGAAGTGGAGCAAATTAATGAAGAAGAAGATCCCAAAGGTAAAAAGTCTATTGCTTTAAAAACTAATGATGATTATGATGTTACAGATTTTGAAGACGATATGGATGATGAAGAACTTGCCCTCATGATAAGAAGGTTCAGAAAGCTGAATAGAAAGGGAAGAAGATTCAATTGGAAGAAACAAAGTTCTCAAAAGCTTCAAAATAAATCAGTTGAGGATGACGAATCAAATAAAGACGTGATTTGTTTTGAATGCAAGAAAAAGGGACACATCGGACCAACTGTCCCTTCCTAAAGAGAAAGAAAGGAAAAGCAGAAAAATACAAAAAGGCACTCAAAGCAGAAACTTGGAGTGATACCGAATGCGAAGAAAGTGATGATGATTATGCCAATATCTGTTTAATGGCAAAATCAGAATCGATCGCATCTACAGTTTATTCGGACTCGACAAAGAAATCGAGGTAAGTAACATAAAAATTCCTACTAAAGTCTCTAAATATATTGATGAACTGTGTCTTAGTCTCAAAACCTCTCTTAAGAGGATTTCCGAACTAAAAAGGGAAAATTCTACACTAAGGCAACATGAGATTGTTTGGAAAGAAAAGTTTGAAAATTTAGATAAAAATTTTATTGCTTTGAAAGAAAATGAAAAGTCTCTTTCAAAAGAAAATACTTTCTTAAAAAATGATATTTCAAATATCTCAAAAAGGTTTTCTATAGGATCTGAAAAATTAGAAAAGATTCTTTCGGTACAAAGACTTTACTTTAATAAATCAGGTTTGGGAATGACTTCTGAAACCATTCCTCTAATCGATTTTCCAAAAGTAAAAGAAAGAATCAAACAAAGACCTACAAAAGAATTTTATAGAAATCATTTTCAAAAATTCTTTGTAAAACTTGTTGGCTGTAGTGCTCTTAAATGTTCTAAGTGCAACAGTTCAGAACACTTTGAGAAAGAATGTCCTATGGTCTGAAGGCCTGTTAAGAAAGATTGGGCAAAGACCGTATATTGCACTAACTCAATTGGACCCAAGAAAGTGTTGGTACCAAAGAAAGCTTGAGTTCTTTTTTTGAATGCATGTCACTATCAAGAAAAAGATCAAATGGTACTTAGATAGTGGATGTTCAAGACATATGACAGGAGATTCAAGATGTTTCATAAAGGTTGAGCAAGTGAATGGTGGAAAAGTATATTTTGGTGGAAATAGCAAAGGAAAAATTATTGGTTGTGGAACAGTTAAAATTGGAAGTCTCATGATAAACAATATTTCTTTAGTAGAATGACTCAATTACAACTTGTTGAGCATTAGTCAACTCTGCGACACAGGCTTCAGAGTAAACTTTCAAGAAGGAATATGTTCGGGGACCAGTAAAGACTTCACTTAGACTTTCACGGGACGAAGACATGGGAATATTTATCTTTTGGATATCAATCTAGAAAAATCTCAATGTCTAATCTCAATTCAAGAAGAAGCAAATATCTGGCATCGGAAACTTGGTCATATCAATATGAAGCAAATTGCCAAGATTTCCTCAAAGAAGCTTGTTCGTGGACTACCCAATCTGACTTATCAAAAGTCTGAATTATGCACACCATATATGTGTTGGGAAAACATGTTAGAAGTTCTTTTAAACCAATAAATCAAGTTTCAACTAATCGTGCATTGCAGCTCCTACATATGGATCTCTTTGGACCAACAAAAACTCAAAGCATTGGTGGAAAGAAATATTGTCTAGTAATTGTGGATGATTTTTCACGATTCACATGGGTATACTTTCTTTCAAGTAAGTCTAAAACTTTCTCTTATTTTGAAAAGTTTGCTAAGAAAGTACAGAATGAGAAATGGTATGTTATTTCAAGTATACGGACAGACCATGGAGGTGAGTTTGAAAATCAAGATTTTACTAAATTCTGTGATGAATATGGTTTACAGCATTTGTTCTCCTCTCCATACACTCCCGAACAAAATGGAGTTGTGGAAAGGAAGAATAGATCGTTGCAAGAAATGGCTATAACATTTTTAATTGAAATCAACATTTCTTCTCGTTTTTGGGTTGAAACTGTTTCTACAGCATGTTATGTTAATAATAGAATTTTCCTAAGGCCAATTATGGAGAAAACTCCCTATGAGTTGTTCAAAGGAAAGAAGCCAATCGTTTCCTATTTTCATGTGTTCGGTTGTAAATGTTTTATTTTGAAAAATGCAAATGATCAAATTGGTAAGTTTGAAGAAAAATCGACAAAGGAATCTTTCTTGGATATTCAACCATCAGCAAAGCTTACAGAGTATTCAACAAGAAGAATCAGTCTGTGGAAGAATCGATAAATGTAAAATTTCAAGATCAATCAATTCAGACTCAATCTGAAGAATCTGAACTTACTCCAGACTCAACAAAGTTTACTTTCCATGAAGCAGCTCAGACTTCAGAAGAACATCAACAATCGAATATTGAAGAATCAAATAAAGAAGAAGTTCAGCAAGCTGTCAGATCAACCAGCAACTGGAAGCACAAGTCTAGTCATCCTAAAGATCTCATTATTGGTAACATTGATGATTGGATTCGTACAAGATCCAAAAGGCACGAAGAGTCTAGCGCTATGGCCCTTATTTCTGAAACAGAACCCAAAAGCATAGAAGAAGTTTTAACTGATGAAAGCTGGATTGAAGCTATGCAAGAAGAGCTCCGACGAGTTTTAGAATCAATGGCGTTTGGGAATTGACTTCTAAACCAAAAGGTAAATGCGTGATAGGAGCTAAATAGGTTTTTAGGAACAAATTGGACGAAAAGGAAAGGTTATAAGAAATAAAGCAAGACTCGTGGCCAAAGGATATACGCAAGAAGAATGGATTGATTATGATGAGACTTATGCACCAAAGAAAGGTTAGAAGCAATTAGATTATTACTTGCTTTTGCTTGTTATAAGAATTTCAGGTTATTCCAAATGGACGTCAAAAGTGCATTTCGACTGGATTTATCCAAGAAGAAGTCTATGTGGAACAACCTCCCGTTTTGAAGACCCAAGGAAACCGGACTGTTTTCGTACTGAAAAAGGCGCTATATGGATTGAAACAAGCTCCTTGAGCTTGGTATGACAGTTAAGTAAATTTCTAATTCAAAATGGCTTTTTCAAAGGAAAGGTGGATACTACCTTATTTATTAAAAGGGAAGATAAAAAATTTTTACTTGTTCAAATATATGTTGATAATATTATTTTTGGATCACCTAACGAAAATTTGTGCAAAAAATTCTCTAAGTCTATGCGGGATGAATTTGAGATGAGCATGATGGGTGAACTATCCTTCTTTCTTAGACTACAAGTTAAACAACTAAAGGAAGGAATCTTCATCCACCAAGAAAAATATACCAAAGAACTTGTCAAAAAGTTTGGTTTGGAGAATTGCAAAAAGACTGATATACCAATGTCAAGTTCTTCGAAGCTGGACAAAGATGAAGGAGGAAAGAAAGTCGACCGGAAGTCATGCACGGGAGTATTATTGGTTTACTTCTTTATCTTACTGCCTCTAGACCTGATATTTTGTTCAGTGTTTGTATTTGTGCCAGATTTCAATCAGATCCTAAAGAATCTCATCTAAGTGCTGCGAAACGTATCATCAAATACGTTGCCACAACATCTAAATTAGGTCTGTGGTATCCTAGAGAAGGAGACTTTACTCTTCTTAGATATTCAGACGCAGATCTAGCAGGATGTAGAGTTGATAGAAAGAGTACTTCTGGAATTTGTCAATTACTTGGAAACAGGACAGTATCTTGGTTTTCGAGGAAGCAAAGTGTTGACACCTAAAAAAAAAATTATTATTGTATATAGATTATTTAGGTGTTTAGTATAGTTTTTTTTTTATGGAATATGTTTTTCCTAAAAAAAAAAAAAGAAGAAGAAGAAGCAAGTTGGGGCCGATGATCTGAATGTGACTAGCCAAGCCCAGGAGATCAAATTGTAATTAAAATGGCAAGTTGGGGCCAAAATGCAATTTCCAAAAGTTGAGGGACCAATTTGCAAAAATTTGCAAAATTTTGCCCGAACCCTTAAATCATTATCTTGGCCCCCGATTGAGTTAAAATTGAACTTGGGTCAGGTCTAATTAATCGAATCGGGCAAAAAGGACCTAATTGCATTGAATTTGGTATTTTCGGGCAAGAAAATGGCCAACTTTAAGGGACTTTCTTACAAAATTGAGTGGAGACAATTGCGAAAAATGGTCAAGATCTTAAACTACTATACATGAGCTTTCTAATTGATCAAAAAACGCAGCCAAATTAGTGGATTAAAGCACTCAAATCAGCAGCCAAAACTCAGTCCACGAGTTGGTCTTAATTCGGAGTTGCTGAGTAAGCAATTTGGTGGCCCCACCATATCCTCCTCAGCTGCCCAACCAGCCCGATATTTACACGTGATGGAAGACAGTATATATTAGTGCAAGTGGACGAAATTTGGCCAGGGATAAGCTGCTGAAAGCACGGAAAAATCGCAGCAAAATCTGCACACTCAACAGCTACAGAATTGAAAAAAAAATTGGCTAAGTCAGAGAGTGGGTGAAGTAGCCCTGTTGACAGGCTTGGTAGGTGGACAAAAGGCTGACCAAAAATCCTCTAATTCAGGGGATAAGATCTAAGAAATAAGTTCTTTCAGGGCATGAGAGAGAGGAGAGGAGAGAGAGAGGGAGAGAGCTCGGAATCGTTCCCCAAAGAAGCCCTCAGAAGCAACTCCAGAAAAGAAAACCCAGAAATTCCAGACCGACCTAGAGAGAGAAAAGTGAGATTTTCACACACCTGTAGCCAAAATTAGCCAAAACCTTCAACGAGAGAGTTAAACGTCACTAAAATATCTTTCCATCCATAGGTCGCACGTCCAAAATGGAGTTCGGGAAGGTCTCCTAAAGCCCCCCGAAAACCACCCTCCTGGCGGGCCAAGAAAGTCCGAAAATTTTCTAAGTGTTGAGCCCTGTTGGTCACGGATGAGAGAAAGTGAGTGTTTTTGAGAAAATTTAGGGACAAATGAGGAAAATATTGACTTTTACCCCAAACTAGAATATATATAGTTTGGTTTGGTGTTAAGTTTTCCAACAAAAGAGGTCTTGAAGTTTAATTTTAGAGGTTAACGAAAACCTTCGTTGTCAGTTCCTTTTTTTGCAGATCTCATTCCCAGTTGAAGAAGCCAACTCCCACGGGCCCCCGAGGATAATTTCTTGGTTTCTTGGGCCAAGAACCACTTGAAAGGGAAACTAGGAAGCAAGGTAAGTATCCTAGATGTATTTTTTTCGAGTTTGAGCGTGTTTTGATCATGAAAATCAAGAGGAAAACCAGCCCGGAAAACTGATTTCTGAGGCTGAAATTTTTCTAAGTGTTTGAAATCTCTTCAAGAGTTTTGCATGTGTGCTTCTTGAAAAGGTCGTTTTGATGTGCTCGGTTGGTCATTCTCTATGATGTTTGTTGCATTTGAAATCTCATGTTACCTACTTTCACTTGGATTAAGTAGTGTTTCCCTTAGATCTCGTATGTGATGAGTGTCGGGGCTTGAATATGGGCATTCAACCTGTTTGCTTGATTTGGGTTCAAACCCAGATTTGCAAAATCAGATCAAACCGGCATATTTGATGGCGATTCCAGCTTGGTCTTCGTGTGTTTTAAGCTGTGATTTCTATCTAATCTTACTCCTTGAATGTGGTAGTATAATCTTGATACTTTAGATCCGCATGAGATTGCTTATGGGTTGAGATTGAAGGCCGCAAACATGGTCCGGAGAAGCTGTTTTGGGATGATTTAATGCACGCCAAGTGTTCGACGAAATGCGCAAACCAAGTTTCGATCTTGAAACGGTCGATTTAAGCTTGGCTCTTGTTATATTCATGTACTGGGCAGTCCCATATTAGTGTAAATTGGCATATATCGGTTTAGGGAATTAATTTTAAATAAAAATTTAAAAAATAAAAAATATGAAATTTTCAAAAAAATATAAAAATGATGGATGATATCAAATTATGATAGAAATGACATCTAGGAAATTTTTCTAATTTTAAAATGTCATTTTCTTAATTTAATGATATTTTGGTATTTTATAACCATTTTTGTAAATAATCTATTTATGTAGATTAAAATTATTTATAGTGATTTCATGCATCTAGAGTAATTTCATGCATTTTTAAATTCCCATTTCGCTCACGGGGGTCCTGTCCCGAGGCGTGATAACAAGGCCATGTAATATTATTTGCTCGACTTGTATCGGGTCTTTCTTTTCCGCATTACTTTCAAGTCATTTCAATTTCTTGGATATTTACTTGCGTACCGCTTTTCATTAATTTGAGTGTAAATTTCTCTTCTAAATTATGTTAGGATTAGTCTAGACATTAAGGAAAACAAACTTACAAAAACATTTGCATGGACGCTTAGCGGTTTTATAAGGATTATAATTGGTAATCAAGATTGTGTGGCCATTTAAATGAACAACCTTTCAAGTTAGTGGTACCGCAAGGGCGCTAATAGAAACATTAGCGTAAACAAGTCCCCGTTCCTAGAAATCTCTGGTTGCGTAGGAATCGAGACAACACTCCCGTGTCTCGATTGGTATCTAGCCGACCCTAATAGGCTAGTGGCGACTCCTAGAAATATTTAGGTTGTTAAGAACTAAAAAACAAAATCCAACGTCGCGCGAGGTATGGGCTTGGGAGAGCCCGCGCCTAGTTTAGGGCCATTGGTCTGCCTCTTTAGGCAAATACCCCTAATCCTTCTTCTTTTTCCCCGGACGGAAAAAATGAGGTCGTGACACAAAGTACAATAGCTCTTTCAACGGCAGAAGTAGAATATGTGGCTCTTGGAAGCTGTTGTTCTCAAATCTTATGGATAAAACAACAACTAAGAGACTTTGGAATCGAAGACTCATGCACTGAGATCAAATGTGACAATACCAGCGCAATCAATCTCACCAAGAATCCAATTCTTCATTCAAGAGCAAAGCATATAGAGATTCGACATCATTTTATTAGAGATCACGTTCAAAATGGAGAAGTCTCAATTCAATTCATCGAATCAAAGAATCAGCTGGCGGATAATTTCACAAAGCCACTGGAGAAAAGTTCATTTGAATCTATTCGATTCAGACTTAATATCCTAAAGTCTGAAGAAACTCAGACTCAGGGATAAAAGTCTAACGTCGCTCAGTATCAGAAGTTCAAGGATCAAGACTGTAAGTCATTTCAGTTCCAGCAATTTATTTTCGGATTAAATCTCGAAAAGGTACGTTTGTCTATTAATTAGTAACTGATTGATATTATCTTTCCAAGTCCTTCGAATTCATGGAAATTATTATTTTCAAAAAGGAAGTTATTTTTAAAAATAACAGTTATCCATTTTTCAAAAAGGGCAGTTTATTTTTAAAAGGAATTTCTTTTCCATCGATTCGTATACCTCGTTTCGCTTTCTTTATATACTGTTTGTCTTCTTCACGAACCCTAAAGGCAAAGATCTTCACTTTTTACTTTCTCTCTCAAGTTTAATCGTTAAAGTTTTCATCTTTCTCGTGAATCGAGTTTGGAAACTCTCTCAAAGACTGTGACAATGTCGTCTCAAAGAAAGTTGTCGAGGATTGCAAGCAGGGGACCACGGCATGTGCGTGAGGGTCCTACGCAGTTTGACCTTACCGAGGAAGAAGATCTTTCAGAGTAACAGCAGAGTCCACAACATTCTCAACCGCGTTAAGCTAGTTCTCAGGCTGTTCAGCAACATCAAGAGGAGGAAATTTTGGAGGATGTCGATCCCGTAAGAACTCTTAAACCTGCCTTTTCTTTCAAGCTCTACTCTGCCCTAAAGGATGGAGGTTCTCCGATGACCTTTAGTGACGAATTTTTGAAAGAAAGAGGGTATAGAAATGAAACCCATTTTTTACAAATAATGGAACGTTTGGGGATTGCTCCTGTCGGGTCAGCAGAAAAAGCCTTCGCAAATTTCCCTAGTGATCCTCGTGTTGGGGGTCCTAATTAGTCAGATGGAACGAATGATGATGAAAAGATGTTTGCTAATTTCAAGCCTAGAATGGGTATTGCCGCTGAGATTCGAGGAAGAAAGGTAGATCTGTTTCGTTCTGAGGAACATAATCGTTTGTACTCTAAGTTGTTGAAGCGTGGGGTGATGAACCCAAGAAGTGTCGATTTTGATTTTCTAGACTCTCTGAATGTGAAGCTGTGGGAGAAATTCATGTTACTCCAACTGGAAAGGTTTTGCTCTGAGACAACAGTTGCCCATCCAGAACTGACTGCATATTTGTATTCCAATCTAAGCTTTCTGGATGCAAATAGATTCTCTTTCAGTGTTAGAAATCAAGACTATGTGGTGGATATGGACACTTTGGCTGACGTAATTGGAGTAGAGAGAGGGATGCTTCGGCCGATAAGTGTGTCTATTGGTCATGCGACTGTGGAACTTGTTCGAGACAAGATGGCAGAAGGTTGAATTTCATACTTGAGGATGAATGCCTCTAATATCTTGCTGCATAAGATTGTGATTAATTGTCTTAGACCCAAGTCCACATCAAAGACTGATGTCTCCAACTCAGAAGCAAAGTTGATGTATGCTATCAACTATGGTGAAAAGTTTTCTCTGCCGCATACTATCATGTTTCACATGTACAGATCGATGGTCTAGGACAAGGGACAGCTTCCTTATTCGGCTCTTATTATTCGTTTATTCAGACACTTCAATATTCAGCCTCCTAAGATTTTGTGCATTCGCACCTGTGATCAAATGATGATAGGACTGAAGATGGTCTTAAAAATGCGTTTGAAAGAACTAAGCAAGACTTTAGAGCGTTTTAAGGAGAAAACCCCAGTCAAGACTAGACAAGACTCTGTGGCTGCAAAGAGAAAAGGCAAGGAACCTATGTCAGCTCCTTCAAGGAAAAAGAGAGCACTCATCTTGCAGGATAAAGAAGATGAGGAAGATGTCACCATTACCTTAAAGAACCTACAGCAACTGATGCTGAGATAGAGGAAAGAGAGAATTTAGAAAGAGAAAAAGCTGAGAAAAGAAGTGAAGAGAGGGAATCAACAAGGAAGGAAGCAGAGGAAGAACAAACTGCAGAAGCCGAACCAAAAGGTGAACAGAGTCAACATGGCATTGAAGAGGAAATAGAGCATGAAGAGTATTTCTCTCCAGCCGAAGGCACTGATACAGGGGGAGCTGTTGAGAAAAGAGGAACATCTTCACTTGCTTTTACCAGTGATGGTGTTAGTCGTTCTCCTGCAGATCCAGAAGATGTATTTGCTTCTCAATTCCCTGAAGAAGATGTTGAGGTCTCTTCTCCAAGTCTGGGTGCTCATGCTGAAATCCCATCATCTACAAACACTCCACAAACTGATCATGCTGAAGCAAGCACTCAAACTGACAATTCCGCTGATTTTAAAAGGTTGCTTGATGTTCTTATGGAGATGAGAGGGCAGATTTATGCCTTGGGATGCGAATTTCAGAATATGCGAGAATCTTTGCTCGGGTTTCTTCGGTGACTTTGCACGATCAAATTCAGGCCCTTTCTATTCAAGTTCAAGCAAATGCCAAGGGTGAGGATTTAACACAACTGAAGGAAGATCTGAGAAAGCTGGAGGAGACTGTCTAGTCGATGGGAAACTTTCAGCTCGTTCGCGTTCCAAAACAATCTTAACCGTATCTCATTTTATCTTTCTCTACCTTTTTAGATGCTTTGACAAAAAGGGGGAATTTGATGCTGATTTGGTTTGTTAGACTTTAATTTTTGGTTTGGACTGGTTTGTTTGGTTTGTTTAGACTTTGACTTTGGATGACTGTGCACTTTGGTTTGGATTGTTTGAATGGTTGCAGGTTTGCAGTATCTTAAGCATTGTGGTATTCATGGCAAAGATAGTTTTTTTTGCAGGGCTAACCCATTTTCTGTGGATGCAGATTCTGTGGATGCAGACTCAATACTATCTTAAACCTAATCCATTTATTTTATGAAGATTTTCTTGTATGCTTAAGTATTGTCTTGCAGGTCAAAGGTATCCATATTCAAATCTACAAGAAAGTTTTGTCACCATCAAAAAGGGGGAGATTATTGGAGAAAACTTCCTTATATGTTTTAAAGTTGACAAAACGTTTCCATCAGTCTAGTTTGAAGATTAGAAGACTTTTTCATCAAAGTCTGAAGACTGTCAAATCGTCAGACCGTCAGACTCAAAGACTTAAAGTTAGCTCTCACTGATTGTTTCTAGACCGTCGAAGAAAAGTCTTATCCAGATTCGTATGAGGATTTGATTCTAGCGGTTAAAGAAGATCTCACGGCTAGAGATATCATTTCAAGATCTCTTATTCGTTTTGAAATTAATTCGAGTAAGTTTAATCTGTTGATTGACAAAACGTACATGGAATGTTCTACTTATGGAAATCTAGATCCTGATTGTATGGGCGAACAAGATTAGTGGGCTATCCTCACATTCCTTAAGTAACTCAAGAACTTCCTAATTGATTCTGTCTAACGGGAAGATTGGAAGAACTCCTTTGGAAGGTGCCAACGGTTATGAAGGCATGGAGGAGTATTTAAGGAAGACGTTCTAGTTACTTGAGTGTGTGCGCGATAGATAAATTTCAAAGTCTGAAGCTCCTTGTTCTTTGCTGATTCAATCTTTGAGCGAGAATTTGTATTCAAAAGAGAGTCTAGTCTTTTATGAAGCCTTGAGGAAGTGTAGTTGAGTCTCTACACTGTGGAATCAAGGACGTGATGCTGTAACGACTCTTTTTGATTCATAGTGAAATCCAGCCGGTGGGCTGTCAGTGCGGGAGAGTGGACGTAGGCTTGGATTAAGCTGAACCACTATAAATCTTCGTGTTCCTTTTCTCTTCCCTGATCTCTTTATTTCAGTTCGTAACTTTATTTGTTTAAGTGTGATTTCCTTTGCAAAGTCTATTGTCGTTCAGACTCAAGTCATAAGTAAGATCTTATCTTATATTTTGCAAAATTTGGTTCGAACACCTATTCACCTCCCTCTAGGTGCACATACTAGCACTCTCAACTAGTTCCTCTATCCCGGCGTGTGAAGAACCACCTTTGCTGATGCTCAACTTGATTTGGTCTTTGAGAGCCGCGGCTCTCAGCCTCATCTCTTTCCCTTCCTCACCAACCATCAGCCTCCTCACAGCTTGCTCTATCGCTTTCTGGTCTAGATCAGCCTCCAACTCCAATCCCACCCTCCAAACGTGGCACAGGTACCTCACGTTCACATTCTGGTCGATGAAGCACGGTTGGCATATCATTGGGACTCCTTCGGAAATGCTTTCCAAGGTTGAGTTCCATCCACAATGGGTCCAAAAGCCTCCCACGGCACGGTGTGCTAAAACATCCTTCTGCGGAGCCCATCTTATGACACAGCTTGTTTCATGGATGGCTTCTTTGAACCCTTCTGGCAACAGCTCGATCCCCTCTGAGCCTCTGACTAAGCCAGGTCGGACCACCCACAAAAATGGCTGGCTGCTGTTCGCCAGCCTCCAAGCTGTCTCTGCAAACTCTCTTTCATCCATGGAAGCCAAGCTTCCTCAGCTCACACATATGACTGAATCATTAGCTTGCTTGTCAAGCCACAACAGGCAATCGGTTTCTTCCTCCAATATGTTGGTTGGTAAACTTGGAGCAACTTTGTGCAACGGGCCTAGCGAGAAAAATGGCACATGGTATTGTTTCTGGACTTGGTCTGATAACTGTTCCTCCGGGCAGTCCACTATGTTCCAAAGAATGGCTTAAGATGTCTTTATATCGAGTGCCGTAGCTATTACCTGCATCATTGGTTCTGGATCGCTTGTAAAAAGAGGCAAGTCCTTGCATCTCAAGGGATAAGCACCTGGAACTGGATCTTTCGACGAACGATCTGTAAAGTCAAAAATACTGCTGCTTGGCATGCATTGCTTATACGATTTCATAGTCTGATAAAAACATAAAAACTAGTCCGAGATTTGAATATTCCAGCAAGTTAAAAAAGATATGGTCCTTTTATTCCTATTTTGTATTTAGTGGACATTCTTTCTTCCTCCCTAGTCAGATTGCTCTGCATTAAGGCGAGAATATGATCTTTCACAAGCAGTTTCAGCATGTGTGGTGTCGTTGACTTCACTTCTATGCTGTCTACTCTGATTAAACGAAGAGGTAATAGGTGGTTTGGACAGCTGGGCTACGTCTAGTGAGTGTTTCGTCTTCTGGAAACTGAGTCGCTGTGAAGACCTAGTATGCTTACCTCCTCTTTGCAGCAAGTGCTTTTTACGAAGACACAAAGGTACCCTGTTAAAGTACTACTTGGTAGAAGAAAAAGAAAGTTACGAGCCAAACTCAAAATGTGTCAACATGGACTAATGGTGCGATCTGTCAAGGGAAAATTATATTTGAGCCACATTGATTAGTTCACTCTCTATTTAGCTTGGCTAAACAATCTCTTCGAATTTTGAAGAGACCCTAAATTTTGCTGTCGCATTTCTTTGTGATACAAACACAATCAAATCAGAAGCCCTTCCAGTTTATCGGAGTTCCACCAAAGAAAGTGCATTCTTAACATCCAATTGATGCCGCATGCTTGTTACTCTTGATTTCTAGTGAAATTACTGTCAAACTACATCACAGAGGTGACTAGAAGGTCATTGCGCATACTGATATCTGATAGTTTATTGTCTGTTACTATATGAGGATTGAACATACCTTTCGGGGGAAAATAACCTTCCTTTTGGAGCCGAGGCAATTCGGAGAAAATCAGCTGTGTGCCGATACTACTAGTGCGCAAAGCCATGCTAGGAAGTTTCACATAATGAGCTGCGGCTTCTGCACAATACATCAACGTATCATAAATCACGCAAGAGATTTTACTCTCGGTTGCTCCATCCTGTGCCATCATATCTGACAATACTTGGCAGAGAGGTCCTTCACAGTTGGTGTTGAGATTCGCTGTAATAGCTGCGGCATCCCCCGAGGAGAGGACATCCTTCGGTAAGCAGTCGGGAGTAGAAGCAAAGGTAAAATTGGGGAAACCAGATGGATGGGGATGATTGAAGTGGGTGTGAACTATTACAATAGAGAAGCCCTTGGAATGCAGGAGGGACCCCAAATTGAGCATCGGGGTTATGTGTCCTTGAGGGGGGGCAGGGGACTAGCACCAATCTACGATTGCTTCTCTGCCCTCGTTCCTCCATTTCTCTCATGTGACTATAACCAGAGCCTCGTTCCTGGATGAACTCATATGCATACATAACACACTCTACAACACACTCTCAAGACCCCTGTACACACACCACTCACTCTTTATCTCTCTACACTTACACTACACACACCTCACGCATGCACTCCACACCACACATACGTACTTTTCTAGACAAGACCCCTATCACCCTACCACTCAATAATTCACGCACAAGACACACTTCCTCCTATTTATATGCTGCAAAGTTGGTGGAGTTATGTGGTCGAGAAAAATCTGGAGAGACAGAGAGAAAAATCTGGAGCAGTAGAGAGAGAAATCTGGAGAAATCCAAAGAGAGAGAGAGAGGTGGTGCTTTTTCTCAACACTCCCCCTCACCGACTACTCTCTCTCAATTTAGATATAGTAGCCATGCCAATATTGCTTTTGGATTCTTCAACTATCTTCCTCCATTCAGCATATTGCGAAGCTTCCTCATACGTAGATGGCTCTATGGCTCCATCTTCAGTTGCTTCTCTTGCTACGACTTTCCATTGAGTTTTGTGATTCTTGGATTTTTGCAATGCCAATTCATTCTGCCCTTTAGTCTCATTTTCCTTCTTCTCACTCAATTCGGTCTTCGCATTCGACATATCTCCTATAAGAATTTTGAGATTGGAACTCATTCGATGAAGCCTCTCATTTGTGACTTTCATTTCGTGCTTCAACCGATTCAATCCCATCTGAAGCACTTCAATGTACACCTCTTGATCCTTTTCCTCATAAAATTTCTTCCCCTTGATCTTATTCCACCAATCCTTACACCATGGGATGTATGGTGTAGATAGCCTCCTTTTCTCAAAGAAAACTTTCTTTTTCTCCTTCATTTCTTCGTTGTCTCTTCTAGTATGACCAATTGGGAACATCATAGTGGGCTTAAGGTCCTGAAGCTTTTTCAACTTCTTAAACTCACATCGGAACTTCTCTAGCTCCCTTTCTTTTGCCTTGAGCTCTCGATCCTTCTGTCTCAGCATCCCGTCCCTCTTTTTCAACATATTCTCCATCTTTGCCTTCTCAACTTTCAGTTTCTTTATCATCTCCTACATCTCTTGCAGTTTCTTTTCACGACTGCTTGTTGGCGTTGTTAGTTGCTTCTTCGAGTTCTCCCTTGGCTTGCTCTTATTCGAGGTCGTGATAGAACCTATTGAATTATCCAACTCAATTATACAAGCGGTTGCAAGCTCTTCTCGTTCTTTCACTGCAACAGGTGCTTGAAAGTCCCATTCTTCTTCGCTTTCAATCTCCTTCTTGCAGGAAGTGACGACATTTCCTTCTTCTCGCCTGTACTAATAGAATCTGGCAATATGTCCTACCTTGTCACAAACGTAGCACTGTTTGCTATGCCTTTTGTTGCTCTTATCTTTATCGTCGTCGTCGTCGCAATCTTGACGAGCTCCCCTTGGCTGATAACCCTCCTCTTCTGGTTGCCTTCGCCAATCTCCATGATTTTTCCATGGTTTGCCATCTCTTGCACCTACTCTATCTCTATTCTGGCCCTTGAACCCTCTTTTATTACTGAAGATGGCACTTTCATCATCTTTAATTGTGACCTTAGGGATTTGTTTATCTATGGCCTCTTGATTGGCCAATATATTTCCAACTCTGTTAGAGTTGGCTCATTTGCCCATCCACGGGTGGCCGTAACAATACCATTATACTCCGGCCTTAACCCGTGAATTATTATTCTTCTCATTCTTGTCTCAGATATGGCATTCTGAGGATCTAATTTTGAAATTTCTTCGCAAATAGATTTAACTTTAGAAAAGTATTGACTTACCGTCATACTTTGTTGCGAGATTGAGAGGAGCTTGTTCTCCAGGCATTGTAACTTGGCATCGTTTGTCCTCGCAAACAGCGTCGCCAAGTTGTCCCAGGCCTCTTTTGGGGTCTTCGCACTCTTTATGTATTGCAATAATTCATCCTCAATAGTCATGGCAAGAACGTAAAGAGCTTTACTTGATTTTATGTTCCATTTCTTAATTCGCTATCATTTGTGGGTGGTGTGGTGTTGTTGCCGCTAACAATATCCCATAAATCTTGTCCAAGCAAATAATACCGCATGCGAGTACTCCAATTATTATAATTGAAGTTGTTGAGCTTCTCCATGCCGTTCACTGAACTCGAGAAATCTGCCATTATGACTTGGTTGTAATGCCCAGCATTATACTAAGTAAGCCTAGTCCCAGATAAGCCTGGTCCTAGACCAACCGACTTCACAATCCCAGATTGTGCATTGGCAGAACTCAGACGTACTCCACTCCTTGGCTCAACGATCCTTGACAACCTTGCTCACTTACAATGGTCCCCGACCATTGTCTTCGCACGGTCTCCGACAACCTGCTTTGATACTACTTGTTGAATCTTGCGGAAACGTGGTATAAATATAACTTACGAAATATGACTTTTACTATTACAATATTTTCTCACAACACATACAATATCCGGACAACTCTATACAATTCCTCTCACACTCATATGCATACATAACACACTCTACAACACACTCTCAAGACCCCTGCACACACACCACTCACTCTTTATCTCTCTACACTTACACTACACACACCTCACGCATGCACTCCACACCACACACACACACGCGTACTTTTCTAGACAAGACCCCTATCACTCTACCACTCAACAACTCACGCACAAGACACACTTCCTCCTATTTATATGCTGCAAAGTCGGTGGAGTTATGTGGTCGAGAAAAGTCTGGAGCAGTAGAGAGAGATAAATCTGGAGAAATGTTAAGGAAAACAAAGAGAAATCCTCCCATTAATTTGTTTTTCTTGCCTGGAGAGAAAAATAGAAAAGTGGTAAACAAATTGATTACATCATTGAAGGGAGACGGGCTAATAGAAAATTGGCTGTCGCACCATGAGACATGCGGAGGAAACACCTACCCCAGGACACCAGAAATTTTGTTTCCTTTCATGTCTGGCTTTGTTTAATCTCTCGTGAGAATATTCTTTTTCTCTGGCAAGATTTCTAGTTAATTTGATTCCATCCCAAAACTTGCTCTTATCTCTTTGCGGATTCAAATTATTTTGCTGCTGAGGCGACTCCCCCTATACGATGGCATTGAAGTCCACTGCTACTGACATCACCAGAAGCTCATTATATATAAGAAATGGGGGTGGTTATAACTTGTTTTGAACACTGGTGCTTGTAACTTTCTTGAAAAAGTCACCATACGGAAGCAGTACCTGGTATATATGAATGTTTTGTAGCTGAAACTCAGAGTCTTAAGTAAGCTGACAGAGCTTGTCTTAGTCAAAGACAGCTAGAGACAGCAGGACTCAGAAGCAAAAGAGCTTCGAAGTCTGCATCCTTTCAGACACCTTTCTTTTTCTTGAGACAAAATCAAGTGTATCAAAGAAATGTAAAGCTCCATGATTCAGCTGCTGTGAAATTCAAACTGATCTGGGGGGCTTCTCATGTTCTTTTTCACAATATGAGAAATGCTAATGTTTTTTCAGTAGAAAGTTCAAAGAGAATTAGCTGTGGCATCCTAAAATTTCATAGCAACTCTTGGATATACCATGAACCATGAATAGGTGATGGAAGCACCATCGGACTATATTATAGTCATTAGACCAATGAATTACAATAGATCAAGGCCGAGCAATGAATGGACAATTATTTTGTTGGAAATATAACCTATGTCCATGTAAGATTAAGGATTGTATTGGAGGATGAATTAAATAAGGAAATTTTATTCTTGGCCATGAACTTTATAAGCTGGATTTTTATTGATTTATGTTACAAAGTTTTATGGCCATATTAATTTGTAATTAGGTATTTATATAAATGGGGATTAAATGGAAAAATAGGAGAAGGTTTGGGCTGATTTTCTTAAGGCCAAACCAGCCCACCGTTTCCCCCCATTTGGTCGACCAAGCCTGGCCCAAATGAGGCCCATTAGCCTTGCATGAAGATCAACAAGTGGCGTGAGGCATGCTACAAGTGGCGAGAGGAACTTACCAAGTGTCCATTGCCATGCAAACCTCATGATTACTAGTTAATCATGAGGGTGAAAGGAAGAAAAAGGGAGAGAGAAGGGGCGGATGGCACGAGGGGAGTGATTGTGCGAGAGAGGGAGAATTCGAGAGAGAAGGAGAGAAAGAGAGAAAGCTGAGGGAGAAAGAGAGAGAGAGGGTTCGTGGGTGCTTCGGCGAGGGAAGAGGAAGACCAAGCCCCGCCGTGCGTGCGCCTAGCTTCGCCGTCGACCGTGCTGTGTTCGAAGTCCCCGAGTCGCCGTTGCTTGCTTGATTTCGTCGGATCTAAGGCAAGTAGAGTCCATTGATCTAAACTTTGCTTGCTGTGATTGTGTGTGATGTATGGTGAATTTCGGAGGTGGTGGAGGTGAGAATTTTCGAAGTTATGGGAGTAGTGCCTTAGTCTAGTAATCTGTTTTCTGGAAAAACAGTCCGACCTTTGGTGATTTCGTGAGCTGCATGCAATGTTCTAGTTGGAATCTCACTTCTAATTCTTGATGAAAGTTGTATAGGACTTCTTGGAGATTAACATATCAAAATTTGAGGGGAAACGGACAAGTATTTGTTGGTGAAACCATTTTTCTTCAAAGATACTAGATCTGGAAACTGTTATGTTGATCCCTTGCGATTCTGTGAATTTTGTGAAATTATCCAGTCCGAATTTGATCTCGTGTCCTTGATAAGAGTTGTAGAAGACATCTTGAGGAGAAAAATACTGAAATTTGAGAATAAACGGACCAGTATTGATCGGGGAAATGATTTTTCTTTGAAGTGTTAAATCTGGAAATCGTTACTGAGGGTTAGGGGGAGTTTTGGTGAATGTAACTCATGATCTATAACGAATCTTACTTCTAGTTCTTCACAAAAATTTTACCTCTAGGTCTTGGCTATGACATATAAAAATTTCAGAATTTTCTGAGTTGATTTAGGTTTTATACAGAATTTATGAATAAAACTGTGCAATGGTGATGTTCCGAAACTTTAAGTTGTGATGCATGGACTGTAGTGACCCGTACGAAGCTCTTTTGACATGGTGTTCTTCATGAAACCCTTTTCTCTAGATCTTGTTTATAACATGTTAAATTTTTAGAATTTATTGAGATCTTTTACTAATTTTTTCAGAATTTTTATTTAAGGAGTGCATTCTGCTTTGTCCGAAAATTTGCTCCATTTTCAAGAACAAATGAATTGCTTTATGAAGTGTGATATCTTGGGTGTTATTTGTATTGCATATATGGTGACATTTGGCATATCACATGACATCAAAAAGGCTGGTTTAAACCTCTGACATTGTTGCATCAAATGTTAAATTGAAAATGAGATATATATATGGGAATATGCATTGTGATGATGATAATACCGTCGGAGGTGTGAGTCGACGTTGCCCCGGGAGTGTCGGGATGCCTGGAGTGTGTGTGCCGGATGCCCGGAGGTGTGTGCCGGATGTCCTCGGGAGTTTCGGGATGCCCGGTGGTATATCGGTACGTAATTCCAGGAAATGCCTGTTGGTATGTCGGTACGTAATTCCGGAAGGCAGGGGTAACCATTTTCATGGCGAGCCCCGGCGATTCCTCGTGATGCCAGGTGGGATGCGAGATGCCTGGTGGTGTGTGTCGGATGCCCGGAGGTGTGTCGGAGGTTCCTCGCGATGCTAGGTTGGGTGCGAGCGATATATGAGGGATGCAAACACTGGTCCCTGGGAGAAAGATGAGATCCTTTTGAATATCAAAATGAGAATTGAATCATGCACGTGTGTGTGTGCATATGGCATGGGATATAACTGCCTATGAAATTGAGTTGATACTATATGGCGTTGAGAATGCGATCATGAAGGCATTGAATGGATCTCATGAGAATATATATGATTGTATGGGTCATGTGCATGTATGTGCATATGGCATGGGATATAATTGCCTATGAAATTGAGTTGATACTATATGGCATTGAGAATGCGATCATGGAGGCATTGAATGGATCTCATATATATATATATATATATATGATTGTATGGGTGATATGGATCATGCGCATGTATGTGCATATGGCATGGAACATGAATTGCCTTAATGAATGCATCTCATGGAGATATAAGCATGACTGCATGGATGATATGTGCATTTCACATGAAATTGTGGTTGTCTTGCTTGTTGCATTGTGTAGTTTGATGGATCTTTACTGCTGAGTGGTTGTACTCACCCCGTTTGGGGACTAACATTTCAGACTAGACAAGATACCTCTACTACCACTGCCACCAGTAGATGGATCGAGTGGTTGGATATGACCGTGAGGAGGAGGATAGCAAAGGAAGGAACTTTTGGACGCCAACACTGGTCGATGGACCTTAAGTATACGACTGTTGGAAAAGATGTCGGTCATCTTTTGAAGTATAGCTGAGTATAGAAGACTACGGTATTTTGATGTACCGATGAATGATGTCCATCTGGTTTAAGTAAATAAAAGTGTTCGGCTTTTACCTATAAATGTTTAGTTGGTGTGCATCATTTTCTGAATATAGGGAAGGGAGTTGATGGATGTGCTTTCGCCATATAAATTGCGCAGGGACCGATCTAAAAGATGTAAACCCCCAGGATTTATGAATTATAATGAAATTCCTTGGTATCAGAGTATTATATTATCAGGTCAAGTGAAAGGTAAGCGGATTGTGGTGACCCCAATGGATCGGGGGCCGTCGAGGGGTGCCACATTAGCATCTGGAGGCCTGACAGACTGAGATATGAAATCAGATTTCTTATTTGAAAGCTTCATAAAGACCAATAATGCTCCTGCTTCTTCCTGTCGTCGAATGACACGAGCAGTCTCATTGGGATTGACTTAAGAATGAATGTTCCTCGTCAGGATGTTATCTCTACAACGACAACAGGAGCAACTGAGCCTCGTCCCACTAAGTGGGGTTAGCCATAGGAATTCAATCATGCCGTTGTGCTTGATCTTTTTCTAGATTTTCTATGAGCTCTTCCACGTATTTCTGGGATTTCCCCTACTCCTTTTTGTTAAAGAGACAAAACAAAGATTAAGAACACAGAATAAAGAAGCTGATAGAAGCAGAGGAGCTGAGCAAAGTGAAGATGATAAAAGAAGGGAAAGATGAGTTGCAACTATAGCTGAATAAATCAAAGCGAGCAAGATCGAAGTGAAGCCGAAAGCCGAGCCGGTGATCCGTAGAAAAGCTGAAATGGCAATCCCCGTGAAGAATCCAACTATGCAAAAGATTAAAACCAGGAAAAGAAGTTGATCAAGCAACTGAAGGAGCTACAACTGAAGGAGCTACACGTGTGCCAAGATTAATCATTCTGTTACAAAAGTTGTTAATTCTGTTTTTGAAAGAAAGACTAAGTAGTTAAGCTTTAGTATAAAGGGATTGAGAGAAATTGATGAACTAAGAAGTTCTATTTTGAAAAAACTCGAATCCCTCTGTTCTCTTAATTCTCTCTATTCTTCTCAAGTTCTCTCTCTCTCTCTCTCTCTCTCTCTCTCTCTCTCTCTGTATTCGTTTGTTCTTCTTCATATAGTAAAGCTTTGTAAGGATGAACAAGAAGAAAGAGGAATAGAAATGTTCAACTGATGCATTGCAATTGATTGTTCAGCAACTACGATCAGAATTCTCTCATATACAGGTTATCTTCTAGATTCTATTTCTTCTCATGGTATCAGAGCATATCCTGGGATTTCTAGACCTAATGTCCGTATTACTGAAAGTTTGTATAAAGATCACATGAGCAAGACAATACGAAGATCTTGTTGATTCTTAGTAAGCTGATCTTCGAAGTTTGTTTGATTGTTTCTTCATATCTTCAAAGTTTTCTGAAGATATAGGATGGCAACCAGATTGCAGAAGTATCCTTTTCCTATTCATGTGAATATAGCCAACTTTGTTACAATCAAGTTGAATGAAGAGAATTTTCTATTATGGCAAGCGCAATTTAGCAGGTTTCTAAAAAGTCAAGATCTGATTGGCTTTATTAATGGTGAAACATTACCACCTGCTCAAATGATGCAAACCGAGATTGGGGAAGTGATGAATCCTGATCACCTGGATTGGATAAAAACTGATCAGCTAATCTCATCATGGATAAGTGGTGCAGTATCAGAGAATATTCTAAGTTTGATAATTGGCTTAGAAATTTCATTTGAGGTGTGGCAGGTTCTTATAAATCGGTTTACTCAGAAGTCTATAGCGAAAGAATTTGAATTAAGAGGAAAATTACAGGCTTGTAGAAAAAGAGATAGACCATTGAGTGAATATCTTCGAGAATTTAAAACTATCTGTGATCAATTGAATGCGATTGGAAAGCCTGTTGATGATATAACCAGGATGTTTGGCATACTTGAAGGGTTAGGTTCTGAATATGAAACTTTTAGAACAACCATGTACTGTCTCAAACCCCGGCCAGAGTATGATGAGGTTATCTCCCAACTTGAGAGATTCGAAACTAGATTGCAAACATATCCTGTGAACCAATACAATACTAACCTGGCATATTATGGACAAAGAAAGACTGGAATAGGTCTGCAGAGGTTTAATTCCAGAAGTCAAGGAGAAAGTATTCAAGGGGAATACAACTCTGGCCGATGACAGTTCATCAATAGAAGAGATCGTGGAAATAATTTTACTGGAACAGGAAGGAATCAATAGAGTAGAATGAATACTCTGAACTTAACGAAGCAAGATCAAGTCAATAAGGATAACTGGTCTAACTATGGACAAGGGTCTAACTATGGACAAGGGTTTAGACCATACACTAACTCTTCTCAGAGATATCAAGGTGTTAGATCTTATCCACCACAAGGCTCAAATGGTGATAAGCACGTACAGGATACAAAGCCAATGAATAATGGTCCTCTGGAATGTCAAATCTGTAAAAGACCAGGTCATACATCACTTAGATGTTGGTATCGCTTTGATAATTCATATCAAGCAGATGAAATACCAACTGCATTGGCAGCCATGCATATTGAAGAACCGTATGGTTCAGAATGGTATCTAGACACAGGGGCTACATCACACATTACTGCAGAACCTGGTATGACTCGAAACTATGCTGCATATAGTGGTAATGATACAGTTATGATAGGAGATGGGTCCTGTTTATCAATCTCATGTATTGGTAATGGAACATTAAATACAACAACTAGCATATTACCACTAAATGATGTTTTAATAGTTCCTGAAATCAAGAAAAGTCTCCTTTCTGTATCAAAATTAACAGATGACTATCCTTGTTCTTTTATATTTGACAAACATGGGGTGTATATGAAGGACAATTACAATCATACAACAAGAAAGCTGGGAAGGAAAATCAAGGGGCTGTATCGAGTGGAATCTAGAGCCACGTGCTTTATTCACTCGAGACTCAACATGAAGTAGGAGAAGAGGTCTGGCATCAAAGACTTGCTCATACTAGTTTAAAAACAGTGAAGATTCTGCAAAGTCAACATCTGATCTAATATAATTCGACAGCTCCGAGTATGTGTAGTAGCTGTCAAATTGCTAAGAGCTCAGCATTGCCCTTTCCACTCTCAGACTATATCTCTAATGTTCCCCTAGAAAAGATACACTGCGATGTATGGGGACCATCACCAATTCCATCTGTTCAGAAATTTCATTACTATGTCATCTTTGTGGATGATTTTTCTCGATATAGTTGGATATATCCAATGAGACAGAAGTCAGAAGTGTATGATGTGTTTGTTATGTTTCAAAGACTAGTAGAGAATCAGCTTGATCACAAGATCAAAGTGTTTCAGAGTGATGGAGGAGGAGAGTTCACTAGCATCAAATTTCAGAATCATCTACAACAGTGTGGCATTAAGCAGAACATTTCTTGTCCTTATGCACCAGAGCAAAATGGTGTTTCTGAGAGAAAGCATTGACATGTGGTTGAATTGGGCATAGCAATGCCGTATCATGCAAGAGTACCATTAAAATACTGGGTAGATGCCTTCATGACAGCAGTCTATATAATCAATTTGCTTCCCACAACAAAACTGCATATGAACTCACCTCACTATACGCTGTATAAACAGAAACCACATTATGCTCATCTACGAGTTTTTGGATCAGCTTGTTATCCATGTCTCAGATCCTATACAAAGCATAAACTAGATCCGAGATCTCTCACATGTATATTTCTTGGATACAGTGAGAAACATAAAGGCTACAGGTGTCTTTTGCCTACTAATGGACATGTCTATATTAGCAGACATGTAGTTTTTGATGAAAAAATATTTCCTTTTACTCGAAGAACTACTGCTGAGTATCAACAGGGATCTGAACTATACAAGCAATGGATAAGAGGATTGGTATCTCCTATATCCAATCCTACAGAACAGATTCAGTCACAAGCCAATAAATCAATTGAATCTTTGCAGAATACTGGATCAAGTCAAATCATTCCAGAAATACAGGACAATGGGATAAGTATAATCAATCCTACAATTGTACCACAAATAAACACAGTACATGATGCTGAGCTACAGATCACTCCTGATAATGCGTTCAGTAATGTTGAAACATCTCAGACATCTCCAAATATTGAAGAACAAGTATCTACCAATCAAGAATCTGACTTGACTTCACATGTTAATACAGAACAAGCACAAATCAGTTCTGTATTAGGAAGTACTCAAGGTACATCTTCTACTCATCCTATGCAGACTAGACTAAGATCTAGAATTGTTAAAGTAAATCCCAAATATGCATGTCTGGTTGAGTATCAGGTTCCTATTGAACCAAAGTCAGTGAAGTCTGCATTAGCACACAGAGGATGGTGTCAAGCAATGCACGAAGAAATGGATGCATTGTCTCAAAATAAAACCTGGGAGTTAGTCCCTAGAACTGATCAAATGAATGTAATTGGCTGCAAATGGGTGTTTAAAACAAAGCTTGCACCTGATGGGAGTTTAGATAGACTGAAAGCTCGACTTGTAGCTAAAGGTTTCCATCAAGAAGAAGGTCTTGATTTCACAGAAACCTTTAGTCCTGTAGTGAAGCATGCTACAATTCGACTAATTCTCTCAGTAGCAATGATAAAACAGTGGCCAATTCATCAACTAGATGTTAAAAATGCTTTCTTACATGGTAACTTGAGTGAAACAGTTTATATGGAATAGCCACCAGGTTTTAAAGAATCATAGAGACCTCATCATGTTTGTTTTCTCAGAAAATCTCTCTATGGACTTCAACAAGCTCCTCGAGCTTGGTTTGATAAGTTCAGCAGTTTCTTACTAGAATATGGATTCTTTTGTAGCTCAACTGATCCCTCATTATTCATCCTACACACTGGTACAGAAACAATCCTCTTACTACTGTATGTTGATGATATCATTCTAACTGGAAGCTCATCTCAAGTACTTTCTAGTCTCATTACTTCTCTAAGTCTTCAGTTTCATATGAAGGATCTTGGTTCACTACACTATTTCCTTGGCATTGAAGTTAAGTGTACACCAGAACATTTGTTCCTTTGCCAAGCTAAATATGCTATTGATCTTCTCACTCGAGCCCATATGCTCGAGTCTAAACCAATTTCAACTCCTCTTTCATTAAGACCAACTATCTTGATCAATGATTCTATAGTTTTGTCCAATCCTGCTGAGTATAGAAGCCTAGTTGGTGGTCTCCAATACCTCACATTAACTCGACCAGACATTGCCTATGCCACAAATCTACTCTGCCAGAAAATGTAGAAACCTACCATCGCAGACCTCCATAGACTGAAAAGAGTAATGAGATATGTTAAAGGTACACTCAGATTCGGCTTGTTCATTCATTCACAAAGCACTATGCATCTCTATGGCTTCTCGGATGCAGACTGGGCTGGATGTGCTGAAACCAGAAGATCAACAACTGGATTTTGCACATATCTTGGCTCCAATCTTATCTCCTGGGCAGCAAAGAAACAGCCAACAGTTAGTAGATCCTCTACAGAGGCTGAGTATCGTGCTCTTGCATCAACCACTGCTGATCTCACCTGGATCAGCTTTGTCTTACGAGACATAGGTTGTTCTCTTACTCCTCCTATTCATCTATACCGTGACAATAAATCAGCTATCTCACTCACTGTTAATCCTATCTTACATGCTCGAACAAAACATATTGAAGTAGATTTTCATTTTGTTCGAGAAAAGGTCTCTTCTGGGTCATTACATGTAAGATATATTCCGAGTCATTGTCAACTTGCTGATATCTTTACAAAACCTTTGTCACGAGTAGCACATTTTCATCTCATGAGTCAAATTGGGAATCTGTGCTCTCCCCATTCCCAATTTGAGGGGGGATGTTAAAGAGACAAAACAAAGATTAAGAACACAGAATAAAGAAGCTGATAGAAGCAGAGGAGCTGAGCAAAGTGAAGATGATAAAAGAAGGGAAAGATGAGTTGCAACTACAGTTGAATAAATCAAAGCAGAGCAAGATCGAAGTGAAGCTGAAAGCTGAGCTGGTGATCCGTAGAAAAGCTGAGCTGGCAATCCCTGTGAAGAATCCAACTATACAAAAGATTAAAACCAGGAAAAGAAGTTGATCAAGCAACTGAAGGAGCTACACGTGTGCCAAGATTAATCATTCTGTTACAAAAGTTGTTAATTCTGTTTTTGAAAGAAAGACTAAGTAGTTAAGCTTTAGTATAAAGGGATTGAGAGAAACTGATGAACTAAGAAGTTCTATTCTGAAAAAACTCGAATCCCTCTGTTCTTCTCAAGTTCTCTCTCTCTCTCTCTGTATTCGTTTGTTCTTCTTCATATAGTAAAGCTTTGTAAGGATGAACAAGAAGAAAGAGGAATAGAAATGTTCAACTGATGCATTGCAATTGATTGTTCAGCAACTACAGAATATAGAATTCTCTCATATACAGGTTATCTTCTAGATTCTATTTCTTCTCACTTTTAACTAATACATCCCATCAGTATGAATTGATGCTTCACTGCATTATGCTCACATAAAGAGCATGCATGTAATTATTGCACAAATAAGGTCACAAACACACATGTTGAATCGATATTTTAACTTGAGTAGGCAATCTAGGCGAACCTAAGACAGAATTTTTGGATGGGAGGGCCATAACCATGAACAACGAAATCTGGGATTGAATTCTCGACGCTTTCTTGCTTTTGTCATCATCAGAGGAGCCGTGCCTTTTTTTTTTTTTTAAACGCTTAAGCGATTAAAAAGGGGCCAACCATGAGTAACGTATGATTTCGATTATTTCTAGGATCATTGAAGTTGAACAAAAACATTCTGTATAACACCTATATCCCACGACATAACGATGGGATGGCGCTCAACCAAATCAATTATTTTCGATTATTAAAATGATCTTCAAATGTGAATGCGCGATGGCAAAAAGGAACAGAATTGACAGACAAATATGAGGAAGGGTAAGAGAAGGCGACGTAGTTGAACATGTCGCGCAGCTTCGAGAAAGAGCTAGAAGCCCATAACCAGAACGTTCGCTTAGTCTTACCCCTCGTTCCGGAAATCTCATGAACGCGCGAGAAGACCTCCTCTTCTCCCCATAAATGCCCAGCACGTCCCTTTCCTTCCGACAAGGATCCAGAAAGCAAGCAAATTCCCAAGAAACTCCAAACCCGAGCAGAAATCAATCCCCCGCGTCCTGCAAAGTCAAGCTTCATTCCACCGACTTATTCAGAGACGAAGTCGCTCATAGTTCAACTTCGGGATTTGTTGCCAGAGGGAATCTTTGCTTTACTTCTTGATTTTGTTCGCTTGTCTTTTGTTTGGCTTCACTTCAGGAATTATTAGGGATTTTCCTAGCCGGCAGTGTATATTTTATCCACGAGTTCACGAGGACCAGCCAGGGAAGAGGATTGACGTGATATTCCCTTTAATTTGTTTGGCTTCATTTCAGGAATTATTAGGGATTTTCCTAGCCGGTAGTGCCACTAGTTCACGAGGATCAGCCAGGGAAGAGGTTTGACGTGATATTCCCTTTAATTACTCATCCAAATAAATTATCTGAATCAAGATGCTGTGAACCAGGACAGCTGCCAAGAAGCACAAGCCGCAGAGAGAGAGAGATTCTCTAAATATTCATTAAATGCAGTGTCAAACTTTTTTTTTTTGTTCGTCCTACTCTACTTCTATTCTAATTCTCACTTTCAGACTTTTGCCATGCCTCCTTACAGGGCGTGGAAGTCAAAACCCACACTTGAAACTAATTCGTCCCCACCCCAACCCCACTGAGAAGAGAGAGCGAGCTTCTTTAAATATTCAGCAAATGCTGGGTCAAGCTTGACCACAGTTTACAACATGCTTCCATCCCTAGCTTGCGCAAATTGAACGTTAGGAGTGACCTGCTTGCTTGTCCTTCATTGCTGGGTCTTCGCATCCTCTGTCCCATTACTTCTCATCTGATTAGACTTTCAAAGAGAGTAAAACCAGCCTGGATCAGCAAAAGCCCGTCTTCAAGTGCATAACTTCGCATAGCATCTGAATATCTTCGATTGAATAAAGGATAGAGAGGATGGAAAGTGAAGGGCGAAATGGCAAGAAATTGATCTTGGTCCCGGACCATATCGGGCCACCTCACTCCCATGCTTCAACCGGCGACAATCCTCAAGTCCAAGGGCTTCTCCATCACAATTGCTCACACACATTTCAACAGTCCAGTTCTTCGCTCACCCCGATTTCACCTTCTTATGCATACCGATGGCTTGTCTCGAAGAAGAGGTTCGAAACGCCGGTCCGATGGGCATTGTCTTTGAGGCTTAATGTCAATTGTGAGTCCAGCTTTAGGGAGTGCCTAACTCGGGGCACAAACCATATGGAGCCAGTTGACAAGATTTGCTGCATCATCTACGATGCAGTCATGTACTTCTCGGAAGCTGCTGCCCGTGATTTGAAGATTCCTAGCATTGCTTTACGCACGAGCAGTGCTGCTACTACCATAGTCGGCCCGATTCTTCTCCAGTTAAAGGCACAAGGACACATTCCGATTCTAGGTACATGCTGAATTTCTCTTATTTAAGTTACACTCATTTCTGTCTCAATTAATATTAGGGAAAATTTCAAATAAGGACTCAAAGTGCCTTCCTTTTCTCAAAAAGGACAAAAAATGGTCATTTAGTCTCAAAGAAGGACCTCACTTGTCGGCCGGTGAACATATGCATTTCCGACTCATATTCTGGTAGCTTGATAAGGGGTATTTTTATCCATTTCTTTTAAAAAATTTCGGTTGTTTTGTTTGTTTGTTTTTTTTGGGTCAATGGTTGCACTGTTCATCATCTTCTTCATCCCCCTTTCGTCTTCTTATCAAGACCATTGAACTTGGGAAGGGTTGGCGAGCACTGGTCGTTGGTGAGGGCTGGCGAGGGTTGGACGCCCATTGCTGGCAGTGGGCGAGGGCTTGCAGGCCGACCCTCGCCAGATTTGGCAAGGGTGGCCTCAGCGGTGGCTGGCGAGGGCTTGCAGGCCCTTGCCGGCCCTTATCAGTGGCCGGTTCATCTAACCGTGGGCGGAGGCGGGGAAGGTTGCTCCTTGCAGGGATTATGCTATCACTTGGACTATGACTAGCTAAGCTCGATCGATATCGTCTCCGTTGAGTGTCGTCGAGAGGAAGGAATTACAGCTAACATATGCAAAAATTTTGAGTCGCTTTCTGTCATGGACGTTCTTCTAACGTCCCTGGAATTAGGCTAACGAAGGAGAGATGGGCGTCCAGCCCTTGCCAATCCTCACTGATGGCCGGCACTCGCCGGCCCTTCCCAAGTTTTTGATGGTCTTGAGAAGAAGACGAATAGGGGACGAAGAAGATGATGAACAGTGCAACCTAAAACAATAAAAAAATAATAAAAAAAGAACAAGACAACCGAAAATTAAAAAAAAAGGACAAAAATACCCCTGATCAAGCCATCAGAATATGAATCGGAAATGCATCTGTTCACCGGCCAGCGAGTTAGGTCCTTCTTTGAGACTAAATGACCACTTTGGGTCTTTATTTGAGACAGACTTCACTCCAAGTCCTCTTTTGAGAAAATGAAGACATTTTGGGTCCTTATTTGAGATTTTCTCTTAATATTATGGTCGCGGAGAATCTTGCTTGTATTCCATTTTGTTTGTTTGGATGGATGTATCGATGAAAATTTATTGCAGTTTTAAAATCTGTATGTGTGACCTTCATCATGACCCTATAGTCCATGATCCGATGAGTCTCCTCGATGCCTATACTTTTTTCAAGACTGGTTTCTTTGTCATCATCCAAGTTTGACACCCAAGCCAGATTGTCCTGAGTGTTGTCAAACCGCTAAGTATAAAGTCGATGGGTTCTAGCTCACTTGTCATTGTGCTGACTAACAAATGCCTTGTGTTGTGCTCTATTAGATTCCATGTTGCAGGCTCTGGTGCCCCTGCATCAGCCCTTGAGGTTCAAAGACCTACCACTCTCCAATTTTGGAAGTTTGGACTATTTCTTGGAGTTGGTAGTCTTGATGAGCAATATTAGATCGTCTTCGGCCATTATATTCAACACGATTCACTGCCTTGAAGAGTCTGTTGTTACTGATCAAACAGTAAACAAGAAACAGAAAACCAGAAGCTGTAGATTTCGAATGAGGAAGAGAAGCACAGAGAAAACAAAACACGAACTTGCATACATCAGTTTTTCTCTAAGGAAACTGTCAAGTACAGGACAACTTAAACAAGAACAATAACTGCTTACAAACCACTCACACACGTGCAGTATATAACTACACCTAAACATGCTAAACCACTTCCTAAATAACAAAAAAATACCAACTGCATAATATAACCAACTTAGCAAGAAAAATAAACCATAAGAAGAAAATAGAACATAGGAACATCAGTCGAAAAACCAGCAAAGACCGAGACATTATAATCCAACAAACTCCTCCTTGGATCGATTCTTCTTTGCATACTCCAATCTTCTTTCTTAATACTTCAAATCTTCCAGGCTTGAAGTGGTTTTGTGAACATGTCTGCAAGTTGATCTTCGATCTACAATAAACCAGCTTAACTTCACCATTTTGTTGCACCTCATGTAGAAAGAAGAACTTAACCTTGAAATGCTTAGTTTTGCCATGAAAAATTGGATTCTGAGATATTGCTAGAGCAGCTTGATTATCCACATTGATTTCGATACAGCCTTTGGAATTCAGCCATAAATCTTTCATTATCTTCTTCAGCCACAAAGCTTGATTTGCAGGCAAAAAGAGCGCTATAAATTCTGCTTCGCGAAGATTGAGCTATAATTTCTTGTTTTTTAGAACACCAAGAGAAACAAGCTGATCCAAAACCGAAACAATATCCAGATGTACTCTTCATATCATCCATCGAGCCAGCCCAATCACTATAAGAAAAACCTTGTAAATTGAATTCTTGACCCCTCTGAAACTTCACACCAAAGAACAAGGTTCCTTTTAGATACCTCAAGATCCTCTTTGCTGCAATCAAATGAAGCTTACTTGGATCACTCATAAATCTGGATAGGACACTTACAGCAAATAGAATGTCTGGTCTGGTTGCTGTAAGGGACATGAGACACCCTATCAGACTTCTATACATCGAGGCATCCACAGCATCTGTTCCATCAACCTTCTGCAACTTCTCTTTAGCTGCCATCGGTGTATTGACACTTCGACGGTCTTCCATCTGAAACTTCTTTAGAATTTCCTTCAAATATTTCCTCTGGCAAATGAAGATTTCTTATGGACTTTGCTTAACTTCCAGACCTAAGAAATAAGCCATTTTTCCTAAGTTTGTCATCTCAAAACCTGCAAACAAACCTTGCTTAACATTTTCTATCAGTTCTGCATCATTTCCTGTCACCAATAAATCATCCACATAGAGTGACAGAACTACCACACTTTGATTTACTTTCTTGATATAAAGAGTGAACTCACTTAAGCTTTTTGTAAAACCAAAATCCTATAAATATTGATCTATCTTTCCATACTAGGCTCTTGGAGCTTGTTTCAGTCCATATAGAGCTTTGCGCAATCTGTATACACTTTCCTCTTGCCCTTTAATACTGAAACCTTCAGGTTGTTCAACAAAAATTTCCTCTTCAAGCTCTCCATTTAGAAATGCAGACTTGACATCTAACTGAAAGATAGTCCATCCCTTCTCTGTTGCAACAGCTAACATAAGCCTTATTGTGTCCAGCCTTGCAACTGGAGCAAAAGTTTCATAATAGTCTACTCCCTATATTTGAGCATAGCCTTTCACAACCAGTCTTGTTTTATACTTATTGACCGAACCATCAGGATTGAGCTTTGTCCTAAACACCCACTTAACTCCAATCACATTCTTGTCTAGTGGCCTGTCTACTAATTCCCAAGTCTGATTTTTTTGAATCATTGCTATCTCCTCTTACATTGCTGCAATCCACTTCGATCTTCCTTGGCTTCGCAAAGTTGGATGGTTCGAGCAATGCCACATTACTTCTTTCATAGATCTCAGCAAGTGACCTTGTGCCTCTCACAGTTGAGCATCTATACTCTCTTCCATTTCCTCTCCGTAATTCCATTAGTCTCCACATCTGTTTTAGGCTGTCTTTCGAAGTGCTTCAAATCTCGTGATCCTTCCATCTATCCAATTCCATTCATCTTCCTCTAAAAACATGACATCTCTGCTCACGTTATTTTTCTTGTCATGGGATAGAAAATTCTGTAAGCTCTTGATTGAAGACTATATCCAACAAAGATCCCAATCTCTGCCTTTTTATCAAGTTTGTCCCTCTTAACATCAGGAACATGAGTGTAACACAAACATCCAAAAAACTTTCAAGTTTTTCAGAGAAGGTTTAATATCTTGCCAGCCTTCGAGAGGTGTTAATTTCTCTAAGGCTTTTGTAGGCAATCTATTTAATAGAAATACAGCGGTATTGGCCGCCTCACCAAAACCTCTTAGGCAAATTCTTCTCTTGCATCATACATTTGGCCATCTCCATAATACTTCTTTCTTTCTCTCACTGACCCCATTCTGTTGAGGTGAGTAAGGAGCTGTAAATTGCTGCACAATTCCTGCTTGCTCACAAATCTGCTCACAATTATTTTACTTGTCATGGGATAGAAAATTCTGTAAGCTCTTGATTGAAGACTATATCCAACAAAGATCCCAATCTCTGCCTTTTTATCAAGTTTGTCCCTCTTAACATCAGGAACATGAGTGTAACACAAACATCCAAAAAACTTTCAAGTTTTTCAAAGAAGGTTTAATATCTTGCTAGCCTTCGAGAGGTGTTAATTTCTCTAAGGCTTTTGTAGGCAATCTATTTAATAGAAATACAGCAGTATTGGCTGCCTCAGCCCAAAACCTCTTAGGCAAATTCTTCTCTTGCATCATACATCTGGCCATCTCCATAATACTTCTGTTCTTTCTCTCACTGACCCCATTCTGTTGAGGTGAGTAAGGAGCTGTAAATTGCTGCACAATTCCTGCTTGCTCACAAATCAGCTTAAATTTGTTAGCTGTATACTCAGATCCATTGTCAGACCTGAGAGCTTTAATTTTCTTCCCACTTTGATTCTCAACTAAAGCTTTAAACTTCATAAATGCATTAGCTACTTCAGTCTTAGCTTGCAGAAAATAGATCCAGCTCATCCTAGTCAAATCATCAGTAAAGGTAATCAAATACCTGCTTCCATTGAGAGAGGGTTTAGACATAGGTCCACATACATCAGTGTGAACTAGTTCCAGCTTTTGACATATCCTCGAGACTCCTCATTTGAAGGGAAATCTAGCTTGTTTGCCAAGAAGACAGGTTCTACATTGTGGAAGTTCTTCCTCCAAGCTTGGCAAGTCATCTACCAAGCCATTTTTCTGCATAAACAGCATACTCCTCCTGTGAACATGCCCAAGTCTTTTATGCCATAGCTCTGTATTTTCTTCTTTGCATTTCAAAGCCATCTCGTTGCATCTCATGTGGCTTGAACATAAAACTTTTATCCCTCATTGGAATTCTCAAGACTTCTTTGCTGTCGCATTTTTAATGAGACATTCCCTTCCTTCGAACTTCACTTTATAGCCCTTCTCCACTAACTGACCAACACTTAACAGATTTTGGTCAATATTTGGCACAAAGAGAACATCCCTGATTAGCTTTACCTCCTGGTTTCCTTCAATAGCAACTACACCTTTACCTTGCACTTCAATATGCTGTCCATTGCCAATTCTGACTCTAGACCTTACTGTCTTGTTTATGTTCCTGAATAGCTTTAAGTTACCGGTCATGTGATTGGTACAACCACTATCTACCAGCCATGTATTATTTTCAACTGAAGATTCACCAGCTGAAGCTACAAACAAGTGCTCTTCATCAACTTCATTTACTGCCACTTGTGCTTCTCCTGCTTGCTGATAAGTTTTCCCTTTGCAAATAGCTTTCATGTGACCCAACTTGTGGCTTCTTCTACACCTAGCATCGGCTTTCTCCAAAGCATCTAAAAGACCGATGATTGGTTCCACCACAAGATCGACATGGCCTTTTATTATTTTTCCATTTGCTAGATCCATCGTGTTCCCTTCTTTTGGTAAAAACCTCGAATCGGCAACATTTCCTCTAAACTGAATCCATTTCTTCCCTTTGCCTCCATCATTTTGCTTTACTTTGGCTTGCAATGCCCCCTCTACATGTTCTTCTCTCCTCATTAGTCTTCGTGTTCCCGTGCTTGCAAAGCATTCAACAACTCGCAAGTTTTATATCGCCAAGTCCCTTGTGTTTTCCGGAGAAGCTATAGTAGCTTCGAATTTCTCCGGAAGAGACACCGGATCTTTTGAACAAGCCTATCATCCTTCAAGTCGGTCCCCAAAACTCGATTTTATCGCCTATCCCCACAAGCCTATCGAGTATTCCTTCACTGACTCAGACTCTTTCATCTGCTGTCTCTCAAATTCTCTCAAGAGATTCAGCACCTTCATACCTCTTATCTTCTCATCTCCTTCATATTCTTCCTTCAAGAAGTCCCATATGGCCTTTGCAGAGTCACACTTCATAATTCTGGTAAAGATGGTAGGCGAGACAACAAAGATACAAGCAAGATTTTGCCTTCCCTTTTCTTGTGGTTCTCTCTTTATGAAGTTTGATTTGATTCATGGTCGGATTATTTGGAAGTGGAGCAACTTCATAATCATCCTCCACAGCTTCCCACAGATCATGACCCTTCAAAAATGCTGTCATCTTAACAGCCCATGCTTGATAATTCTCTCCAGTAAATACTGGAGAAGCCATCAAAGAGAAACCACTCGACCCTGTCTCCATCACCCTTTAACTTCTTTACACTTCGATACTTGCTTCACTTCACAGTCCCTCAAGATCATTCATGCTCTGATACCACTGTTGTTACTGATCAAACAGTAAACAAGAAACAGAAAACCAGAAGCTGTAGATTTCGAATGAGGAAGAGAAGCACAAAGAAAACAGAACACGAACTTGCATACATCAGTTTTTCTCTAAGGAAACTGTCAAGTACAGGACAACTTAAACAAGAACAATAACTGCTTACAAACCACTCACACACGTGCAATATAGAACTGCACCTAAACGTGCTAAACCACTTCCTAAATAACAAAAAAATACCAACTGCATAATATAACCAACTTAGCAAGAAAAATAAACCATAAGAAGAAAACAGAACAGAGGAACATCAGTCGAAAAATCAGCAGCACTGAGACATTATAATCCAACAGAGTCACCTTTGGCGCAGCTCCACCAACAGTACTAGGTTCCGATTTTTCCAATAGGCCCTTTGCACAAACTCACTCCTACCTCAGCTGTTAGCTTACTGCAAGAGGATACTGGTTGCATTCCATGGCTTGACAAGCAAACTCATAATTCAGTCATTTATGTGAGTTTAGGAAGCATAGCACATCTGGACCAAGACCAATTGTCAGAAATGGCTTGGGGTCTGGCAAATAGCGAGCATCCTTTCTTGTGGGTTATTAGGCCTGGCTCAATTCCAGGTTCGGAATGGTTCGAGTCAATGGATGAAGAATTCAAAGAATGTGTTAAGGACAGGGCTTGCATTGTGAAATGGGCACCTCAGAAGAAAGTACTGGCTCATGACGCGGTGGGAGGGTTTTGGAGCCACTGTGGATGGAACTCCACCTTGGAGAGTATAGGTGAAGGCATTCCGATCATATGTCAACCATGCTTCGGCGACCAAAATGTGAATGCGAGGTACTTGACTCATGAATGGAAGGTTGGATTAGAACTGGAGGGGAAGATAGAGAGAGGGACAGTAGAAAGAGCTATTAGAACATTGATGAAGAAAAAGGAAGGTGAAGAGATGAGGCAGAGGATCTTGGATTTGAAGCACAAGTGCGATGTTAGTATAGTTGAGGGTGGATCTTCTTGCCATTATCTGAGCGAGCTAGTCGAGTTGTTGAGATCGTTCTAGCAGCACAGAGTTGTTTGCTATTAAAGCACCGCGCAGAATGGAGCTTGTGTAGTGCAGAAAGTGCAAAGATTTGGTCTTCAGGCATTGAAGAACAGAACAGAACAGAACAGATGATGCTTTGATGGACTGACAGAAATTTGCTGACTCGTCATATGCAAATTTAAGTTGAACCAATCTCCTTTTTTTCTCTCTAACCAGTGGACCAGATCTGAATGGGTCGAATTCACTTCTCCTTTCAAGTTTGAGTAAACTTAACATGGTTATTCATTATGTCACAGTTTTGAAACCTAAACACGACAAGCTTATAAAATGATAGGACACATTTGACTTGTTTAAGATATGGTCCATTAGAACAACCATGTCAAATACGTACAGATGAGTAAAAGTGTGTTCAAATGTGTAAATTTTCTTAAGTGCATTGTCTTGTTGCAACTAACTTATCAACTATGTCATCAAACTTGTCTAAACATTTCATAGAAAGGATCAACCTGGGACAATTACTATCGTGTCCACTGCTTGAGAATACCCTCATGGTGTTTTAGTCAGTTAAGAAGAAAAAAATCAGTTACTAGAGGAAGACAGAAGCAAGGGAGGACCCGGCAATCTTAGGCTTAATTTAAATCGATCCTCACACGTAGCCTCAAGGTAGATAAGAGACCAGGCAAACAAAGGAAAATATAATAGCAGTCTTGTACAAGCGATATTGTTTCTTTTATGACACAAACCTCTATAAAGTTGACATGAGCACACTCAATGACATGTCGAGTAAACGGGCTGTGTCGATATCTGCTCAACCTCATTCGAGATTGATCAACATGCCCTACTATTATGTCCGATGAATGTTCTTCCAGCCCAATAAAAATATCCCATAGTAACAACCTTAATCTCTTGTCGATTGGCAACTCTTCTTTATCTATTGCACTTTAATTCAATGTGAAAAATGGAGAGTGCAAAGTGCTGGAGAGGGACCATAAATTCACTTTTCTTTAAATTTATGAGGAGTAGCTTGAGAATGAGGATAGACCAATGATTTTCCCGTTTTGACAAGCCGGTGCCAATGATCGGATTCTTGCTATCTCGATTTTATTGTATGGAATTTTTCTGTGAGGCAATTCTATTGGTTGTTTATTTGTGAAACAAACAAAATAATATTTTATCTTGTGCCACGTAGGAAAGTTAGAAGGATGTGGGCCACTAAATAAATATGAATGTCTTCTAAATTATTCAAATGAAGACAATGGCTTGTGGGCTAGATCCCATAATCCCCCCACAATGAACCCACAAGCGGTGCCAAATGAATAGGGCATCTGAAGGCCTTTAATAAACGTTACTAAACCACCTCAGACGGCCCCATCTCATCTCAGAATGCCTTCGATAAGTTATCCTACAGTGGTGAATGTATTGCTGAGGTCTAGCGCTCTCTGTTTTCTAGCCATATACCAGGCAAAATGGACAGACTATATGAGTTTAGCTTCTGCCGCATAGTCTTAAGGATTAATCTTGTCTAGATTACTGTGCAACCTCTAGCGTAGGGGGCTATTTTTTTTTTTACTCTGTCCCCCTCAACTTTGTCAACTTATTTAAATCTGCCCTAGATAACTGACTTTCTATTAAAAAACTAACTTAAGTAGTGTCACACGAGTCTTTTTAGCTTTTTAGAAGGATGAAAGTAATTAGTCACGCAATTTAGTCTTTACCACTGGCATGAAAGGTTACATGTTTCAAACAAACTGATCATGTTTAGTTTATAATTTTACGTAGTCCTATATTCTCTACCAATTTCCCATCCTTTGGCCAAGGAGAGAATTGAAATTGAAGATTGCTGCATGATATATTATGAAAGTTCGCCTCATGTGGGGCCGCGGATTTGATGCCTCATATTCATTACGCTCACGTGAATAGCATGCATGCAAGTATTGGACAGCATAAGGTAATAGACACACAGAGTTCTATCAACATTTTGACTTAAGCAGGCAAAAATTCGAGCGTATTAAAGATGGAATTTTTGGATAGTAGAGCCATACCCTGAACTACGAAAATCAAGATCTTTGACGCCTTTTCACTCTTGTCACTGTTAAAGAAGCTCGTTTTCCCCAATAACTTAACTATCATGAAATAAATCAATAATATATTTATAACATACAACTTAACGGTCATTTCAAGTAACATTGAAACTTAAGAAAAACTTTTGTATTACGCCTACATCACGCGACATGTTGGTGAACAAGGGACGACAAAAAGGAACAAAATGGAAACCCTCGAGTCCATAAATGATAAACATGTCGACAGAGTAATCTGGTGAAACCGAAAGAGAAGTACGAGGAACATGAAAAAGGAGACGAAAAGGCGAGTAGTTGGATATGACACATGTTATGCCCATGACCATGAGCAAGGCCCAGCGTCGAGAAAGAGCTAGAAGCCCATAACCAGAACGTTCGCTCAGGCTCGAACCTCGTCCCAGAAATCTCACGAACGTACGAGAAGACCTCCTCTCGTCCCCGTAAATACCCACCACGTCCCTCTCCTTCCGACAAGGATTCAGCAAGAAAGCCAATCACCAAGGAACTCCAAAACCCTGCAGAAATCGATCTCGCGTCCTCCAAAGTCAAGCTTCAGTCCACCGACTTATTCAGAGACCATGTCGCTCATTCCGAGCTGGTTCGGTGGCCGACGCAGCGACGCCCTCGACCCCTTCTCTCTCGACTTCTGGGACTCCTTCAAGGACTTCCCTTTCCCTTCGTCTTCCCTCCCCGCCTCTACTTTCCGGGAAAATTCCGCCTTTGTCAACACCAGGATCGACTGGCGGGAAACTCCCAAGGCCCACGTGTTCGAGGCCGATCTTCCCGGGCTCAAGAAAGAGGAAGTGAAAGTCGAGATCGAAGACAATCGGGTGCTCCAGATTAGTGGAGAGAGGAAGGTGGAGAAGGAGGACAAGAATGACAAGTGGCATCGAGTGGAGAGAAGCGGCGGGAAGTTCATGAGGAGGTTCAGGCTGCCGGAGAATGCGAAGATGGATCAGGTCAAGGCCTCGATGGAGAACGGAGTGCTCACCGTCACTGTTCCCAAGGTGGAAGAGAAGAAGCCTGAGGTCAAGGCCATTCAAATTTCTGGTTGAGTCTGTAATAGTAACTTGCGAGTGCTAATGTGAATTCGAGGCTTCGTGTGTGCAGAGTCTGTGCGCTTCGTCTCTTTCTTGTGTTTTTGGAGAGTTGTATAAACCGGGCGTTGTCTCTGATACACTGATGTAATCTGAACTAGCAATACTTTTCTGGAAAAAAACTTTACGTTAATGTTGCAATTTCAGTTCCATTTTATCTGGTAAATTTGATTGCTCGAGTGGATGTTTGCTTTACTCTTGATCTTGCTTGCCTATCTTTTATTTGGCTTCAAAGCTTCAGGAATTATTTGGAATTTTCCTAGCTAGCAGTTTGCGTAGTGTATTATCCAATTGTTCACGAGCACAAGCAATAAAGTGGGGACCAAAAAAGCTGCCAATAAGAAGACAGAGACAGAAAAACCAAGTGCTTCTTTAAAAAGTTCAATTACTCCGAGCTTTCGCAAATTAACCATTTGGTGTGTCCTGTTTATTTGTCCTTGATTGTTGGGTCTCTTCTGCGTAGATTTTCAAAGAGAGTAAAACTAGCCTGAATCAGCAAAAGCCTGTGTGTGTGAGAGCTTAATTCTGCATAGCATTTTATACCTTTGATTGGAAAAGAGATGAAGAAGATGTAAAATCAAGGGCGAAATGGTAAGAGATTGGTCCTGGTCCCGGGACCATTCCAGGGCCACCTCATTCCCATGCTTCAGCTGGCGACAATCCTCAAGTCCAAGGGCTTCTTCATCACAGTTGCTCACACACATTTCAACAGTCCAGATTCCTCTGTTTTCCCCGATTTCACCTTCTTATGCGTACCTGACGGCTTGTCTGAAGAGGAGGTTCAAAACCCTGATCTGATAGCCATTATGCTGAGGCTTAATGTAACTGAGTCCAGCTTCAGGGAGTGCCTAACTCGGGGCACAAATCATATGGAGCCGGGTGACAAGATTTGCGGCATCATCTATGATGCAGTAGCGAACTTCTTGGAAACCGTTGCCCACGATTTGAAGATTCCTAGCATTGCTTCACACACGAGCAGTGCTGCTACTACCATAGTCCGCCCGATTCTTCTCCAGCTAAAGGCACAAGGACACATTCGATCACGGGTACATGCTGAATTTCTTTCATTTAAGTTACACTTATTTCTTTCTTAATTAATATTATGGTCGCAGAGGATCTTGCTCGTATTCCATTTTCTTTGTGAGGATGGATGTATCACCGAAAATTTGTTGCAGTTTTAAAATCTGCATGTTTGACCCTCAGCATGACCCTATAGTCTACGATCCGATGAGTCTCCTCTATGCCTATACCTTTTTTAAGACTGGTTTCTCTGTCATCATCCAAGTTTGATACCCATGCCAGATTATCCCGAGTGTCGTCAAACCGCTAAGTATATAAGCCAATGGGTTCTAGCTCACTTGTTGTCGTGCTGACTAACAAATGCCTTGTGATGTATCAGCCCCTAAGGTTCAAAGACGTACCACTCTCCAATTTTGGAAGTTTGGACTATTTCTTGGAGTTGGTAGTCTTGACAAGTAATATCAGATTGTCTTCGGTCATTATATTCAACACGATTCACTGCCTTGAAGAGTCACCTCTGGCGCAGCTCCACCAACAGTACCAAGTTCCAAATTTTCCAATAGGCCCTCTGCACAAACTCGCTCCTACCTCAGCCGTTGACTTACTGCAAGAGGATACTGATTGTATTCCATGGCTTGACGAGCAAACTCATAATTCAGTCATCCATGTGAGTTTGGGAAGCATAGCACATCCGAACCAGGACCAATTGTCTGAAATGGCTTGGGGACTGGCAAATAGCAGGGAGCCTTTCTTGTGGGTTATTCGGCCTGGCTCAATTCTAGGTTCGGAATGGATCGAGTCGATGGATGAAGAATTCAAAGAATGTGTTAAGGACAGGGGATGCATTGTGAAATGGGCAGCTCAGAAGAAAGTACTGGCTCATGAGGCGTTGGGAGGGTTTTGGAGCCACTGTGGATGGCACTCCAGAATGGAAAGTATATGTGTAAGGAGTTCTGATGATATGTCAACCATGCTTTGGCGACCAAAAGGTGAACGAGAGGTACTTAACTCATGAATGGAGGGTTGGATTAGAACTGGAGGGTGAGATAGAGAGAGGGACAGTAGAAAGAGCTGTTAGAATATTGATGAAGGAAAAGGAAGGTGAAGAGATGAGGCAGAGGGTCTTGGATTTGAAGCGCAAGTGCGATGTTAGTATAGGTGATGGTGGATCTTCTTGCCATTATCTGAGCGAGCTAGTCGAGTTGTTGAGATCATTCTAGCAGCACAGAGTTGTTACTACTAAAGCACCGCACGGAATGAAATTTGCGTAGTGCAGAAAGTGCAAAGACTTGGTCTTCTCGCATTGAAGAAAAGAACAAAACAGATAATGCTTTGATGCACCGACAGGAATTTGCTGGCTTGTCATATGCAAGATTTGGTCTTCTGGCATTGAAGAACAGAACAGAAAAGCTTTGATGCCCTGACAGAAATTTGTTGGCTTGTCAGATGCAAGTTTGAGTTGAAGCAATCTCCTTTTTTCTCTCTAACCAGTAGACCTGATCTGAATGGGTCAAGTTCACTTCTCCTTTCGTATATAAACATGTTGAATAAACTTGATATGGTTATTCATTATCTCACAATTTTGATATAAAAAATACGGCACGCTTATAATATGACAGGACACATTAGATCCGTTTAAGATAAGGACTATTAGAACAAACTTGTCAAATATGTTTTAGGCGTGTAAAAGTGTGTTCAAATGTGCATAAATATTATATTGTGTATGGTGTTGTTATGACTAACTTGTTAACATTAAATTTGTTTAAACATTTTATAGAAAGGATCAATCTAGAGATGATAAGAGTTGTGTACAAGCGAATTGTTTCTTTGACGACACAAACTTGTGGAAGCTTGACATGAGCATGCTCAATGACGTGCTGAGTAAATAGGCTATGTTGATATGTGCTCAGCCTCATTTGAGATTGGTTAACATGCCCTACTATTACGTCCGATGAATGTTCTTCTAGTCTAGAAAAAAACAGACATCACAAGAAAGGGGAATACCTTTATGAATGTCCTATATTAACAACCTTGATCTCGTCATTTGGCATCTTCATTTGTCTGTTGCACTTTAATTCAACGGTGAAAAATGGAGAGTGCATGCTGCTTGCGAGGGACCATAAATTGATTCCTCTTTTCCTTAAAGCTTATGAAAAGAAGAGCTTGAGAATGAGGACTGGCCGATGAATTTTCCCGTTCTGACAAGCCAATGATGGTAATCGAATTCTTACTATCACGACTTTCCTGTGTGGAATTTTTCTGTGGGGCAGTTCTATCTTCTATGGTCCATCCGCCACTGGTTGACGGATTCTGAGGCCGCAACGAATCTTAGCCGCTTGCATTCTTGTGCAACTTCTATACAAAATGTTGTGATACACTAAAATTTAAAGGCAATTACCATAATGGGGAAGATACTCTTTATTGAATTCGGCGATCATTGACTATTATGGAATCTATTCCAGATGATCTGTCACGCCCCAATCCTCGAGCGTGCGCCCATCCCTCACTGGTCAATTAAATAGCGACGTCCTAGGACGCATCACTGACCCTGTTCATTTTAATACACATGCAGAAGCATAATAAAATCCATAGACAATAAAATAATGGGATAGGAAAGTAGGACTAAAACTCTTGAGCTTGAAAAACCATCACACTTATATACATTGCAAACCATAGTGCAAATATATACAAGGTAAACTACCAAGCCACATCCTAAACAACAAGTTCACAAAACAAAGTCTACAGACAAGGGGTGGGGTTTCAATCCTCCTCTAGATCCTCCTCCAGGTCCTCTTCTTCCTCGATGATCTCTCATTCTTCCATGCTCCAACTAGAGCCCATTGCTGAGCACTTCGGAGAGTCAGGATCATCACCAAGCTTGGGATCCTTCGCATCCACTACTGATCCACCCTTGGGATCTGCTGTCCCCTTCTCGAACGCTACCTCTAAAATGTACAAAGGTACATTAGATTCTGGTACATGGCCCACCCTTTGTCCATCATTATAATGGTGATACCACGACCGGTATTTGTGGGGCATCTTTTAGGGTTCACCCACATCAACCCAGACGGTGGATTTCACCAGTACATATTCCAAGCCTTCAGGTTGATGGTGTATCGGAATGTGATAACCTGTCTCAGTGATTTCCTCCGGTATACCAAAATGCTCAGGAGAAGCTAGAGGTGCTGCCATCTATGGACTTGAAATGTTGTCTCACAACGGGGTGAGACTACGTCTCAACGAGTTCTACCCTCCTAAGACTTGATTAGGAAGAAAATATGCCCTGAGGGTTGCCTAAGCACAAACATAGGTCGGAGGACTTACCTTTGCCTCTGTTCCTTCCTGCAAGTCAGTATATCTCAAATATACACAAACCACATCAATTCACCCAATCAGATCGAACTATCGATCAATCGACTCAGTCAATTACATGTCATCGCGACCTTCCCCTAGTCGGCACATTCAATACTATTTATAATGTCCTATCAATACAGGACCGCTCGCCCAAAGCTGAAAATAGATAATATCGCTTGCCCAAAGCTGATAATATAGTATGTTGTATATATGCTCGCCTAAAGTTGATAAATTAGGGCCCCCAGGCCAACACAGTATACTATATATGCTCGCTCAAAGCTGATAATATGTGCTCACCCAAAGCTGATAATATGGTATACTATATATGCTCACCTAAAGTTGATAAATTTAGGGCCCCCTGGCCAAAATAGTATACCACTTCAATCATATAACCAATTTCTCATTTTTATCATATACGATAAAAATAGCCGTGTATGGATACACGGTCGCCCTTAGCCAAAATACCACAATTTCACTTCCACAATTCCCACCATTTTATATAGTCCACCAAAACACTTTTGGCGTTGTAAACCGACGCTTGGTTATTTTCCAATTAATTACCAAAATTAATTAATTTAGGAATAAAATCTTAAAATCACAATTAAATTAATTTAGCACAAATTAGAGTTTGAATAAATAAACAAACCACACCACAACAATCAACACAAAATTCCGGTCATCGGCTATCTCGGTTTAATTTCTGGAAAATAAATAAATAAGTAAATAATTATGGAAAATGTTAAATAAATGCCAATAAATCCAACTTAGGCCCGTAATGCCTAATTGGACGCCGAAATGGACCCGGAAAAATTCTGAGATTCGTTAAATAAATACTAAAACGTGTTTACTTGCTAATTGCACTAACTAACCACCTAACATGCATCGGTAATTAATTAAATTAACTAATATAATCTAATCTAACCACCTAATCCATCTTAGCCTAAACTAATCAACCTTTAAGTGTGATTAACCTACTAAGCGAGGATTAGTGAGTTAAACTCACTTGTTCGGCGATCCGATCAGCTCAAATCGTCGGGGACGCAACGGGGCTTGACTAACTCCAAAGCGGGCCTAATTTTTGGGGTCGGGATCGACCTCAAAACGGCCCAACAAGTTGCTGGAAACCCACTCCTTAGGCTTATGTTTTGAGTTGAAACAGAGGGCAACAAGCTTGGTTTAAGGCGGGAATGGACCGAGGAAGGTTGCAAGGACCAAACCGGGCCTAGGCGGGACTCACGGTGGTCGGAGAAAGCTCCAGCAACCTCCACGCAGCCCTAGCAACACCTTGGACGGCGGGACAGAAGGCTGGAAGCAGCAGGGGACGTCGGGGTCACATGGTGGAGGCGGAGCAGCGACGGGCTTGTGCGATGGAGCAGGCGGTGACGTGCGGCTGCGACGGCGTGCGGGGTGGACAGCTTGGCTTGCTGGTCTTCTTCTTGGCTGCTGGTTTTGAAAATAGCGAGAGGGGATGGAGGAAGGGAAGCTGCGATGGGAGAGAGAGGAGAGAGAGGAAAGAGAGGGGAGGGAGACAAGTCTTGGCTTTGGTGGGCCATCTTGGTAACAATTTCTCTTCATTTGTCCCCCTTGACCACTCCCATCCACAGTTGCATCCCTTGGCCCAAAATCAGCCACCATAGTCCTTCTAGAAGCTCAATTGAAGTGGTCCAAAGGTCATGGATGGGGGCATACGAATTTGCTTAGAATTTCCTCCAATTGGACACTTATGCTTGCTTGATTTAACACAATTTGGTTTCAACAAATTCAATTGACACCTCTCCGATTAAATTGGTATTTTTCCTCACCAATTGATCCCACTTGCTTCCCAAATTCGCGATAAAAAACGATCCACGGCATTTTCTGGACAAAAACGGCCCTAGGACAACTTTTTCCCAAAAAGTCTCGGTTTGCAGAAAAATCTTTTGAGATTGAGTCAATGCTCCTAGAATTAATTGTGACATGACAGAACTTTCAATTTTTGAAATCGGACTCAAATTCTTGGTTATTTTCAATTTGGCGTGTTTTTAGCGTGACCTAGGCTACCGGGTAGGTTTCAGAAATTTTCAGTGCAAATGACCCGTGGTCGATTTTCTTCGAGCCACAATGAACCCACTCGACGCATTGGTGACTTTCGATTGTCGTGAAAATCTCGATGATTCAATTATGGACACAGGGTACCAAAACAATAGAAAAATCAGTCTAATGTTGGCCGACGAGAATTTTCCAATTTAGTGGTGTCACCCACGATTAGCCATGCATCTCAGTCGAACCGACCTATCTTTGATCTCAAATCGATTTTTAACTGTGCCGTAATGGCCTTTAAAGATGAGCACGGTCGAATAGCTGATTCCTGGTCGAATTCTCAGGTCTATCGCATTAAAATTCCTTAATGGCTTCCTTGGATAATATAGTTATCTCGAGAGTGATCAGCTCTTAGAACAGCCCTATAGGCATGTCGATGAAATGCCTGATCTATTCAATGGAAAATAGAATTGAAAATTTGGGATGTCATATGATCCTTAGAAATACCCCATTCTATGATCTCTTGAGGGACCAATCTTTCATCAAATCTCGTTGTGTTCGAGTTATTTAATCCTAAACCTTTTAATAATTTACCAATTTATTTCTTAACCTTTCAATTGTGATAATTTAGTTTTAAATTATTTGATAATTTGCTAAGATATTCATTTCTATGCATCATTATTCTACTGACTTATACATCTTTGCTTGAATAGTTACATATTTTCATAGACGACAATATTTTTTCTGACGTGTTCCACATGCTTTTTATAATTTATTTAATATAGTGCATTGGATTTTCAAATATATGACTTAGCTAATGCTCGTGGTATAATTAATAATTAAGTCAGAAAAACCGATTGCATATTTTCAAAAGTAAAATGTTCAGAACCCCTTTGATTTGGTTATTTTTCCTCGTGGCCTCGCGTGCATTCAATTTGGTAAAAATAGTTAATGTATTTTTAGCGTTACATAAATACCCCCTCTGTCCAATTAGATGATTAGGGATTTAGGAGGATACTTGCACATATATGTGTGATAGGGGGGAAAGAAACTCTTAGAAAGTGACCACAGCATGCAAGAGAAAATGAAGTATTGTATGTGATGATTACACTATATGACTGTGAGGACTCAGTGAAATCAATCTTTCATCATTATTTGCATGAATCCTATCTTAGTTGACGTCATGCGTATTGCATTTTCACTTTTAACTGACTTGTTAGACCATGTGCTATCGTCATGTAATATAATCGATAATGGTGTGATCATTGTGTATGATGGCATGAGCAGAAGTAATGATAATCAATTGAAATTAGTGAAGATGGAGTTGCGGAAAGTGAAATAATAAAAAACGAGATTTGCTTAAAATTTTAATGACGATGCTCGATATTAGCTTTTTCAATGAAGAAAAGGAACGTCTGAGAAAAAGACCGTGAGTACTAATAGAAAATGACATCTCGTAGCAAAGGGTTAGAAGGACCATTGCTGTAACATCATTGGCCCAGTATCATTACCTATTAGCAAAATACCATATTTGTTATAGATGAAGCCAAATATTTGTTTTTAGGGGCTTTTTTTTTGTCTTTTTTATTAGATTTCCTTTTAGGTTAAAAGTGGTATCTTTATATTACCGATGGCAAGATCCTAGCCGTCAAGACGCAAGAAAAAGGAAATAGAGAGGCAAGAAAAAGAGAGAAGAAAAAGTGAGTTTTTTGAGGGTTCTCAATCTCTTTGTGCCCTGATCTTGAGAGAAGATCATCGTTGTATTCCAACTTTTTCGAAGTCTAGTGGATTCGCGAGTGCCTCTCGCGCGGAGACGTAGCCCAGGTTTGGGTGAACTTCGATAACAAATTTTCTAGCGTGTTCATTTGATTCTGCTCTTTTATTACTATATTCTGTCTGGTGAATTGTTTGCGAGCGTTATTTTTATGGAATCGACGTGCAATTTCGTAACAACTGGTATCAGAGCCTGGGTTGGCTAATCGAGAACACCGAGGTTTTTCGGTGACGTTCGATTGAAAGCAAACAGGATGGCAGAAGATAAAATCAGAATCGATAAGTTCAATGGAGAGGATTTCGGATGGTGGAAACTACAAATAGAGGATTATCTTTATCAAAAAGATCTCTATGCACCACTTGAGGGTTGGAAACCCGAGATGGCGGAAGTGGATCCGACAGCAGAAGCTGGATGGAAAATTCTTGATCGAAAGGCATTAGGTGCGATTCGTCTAGGGTTGACGAAAAAGACAGGGTACCACATCGCGAAAGCAAAAACTGCAAAAGAAGCCATGGATATTCTAACGAATATTTTTGAGAAGCTGTCCACATCAAATCAGGTATTTTTGCTGAAGAAACTGGTTAATATGAAGTTATCTGATAGAGGTTATGTGGCAGAGCATATTAATAGTTTCACGCAGTCACGGGTCAATTGGAATCCGCAGCATAAATTTAGACATGAAGCTTCAAGCTTTATTATTTTTATGTTCTCTTCCGTAAAGCTACAATACCGCGGTGCGGGAATTTCGAGCACCATGAAGGATGATTTAACTCTTGATGATGCTGTGAGTAGTATCATGGATGAAGAGATGTGAAGGAAAGTCTCAAGTGGAGATAATTTTTCTGCATCTACATCTTCAATGGCACTCGCAGTGGAGAATCGTGGAAGAAGTAAAAGTAGAGGAAAATTCAGCGGGCGTAGCAGATCACAATCAAGGGGTGGGAGACAGGTTGCAAAAGATGAGTGTTGGTTTTGTCATAAAACCGGACACCGGAGGTTTCAGTGTGAAGCCTACAAAAAGAAGTAGCAAGATGAGAATCAAGGAGCTAATATGGTTAGCGATGAATCTTTGCTAGATAACTTGTGTTTGTCTGCAGGGTTTGACTTAACAACAGATAAATGGTTTATTGATTCTGGTGCTTCTTTTCATTGCATCTCGCAAAGAGACATATTTGATGATTATGCCAGTGGAGATTTCGGACAAGTGGTTGTGGGAAACGGCCACATGTGTCCTATTGTTGGGAAAGGAACTGTGACTGTGAACATCTCAGGTGGAGGACGTCTAGTTTTGCGTGAAACTAGGCATATTCCAGAATTAAAGAAAAATCTAATTTCAACCAGTAAACTTGACCAAGAAGGTTTGGTAATAACCTTTGGCTGCGGAGAGTGGAAGATAACCTTAGGGGTAAGAGTAGTAGCAAAGGGAAAGCGTACGAGTACACTTTACCTTCTCCAAGGAGACAATATCAGTGATATGGTTGCAACTACAATGACTACAGGTAATTTATCTACTCTTTGGCATTATCGTTTGGGACATCTTGGTGAAAAAGGTGTAAAGCAGTTACACTCGAGGAAATTACTTCCGGGTTTACAAAAAGTTGAGTTAGATTTTTGTGAGAGTTGCATTTATGGAAAACAGAAGGCTGTTAGTTTTCAATTGAATGGGCGACAAAATAAAGGCCAGAAGTTAGAGTTGGTTCATACTGATGTGTGGGGAGCTGCTCAGGAACTCTCTTATGGTGGTAAGAGATATTTTGTCACATTCATTGATGATGCAACAAGGAAGACTTGGGTCTATGCTCTTAAAGAAAAATCAGAAGTATTCGGGATGTTCAGAATGTGGAAGACCATGGTAGAAAAAGAAACAGGTTATCAGATTAAAGCTCTGAAATCTGATAATGGTGGAGAATACACAAGTAAGGAATTTGCAGAATATCTGAGTCGAGAAGGCATACACGGGCTAAAGACTATTCCTAGAACTCCTCAAGAGAACGGTGTAGCTGAAAGAATGAACAGGACTATTCTAGAATGTGCTAGATGCATGAGACTACACGCGGGTCTCCCGCTACACTTATGGGCTGCCACAGTTGATGCAACTGTTTATCTTATCAACAGAAGTCCATCTAGTGCGTTGGATGGAGAAATACCACAAGAACGGTGGTCGGGTAAAAAGATTAATTATTCACATCTAAAGGTGTTTGGTTGTATTGCATATGCTTTGATTGACAGGGAGGATAGGAAAAAGCTTGATGCTAAGTCCCAGAAGTGCGTCTTTATTGGATACGGTGGCGACGAGTATGGCTATAGGCTTTGGGATTATGAGAATAACAAAGTCATCCGCAGTCGCAATGTGGTATTCCATGAAGAAAAGATGTACAATGATCGTCAGACAGAGACAGAGCATGAGAAGGTAGTACAACCAGAATATGTTGAATTAGACACAATGCCCGTGAAGATGTTTCCAGTAGATCAAAGGTCACCTGAAAGAGAGGTTCAAGATGAGCCTATTATCAGTGAAGAGGTAGTTCAAGAAGAACGCAATGATTCGGAGCAAACGAATGACCCTGAAGTACCTGTCTTGAGAAGGTCTACACGTGTGAGAAAGCCAAAGGTAATTTTTGATCCATCAGCTAATACTGTTTTGAGCCATGTCTTATATACAAATTCAGGAGAACCGGAAACTTACAATGAGGTAAAGGCAGACATGTCTCACTTGCAGTGGGAGTGTGCTATGAAAGATGAGATGAGCTCGTTACTTCAGAACAAAACTTGGGAGTTGACCAAGTTGCCCACAGGTAAAAAAGCTTTATTAAACAAATGGGTGTACGGGGTTAAGAATGAAGCAGATGGTAGTATTAGATACAAGGCGAGACTTGTAGTCAAGGGCTTTTCTCAAAAAGAAGGGATCGACTACTCCGAGATATTTTCACCTGTAGTGAAAATGACATCAATTAGAGTTCTGCTGAGTATAGTTGTAGTGGAGGATCTTCATCTTGAGCAGTTAGACGTAAAAACAGCGTTTTTACACGGTGACTTAGATGAAGAACTATACATGGCACAACCTAAAGGTTTTGAAGTCAAAGGTAAGGAGCACATGGTATGTCGCTTGAAGAAAAGCTTGTATGGCTTGAAACAAGCTCCGCGGCAATGGTACCTAAAATTTGATGGTTTCATGCAAGAAAAAGGATTTGCACACTGTGAGTCTGATCACTGTGTTTATTTTCATAAATATGATGATGGTGACATTGTGTATCTCTCTTTATATGTGGATGACATGCTAGTGGCTAGTTCTAATATGAAGAGAATCGTAGAAGTGAAGAAGATGTTATCATCACAATTTGATATGAAAGACTTGGGAGAGGCCAAGAATATTTTAGGCATGAAAATCATCAGGGATAGGAAAAATAAGAAATTATGGTTGTCGCAGGAAGACTATGTGAACAGGGTGTTAAAGAGATTTAACATGGACAAGGCAAAACCGGTTGCAACTCCTCTAGCAAATCACTTCAAACTTTCAAAGGATATGTGTCCGAGCACTCATGTTTTGAAAGATGAGATGGCGGTAGTTCCATATGCATCAGCGAGGGGGAGTTTGATGTATGCCATGGTGACCACGAGACCGACATTGCACAAGCAGTGGGAGTTGTGAGTCGATATATGCAGAACCCAGGCAGAGAGCATTGGAATGCAGTGAAATGGATATTGAGATATCTAGCAGGTACTTCCAATTACTCACTTTGTTATGGTGGTACATCTCTAGAGTTGCAGGGTTATGTAGATGCAGATCATTCGGGTGATCGAGATAGTGGTAAGAGTACCACTTGATATGTCTTTACAGTTGTAGGTACATCAGTTAGCTGGGTATCTCAACTACAAAAAGTAGTGGCTTTATCGACGACAGAGGCAAAATACGTGGCGATCACAGAAGCCTCCAAGGAAATCATGTGGTTACAAGATTATATGGAGGAGTTACATCGAAAACAGCCAGTCAGTACACTTTGGAGTGATAGTCAAAGTGCAGTGCACTTAGCAAAGAATGCAGCTTATCACTCAAGAACTAGACATATCAAGAAGCGTTATCACTTTATCAGGTCAGCATTGAAAGATAATGAGTTAAAGCTACGAGAAGATTGATGGCTCCAAGAATCCAGTGACATGATGACCAAGGTAGTAGACAGAGAGAAGCATATTTTCTGTACTACTACCATTGGTATTACTCCATGTTGATTGATGAGGAGTATCGCAGAGGCACAAGTTTTTCAACTACTATTTTTTGAAGAAGATGGATACAAAGTTGCTAGGTGCTTGGGTATATTTGTCTTCAAGTGGGAGATTGTTATAGATGAAGCCAAATATTTGTTTTTAGGGGCTTTTTTGTCTTTTCTATTAGATTTCCTTTTAGGTTAAAAGTGGTATCTTTATATTAGCGATGGCAAGATCCTAGCCATCAAGACGCAAGAAAAAGGAAATAGAGAGGCAAGAAAAAGAGAGAAGAAAAAGTGAGTTTTTTGAGGGTTCTCAATCTCTTTGTGCCCTGATCTTGAGAGAAGATCATCGTTGTATTCCAACTTTTTTGAAGTCTAGTGGATTCGCAGAGTGCCTCTGCGCGGAGACGTAGCCCAGGTTTGGGTGAACTTCGATAACAAATTTTCTAGCGTGTTCATCTGATTATGCTATTTTATTACTATATTCTGTCTGGTGAATTGTTTGCGAGCGTTATTTTTCTGGAATCGACGTGCGATTTCGTAACAATATTTTCCTTGCAGATGGTTTTTCTCTAAAAGTGTCTTTTTGATTAGTGGAAAGATAAACATGATTCAACCAATTAAACTATAAGCCCCTACGGATCTCTACATGCAATTCGCTCACTTCGGGAAGAGCGGACGGAAAGAGGAGGCCTTTGCTCTATCTGCTTCTTCCTCTTTCCAGGAATGAACAATTGCAAAAATGATTTGCTTTTATTATTCTATTATTAATAAAATGATAAAATGAAGAGATAGATAGCCTAATTTTATTCTGATAGATCGAAAGAGTAGGAATGGTTAAAGAGGAAATCTCCTCTTTCTATCTATTGATGAGAAAAATATTGATTTCTTGCCTAATCTGAATAATAGAAGTCCCTATTTATTTTCATAATGCCAGTGAGAGTCTTGATTCCGTGCATAAAAATCATAGGCCCTGTTGTGACTTCACTTGACCTTTGGAACAACAAATTGAGAGTCAGTCCTCTTGTTTCAACACTGGTTGGTCATCTATTAATTTGATAATCTGGTGGGATGATTTCAAAATCGAATTCATTTTGTTAATGATGCAATTGATTGGTTCATGAATGTTGACTCAATGTATAATGTAGTCCATGAATTTTAGCTTAATGCACAATGTGACCTTGAATTTTTAATTTGTTCAATATAATTTTTAAATTTTTAATAAATATTCAATTTGATTGACCAACCAGGATCTGGTGTTGCTGGAAAAGCACTGGCGAGGCCCAGTCCGGAGTTTCCAGATAGACCATCCGGGTTCACCATTTCGCTTGAAAGTTCGTCCACCGACACTCAGAAAGACCGCGACGGCACCGGAATGATCTCTCTTTCCTATTTAACTCCCAACTTCTCTCTCCATCCCCGACCATCGAACGATAGCAATTCTCATCATCTACTTCAAGCATTCTATCAAACGCTTTCTCGACTCAGTCTCACATTTTCGCTAGTAACCCAACAAGGCAACAACCAGGTCGCTCATCCCAAGCTGGTTCGGCGGCCGTCGCAGCAACGTCTTCGAGCCTTTCTCCCTTGACCTCTGGGATCCCTTCAAGGACTTCGCTTTCCCTTCCTCCTCCCTCGCTGCCTCTAGTTTCCCTCAAACTTTCCCGGAAAACACCGCTTTTGTCAACACGAGGATCGACTGAAGGAGACCTCGGATGTAATATTTGGCTGGTGGGCCCAAAAGAAGAAAAAAAGAAGGGTTGAAATGTCAAAAAGAAGGAAAAAAAAAAAGAAAGAAAAGAGAAAAAGGGGTGAGCAGTGGTCGCTCACTTTAAAGAGTTGAGCCAAGAGAAAAGAAAGGAAAGAAAGAGAAAAGAATAAGAAGAAAGGGGAACAGAGGAAAGGGGTTTTGACACGTGCATGTTGTGGATGCCTCGTCAAGTAAACTTGACTCCATAACACAGCGCCCGATAAGAGATTAGGCCCCTCATTTGTCCAATCGAAGTAATTTACGGGTTTAGGGCTAAAATTCAGAATTTTTGGAAAATTGAGCGGCAAAGTCCGATTTTGGAGTCATTGACTGCGTATCTTTTTTTATTTATTTATAGAAATCGTAGTTTAGGGTGTTGTAGAGTTATAAGATTTTACGGATCGTGATTTGAGTTTATGGTTTATCCGAAACAAAATTTCAAAGTTTCATGCGCGCAGTGAACAGTACGCAACCAGCAGCTTTGGGCCCATATTTTGTCATTTTTTGGCTTGATTTTGGGACAGTCAAGTCAAGATTCTTGTAGTATGTTTGAAGGGCTTTCTTTTGACTATAAATACGTTCGGAACGGGTTTCAGAGGAGGAAGTTATAGCGTAACTAAGTTTTGCGCTAAAACTTACGCTATAACTTCAAGTTGCGAACGGCTTGAACAATCGCTTTGGTTATATGATTTGCTAGCACATAGGAGTCCTTTTGTTAGAGTTAAGGCATAATTTAGTCGTTTCGTAATTGAGATAGAGTTTTATTTAATTTTAACATTATTCTTCGGTTATTTGATAGGGCCGTGAATTTGACGATATGAGTATCGTTTGTCATTTGGTCGTAGATGACGAGGTGAGTGGTACTATATTTTCTTTGGTTTTGTAAAACCATGTCTTGAAGTATATATATAGAATTGAGGTGCATTTTTATTGCATAAAAGCCACATCGCGCATTTGCTACTCTTTGGTTGATTATGAATATTTGAAAAGTGTGTTATACAAAGTTCGTGGAGTAATATATATATAATTGTTTTGCGACTGATTTATGGAAATGTTTATGATGATTTGAGAAATGGATAGGAAATGGATGATAGGCTATGCTGCAATATGTTATTTGCTTGGTTTAAGATATTGATTTATGGATTGGATTTTTGTTATTGGAGGATGGTTGTTTATGCTCAATATGATTGTGAACCCAGTGAAGGGTTTTTGGGTATGCATGCTAGGTTTAGGATATCCTTATGGGCCAAGTCATCGGCTTTATAAGTAGAGACCTTGCCAATGGGGAATCTTGATCACCCTGTCACCAAGCGTTGTATCGTGACCATGATAGAATATTGAGCAATAGATTAGTCAATGGATAGACCATTGATATGTAATATTTGATGGAGATTATTCAATGGACTTGACCATTGATACTTGATTTTTGATGGTGAATTAAATAAGTTTTTCATATTAGTATAAAGCTTTGATGATAAGAAACAACTCTTATATGATTCGATATGTATTTTATATATTGAGTTTGAGTTATGAAGTTTGGTATTGCTTTGTATACATGCATAGTGGTTGTTCGATCTGTTTAGAAGATATGTACTACTCATTGAGCTATTGCTGCTCATTCCACTCGTCCTTTAATCATTTTAGGTTCCTCGGTTAGCGGCGAATAGAGCAAGAGCACCGTCGGTGGGAAAATTTTGGGAGTTCTATTTTTGGGTATGGTTTAAGGAAGTTGTGCACGCAATTGTTGCTAGTGGTTGGATTGTCTGAGTTCTAATTGTATATTTCTTTTTGGTGGATTATAGAAACTCTGATGTTGTAACCAACCTGTTGATTTATTTGACATGTGTATATATATATATATATGTATTTGATATCAGGTTATTGGTTGTGTTGAGTCTGCGTCCTTCTTGTGGAAGGGCGGCCATGTCATCCCTATTATTTTTTTTGGGTTTTGGGGTGTGACACCAGAAGCCCATGTGTTCAAGGCGGATCTCCTCGGGCTCAAGAAGGAGGAAGTCAAGGTGGAGATCAAGGACGACCGGGTGCTCTAGATAAGCGGTGAGAGGAATGTGGTGAAAGAGGACAAGAACGACACATGGCACCGGGTGGAGAGGAGCAGCGGCAAGTTCATGAGGAGGTTCAGGTTATTGGGGAATGCGAGGATGGATCAAGTGAAGGCGTCGATGGAGAACAGGGTGCTCACCGTGACTGTTCCCAAGGTGGTGGAGAAGAAGCCTGAGCTCAAGGCCATTGAGATCTCCGGTTGACAGTTGGTGAATCCATGGTCCTCGTTACAACTTATGTCCATATATAGAGCATATATGCTGTGTTATTGGGAGGCTTGGTTCCCTGGTGTTTGATATGGCGATGTATTGCCCCACTATGACTCTTTACTTGTAATGATGTTTGAGGCTACCATTTCCTTAACTTCTGTTTGATGTTATCTTGGTTCCTCAAAAGCCTTTCGATTGTGTTTTGTTCGTGGGATGCTACTTAGCTTGATTCGCATACTGCTTTGTCGGATGGCAGTTCAACTAGTTTCGTTCTTGTCAGATTATTAATTCAACTTGTGCAAAGGATGCATCAGAAGTGCAAGTGCCACACTTTGCACATTGGTATCGTTTTTTCAATTGGATTTGGAGGTACATGCAATATAGAGAAGTTGATGACTTCGGAATTACAACCCATTAGTGTTGGAGAAAACTTCCTTATTTGTTTTGAAGTTGACAAAACGTTTCCATCAGTTTAGTCTGAAGACTTGCAGATTCTATCGTCAAAATCTGAAGACCTCCAGACTCAAGATTTAAAGTCTACCCTCACTGATAGTTTTCAGACCGACAAAGAAAATATTTATCTATTGAAGAAGATTTACCCAGATGCGAGTATATCTTTAAGGATTTGGTTCGTACGGTTAAAGAAGATCTCATGGCTGGAGATAGCATTACGTGATTAGTTATTCTTATTGAAATCAATTTGAATAATTAGATCTGTTGATTGGCGAAGTATACTTGGAAGGTTCTACTTATGGAAACCTAGATCCTGATTGTATGGGTGAGCATGATTGGTGGGCAATCATCACATTCCTTAAATAACTTGAGATCTCCCTAATTGATTATGTCCAATGGGTAGATTGGAAGAACTCCTTTGGAATGTGCTAACGGTTATGAAGGCATTGAGGAGTATATAAGGAAGACGCTCAAGTTATTCGAGTGTGTGCGTGAAAGAAAAATTCCAAAGTCTGAAGCTCCTAGTTTTTTGCTGTTTCAATTGTTGAGCTTAAGTTGTACTCAAAAGAGAGATCAAATACTCGTGAGACCTTGAGAAAGTGTAGCAGAGTTTCTACACTATGGAATCAAGGACGTGAGACTGTAAAATCTCTTTTGGTTCTTAGTGGAATTCAGCTAGTGGGTTGTCAATGCGGGAGAGTGGGCGTAGGCTTGGTTTAAGCCGAACTACTATAAACCTTGTGTTTCGATTTTCTTTCCCTAATCTCTTTACTTTAATTCGTAACTTTATATAACTATTTATAATCTTTTATATCTTCAGTCTATTATTTTCAGAAGACGAATTAATCTGTTAAGTTTTGCAAAAACTTCTTTGATTACCTATTCACCCCCTCTCTAGGTGCTCTTACTAGCTTTATCAATTGGTATCAGAGTCTGTGTACTCATTTAATTGAAGTGTTTTTACTTCTAAGTTAAAGATCTATGGCTAGTATGTTGGCTCCAAGTTTGATTGAAGGCCAGAGCAACACCATACCACCTTACTTCGATGGAAAGGAATACAGCATATGGAAAAACAAGATGAAGGCATTCCTAAGATCAAAAGATCCTCTGGAATGGGATGTGGTAGAAAAAGGAATCATTCCTAAAGCTACATCAGCTTTTGAAAGAGTAAAAGAAGTTGTAGACGCTAGTGAGATGACTTAAGAAGAAATAACCAAGAGACAAGCTCTTGATGCTAAAGCAATTTACTCATTATATTGTGTGTTATCTCCTACTGAGTATAACATAATATCTTCTTGTGAAATAGCCAAAGAAGTCTGGGATAGGCTGCACATTACCTATGAAGGAACCGATCGAGTGAAAGAAACAAGGATCAATATTCTACTCGGACAGTATGAAGCCTTCAAAATGAAGCCGGAGAATCTATCACTGACATGTTTAGTCGTTTTATAGAAATTGTAAACGGTCTAGAGTATCAGGGACAACCAATCTCAGGACCAATGAAAGTTAACAAATTGTTGCGTGGACTCTCCAAAGACTAGAATCACGTGAAAACTTCAATAAGGGAAACACAAAGGATCATGCCACTTATGGTAAACGAACTGGTTGGCACACTTCAGTCTTATGAAGTGGAGCAAATCAACGAGGAAGAAGATCCCAAAGGTAAGAAGTCAATTGCCTTAAAATCTAATGATGATTATGATGTTACAAACTTTGAAGAGGATATGGACGATGAAGAGCTAGCACTTTTGATAAGAAGGTTTGGGAAATTGAATAAAAAGGGAATAAGATTCAATTGGAAAAATAAAGCACTCAAAAGTTTCAAAACAAATCAACCGAGGATGATGAAATCGACAAAGATGTGATCTGTTTTGAATGCAAGAAAAAGGGACACATCATACCCAACTGTCCTCTGTTGAAGAAAAAGAAGGGAAAAGCTGAAAAATACAGAAATGCTCTCAAAGCAGAGACATAGAGTGATACTGAATGCGAAGAAAGTGATGAAAATTATGCCAATATATGTCTAATGGCAAAATCAGAATTAAGCTTAGACTCTGAGATAGATTCAAACTCAGATTTAGACAGCAAAATTGAGGTAAGCAATTTAAATATTCCTGCTAAAGTCTCGAAATACATTGATGAACTTTGTCTTAGTCTCAAAACCTCTCTTAAAAGGATTTCCGAGCTAAAAAGGGAGAATTCTACATTGAAGCAATAGGAAAATTCTTGGAAAGAAAAATTTGAAAATTTAGACAAAAGTTTTGCTATTTTAAAAGAAAATGCAGACTCTCTTTCAAAAGAAAATACAATTTTGAAAGAAGACATTTCAAATATCTCAAAAAGGTTTTCAATAGGATCTGAAAAGTTGGAAAATATTCTTTTAGTACAAAGATCTTATTTTAATAAATCAGGCTTAGGAATAATTTCTGAAACCATTCATCTAATTGATTTTCCAAAAGTAAAGGAAAGAATCAAACAAAAGGCTCTCAAATGTTGGTCGAAGTGCTCTCAAATGTTCTAAATGCAACAGCTTAGAACATTTCGAGAAAGAATGTCCTATGGTTTGGAGACCTGTTAAGAAGGAATAGGCAAAGACTGTATATTGCACTAACTCCACTAGACCCAAGAAAATGTGGGTACCAAAGAAAGCTTGAGTTTCTTTTTTAATTATAGGTCACTATCAAGAAAAATGTTAAATGGTATTTGGATAGTGGTTGTTCGAGACATATGACAGGAGATTTAAGTTGTTTTATAAAATTTGTTCAAACAAATGGTGGAAAAGTCTCTTTTGCTGGAAATATCAAAGGAAGAATTGTTGGGTGTGGAACTGTAAAGATCGGAAGTCTCATAATCAACAATGTCTCCTTGGTGGAAGGACTAAATTACAATCTACTCAGCATTAGTCAACTGTGCGACACTAGATTCAAAATCAATTTCCAAGAAGGAATATGTTCGGGAACTAGTAAAGATCTTTCTCAATCTTTTACTAAATGAAGAAATGAAAACATTTATCTTCTGGATATCAGACCAGAAAGGTCTTAATGTCTAATATCAATTCAAGATGAAGTGAATCTTTGGCATCGGAAGCTTGGCTATGTCAACATGAAGCAAATTGCCAAGATCTCTTCTAAGAAACTTGTTCGTGGACTGCCCAACATGAAGTATCAAAAGTCTGACTTATGCACACCATGTGCGTTGGAAAAATATGTTAGAAGTTCTTTTAAACCAATAAATCAAATTTCTACTAATTGTGTTTTGTAGCTTCTGCATATGGATCTCTTTGGACCAACTAGAACTCAAAGCATTGGTGGAAAGAGATATTGCCTAGTAATTGTGGATGATTATTTATGATTTACTTCGGTTTACTTTCTGGCAAGTAAGTCTGAAACCTTTTCTCACTTTTCAAAGTTTGCCAAGAAAGTACAGAATGAGAAATGATATGCTATTTCAAACATACGGACAGACCATGGAGGTGACTTTGAAAATCAAGACTTTGCCAAATTTTGTGATGAATATGGATTTCAGCATGTTTTCTCCTCTCCATACACTCCAGAACAGAATGGAGTTGTAGAAAGAAAGAATAGATCTTTGCAAGAAATGGTAAGAGCTCTTTTAATAGAAAGTAATATTTCTTCTCGTTATTGGGCTAAAGCAGTTTCTACAGCTTGTTATATTATTAACAGAGTATTTTTAAGGCCTATTTTGGAGAAAACTCCTTATGAGTTGTTCAAAGGAAAGAAGCCAATGGTTTCTTACTTTCATGTATTTGGTTGCAAATATTTTGTTTTGAAAAATGCAAATGATCAAACTGGTAAGTTTGAGGAGAAATTAAATGAAGGAATCTTTCTTGGATATTCAACCACCAGCAAAGCTTAGAGAGTATTCAACAAGAAGACTCAGTCTGTGGAAGAATCTATGAATGTCAAATTCCAAGACTCTTTGTAGAATCAACTGATTCAAACTTAGCCTGAAGAATCTGAATTTGCTCTAGACCTTACAAAGTCTATCTCCCCTGAAGTAGCTCAGACTTCTGGAGAAAATCAACGAATGTATGTTGAAGAATCAACTGAAGTAGAAGATCAGCAATCTGTTAGACCGACCATCAATTGGAAGCACAAGTCTAGTCATCCCAAAGAACTCATCATCGGTGACATTGATGAAGGGAATCGTACTAGATCCAAAAAGCAAGAAGAGTCTAGCGTCGTGGCACTTATTTCTGAAATAGAACCAAAAAGCATAGAAGAAGCTTTAACTGACGAAAGCTGGATTGAAGCTATGCAAGAAGAGCTTAGACAATTCAGCATTAATGATGTTTGAGAATTAACTCCTAAACCAAAAGGTAAATCCATTAGTGGAGCTAAATGGGTTTTTAGGAACAAGATGGACGAAAAAGGAAAAGTGGTCAGAAACAAAGCAAGACTCGTGGCCAAAGGATATACGCAAGAAGAAGGGATAGACTATGATGAGATCTACGCACCAGTAGCAAGGTTAGAAGCAATTAGATTATTACTTACTTTTGCTTGTTATAAAAATTTCAGGTTATTCCAAATGGACGTCAAAAGTGCATTCCTAAATGGATTTATCCAAGAAGAAGTCTATGTGGAACAACCTCTCGGATTTGAAGATCTAAAGAAACCATACTCAGTATTAAGACTGAAAAAGGCTCTATATGGATTAAAGCAAGCACCTCGAGCATGGTACGACAAGTTAAGTAAGTTTTTAATTCAAAATGGTTTTGTCAAAGGTAAAGTGGATACTACTTTGTTTATTAAAAGAGAATGTAAAAACTTTCTACTTGTTCAAATTTATGTTGATAATATTATATTTAGATCACCTAACGAAAACCTGTGCAAGAAGTTTTCTAAGTTTATGCAGGATGAATTTGAGATGAGCATGATGGGTGAACTATCCTTCTTTCTCGGATTACAAGTGAAACAAATGAAGGAATGAATTTTCATTCACTAAGAAAAATATGCAAAAGAACTCGTTAAAAAGTTCGGATTGGAGAATTGCAAAAAGACTGAGATACCAATGTCTAGTTCTTCGAAGCTGGACAAAGATGAAGGAGGAAAGAAAGTTGACTAGAAGCTCTACAGGAGTATTATTGGTTCACTTCTTTATCTTATTGCTTCTAGACCTGACATTTTGTTTAGTGTTTGCATTTGTGCTAGATTTCAATCTGATCCTAAAGAATCTCATCTAAGTGCTGCAAAACGCATCATCAAATACGTTGCAACTCCCTCAAAGTTAGGTTTGTGGTATCCCAAATAAAGAGACTTTACTCTCATTGGATATTCAGACACAGATCTAGCAGGTTGTTGAGTTGATAGAAATAGTACTTCCAGTACATGTCAATTGCGGGGAAACAGGACAGCATCATGGTTCTCAAGGAAGCAAAGTACTGTGGCTCTTTCAATAGCAGAAGCAGAGTATGTGGCCCTTGGAAGTTATTGTTCTCAAATCTTATGGATAAAACAACAACTGAGAGACTTTGGAATCGAAGATTCATGCACCGAGATAAAATGTGACAACACCAGTGCAATCAATCTCACAAAGAATCCAATTCTTCATTCTAGAGCAAAACACATAGAGATTCGACATCACTTTATTAGAGATCATGTTCAAAATGGAGAAGTTATGATTCAATTCATTGATTCAAAGAATCAACTGGCGGACATATTTACAAAGCCACTGGAGAAAAGCCTATTTGAGTCTATTCGCACCAGACTGAACATCACATCTTTTATTCAGTAAAGTCTGAAGAAGCTCAGACTCAGAGACAAAGTCTGAAGATACTCAGACTTAGAAGACCAAGAGTTACGACTATAAGTTATTTCGGTACTAGTAATTTAACTTTTGGATAAAGACTTGAAAATGTACGATTACTTATTAATCGCTAATTGATTGAAATTATATTTCCAAGTTTTTGAATTTATAGTAGTTATTCAAAAAGGCGCTTATTCAAAAAGGCAGTTATTCATTTTCAAAAAGACAATTATTCATTTTCAAAAAGGCAGTTATTCTTTTTCGAAAATGTATTTTTATTTTTCCTTTTATGTCGTTTCATTTACCTCGCTCCACTTGCTTTATATACTATTGAAATACATCTTCTTCGTTTTCACTCTCAAACCCTAACATACAAAACTCCCACTTGCTTTCACTTTCACTATTGTTTAATCCAAAAAGTTTTCACCTTTTCGAGCAAGTTTGAGAATTTCTCCCTTAAAGCGACAATGTCTTCAAGAAAGTGTTCGAGAATCGCAAGTAGGGGACCACGACACATGCCTGAGGGTCCTACGCATTTTGACTTGACTGAAGAAGAAGATTCTTCTCCACCACAGTGACCAAGTCAGCAACAACCTTCTCAGCAGTGTTAGCCTTCTCCTTCGACTCATCCAGAAGAAATTTTTTTGGAAGAAGTGGAACCTGTAAGAACGTTAACTCCTAAGGTTGCTTTCAAGCTTTATTCTAATTTGAAAAGGGGATGAACTCCTATGTCCTTGATTGATGAATACCTGTGAGAGAGAGGCTATAAGAATGAGACTCTTTTTTTGCGCGATATGGAAAAAATGGGTATTGCTGAAAAGGGATCAGCTGAAAAGCCTTTGCTAATTTTCCTAGTGACCCATGCTTTGGCACTGCTAATCAGCCACAAGGACAGGACGATGATGAATGTATGTTTGCCCATTTTTAGCCTAGAACGGGAGTGGCTACAACTATTGCTGGTGATGGTTCAAGCCTTTTTAGATTAAAGAATCACAAGAGGGTTTACTTGAATCTAATGAAGAGAGGGGTTATGAACCCTAAGAGTGTCGATTTTGATTTCCTTGATTCGGTGAAAGTAAATCTACGAGAGAAATTTGCTCTACTGCAATTGGAGCGCTTTTGTTCTGAATCTACTACTGCTTATCCTGAACTCACAGCTTACTTTTACTTGAACTTATCTTTCGTGGATGCAAACAATTTCTCTTTTACAATGAGGATCAATGAGTTTTTGGTGGATATGGACACTTTGGCTGACATAATTGGGATGGAAAGAGCGAGTTTCCAACCAATTAGCGTGTCCATTGCTCATGCTACTCTATCATTGGTGAAAGATCGGGATGCTGAAGGACAGTGGTGAAAGATAAGGGACAACTCCCTTATTTTACTCTTATCACGCGCCTTTTTAGACATTTTAAAATTCACATCCTTGCACCATTATGTTTGACAACCATTTCCCCAATGGTGATTGGATTTAAAATGGTCATAAAGATGCGTTTGAAAGAGCTGAACAAGGTGTTAGAGCGCATGAAGGAGAAGTCTCCCGTCAAAGCAAAACAAGACTCTGCTATTGCCAAAAGGAAAGGCAAGGAGCCCATGGCTGCTCCAGTAAAGAGGAAGAGAATTCTCATCTTGCAGGATGAGGAGGATGAGGATGAAATGACTCTTTCAGCCTTACAAAATTTGAAGAGTTTTGTCAGCTTTCAAGAGACACGAGAAGAGCCAGAAGAAGGAGAAAAAGAGAGAGAAGAGACAGAGAAGGAAGATGAAGAACAGAGGAGGACAGAGGAAGAAAGAAGAGAAGAGGAAGAAGATGAAAGAAGATGAGAGGAAGAAGAAGTAGAAAGAAGAGGACAAGAAGGAGAAGAAGAGAAAGACTAGGGTCAAGAAGATTCTTTTGAGCCAACTTTGGCTGTCTCCTTGTCCAGTGATTCTGAGATGGCAGGAACTGCTGGCACGCATCACTCTGAAGCTGAAGTTGATCAAGAAGAAATCTTACCTACTCCACCTGAAGGCAACCAAACAGGGGGAGCTGTTGGATAACAAGGTATTTCTTCACCTATCTTTACTAGTGATGTGAGTCGTTTTGTAGCGGATCCAGAGGATGTGTATGCCTCTCATTATCTAGAAGCATCCACTCATAGTCTTGGTGGACAATTTGTTGAGGTTCCATCCATTCTCAAAACCCCTGGAATCAACTCGGCTGGATCTAGTGCTACAACAAAACAAACAGCAGACTTTTCGAGACTACTAAAGATTCTATTGGATGTAAAAAAACAGCAATATGCTATGGGGTATGAGATGCAGGATCTCAAGAACGCTTTCATGGCCACTTCAGTGTCTTTACACGATCAGTTAAACGTCCTGAAGAATCAAGTGCAGTCTACTGTGCAGGGTGAAGATTTTCAGTCACTGAAGCAGAGTTTTGCAAGGCTTGAGAAGACAGTGAATTCTATAAGAGAGTTCGAGCTTGTTCACCTTGCAAAACAGCCATGATTCTGACTCCATTTTCAACAACTCTTTTTATTTGTTCTCCACTTTTTGCTGTTGACAAAAATGGGGAGAAGTTTGATGCTGATTTGACTTATTTGACTATTTGACTTTGGTTTGGATTTTTGGACTTATCTTTTGTTTGGTTGTGGTTTGGACTGATTTGGACTATTCGATTTGATCTTTTGATGCTTGCGGCAACTTAAGCTATATTAATGATTATGGAAATGGTAGTTGTTTTACTAGATTACCACGTTTTCTGTGGTTGCAGAATCGCTACTATCTATATCCTAATCCACTTATCTTTTATGAGATATCTTGGTTTGCTTAAGTGTTATTTTGCAGGACAAAAGTGTTCAAATCTACAGGAAAGTTTTGTTACTATCAAAAAGGGGGAGATTGTTGGAGAAAACTTCCTTATTTGTTTTGAAGTTGACAAAACGTTTTCATCAGTCTAGTCTGAAGGCATGGAGGAGTATATAAGGAAGATGCTCAAGTTATTCGAGTGTGTGCGTGAAAGAAAAATTCCAAAGTCTGAAGCTCCTAGTTCTTTGTTGTTTCAATTGTTGAGCTTAAGCTGTACTCAAAAGAGAGATCAAATACTTGTGAGACCTTGAGGAAGTGTAGCAAAGTTTCTACACTGTGGAATCAAGGACGTGAGACTGTAAAATCTCTTTTGGTTCTTAGTGGAATCTAGCCAGTGGGCTGTCAGTGCGGGAGAGTGGACGTAGGCTTGGTCTAAGCTGAACTACTATAAACCTTGTGTTTCGATTCTCTTTCTCTAATCTTTTACTTTAATCGTAGCTTTATATAACTGTTTATAATCTTTTATATCTTCAGTCTATTATTCTCAGAAGACGAATTAATCTGTTAAGTTTTGCAAAAACTTCTTTGATTACCTATTCACCCTCCCTTTAGGTGCTCTTACTAGCCCTATCATTTAGAAACCATGGAACTCCTTATGAGCACAGCCCAAGATGAGGGGTTGGGTTCCGTCTGCTGCATTCGATCACATTTATCAAATAACAGGATAAAATATCATGATTAGCCTTTTATTTCCTCGTGACAATCATCAGATCAGAGAGAGATGATCAAATTCACTAGTTCCTCTATTACAACGTGCGAAGAACCACCTTTTCCGATGCTCCACTCAATTTGGTCTTTGAAAGCCGCGGCTCTCAGCCTCATCTCTTTCCCTTCGTCACCAGCCATCAGCCTCCTCACAGCTTGCTCGATCTCTTTCTAGTCTAGATCACCCTCCAACTCCAATCCCACCCTCCAAACGTGGCACAAGTACCTTGCGTTCACATTTTGGTCCATGAAGCACGGTCGGCATATCATCGGGACTCCTTTAGAAATGCTTTCCAAGTTTGAATTCCATCCACAATGGGTCCAAAAGCCTCCCACGGCACGGTGTGCTAAAACATCCTTCTGGGAAGCCCATCTAATGACACGGCCAGTATCTCCAATGGCTTCTTTGAATCCTTTTGGCAACAGCTCGATCCACTTTGAGCCTCTGACCGAGCCAGGTCGGACCACCCACAAAATTGGCTGGTTGTTGTTCGCTAGCCCCCAAGTTGTCTCTGCAAACTCTCTTTCATCCATCAAAGCCAAGCTTCCTAAGCTCACATATATGACTGAATTATTAACTTTTTATAAGCCATAACAAGCAATTGGTTTCTTCTTCCAATATGCTGGTTGGTGAAGCTAGGGCAACTTTGTGCAACGGGCCTAGTAAGAAAAATGGCACATGATATTGTCTCTGGACTTGGTCTGATAACTGTTTCTCCAGGCAGTTCACTGTGTTCCAAAGAATGGCTGAAGATGTATTTGTTAGAGAAAACTCCTTAACTGTTTTGAAGCTGACAAAACCTTTTCCAAAAGTCTAGTCTAAAGACTTGCAGACTCAAGTGTTATAGTTTAAAGGACTCCAGACTCTCCGTCAAAGTCTGAAGATCACTAGATATAATTTCAAAGTCTGACCACACTGACAGATTCCAGACCGACGAGTGAATCCAGATGTGAGTTTTTTTTTTTTTTTTTCAAGGATTCGGTTCGTATGGTTCGTGGAAGATCTTATGGCTGGATATAGCATCTTATGATCAATTATTCTTATTGGAATCAATTCGGATAATCAGATCTCTTGAAAGGTGAAGTATACTTGGAAGGTTCTACTTATGGAAACCAAGATCTTGATTGTATGGGCGAGCAGGATTGATGGGCTATCATCACATTCCTAAAATGACTCGAGATCTCTTTGATTGATTCTGTCGAACGGGTAGATTGGAAGAACTCATTTGGAAAGTACCAACGGTTGTAGAGGCATTGAGGAGTATATAAGGAAGACTCTCAAGTTGTTCGAGTGTGTGTGTGAAAGAAAAATTTCAAAGTCTGAAGCTTCCTAGTTATTTGCTATTTCAATTCTCGAGCTTAACTTGTACTCAAAAGAGAGAGCAAATACTTGCGAGACTTTGGAAGAGTGTAGTAGAGTTTCTACATTGTGAAGTCAAGGACGTGAGACTGTACAATCTTTTTTGATTCATAGTGAAATCCAGCCAGTGGGCTGTCAATGCGGGAGAGTGGACGTAGGCTTGATCTAAGCCGAACCACTATAAACCTTGTGTTTCTATTCTCTTTTCCTGAACTCCTTACTTTAATTCGTAGCTTTATATAGCTGATTATAGCTATTCATATCTTCAGTCTATTATCTTCTAAAGGCAATCTACTTTCATCAAGTATTGCGAAAATTTCTTTTAACACCTATTCACCCCCCTCTAGGTGTTCTTACTAGCCCTTTCAATTGGTATGAGAGCCTGTGTGCTCATTTTACTGAAGTGTTTTTACTTCTGAGTTAAAGATCTATGGCTAGTATTTTGGCTCCAGGTTTGGTTGAAGGCTAGAGTAACACCAGACCTCCTTACTTTGATGGAAATGAATACAATGTGTGGAAAAACAAGATGAAGGCATTTCTGAGATCGAAAGATTCCCTAGAATGGGATGTAGTAGAAAAAGGGATCATTCCCAAAGCTACATCCATCTCAGAAAGAGGAAAATAAGTTGTAGACGCTAGCGAAATGGGACAAGAAGAAATAACCAAGAGACAAGCTCTTGATATTAAAGCCATCTACTCTTTATACTATGCTTTATCTCCTACTAAGTATAACATAATTTCATCTTGTGAAATAGCCAAAGAAGTCTGGGATAGGTTGCACGTTACCTATGAAGGAACTGATCGAGTTAAAGAAACAAAAATCAATATTCTACTCGGACAGTATGAAGCCTTCAAGATGAAGCCAGGAGAATCTATCACTGACATGTTTAGTCGTTTTATAGAAATTGTAAATGGCCTAGCATATCAGGGACAACCAATCTCAAGACCAATGAAGGTTAACAAATTGTTGCGTGGACTCTCCAAAGACTGGAATCACGTGAAGACTTCAATAAAGAAACCCAGATGATCATGCCGCTTTCTGTAGACGAACTAGTTGGCACACTTCAATCATATGAAGTGGAGCAAATTAATGAGGAAGAAGATCCTAAAGGTAAGAAGTCAATTGCTTTAAAATCTAACGATAATTTTGAAATAGATTCAGAAGATGATATGGACGATGAAGAACTAGCACTCATGATAAGGAATTTCAGAAAGTTGAATAGAAAAGGAAGAAGATTCAACTGGAAAAAACAAGGCATTCAAAAGTTTCAGAACAAATCAACTGAGGATGATGAAGTCAACAAAGATGTGATCTGTTTTGAATGCAAGAAAAATGGGCACATCAGACCTAACTGTCCTCTGTTGAAGAAAAAGAAGGGAAGAACTGAGAAATACAGAAAGGCTCTCAAAGCAGAGACATGGAGTGATACCGAATGTGAAGAAAGTGATGAAGAATATGCCAATAAATGTCTAATGCCAAATTCAGAATCAGACTTAGACTCTGAAACAGATTCAGACTCAGACTCAGACAATGAAATCAAGGTTAGTAATTTAAAATTTCCTGCTAAAGTCTCGAAGTACATAGATGAACTTTGTCTTAGCCTCAAAACCTCTCTTAAAAGGATTTTCGAGCTAAAAAGGGAGAATTCTAAACTTAAGCAACATGAAACTTCTTGGAAAGAAAAGTTTGAAAATCTAGACAAAATTTTTGTTAATTTGAAAGAAAATGCAGATTCTCTTTCGAAGGAAAATACTTTTTTGAAAGAGGATATTTCAAATATTACAAAAATATTTTCAATAGGATCTGAGAAGTTGGAAAAGATTCTTTTAGTAAAAAGACCTTATTTCAACAAATCTGGTTTAGGTATGACACCAAAAACTATTCATTTAATTGATTTTCCAAAAGTAAAGGAAATAATCAAATAAAGACCTACAAAAACATCTTACAAAAATCATTTTCAAAGAGTTTTTGTAAAACCTGTTGGCCGAAGTGCTCTTAAATGTTCAAAGTGTAGCAGCTCAGAACATTTTGAGAAAGAATGTCCCAGGGTTTGGAGACCTGTTAAGAAGGATTGGGCAGAGACTGTATTTAAAACTAACTCTCGACCCAAGAAGATATGAGTACTAAAGAAAGCTTGAGTTCTTTTTGTAATTACAGGTCACTATCAAGAAAAAGATCAAGTGATATTTGGATAGTGGCCATTCAAGACACATGACAGGAGATTCAAGTTGTTTTATAAAGTTTGTGCAATTAAATGGTGGAAAAGTTTCTTTTGGTGGAAACAACAAATGAAGAATTGTTGGATGTGGAACTGTAAAAATTGGAAATCTCACAATCAACAATGTTTCCTTGGTGGAATGATTGAATTACAATTAACTAAGCATTAGTCAACTGTGTGACATTGGATTCAAAATCAATTTCCAAGAAGGAATTTGTTCGGGAACTAGTAAAGATTTTTCTCAATCTTTTACTGGACGAAGACATAGAAATATTTATCTTCTGGATAAAAACCAGAAAGTTCTCAGTGTTTAATATCTATTCAAGATGAAGTGAACCTTTGGCATCGAAAGCTTGGCCATGTTAATATGAAGCAAATTGCCAAGATCTCCTCTAAGAGACTTGTTCGTGGACTTCCCAGTCTGACTTATCAAAAGTTTGATCTATGCACACCATGTGTTTTGGGAAAACAAGTTAGAAGTTCTTTTAAACCTATAAATTAAATTTCTACTAATCGTGTTTTGCAGCTTCTGCATATGGATCTCTTTGGACCAACCAAAACTCAAAGCATTGGTGGAAAGAGATATTGCATAGTAATCGTGGATGATTATTCTCGATTTACTTGGGTTTACTTTCTGGCAAATAAGTCTGAAACCTTTTCTCACTTTTCAAAGTTTGCCAAGAAAGTTCAGAATGAGAAAGGTTATGCTATTTTAATCATACGGATAGACCATGGAGGTGAGTTTGAAAATCAAGACTTAGCTAAATTTTGTGATGAATCTGGTTTCCAATATGTTTTCTCTTCTCCATATACTTCAGGACAGAATGTAGTTGTGGAAAGAAAGAATAGATCTTTGCAAGAAATGGCAAGAACTCTTTTAATTGAAAGCAATATTTCTTCTCGATTTTGGGTTGAAGTAGTTTCTACAACTTGCTATATTATTAATAGAGTATTTTTAAGGCCTATTCTAGAGAAAACTCTTTACGAAGTATTTAAAGGGAAAAAGTCAAATGTTTCTTATTTTCATGTGTTTGGTTGTAAGTGTTTTGTTTTGAAAAATGCAAATGATCGAACTGATAAGTTTGAGGAAAAATCAGACGAAGGAACTTTCCTTGGATATTCAACTACAAGCAAAGCCTGCAGAATATTCAACAAGAAGACTTAGTCTGTGGAAGAATCTATGAATGTCAAATTCCAAGACTCTATGCAGAATCAACTAAATCAGACTTAACTTGAAGATTCCGAACTAGCTCTAGACCTTACAAAGTCTACCTCCCCTGAAGCGGTTCAGACTTCTAAAGATCAATAACGAACAGAAATTGAAGTTTCAACTGAAGTAAAAGATCAGCAGACTATCAGACCAACCAGTAACAGGAAGCATAAGTCTAGTCATCCCAAGGAACTCATCATCGGCAACATTGATGAAGGGATTCGCACTAGATCCAAAAGGCGAGAAGAGTCTAGTGCACTAGCACTTATTTCTGAAATAGAACCCAAAAGCATAAAAGAAGCCTTAGCTGACGAAAGTTGGATTAAAGCTATGCAAGAAGAACTCAGACAATTCAGTATCAACGATGTTTGGGAGCTAATTCCTAAACCAAAAGGTAAATCTATTATTGGAGCTAAATGAGTTTTTAGGAACAAAATGGACGAGAAAGGAAAAGTGGTCAGAAACAAAGCAAAACTCGTGGCCAAAGGATATACGCAAAAAGAAGGGATAGACTATGATGAGATCTATGCACCAGTAGCAAGGTTAGAAGCAATTAGATTATTACTTGCTTTTGCTTGCTATAAAAATGTCAGGTTATTCCAAATGGACGTCAAAAGTGCATTCCTAAATGGATTTATCCAAGAAGAAGTCTATGTGGAACAACCACCTGGATTTGAAGATCTAAAAAGACTAGACTCAATCTTCAGATTGAAAAAGGCCCTATATGGATTAAAGCAAGCACCTCGAGCATGGTATGACAGGTTAAGTAAGTTTCTAATTCAAAATAGTTTTGTTAAAGAAAAGGTGGATACTACCTTGTTCATTAAAAATGAAGGTAAAGATTTTCTACTCGTTCAAATTTATGTTGATGACATTATCTTTGGATCATCTAATGAAAACATATGCAAGAAGTTTTCTAAGTCTATGCAGGATGAATTTGAGATGAGCATGATTGGTGAATTATCATTTTTTTTCGGATTACAAGTGAAACAATTGAAGGAATGAATATTCATTCACCAAGAAAAATATGCAAAATACCTCATCAAGAAGTTCGGATTGGAGAATTGCAAAAAGACTGAGAAACCAATGTCAAGCTCTTCGAAGTTGGACAAAGATGAAGGAGGAAAGAAAGTTGACCAGAAGCTCTATAGGAGTATCATTGGTTCACTTCTTTATCTTACGGCTTCTAGACCTGACATTTTATTTAGTGTTTGCATTTGTGCTAGATTTCAATTAGATCCCAAAGAATCTCATCTAAGTGCCGCAAAACGCATCATCAAATACGTTGCAACCACTTCAAAGCTAGGTCTGTGGTATCCCAAAGAAGGAGACTTTACTCTCCTTGGATATTTAGACGTAGATTTAGTAGGTTGCAAAGTCGATAGAAAGAGTACTTCTAGTACTTGTCAATTGCTGGGCAATAGGACAGTATCTTGGTTCTCAAGGAAGTAGAGTACCGTAACTCTTTCAACAACGGAAGCAGAGTATGAACTCTTGGAAGCTGTTGTTCTCAAATCTTGTGGATAAAGCAATAGTTAAGAGACTTTGGAATCGAAGACTCATGCACCGAGATTAAATGCAACAACACCAGCGCCATTAATCTCACAAAGAATCCAATTCTTCATTCAAGAGCAAAGCACATAGAAATTCAACATCATTTCCTTTATGACGTTCCGTATACCCCATTTCATCTGCTTTATATACTGTCAATTTTCTTCTTCTCCGTTTTCAAACAAACCCTAGAATACAGAACTCCATTTTCTCTCACCTTCTCTCTAGTTTATTCCAAAAAGTTTTCACCTTTTCACAATCGAGTTCGAGAAATCCCTCAAAGAAAGTAACAATGTCTTTCCAAAGAAACTCTTCTAGAATTGCAAGCAGGGGATCACAACATATGCGTGAGGTCCTATGCACTTTGATCTGATCGAGGAAGAAGACTCTCCATAGCAGTAGTTGCAAAGTCAACAACAACATTCTCAACCGCGTCACTCTTCTCAACCTAGGACTCAAGTTCCTCCGCAGCAACAAGCAAAGGAAGAAATCGTCGAAAATGTTGAATCTGTAAGGACTCTTAAGCTTGAATTTCCCTTCAAACTCTACTCTACGTTAAAGGAGGGTGGTACTACAATGTCTTTCATTGATGAATTTTTGAGCGAGAAAGGGTACAGAAATGAAACTCACTTTTTGAGGACGATGGAAAGTATGGGCATTGCGCATGTTGGTGCGGCAGCAAGGGCTTTTGTAAATTTTCCAAGTGATCCACGGTTTGGATCCTTTAATCAGCCTGAAGGGAAAGATGACGATGAAAGGATGTTCTTTTCAGCCTAGAATGGGCGTCGCTGCAAATGTTCGTGGTGAAAGGATGGATCTTTTTCGTTCTAAGGACCACAAGAGGACTTATTCTAAACTACTGAAGCGAGGGGTGAGGAACCGTAGAAGTGTGGATTTCGATTTTCTTGATTCATTGAAAGTGAAACTGAGGGAGAAGTTTGCACTCCTTCAACTCGAACGTTTTTGCTTTGAGACGACTGTTGCTCACCCAGAACTTACAGCTTACTTCTATTCAAATCTATCCTTTTAGATGCAAATAGATTCTCTTTTACTGTTAGGGACAAAGAATTTGTGGTTGATGTGGACACTCTGGCTGATGCAACTGGGGTGGAAAGAGGAAGTTTCCAACCAATCAGTGTGTCTGTTGCTCACGCTACTTTGGAGCTTGTTCGGGATAGGATTGCTGATGGCAGGATTTCCTACTCTAGAATGAATGCCTCCAATATCTTGCTTCACAAGATTGTGATTAATTGTCTCAGACCCAAATCCACATCAAAGACTAATGTCTCAAACTCTGAAGTGAAGCTGATGTATGCGATCAACATCGGATTCAAGTTCTCTTTGCCTCACACTATTCTTATGCACATGTATAGGACAGTGGTGAAGGATAAGGGACAACTTCCTTATTCTACTCTTGTTACTCGATCATTCAGACACTTCAACATTCAGCCTCCTAAAATTCTGTGTGTTCGAACCATTGCTCCAATGGTAGTGGGACTGAAGTTGGTTTCCAAGATGCATTTGAAGGAGTTGAACAAGGTTTTGGAGAGCATTAAGGTGAAGTCCCCTGTCAAGGCAAGACAAGACTCTGCAACAGGAAAAAGGAAAGGCAAAGAGCCCATGACCGAACCAATCAAGAAGTGAAGAGCACTCATCTTGCAGGATGAATAAGATGAAGATGATATCACTCTCTCCGCTTTTGCCTTAAAGAACTTACAGAGTTTTGTTAGCTTTCAAGGGCTAGAGGACCGAGAGCACATAGAAAGAGAAGAGACAGAGCAGAGAGTCAAAGAAAGAGAAGAGAGGAGAACATAGGAAGAGGAAAGAAGAACAGAGGAAGAAGAGAGAGGAAGAGATCAAGAAGTAGAAGAGGGTCAAGATGATTCTCTTGCAGAAGAAGAAGGAGAACAACATCACCTTGATGCTGAAGAAGAGTAAGAACAGGAAGAAGAATATTTTTCTCCACTTGAAGGCACCAAAACAGGGGGAGCTGCTGACAAAAGAGGTACTTCTTCATTTGTTTTTACTAGTGATGATGTTAGTCGTTCTCCTGCCAATCCAGAGAATGTGTATGCCTCTCAAATTCCTGAAGTTGGTAATGAGGAATCATCTCCAAGTCTGGATGTTCCAACTGAGGTTCCATCATTAGTTAACACTTCTCAAACTGATCGTGCTGAAGCGAGTACTCAAACAAATAATACAATAGGCTTTAAGAGACTGCTTGAGCTTCTTGTGGAGATCAAAGCTCAGCTTTATGGATTGGAGTGTGAATTTCAGAACATGCGGTCAGCTCATCAAGCCACTTCAGTCCCTTTGCATGACCAAGTACAAGCCCTTAAGCTTCAAGTTCAAGCCACTGCAAAAGGTGAGGATATTAAGAAACTGAAGGAGGACCTGAGGAAGCTGAAGGAGACTATCAAGTCTATGGGGGATTTCCAGATTGTTCGCATCCCCTAACAACCATGATTTTATCCAACTTTTTTTTTATATAGTTTTCTCCACTTTTTGCTGATGACAAAAAGGGGGAGAGAGTTTTGTGCAGATTTGATTTGAACTATCTTATGATGATTTTTTTTTTTGCTTGATTTGACTTTGGTTTGATTTTGATGACTTTGGACTGTTATACTTTAGACTTCTGACTGTTATTTGGATTTGAATTTTTAACGCTTGCAACAACTAAGCGTGTGATTTTGATTGTGGCTGGATAGTTATTTATTATGCAGGATTGATGTGTTTTCTGTGTTGTAGAATCAATACTATCCAGGGCCTAATTGATTTATCTTTATAAGACATCACTTTTTGCTTAAGCGTTGTTTTGCAGGTTAAAAATTTGTAAATCTGCATGAAAGTTTTGTCACCATAAAAAATGGGGAGATTGTTAGAGAAAACACCTTAACTGTTTTGAAGTTGACAAAACCTTTCCAAAAGTCTAGTCTGAAGACTTGCAGACTCAAGTATTATAGTCTGAAGGACTCCAGACTCTACCGTCAAAGTCTGAAGATCACTAGATTTTAATCTCAAAGTTTGACCACACTGACAGATTCCAGACCGATGAGTGAAGACTTATCCAGATGCGAGTTTATCTTCAAGGATTCGGTTCGTATGGTTTGTGGAAGATCTTATGGTCGGATATAGCATCTTATGATCAATTATTCTTATTGGAATCAATTCGGATAATTAGATCTCTTGAAAGACGAAGTATACTTGGAAGGTTCTATTTATGGAAACCAAGATCCTGATTGTATGGGCGAGCAGGATTGATGGGCTATCATCACATTCCTAAAATAACTCGAGATCTCCTTGATTTATTCTGTCGAACGGGTAGATTGGAAGAACTCATTTGGAAAGTGCCAACGGTTGTAGAGGCATGGAGGAGTATATAAGGAAGACTCTCAAGTTGTTCGAGTGTGTGCGTGAAAGAAAAATTTCAAAGTCTGAAGCTTCCTAGTTCTTTGCTATTTCAATTCTCGAGCTTAACTTGTACTCAAAAGAGAGAGCAAATACTTGTGAGACTTTGGAAGAGTGTAGTAGAGTTTCTACACTGTGAAGTCAAGGACGTGAGATTGTACAATCTCTTTTGATTCATAGTGAAATCCAGCCAGTGGGCTGTCAATGCAGTAGAGTGGACGTAGGCTTGATCTAAGCCGTACTACTATAAACCTTGTATTTCTATTCTCTTTCCTTGAAGTCCTTACTTTAATTCGTAGCTTTATATAACTGATTATAGTCGTTCACATCTTCAGTCTATTATCTTCTAAAGGCAATATACTTTCATCAAGTATTGTGAAAATTTCCTTTAACACCTATTCACCCCATTCTAGGTGTTCTTACTAGCCTTTTCAGTCTTGATATCAATTGTCGTAGATGTTAATCACATCATTGGTTCTAGATCGCTAGTAAAAAGAGGCAAGTCCTTGCATCTCAAGGGATAAGCTTGGAACTGCATTTTTTTACGATCGATTTGTAAAGTAAAAAATACTACTCCTTAGCATGTATTGCTTCTACGATTTCATAGTCTGATTAAAACATAAAAACTAGACCGAGATTTGAATATTCCAGCAAGGTGAAAAAGAGATGGTCCTTTTATTCCTATTTTGTATTTAGTGGACATTCTTTCTTCCTTCCTAGTCGGATTGCTCTACATAAAGGCGAGAATATAATCTTTCACAAGCAGTTTCAGCATATGTGGTGCCGTTGACTTCACTTCCCTGCCGTCTACTCTGATTAAACGAAGAGGTAATAGGTGGTTTGGACAGCTGGGCTAACATCTACTGAGTGGCTTGTCTTCTGGAAACCGAGTCGCCGTGAAGGCCTAGTATGCTTACCTTGTCTTTGCAGCGAGTGCTTTTTATGAAAACACAAAGATACCTTGTTTAAGTACTACTTAGGGTGCATTTGGTTCAGCTTGTCCAAAAGGCTTTCAGTCAAATGATGGCATTGGAAAAGCTGAAAGCTCAATGTTGATAGGGACCAACTTTAAGCTTTCAGCATTTGGCCACATGTTAAAGCTACTTTCTTTATTTTTCAAAACTATTATCATAAATCTTTTAGTTTTTCGATTTTACCTATCATTGTTCCAAAACTACTCTTACCTTCAATACAGTCGGCAAAGAGTTTAATATTCATTAATAAAAAAATGAAATCCAAAAGCCCTTTATAAAAAAAGATTTGCTAAATACTCTTTACGCCAAAATAGTCTTTGCAAAGAATTTTTTACCAAACGTAATTTGCATTTCCCTAAAGCCTTTTAGACCAAAGATATTTGCATTTTCTAAAACCCATTTCTAAAGCTGAACCAAATGCAACCTTAGTGAGTTGAAGAAAAAGAAAATTAGGAGCCAAACTCGAAATGTGTCAACATGGACTAATGATTAGTTGACTCTCTATTTAGCTTGGCTAGACGATATCTTCGAATTTTGAAGAGACCCTAAATTTTGCTGTCACATTCTTTGTATCAAATTGGAAGCGCTTCCAATTTATCGGTGATCCACCAAAGAAAGTGCATTCTTAACATCCATTTGATGCCGCATGCTTGTTACTCTTCATTTCTAGTGAAATTACTGTCAAACTACATCACAGAGGTAACTAGAAGTTTATTGCGCATACTGACTGATGGTTTATTGTGTCTGTTACTATATGAGGATTGAACATACCTTTCGGGGGAAAAAACATTCCTTTTGGAGCCGGGGCAATTCGCAGAAAATCAGCTGAGTGCCCATGCTACTAGTGCGCAAAGCCATGCTAGGAAGTTTCATATAATGAGCTGCGGCTTCTGCACAGTACATCAGCGTATCATAAATCACGCAAGAGATTTTACTCTCGGTTGCTCCATCCTGTGCCACCATATCTGAGAATACTTGGCGGAGAGGTCCTTCACAGTTGGTGTTGAGACTCGCGAAAATAGCTGCGGCATCCCCGGAGGAGAGGACATCCTTCGGTAAGCAGTCGGGAATAGGCGCAAAGGTAAAATTGGGGAAACTAGATGGATGGGGATGATTGAAGTGAGTGTGAGCTATTACAATGGAGAAGCCTTTGGAATGCAGGAGGGATCCCAAATTGAGCATCGGGGTTATGTGTCCTTGAAAGGGGCAGGGGACTAGCACCAATCTACAATTGCTTCTCCGCCCTCGTTCCTCCATTTCTCTCATGTGACTACAGCCAGAGCCTCGGTCCTGGATGAACTCATCATCTGAATGGTCTTATATTCAATACTGGGTCGTCGCCAAATGTTAAGGAAAACAAAGAGAAATCCTGTTTTTCTTGCCCGGAGAGTAACATAAAAAAGTGGTAAACAAATTGATTACATCATTGAAGCGTGACGCGCTAGCAGAAAAGTGGCTGTCGCACCAAGAGACATTTGGAGGAAACACCCACCCCTGGTGTAATATTTGAGATTTTTTACTAGGTCAAAGAAAAGGGGGTGGGACCCACTTTAAATAAAAAAAGAAAAAGAAAAAAAGGGAAAGCGATAAAAAAAAGAAGGAAAAGACAGCACACATCTAGGCAAAAAATGGACCTGAGCACGTCCTTAGAAGGCTTAAGGAGGAAACAGACGGGAGAACCGCCTTGAGGTGGGAGACCTCGCGTTGTCCTCCGTATTCTCTCTTTGTCGAGAAGACAAAGATAGACAGAGAATTAAGGGGTCTCACGGTGGGGAAGGTAGACTCAGGTTAGGACAAGCTTGCTTGTTCTTGCTATCGTAGGGTAGGCTGGTATAATAGCCACTCACGTCTGAGGTGAGTGAGGGTGGGTGAAATGCCCACTATAGAGCTAGTGCGCCTTACGGCACTACACGGAACCGCAAGCTAGCACATTTGGGCACAAGAAAAGAGGAGAAAAGTAGAAAGGAGGAGGAGGAGGAAGAAAAAGAAAGAGGAGAGATGGCTTTGTGTGTTCACGCCCCCCACTAAGCTTATTTACAATGCCCAGTAAGTAATTGTGCCTCTCGTTCTTCCAATTGGAGTAGTTTTGGATTTAGGGCTTGAAATTCGGAATTTTGAGAAAATTGAGCGGCGAAATTTGATTTTTAAGTCATTGAACCACGTATTTTTATAGAAATGATAGTTTAGGATGTTATGGAGTAGTGAGATATTACAGATCTTAATTTGAGCTTACGATTTGCCCGAAATAAAATTTCGAAGTTTCCCGCATACAGTGAACAATGTGCGTCCAGCAGCTTCGAGCCCATATTTTGTCGATTTTTAGCTTGATTTTGGGACAATTAAGTTGGGATTCTTGTAGTACGTTGAAAGGGCTTTCTAGTGATTATAAATACATTCGGAATGGGGTTCGGTGGAAAGAGTTATAGTGTGACCAAGTGTCGTGCTCAAAGCTCCATGTTGCGGACCGCTAGAATAATTGCTTTGGATATGTGATTTTTTTTTAGCTTGTAGCTATCATTTTATCGACGAACAAGCATAATTTAGTCGAGTAGTATTTTACTTGGTTTTGATGCTATTTCTCGCTTATATAATTGGAATGTGAGTACGTGGATTTGAGTGAGCCTTGTTATTTGATTTGGGGCATATCTAGGTGAGTGGTGTTATATCTTCTATGAATTTAAAAACTTGTGTCTTAATTAAAGGTGATATCGATTTGAGTATCATATAAGAAGACATGGCATGCCATTTTATTATAAAAATGGAAGAAGTGATGTTTAAAGCATAATTGTTGTGTAAATCCGGATCGAGTATTTACTACTTTGTTGATTTTGAAATGGCATGGTAAAGCATTTCTGAAAATGGCTTATGAGTTTATTATTGTGCAATGGATGGAGGAAATTCTTTATAAAAAGAATTCTTTTGTTACATGTTATACGTTTTGATTTGCGAGGAATTAAAAAAGCCATTATTTGAAATAAGTTAGAATGATTATTTGTAAATACCTTGATTAAATGCTTTGTGAAGGAACTTCCAAAATATATGGATATGGATTTGTGAAATGCTTTGAGAAGCACATTCTATTTGATAAATTGAGTTGCGAAAATTGATTCGATTCAATTTGTGAAACTGATTTATGATATGGATTATGGTTTTGATTGTGAATTTGTTTTATGAAATGATATGAGATGCTTTGCAAGAAAGTATATCTATCAGAGAAACCTAGTTATGAAAGGTTATATGATTGGTTTGTTAAATTTATGGTGGATTATGAGATTGATTATGGATTGAATTTCTAGATATCAGAAAATGCGGGTTTAATGCTCAATATCACTGTCTGTGAGCCCATGAAGGGGCTTGTGGGTATGCGTACCGGGTTTAGGATATCCTTCTAAGCCGAGCCACCGGCTATGTAGGTGAAAACTTTGTCAAGGAGGGAATCTTGATCACCTTGTCACTAAGCGTTATGTCGTTACCATGGTTTGATATTGAACAAAAGATTGAAAGATGGATGGATCATCGACGTGTGATTTCATATGAGATGAATCAATGGCATAGTCTATTGACGTGTGACATAAAATTAACCAGTGGAATGAACCATTGGCATGTTTATTGATGAGATTGATCAATTGATTAGACCATTGATATTTGTTATGATTTTATTGATTTAACAAGTGTTATTTGATATGGATATGATTATGTTAAAGCGATATAACTCGTTTATATTTTTTTATGTGTACTATTACTGAAATTGAGATAAATGAGTTATTATATTGCTTTGTAAATTACATAATGATTGTTCGATCTGCTTAGAAGTATATACTACCTACTGAGCTTGTGGTTGCTCACTCCTTCCATTTCCAAATCTTTTTAGGTCCCTTGTTAGCGACCAATAGAATGAGAGCGATATCGATGGGGACTTTTGGGAGTTGGATTCGAATGATTATAGGTTGCGTCCTTCGGTAGAAGGACGATCGTGTCATCCCCACCTCTATAGGATTTGGGGTGTGACACCAGGACACCAGAAATTTTGTTTCCTTTCATGTCTGGCTTTGTTTAATCTCATGTGAGAATATTCTTCTTCTCTGGCAAGATTTCTAGTTAATTTGATTCCATCCCAAAACTTGCTCTTATCTCTTTGCGGATTCGAATTATTTTGTTGCTGCGTCGATTCCCCCTATACGATGGCATTGAAGTCCACTGCTACTGGCGTCACTAGAAGCTCGTTATTTATATGAAATGGGGTGGTTATAACCTATGTTGCACGGACATGTTACATGTGCTTCCATGTCGTGTCCGACACGCTCGGACAGGCTTGGACAAGCATTGACCGCGTGTTGGATTTGTTGATACGTTTCACACGCGTGTCCGAAAGACAATGGAGGGTGGAGGCGAGGGCGAGAGAGCAGAGACAAGGCCACGAGTGAAGGCAAGCCCGCGACGGCGAGAGACGGCGAGAGAAAGTGCAGAGACTGAGGCGAGGGCCGTGAGGAGGAACTTCACGAGATAGGCGCGAGTGGGGGAGGGCGGCGTCATCGAGTGGGGTGGCGGCGGTGGTGGCAAGGGGGAGGAGGAGGAGTTCGTGGCGGTGTGCAGCCTCTCGGTGCACAGGGACCGCGCGTTCCATCTCTAAGAAGTCGCTTTCACTGTATTCAACGTGAGCCGCCTTCTTTTCCGATCCCTTTTCACTGAAATTTTTTCTGGGTTACTCCCTTTTTTGCTCCTTCGGCGAATGCTGGTGCTTTTTGTGATCGAGTCTTCGATGCTTTCGGAGATAGGTGTCATGCGGCAAGGAGGAGGAGAATAAGGCGTTGCTAGGGTTTTGAGAAGGAAAATAAAAAAATAAAAAAGGGACTTGGCGTGGCGTGGCGTGTTGGAGGGAGGGGGAAGTGACAGGAGGGAGGGGAAAGTGACGGGCTGATAGCTTGTCAGGTGTGGGTGAGGGAAAAAAAGGTGAAAAAAAATTGGGGGTGGGGAAAGAGACGAGGGAAAAAAGGGAGTTTGGGCGCCGTGGGGGTTGGGAGGTTTTTATTTAATTGAAAAAATTATTAAATGAAATTAAAAAGTAATTTAAAAAAAAAGTATTGTATGTTGAATGATTAATGTAAATTCATTGTAGGTTCTTTTTTTAATTAATTAATTATTTATAAATTTGAATCAAATTAATTAAAAATAAAAAAATTCATTTAATATACAACGTGTTCCAGCATGTTGGAATTTTCTATTTTTAAGAAATGACGTGTCATATTGTGTCGGGTGTCCGTGTCGTCTGTCGATGCAACCTAGGTTATAACTTGTTTTGAACACTGGTGCTTGTAACCTTCTTACAAAAATCACCATCCAATGGCATTGAAGTCCACTGCTACTGACATCACCAGAAGCTCGTTATTTATATGAAATGGGGTGGTTATAACTTGACCATAGGGAGAGAGAGCGAGCTTCTCTAAATATTCATTAAATGCCGTGTCAAACTTGACCATAGGGAGAGAGAGCGAGCTTCTCTAAATATTCAGCAAATGCCGGGTCAAACTTGACCACAGACGTTTACAACATGCTTCCATTCCTAGCTTGTGCAAATTGAACGTTAGGAGTGACCTGCTTGCTTGTCCTTCATTGCTGGGTCTTCGCATCCTCCGTCCCATTACTTCTCATCTGATTAGACTTTCAAAGAGAGTAAAACCAGCCTGGATCAGCAAAAGCCCGTCTTCAAGGGCATAACTTCGCATAGCATCTGAATATCTTCGATTGAATAAAGGATAGAGAGGATGGAAAGTGAAGGGCGAAATGGCAAGAAATTGATCCTGGTCCCAGGACCATTCCAGGGCCACCTCACTCCCATGCTTCAGCTGGCGACAATCCTCAAGTCCAAGGGCTTCTCCATCACAATTGCTCACACACATTTCAACAGTCCAGATTCTTCTGCTCACCCCGATTTCACCTTCTTATGCATACCTGACGGCTTGTCTGAAGAAGAGGTTCGAAACCCCGATCTGATGGGCATTGTGCTGAGGCTTAATGTCAATTGTGAGTCCAGCTTTAGGGAGTGCCTAACTCGGGGCACAAACCATATGGAGCCAGTTGACAAGATTTGCTGCATCATCTACGATGCAGTCGTGTACTTCTCGGAAGCTGTTGCCCGTGATTTGAAGGTTCCTAGCATTGCTTTACACACGAGCAGTGCTGCTACTACCATAGTCCGCCCGGTTCTTCTCCAGTTAAAGGCACAAGGACACATTCCAATCCCAGGTACATGCTGAATTTCTCTTATTTAAGTTACACTCATTTCTTTCTGAATTAATATTATGGTCGTGGAGAATCTTGCTCGTATTCCATTTTGTTTGTGAGGATGGATGTATTGACGAAAATTTATTGCAGTTCTAAAATCTGTATGTGTGACCTTCATCACGACCCTATAGTCCATGATCCGACGAGTCTCCTCCATGCCTATACTTTTTTCAAGACTGGTTTCTTTGTCATCATCAAGTTTGACACCCAAGCCAGATTATCCTGAGTGTTGTCAAACCGCAAAGTATAAAGTCGATGGGTTCTAGCTCACTTGTCGTTGTGCTGACTAACAAATGCCTTGTGTTGTGCTCTATCAGATTCCATGTTGCAGGCTCTGGTGCCCCTGCATCAACCCCTGAGGTTCAAAGACCTACCACTCTCCAATTTTGGAAGTTTGGACTATTTCTTGGAGTTGGTAGTCTTGGCGAGTAATATCAGATTGTCTTCGGCCATTATATTCAACACGATTCACTGCCTTGAAGAGTCACCTCTGGCGCAGCTCCACCAACTGTACCAGGTTCCGATTTTTCCAATAGGCCCTCTGCACAAACTCGCTCCTACCTCAGCTGTTAGCTTACTGCAAGAGGATACTGGTTGCATTCCATGGCTTGACAAGCAAACTCATAATTCAGTCATTTATGTGAGTTTAGGAAGCATAGCACATCTGGACCAAGACCAATTGTCAGAAATGGCTTGGGGTCTGGCAAATAGCGAGCAGCCTTTCTTGTGGGTTATTAGGCCTGGCTCAATACCAGGTTCGGAATGGATCGAGTCAATGGATGAAGAATTCAAAGAATGTGTTAAGGACAGGGCTTGCATTGTGAAATGGGCACCTCAGAAGAAAGTACTGGCTCATGAGGCGGTGGGAGGGTTTTGGAGCCACTGTGGATGGAACTCCACCTTGGAGAGTATAGGTGAAGGCGTTCCGATCATATGTCAACCATGCTTCGGCGACCAAAATGTGAATGCGAGGTACCTGACTCATGAATGGAAGGTTGGATTAGAACTGGAGGGGGAGATAGAGAGAGGGACAGTAGAAAGAGCTGTTAGAACATTGATGAAGGAAAAGGAAGGTGAAGAGATGAGGCAGAGGGTCTTGGATTTGAAGCACAAGTGCGATGTTAGTATAGTTGATGGTGGATCTTCTTGCCATTATCTGAGCGAGCTAGTCGAGTTGTTGAGATCGTTCTAGCAGCACAGAGTTGTTTGCTACTAAAGCACCGCGCTGAATGAAGCTTGTGTAGTGCAGAAAGTGCAAAGATTTGGTCTTCAGGCATTGAAGAACAGAACAGAACAGAACAGATGATGCTTTGATGGACTGACAGAAATTTGCTGACTTGTCATGTGCAAATTTAAGTTGAACCAATCTCCTTTTTTTCTCTCTGACCAGTGGACCGGATCTGAATGGGTCGAATTCACTTTTCCTTTCAAGTTTAAACTTAACATGGTTATTCATTATGTCACAATTTTGAAACCTAAACACGACAAGCTTATAAAATGATAGGACTCATTTGACTTGTTTAAGATATGGACCACGAGAACAACCATGTCAAATATGTACAGATGTGTAAAAGTGTGTTCAAATGTGCGTAAATTTTCTTAAGTGCATTGTCTCGTTGCAACTAACTTATCAACTATGTCATCAAACTTGTCTAAACATTTCATAGAAAGGATCAATCCATTACAATTACTATCGAGTCCACTGCTTGAGAATACCCTCATGGTGGTATAGTCAGTTAAGAAAAAAAAAATCAGTTGCTAGAGGAAGATAGAAGGAAGGGAGGACCCAGCAATCTTAGACTTTATTTAAATCGATCCCACACCTAGCCTCAAGGTAGATAAGAGACCAGGCAAAAAAGGCAAATATAATAGCAGTCGTGTGCAAGCAAATTGTTTCTTTTATGACACAAATCTCTATAAACTTGACATGAGAACATTCAATGACATGTCGAGTAAATGGTCTGTGTCGATATCTTCTCAATATCATTCGAGATTGATCAACATGCTCTACTATTGTGTCGGATGAATGTTCTTCCAGCCCAGTAAAAATATCCCATGTTAACAACCTTAATCTCTTGTCGATTGGCACCTCTTTTTTATCTGTTGCACTTTAATTCAATGTGAAAAACGGAGAGTGCATAGTGCTTGAGAGGGACCATAAATTTACTTCTCTTTTCTTTAAATTTATGAAAAGAATAGCTTGAGAACAAGTATAGACCGATGGTTTTCCCGTTTTGACAAGCCAGTGCCAATGATCGGACTCTTACTATCTTGATTTTACTGTGTGGAATTTTTCTGTGAGACAATTCTGATGGTTGTTTGTTTGTGAAACAAACAAAGTAATTTTTTTCCGTATCTTACATAGGAAAGTTGGAAGGATGTGGGCCACTATATAAATATGAGTGTCTTCCAACTTATTCTAATGAAGACAATGGCTTGTGGGCTAGATCCCATAATACTCAACGATGACCCCATGTGTCCAATGACACAAGCGGTGCCATATGAATAGGGTATCTGAAGGCCTTTAATCAACATTACCAAACCATCTTGGATGGCCATCTCTCATCTCAGAATGCCTTCCAGAAGATATCTTACGGTGGTAAATGTATTGCTGAGATCTAGCGCCCAGTCTGCTTTATGTTTTCAAGCCATATACCAGGCAAAATGTACGGACTATATGAGTTTAGCTTCTGTTGCATAATCTATCAAAGTTTGAGGAATAGGCCAAGAAGGTGAGGACGATTTATAATTTCTATATATTCAGTCTTATGTTTTACATTGTACAAGCTCCTTTTCATAGTACAATGAATGTTTATTGTGGAAAGAATAAATGAATATACATTAAATCAAATCCAATCTTGGATTGATATAATCTATCAATTATAATCGCCTGCAATCTTGGATTTGTATCAACCATAATCTTCGGTCCTATCACAATCTTAGGTCCGATCCTCACATATCTCCAACGCTCCTCTTCAAATTGGTGGCTGATATATATCCATGACGCCAAGCTTGCTTAGTAGATATGTGTGTTGTCTTTGACATAATGGCTTGGTAAAAATGTCTGCAGGCTATTCCGTGGTTCTAATTCCATTTGTCTTGATTACTCCTTGGATCTTATCTCAAGTGTAGTGACAAACCACTTCAATGTGTTTTGTTCTCTCATGAAATGTCACGCCCCGAATCTTGAGCGCGCGAACATCCCTTGATGGTCGATAGAATTTTGCAATGTTCCCAGGACTCGTCGCCGACCCTTTTCATTTTATTGCACATGTGGAAGCGAATTAACTAATCCCTGACAACAACAAACATGGGATAGAAAAGTAGGACAACCAGTTTCAAATCAAATACACTTTTATAAACACCTCAAGCTTATACAGAAGGTCTATCTCATAAAGGACTACCGAGCCACCTATGCTCCTGACCCTTCCGCTACAAGCTCCGAGTTCTTCACACTAGGGACCTGAAAATGGTTATTCAATAACTAGTGAGATATAAATCTCAGCGAGTTCTTCCCCTAGTCCCCCGATTAGAACACCAACTCAACTCAGGGTATCTCTTCAAAACCATCCCATAAACAAACCAAAGATTAACAACCAACAATCAATAGTCGATTCGCATACATCCTTACCTGGTATGTACCTGGTATGCCATACCCTGCGCGTCATAACTCAGCACGATACACATAATGCACATGGCCATTAGATGATGTAGTTTATCAATCACATACGAATCGCGTTACAAGCGATCTCACCTGGCTATTGCCACACCCTGCATGTTATCGATTCATGTGTGTGTGCCATAAACAGTGTGCTCAACTCATGCATGACTAGAACCAAAGATGCCATGATTCTCATGCGTTCTTGCACATTAGTTCACCACCTAGCACACATCGATCAATCACACAGGTCCTGATTATAAGGTAAAATTAATGCGACACGTCCCATTCCATGCCACACAATTTTACCCCATAATAAGGCTCAACCATCTCAACACTCATGTGTTCCAATTCATTTCGAGCCAATGGCCATGGCCAACTCAACAGTCAGCGGTCTTCCGGTGTAGCCGGCATCGTCTCGCACCATCGAGCACGGCAACGTCTACATCTAGACGGCATTCCATATAGGAGCATCGGCCCAACCTCCACTACCACCGGCATCCGTTGACTTGGGGCATTCCTGAAGGAGCATTGTCCGACCCCAAAGGCTCGTGATGGCATCTCATATCATTCATGCATTCACCCAATTTCAGCCCAGGTCACCGTGCCTTGCACTCAAATATCTCAATTAAAATAGTGATCCTGGTCTATTTTCTTCATATTAAAAACATCCGGGAAAATAGTCGTGTGTGAGTACACGGTCAATTCAAACCAGGAAAAATTGATATCATTCCTTTTAAAATCCCACTATTTTATATAATATATAAAACCATTTTGGTGTCAAAATCCGACACTCGAGATTTTCTAATCAAATACCAATAGTTTCCAATCATCACACAATTGTACAAAGCATCACTCTATTCATGCAGATGCCCATGCATTTACACATCCATTCACTTCATAAAATCAACACACATGAAATTAGACCACTTTTCATTCTTGGGTGAACAGTGCGCGTGAATAGTGTTTTGTGAACAGTGTCGCGTGAACAGTAACTCGTGAATAGTGCGTCATGAACAATGAAATTCCATAATTAAATAACTAATAAATTAAATCCACAAGTCATTAAAAACAGTAATTAAAGCAAGCAAAGTATCAAGAACCATTATCAAACTAAAATCAGTCCTAATTGGTAGAAATCGGGCCTTCACACGTCTCCAAGTTTAAATCCAGAAACCTAACCAATTGAGCTCAGAAAATTTCCAAATTTGAATATGTTGTAAAGGATACATAACTAACATTTTTCATAAGACACCTAAACCCAAATCCTTCTAGATTTGGCCCAGTAAATCGCTCAATCTAGCACCAAAAACTGGGTACGTTTCTAGAAAGTCTATTTTCCGAAATCAGTTTGGTTCGAGGTCTAAAGCATGTCCGTTTGATTTGAAATTTGAGTATGTTAAACTAAAAGATGTGAAAAACAACTTTTGTGAAGAAACCATTTTGAAATTCGAACCCTAAGAGTTGATAAAAACCCCTAGAATCCCAAATGGTCACCAGTTCCAGCGAAAACAGAGGTTCTGTTTGAAGATGATGGAGCTGATATCTCCTTCTTTTGAATTCCTAAAAATCTTGGGAAAAATATATGTTGTAGCTGAGGATTTCTAAAACATTTCTCTAGAGACATCAACCTCAAATTCGCAACCCATTTCGATCTACAAAAATAGCAAACAGCGAGGGTCTAGAGATCCAAATTGCAGGAAATCCACTGATTTGGACTAATCCACCTCAAATGTGCTAATCTCACTAATTAGATTAACACTAATTCATTCTAAGGCTAATCTAACCATTCTATATTATCACTAATCCATTCTTAAGCTAATCTAAACAACTATTAAGCACAAATCAACCCCCAAAGCAAGTTTAGGCACTAATCAAAGGATTAGGAGCTAAACTCACCCGACGACAATTCCGACGACATGAGCGTGACGGTGGTGAAGCCCCGTAACTACCGAGTCTCCAATGGAGGCTCAACGGCGAAGGACAAAGCCTTACAAGCTCATGGCTGAGGGGCTCGATTCTGGTTCTGTTCTGCTAGGTCAATCTCGGCTTTGCGGTTCTGATTGGCAGAGCTTGCTGGCCGTTGGCGGGCTGGTGGTGGACATGTGAAGGAGCTGTGGTGGTTGCTGGCTGCTGGTGAAGATGAAAATGAAGTGGGCAGCAATTGAAATAAAAATGGACGCAGAACCAGGGGAGGGGAAAGGAGAGGCTTGCGGTCAAGGAAAGAAGAGGGAAAAGGAGAAGAAAGGGGGGCTGCGGCAGAAGGGAGGATGTGTGAGGGAGGGGGTGGAAAAAGTGGGAAAGAGAGGGAGAAAAAGAAGAAAGAGAGAAGAAAAGAGAGGGGAAGGAAATTTCGTGGGAAGGAGGGGGGAGAAAATGTGAAGGGGAGAGAGAGAGAGAAGAAAGAGAAAAGAAAAATGAGGAAGAGGAATCTCGGCTGAAGGAGGAGGAAGCGTGAAGGAGAGGAGAAAGAGGAGAGAGAGAGAAAAATAATAATAATATTGTTATCATTTTTCTTTTTCTTCCAATTTCCGATTTTTCATCCGATTATTTCTTTTCCGAAATTTTGGGCTCGCCGATAATTCGACGAACGATGAGACGACGTCCAATAATTAAATATGGAAACCCTTGAAAATTCGATACCTAAAATCAAATTAAATTTCATGGTTAAAATCGATCGAATGCGACTTTAGTACAACCTAATCTATCGGGTGGCTTTTAGGGGTTCTCCTGTGGTTGACTCGTGGTCGATAATTTTTTATCCACATTTGTGCATCTTCGAATCGTGAATGACCCTTGGTTGTCATGTAATTGTGATGGTTCAATTACATACCTTGAATCGGTTTATTGTCGTTTGATGCGAATATCGTAATTGTGCGGAATCACCCGCAAACCAGCTACGCACTTTAGTCGAATTGATTTATATCCGTTCGCTAATTGATTTATACAACGTAGTATTGACCTTTGTCGACCCTTATGGTCAAGTGGTCGATTTCCGATCGAATTTTCTAGTCTTTCACGTTTTAACCCTTTACGGCCTCACCCAATGGATTAGTCAACTCGTGAGTGATCAATTTGGAGTAAAATAACCATAACTGCGTCGATGAAATAACCATTTCATATATTTTGAAATAGGGCCAAATTTTGGGATGTCACATGAAAAATGGGATTTGTCGCGAGTTTAAATGCTGCATCATTGTCAAAGAATAAGTTCGTTGGTCCTTTGACCCGTATCCCAAGGTCTAAAAGCAAGCTTCGTATCCAAACTATTTCACAAACTGTTTTGGCCATCGCTCGATATTCAGCTTTAGCGGATGATAATGATACGGTCGATTGCTTCTTCGTCTTTCATAATACTAACGATTTTCCTAATTTAACACAAAAACTAGTAATTGATCTTCGACTCATGGGACATGTGGCATAGTCTGTATGACAATAAGTGTTCATTTCCAAATTGTAATCTCATGAGAAGAGTATTCCAAGCTCCGAACATCTCTTTAAATATTTTACAACCTTCAAGGCTACGTTCATATGAGATTCCTTCGAATTAGCATAAATTGACTGAGTGTTTGCATTGCATAACATATATCTAGCTTGGTCATGGTGAGATATATAAGCTTCCCTACAAGCCTTTGATAGCGAGATGGGTCTTCGAGCAATGGGTCATTAGTCTTAGAGGATGATTCGGCATCACAATCAATGGTAGTTAACTTGATGTTTCGATCAATAGGAATGGCAGCCGATTTACATCCTGATGAGCCTACTTTAGATATGATTTCTAACACAAATTTATGTTGGCTTAGAGGGATTCCCAAGTCTGAGTGAACAATCTCAATATCAAGGAAATACTTGGGAGGTCCCAAGTCCTTAATGCAAAAAGTAGAAGGCAGGTATTCTTTGAGACTCTTAATAGCCAATCCATCGTTTCCCATAATAAGTATATTATCAACATATACATTCAGGTAGATTGATGACGGTCTAAGTGAAGAAAGCATTGTTGTGCTTGGATTGCTTGAAACCAATGGTTGTAAGAGCTGTAGTGAACTTTGCATACCACTGTCGAGAAGCTTGCTTGAGCCCATAGGGACAACAAACTCCAGGCTCCCCCTGTAGCCATAATCCCGATGGAAGGTCCATATATATTTCCTCATCAAGTTCACCATGAAGGAAGGTATTGGGAACATCCATTTAATGTAAGTCCCAATCTTGGAAAGCAACAATAAAAAGAAAGGAGCAAACGGCAACTACCTTTGTGACTGGAGAGAATGTCTCATGGTAATCAAAACCTCACATTGTGTAAAGCCTTTGGCCACTAAGTGGGCCTTATACCATTCAACAGATCCGTTGGCCTTGTACTTGATCTTATATAGCCATGTGCAACCAATGGGTTTCCGATGAGCACATGATGGGACTACATCCCATGTATGATTTTTAATTAAGGCATGCAACTCTGCTTCCGTGGCCTTTTGCAACCGTGGATCACGAATTGCTTTGTCATAGGATGATGGCTCTATCTCCTTGGAAATACGACTAATGTAGTACATATGTTCCATAGACAGGCGATCAAATGAAACATAAGAGGAAATAGGATATGAGATACCTCTTGAGTTGAGTGATGCATAGATATAGTCCCTCATCTACGTAGGAGAGCGAGTGATCCGTCCTGAACGTCATGGGGGAATACGATCAGGTGTAGAAGATGATAATTTCGAAGTGGACTATGAAGATAATTGGTCTGAATCAGAACTTGCTTTGATGTGCATTGCAGATTCTGCAACTGAATGATCTGGAGTAGATGAGGAATCCACAGTAGTCTCGATCATTGGAGAAGAAGTTGGAGCGTCTAGAGGTGGGGCATGTACATAGTGGGAAATAGGAGATGAATCTTCTACAAATAGAAAATGCCCATTTTGATGATTCGAGCTAGAAGACTAATTTGAAGATGCTTCATCCTGAAAAAGAAAAATGTCTTCATGGAAAATGACATCCCTGCTTATAAAGAAGTTCCTTGTCGATGGCTCAAAAACACGATATCCTTTCTGAAGAGTTGGATATCCCATGAAGATGCATCGTTTGGCCCGGGGACCCATCTTGTCACAAGAACCCAGGGTAGTAACATAGTATAGGTAGCTAAAAACCTTCAAGTGACTAACCTCAGGCTTCTTACCATATAGCACTTCAAAAGGAGTACGTTTGTTGAGAACCCGAGTCGGCATGCGATTGATCAGGTAAGCTATCGTGACCACACAATCTTTCCAGAAAGTCTCAAGAATGGATGCTTGGAATTTAATGGCACGTGCAAGTTCCAAAAGATGACGGTGCTTACGCTTAACAATCCCATTTTGTTGAGGGATGTAAGTGCACGTGCTTTCATGCATAATTCCATGAGAGGAAAAAAGTAATTGATAGTCATGACTAGAAAATTCTTTCCCATTATTTGTTCGAACATGTTGAACAAATTCCTCAAATTGATTTTTTGACATGGTTGAAGAATTCTTTAGATGGGAGAGAGCTTGATTCTTTGATTGCATAAGGAAAACCCATGTAGCACAAGAATGATCGTCTACAATGGTGAGGAAGAATTGAGACCCATCACGATGTGGGGTGTAATAGGGATCCAAAATGTCTACATGAATTAAAGAAAAATTATTTATAGTTTGAGATTTGTTTGTAGGAAAATGGGTGCATGATTCTTTAGCAAGAGGATAAATTTTGCATTGAGGATGTGGAAAGGAAACACTATGGCCCAAACGTTAATGGGAAAGGATAACTTCATCATTGGAATAATATTACACAATGATTTTTTATTCACGGAAAATTGCGATAAATAAAATTTTTTGGGAAAATTGGTCCAAAAATACAATCCTTGCTAAATACTACTTAAGCCCATTAGTTTGCTAGTTGAAAGGGCTTGAAAGAGACAAGTATCAGAATTAAAGAGAATACGACAGGAATTGTCCTCACAAGCCTTTGATATTGAGATAAGGTTCAATTGAAACCCGAGAAACATAAAGGACATATCGTAGGAAAATCAAAGGACTAAGATTTACCATCCCTATCTTTGTGACATATACGGTATTTCCGTTTGGAAGCTTCACAGTTATAGGGAAATGATTTTTATGGGTATGGGAGAAAAGACTTTCATCACAAATAATGTGGTTACTAACACCTGAATCAATAATCCATATATCATAAGAATTAGAGTTGAGGCAATATGAAGTACCTGAGAAGCTTGCCCCTTTATCAAAAGTTTTCAATTGTCTCAGTGCCCTCATAATTTGTTGATATTGATTTTGCACAATCAACTAATTGTGCCTAGTGACTTGATTAGCTGATGATTCCTCCTTTCCTTTCTTCCTAGGTTTGCTGTGCAATTCCCAACAAGTTTTCACCATGGGATGTGGCCACTTGCAATAATCATAGTATAATTTCCCTTTTCCTTTAATATTTCCTTTTTAAGGATGATGTGGCATTGTGAGGGCCATGTGATGCTTTAAAAATAGGTGCCATCATGGCTTGTTGAGAGCTGATGGCTTCAGCCAAATAATAGGCTTCGGATATTTGGAGCCTATCATAGCCGTTCATCCCAAAAAGATTAGGGCTTCTTTCTCCTCCTTTGCTTGCAGCAGCAGCTCGATAGCCACCTTCTCCGTGAAGACCGAGGGATTTCCCACAGGTCGGTGGTTGCCCAGATTCGTAACCGGCGAGCCCTGGTGAGACACCCTCGGTCAAAGATAGTCCAGATCCGAATGCAGCAAGGGCTATCCCTTTTCCGGTTCATGCATGCTGAGCTACAGTTGCCTTTTGGCTCTCCTCTTGAACCGCTAATCGGTAGATTTGCCTGACTGGCAGTGCTGGCTCCATCACAAGGATTTGGGGCCGGAAATGTGAGTAGCTTTCATTCAACATTAGTAGAAAATGTGTTGCTTTCTCCGTTTCTTGAATTGCTCGATATTGTTGAAGCATATTCTCTAGCCCCTCAAGTCGCTCTTCAGTGGCCTCAAGTTTGTTCCACGAGGTCGAGGGTCGGTTGACGCATGTTGTCACGGATTGATTTCCTTATTTTAGCTCCGAGACGGCTTGGGCGCGGGAGAAGATTTTGTCCTGGTCAAGCTTTTTTGTACATCTCACAGATGTTATCCCAAATCGCCTTCAAGTCTTTGGTTGGTGGAAGCTTGGCGGCCACCTTGGGAGCCAAGCAATTACCGATCCACATCCACACAAGTTGGTTACATCTTTGCCAGTGCTGCCGTGAGCGTTCGTTTGTCGGAAAAGGCATGGTTCCGTTGAGGAACCTGTCTTTATCTTTGGTGATCAATGCCCGTCGGAGATCTCGAGCCCGGGTACTATAGTTTTCGGGTCCACTGAGTTGTAAGGAGATGAGTTTTAGTTCAAGGCCGTCCCCCGGCGATGTATAGAGTGGATTGTCGGGCTCCGGTCAACCACCGCTGGTTGGGATGACATACGGCAGGAATTCATGTCTCGGGATTGGGTAAGGATTTGCTTTCTAACCTTGTGATGTGGGCTCGAGTCCTAGGCCTGTCTGACATCCAAGAACATCACCGATACATGTATTTTATATTACTAATCTCTTTTAGCATGTGGAAGAGAAAAAAAAAACATTTACGAATATTCTTTTAACGATTAAAGCCTTACAATTATAATCAACATACTTCTACTTCTTTTTTTTATTTTTTTTGGTCGATACTTCTTTTATTTATATCATTTATGAGTTCACAAATTCATTACATCATGAGCAAAAAGACAGAAGTTTGAGTAGGGAGTAGGGATACCTATTTCCAAACTATAATGTACTTCCAAAATTTTGTCTATACAAACAACTAGACTGACTTACGGGTCAATAACTTCTTTGTCTGCTGCGTCTCCAATATCCCGATTGAAGCTACTCAACGGGTCAACTAATTCTCCATCAAGATTTTGGTACCATGCAATCAACGGAAAGAACCCATTTCGCGAAACCTCCTACGTCAACCCATATTATAGAACTACACTTGTTATATATTATTTCAGACTTTGGTTGGAGCACACTTTTGTAAAAAGCTTCATTATATATAAGGACTCCATAATGCAAGGGTTAAGGGGTATCCATTTTGCATGTTTAAAAAATAAGAGGGATGAGCTAAAAGCTAGTAAATGAAATCTCTAGTTTTAAGTTAGAAAAATTATCTTACCACTTCACCTGGTGCACACAAAATGAATGTATAATCATCCAGTAAGTATGATACAAACATAAACAGACTTTACCTTTCATTTTCATTTACCACATAAATTATCAACCAACAAAACGTCCATCCAGACTCATACATGTACACACCATGTTTCACACAAATGATTTAGTTCTATACATAATAATGTATTTTATTCATTAATGGTTCATCCTTCCGAATACTCTCGAGGTATCCTGATGCATAGGGCATCCCGACACACGAGGTATCTCATCTCCGATGCATCCTGAAACACTTCTTGTGGCATTTTGGCACACAGGACATCGTCATTCACCATTATACAGGTGACGAGATTACATTAATCTCATTCAAGCTATGATATATGCATACTCACAAGCATAACACACATATCTCATCTCAAGTTAATGTATTTGTCAAATAACCGCATATGAAATAACATATATATTTTGGTTATTGAAGTCCGGATATTCAAATGAATACATTATGAGTCTGGATATCGAGCAGTTTCTAGACATCAAAATTTGATAAATCAAATGAGTATATTTTAAATCTGAATGAATAAATACATTTTGATCGTAAAGTCTGAATAACCAAAAGGGTAAATTTTAGCTTGATAGAAACTTATAGAACAATGGAACATATCCATCAATGAACTGAATCAACAAATGAATGGATTTAATGAGGAGTATATTCATATTCAGTAAAGTCTATATGAACTAATAAACAAACATTCAATGAACAGATTTACAAATTGGCAAATTCAGCAGGTGAATAGGACTCACCAATGAACAGATTTAAGCAAATTCACAAATAGACAAAATCTGTCATAAGAAATTCCAGCAGAAATAAGTGAAACAAACCGATTTTGACCGGTAGAATTCTAACAAACCAAATAGAACAAACATGTACTTGGTCATCGAGATAACTAAGGCAAAACGACCAGATTCTAACTGCTCAGAATGAAGTAGAAAGAAGCGGAACGAACATGCAATGAATTATCAAGCTAAATATGGCAGAACGGCCAGATTCTAATTACCCAAAATGAGATAAAAAGAAGCAGAACGAATATGCAATGGGTCACCAAGATAAAGATGGTAGAATGGCTAGATTCTAACTATTTAGAATAAGTAGAACGAATATGCAATGAATTATCAAGACAAAGATGATAGAATGACTAGATTTTAACTATCCAAAATGAGGCAAAAAGAAGTAGAACGAACACGCAATATGTTATCAAAAATAAATATGGTTGAGTGACCACATTCTAACTACCTAGAATAAGACAGAAAGAGACATAACAAATAGGCAATGGATTACTAAGACAAATACAACAAAATGACCATATTCTAGTTACCCATAATGAGGCAGAATAAAGCTAAACAAACATGTAATGGATCACCAAGACAAAGATGACATAATAACCGGATTCTAACAACCCATAATGAGGTAGAAAGAGGAAAACGAATATGTAATGAGTCACCAAGATAAAGATAATAGAATAATCATATTTTAACTATCCAGAATGAGGTAGAAAGAGACAAAATGAACATATAATAGATTATCAAGATAAATATAACATAATGATCAAATTTTAACTACCCAGAAGGAGGTAGAAAGAAACAGAGCGAATATGCAATGGGTTTTCAAGGCAAATACAACAGAATGACCATGTTTTGGGTACCTAGAACCACACAGAATGAAACAGAACAAACTTGCAACAAATTATCAAAGTCACTTAACAACCACCATACCCACATCAAGACTTCACTTCTCATCCAACCAACCAAGATAAAAGTAACTAAGTAGATTTAAGTCAACTTAACACTATAAATTTCACTTACCTCAACACAACCGCAAATCACAAGCTACTAAATGCTTTCCCCACCTTAGTAGCTCTTGAATATGAAGTTTGCTCTCCAAATACTTGGATTAAAAAGTAGAATTAACACATGTAACTTCTGTTTGAGTTTTGAGGGAGCGAAATGGGTTATTTGGCAAGATAGAAGAAGTTCTGTTTAAATTAATTAAGATAATTTAATTTCTTACCATGCTAGGTGTAAATTTGCATGTTAATTTTCAGCTTGATGTGGCAATAATGCAAAACAAGGTCCTTGCATGTGGCCAAAGAAAATGCAAGAAGAGGATGAGTCATTTGGGGGAGAAATCATGATTTAATCCTTGATGTCAAAATTAGTTATGGAAATATTGTTCGCTAAAGACATGGCCGTGCAATGCATAATATAAAGGCAAGTGATACTTTAAAATTCTAATTAATAAATTTTGTAAGGGAAAGGTAGCAAGAGAAATGTAATCCACTTCTTACACATTTACTAGCATAGGTTATCCACTATTATTAATAATTAACTAAAGTTTACACAATTTATAACACCCATTAACTATTAAGACAATAATAATTTAATTAATACCGTTCTACTATTAGCACACACATAATTTAATTCGAACGAACTGAACTTGGGATCATGTACGTTTATGAAAATTACTCGTCGCGTCTTCCAAAATTAACGATTCGACTAAAATTTTCATGTACTCATCCGAATACTAAGGCAAATAATACTTAGCTTAAATCCTAAGTATTATTATCAAATACGAGGATTTTCTAATATTACATAATTATAAATATGAAAATTTAGGATGTCACTGTCCGGACCCACCTAGCCTATCCTGATGTTGAAAGGTGTTTGTCCTCCTTCAGTGGACTGGGCTTCAAGGTTTGGGAATCCTTCAATAGGCGTGCTGTAAGAAGCTTAGGGTTGACTTGAGCTAGCTGCCTACGGGCCCTGAAACGGAAACCACTGGATTGGTGGCCATTAGATAGGGCCGGAAACATTTCCCGAAGCAAGGGCCGGATCTGAGGTGATTTGAGTCATAGATCGCACATCTTCTGCTAGATCAAACTCACCTGGATTTTAAAGTGAATTCGGGTTCTCCTCCACTGAAGTATTTCCTTCAGTATTCTTGGCCATGATAGAGTTAAATTCCTACTGTAGACTGTTTTGCTTTGCAAGCTTTGAGTTGCAGTAGTAAAACAAAAAGGAAGCAGAGGAAATTTGTGGGCTTTGCGGAAGCTAGGTTTAAAAGAACCGCTCTAATACCATGTCAAAGTTTGAGGAATAGGCCAAGAAGGTGAGAACGACTTATAATTTTTGTATATTCAATCTTATGTTTTACATTGTACAAGCTCTTATTTATAGTACAATGAATGTCTAACTATGGAAAGAATAAATGAAGATACATTAAATCAAATCCAATCTTGGATTGATATAATCTATCGATTATAATTGCCTGCAATCTTGGATTGGTATCAATCACAATCTTCGATTCGATCACAATCTTAGGTCCGATCCTCACATATCTCCAACATGGTCTTAAGGATTAATCTTGTCTAGATCACTATGCAACCTCTAGTGTAGGGGGCTAAGTTTTTTTTACTCTATCCCCCTCAACTTTGTCAACTTATCTAAATCTGCCCTAGATAACTGACTTTCTATCAAAATGGGTGAAAACTAACTTAAGTAGTGTCACACGAGTCTTTTTAACTTTCCAGAAGGGGTGAAAGTAATTAGTCACTCAATCTAGTCTTTACCACTTGCATGGAAGGTTACGTGTTTCAAACAAATTGATCATGTTTAGTTCGCCTCACGTGGGGCCGCACATTTTGATGCCTCATATACATTAACTCACATGAATAGCATGTATGCAAGTATTGGACAACATAAGGCGATAGACACACAAAGTTCTATCGACATTTTGACTTAAACAGGCAATTTGAGTGTCTTAAGGATGGAATTTTTGGATAGGAGGGCCATACCATGAACTGCGAAAATCAAGGATTGAATCTTTGACGCCATTTCACTCTTGTTATTGTCAAAGGAGCCCGTTTTCTCCAATAATTTAATTATTATGAAACGAGTTAACAATGTATTTATAGCATACGACTTAATGGTAGAAAAATATTCTGTGTCATCCCTACATCATCTAACATGTCGGTGAATATGATTAAAAACTGAATAAGCGACGACAAAGAGGAACAAAATGGAAACGCTCAAGTCCATAAATGATGAAATCCAACATAGTAATCTCGTAAAACCGAAAGCGAAGTACGAAGAACATGAAGAAGGAAATGAAAAGGCAAGTAGATGGACATGACACATGTTATGCCCATGACCATGAGCAAGGCCCAGCTTCGAGAAAGAGCTAGAAGCCCATAACCAGAACGTTCGCTCACGCTGAAACCTCGTTCCAGAAATCTCACGAACGTGCGAGAGGACCTCCCCTTCTCTCCCATAAATACCCGGTGCGTCCCTCCCCTTCCGACAAGGATCCAGCAAGAAAGCATATTACCAATTAACTCCAAACCCGAGTAGAAGCCTATCTCTCGCGTCCTCCGAAATCAAGCATCAATCCACCCACTGTTACAGAGGCCATGTCGCTCATTCCCAGCTGGTTCGGTGGCCGACGCGGCGACGCCTTCGACCCCTTCTCGCTCGACCTCTGGGACCCCTTCAAGGACTCCCCTTTCCCTTCCTCTTCCCTCCCCGCCTCTACTTTCCGGGAAAATTCCGCACTTGTCAACACCAGGATCGACTGGAGGGAAACTCCCGAAGCCCACGTGTTCAAGGCCGATCTTCCAGGGCTCAAGAAAGAGGAAGTGAAAGTCGAGATCGAGGACGATCGGGTGCTTCAGATCAGTGGAGAGAGAAAGGTGGAGAAGGAGGACAAGAATGACAAGTGGCATCGAGTGGAGAGAAGCGGCGGATGTTCATGAGGAGGTTCAGGCTGCCCGAGAATGCGAAGATCGATCAGGTCAAGGCTTCGATGGAGAACGGAGTGCTCACTGTCACTGTTCCCAAGGTGGAGGAGAAGAACCCTGAGGTCAAGGCCATTCAAATTTCTGGTTGAGTCTGTAATAGTAACTTGCGAGTGCTAATGTGAATTCGAGGCTTCGTGCGTGTAGAGTCTGTGCGCTTCGTCTTTTTCGAGAGTTGTATAAACCGGGTGTTGTCTCTGATACACTGATGTAATCTGAACTAGCAATACTTTTCTGGAAAAGAACTTTACGTTAATGTTGCAATTTCAGCTCCATTTTATCTGGTAAATTTGATTGCTCGAGTGGATGTTTGCTTTACTCTTGATCTTGCTTGCCTATCTTTCATTTGGCTTCAAAGCTTCAGGAATTGTCTGGATTTTTCCTAGCTAGCAGTTTGCGTAGTGTATTATCCACTTGTTCACGAGCACAAGCAATGAAGTGGGGACCAAAAAAGCTGCCAATAAGAAGACAGAGAGAGAAAAACCAAGTGCTTCTTTAAGAAGTTCAATTACTCCGAGCTTTCGCAAATTAACCATCTGGTGTGTCCTGTTTATTTGTCCTTGATTTTGGGTCTCTTCTGCGTAGATTTTCAAAGAGAGTAAAACTAGCCCGAACCAGCAAAAGCCTCTGTGTGTGAGAGCTTAACTCTGCATAGCATTTTATATCTTTGATTGGAAAAGAGATGAAGAAGATGGAAAATCAAGGGCAAAATGGTAAGAGATTGGTCCTGGTCCCAGGACCATTCTAGGGCCACCTCGCTCCCATGCTTCAGCTGGCGACTGTCCTCAAGTCCAAGGGCTTCTCCATCACAGTTGCTCACACACATTTCAACAGTCCAGATTCCTCTGCTTTCCCCTATTTCACCTTCTTATGCGTACCTGACGGCTTGTCTGAAGAGAAGGTTCAAAACCCTGATCTGATAGCCATTATGCTGAGGCTTAATGTCAACCGTGAGTCCAGCTTGAGGGAGCACCTAACTCGGGGCACAAATCATATGGAGCCGGGTGACAAGATTTGCTATATCATCTACGATGCAGTAGTGTACTTCTTGGAAGCTGTTGCCCACGATTTGAAGATTCCTAGCATTGCTTTACACACAAGCAGTGCTGCTCCTACCATAGTCCGCCTGATTCTTCTCCAGCTAAAGGCATTCCGATCCCAGGTACATGTTGAATTTCTCTTATTTAAGTTATACTTATTTCTTTGTTAATTAATAATATGGTCATGGAGAATCTTGCTCATATTCCTTTTTGTTTATGAGGATGGATGTATTGCCGAAATTTTTTTGCAGTTTTAAAATCTGTATGTGTGACCCTCAGCATGACCCTATAGTTTATGATCCAATGAGTCTCCTCTGTGCCTATACCTTTTCTAAGAATGGTTTCTCTGTCATCAGCCAAGTTTGACACCTATGCCAGATTATCCCGAGCGTCATCAAACCGCTAAGTATATAGGCCGGTGGGTTCTAGCTCACTTGTCTCCGTGCTGACTAACAAATGCCTTTTGATGTGCTCTATTAGATTCTATGTTGCAGGCTCCGGTGCCCCTGCATCAGCTCCTCAGGTTCAAAGACCTACCACTCTCCAATTTTGGAAGTTAGGACTATTTCTTGGAGTTGGTAGTCTTGACCTGCAATATGAGGTCGTCTTTGGCCATTATATTCAACATGATTCACTGCCTTGAAGAGTCACCTCTGGCGCAGCTTTACCAACAGTACCAAGTTCCAATTTTTCCAATAGGCCCTCCACACAAACTCACTCCTACCTCAGCTGTTAGCTTACTGTAAGAGGATACTGATTGCATTCCATGGCTTGATGAGCAAACTCATAATTCAGTCATCTATGTGAGTCTGGGAAGCATAGCACATCAGAACCAAGACCAGTTGTATGAAATGGCTTGGGGTCTGGCAAATAGCAGGGAGCCTTTCTTGTGGGTTATTAGGCCTGGCTCAATTCCAGGTTCAAAATGGATCTAGTCAATGGATGAAGAATTCAAAGAATGTGTTAAGGACAGGGGATGCATTGTCAAATGGGCACCTCGGAAGAAAGTACTGGCTCATGAGGCAGTGGGAGGGTTTTGGAGCCACTCTGGATGGCACTCTACCCTGGAAAGTATATGTGAAGGAGTTCTGATGATATGTCAACCATGCTTTGGCGACCAAAAGGTGAATGCGAGGTACTTAACTCATGAATGGAGGTTGGATTAGAACTGGAGGGTGAGATAGAAAGATGGACAGTAGAAAGAGCTGTAGAACATTGATGAAGGAAAAGGAAGGTGAAGAGATGAGGCAGAGGGTCTTTGGATTTGAAGCACAAGTGCGATGTTAGTATAGGTGATGGGGGATCTTCTTGCCATTATCTGAGCGAGCTAGTTGGGTTGTTGAGATCATTCTAGCAGCACAGAGTTGTTACTACTAAAGCACCGTACGGAATGAAATTTGTGTAGTGCAGAAAGTGCAAAGATTTTGTCTTCTCGCATTGAAGAACAAAACAAAACAGGTAATGCTTTGATGCACGGACAGGAATTTGTTGGCTTGTCATATGCAAGATTTGGTCTTCTGGCATTGAAGAACAGAACAGATAATGCTTTGATGCGCTGACAGAAATTTGTTGGCTTGTCACATGCAAGTTTGAGTTGAATCAATCTCCTTTTTTCTCTCTAACCAGTATACCTGATCTGAATGGGTCAAATTCACTTCTCCTTTCGTATATAAAAATGTTGAATAAATTTGACATGGTTACTTGTTATCTCACAATTTGAAACAAAAAATGTGGGACACTTATAATTTGATGGGACATATTAGATCCGTTTAAGATAAGGACTAGTAGAACAAACTTGTCAAATATGTTTAGATGTGTAAAAGTGTGCTCAAATGTGCACAAATATTCTTAGTGTGTTGTGACTGACTTGTCAACATCAAATTTGTCTAAACATTTTATAGAGAGGATCAATCCAGAGATGATAGCAGTCGTGTATAAGCATATTGTTTCTTTGATGACACAAACCTGTGTAAGCTTGACATGAGCACGCTCAATGACATGTCAAGTAAATGGACTATGTTGATATGTGCTCAGCCTCATTTGAGATTTTGATTAACATGCCCTAATATTATGTCCAATGAATGTTCTTCTAGTCTAGAAAAAAAAAAAAAAACGTAAGAAGAAAGGGGAATACCTTTATGAATGTCCTATATTTGACTAGGGGTGAGCGGTTCTAGGTTCTTTAGAGGTTCCGTCTAGAACCTGGAACCCACCCTCGGGTACAGATTCCTTATTTTTTGAAACCTAGAACCTATCACATGTTTCAAGGTCGGTTCTAGGATCCAACATTTTTTTTTCATTTTTAATTAAACAAAACAAAATGAATGCAATAATAATAAATAAGCTTGTCATTTATAAAAGAAAATACAAAATGAACAAAACTATAAACAAAAGAAAATGAATTCTTGGCAAGGAATTCAACTAGATAGAAGTAGGGATAAGTAAATCTAAGTTCCGTACAAGTTTCACTTGGAACTTGGAACCTATCCGTTGGAACAAGTACCTCATTTTTTTGGAACTAGAAACCTACCTTGCATATCCTAGAACTTGGAATCTATCCTGTCATGGGTTTCAAGGTCTACCTAGGTCCCACTTATATTATTATATGAACGATTACAATTCAGTAATCATAACTTATATTTAGATATATGAAAAATATCAACATTAATAAAGTAAAAATCTTAACCATAAAATGGAAATTCGGACTAGTGCTTTCAGATTATACATTCATTATTGAATAACATGGAATATCGGAAGATCACACAGAGACATGAATCAAGAAAAATATTAAAACTTGTTCCAGGTTATAGGTTAAAGGTTCTAAGTTCCTTCAATTAAGAACCTAGAACCTACTCATTGAAATAGATTTATCATTTTTTGGAATCTGGAACCTATCCTACATACCTTGGAACCTCGAACCTATAGGTTTTCATCGGTCCCGCCGGTTCGGTTCTCAGGTTCAGATTCTATCATGGAACCATGCTCACCCCTAATTTTGACAACTTGATCTCTTGCCATTTGGCATTTTCATTTCTCCGTTGCACTTTCATTCAACGGTGAAAAATGAAGAGTGCATGCTGCTGGCGAGGGACCATAAATTCACTCCTCTTTTCCTTAAAGTTTATGAAAAGAATAGCTTGAGAATGAGGACTGACTGATGAATTTTCCCGTTCTGACAAGCCAATGATGGTAAAATCGGACTCTTACTATCACAATTTTCCTGTATAATCTTTCTATGGGGGCAGTTCTATGGTCCATCAGATTGACGGATTCTGCGGCCATAACAAATCTTAACCACCTGCATTCTTGTGTAACCTCTATACAAAATGTTGTGATACACTAAAATTTGAAGGCAATCACGATAATAGGCAAGATACTCTTTATTGAATTTGGCAATTGTTGAATCTATTCCAAATGATCCTTAGAAACACCCTATTCTATGATCTCTTGAGGGACTAATCTCTCATCGAATCTCATTGTGTTCGAGTTACTTAGTCCTAAACCTTTTAACAATTTACCAATTTACTTTTAACCTTTCAATTGTGATAATTTAGTTCTAAAGTATTTGGTAATTTGCTAAGATATTCATTTCTATGCATCATTATTCTACTGACTTATACATCTTTGCTTGAATAGTTACATATTTTCATACACGGCAATATTTTTTCTAATGTGTTCCACATGCTTTTTATAATTTATTTAATATAGTGCATTGGGTTTTCAAATATGTGACTTAACTAATGCTCGTGGTATAATTAATAATTATGTCAGAAAAACCATATTTTCAAAAGTAAAATATTCAGAACCCCTTTGATTTGGTGATTTTTCCTCGTGGCCTCGCTTTTAATGTAATTTTAGCGTTACATAAATACCCCCTCTGTCCAATCAGATAATTAGGGATTTAGGAGGATACTTGCACATATATGTGTGAACTCGTAGAAAATGACGACAGCATGCAAGGGAAAAGAAAGTATTTTTATGTGATGATTACGGTATGATCGTGAGGATGCGGTGAAATCGACCTTTCTTCATTAGTTGCATGAATCTTATCTTAGTTGACGTCATAGGTTTGCATTTTCACTTTTAACTGACTTGTTACACCACTTGCTGTCGCCATGTAATGTAATCGATGATGGCGTGGATGGAAAGAGGAGGCCTTTGCTCTATTTGCTTCTTCCTCTTTCTAGAAATGAACAATTACAAAAATGATTTTCTTTTATTTTTTTATTAATAATAAAATTATAGAATGAAGAGATAGATAGCCTGATTTTATTCGATAGATCGAAAGAGTAGGAATGGTTAAAGAGGAAATCTCCTCTTTCTATTTATTGATGAGACAATTATTGATTTCTTGCCTAATCTAAATACTAGAAGTCCCTTTTTATTTTCATAATGTCAGCAAGAGTGTTGATTCGGTGCATTAAAATCATAGGTCCTGTCGTGACTTTCCTTGACCTTGAGTCAATCCTCTTGTTTCAACACTATGTGGTCATCTACTAATTTGATAAATTGGTGGGACGATTTCAAAATCGAATTCACTTTGTTGATGGTGCAATTGACTAGCTTACGAATTTTGACTCAGTGTATAGTGTAGTCTCTGAATTTTAACTCAATATACAATGTGATTTTTGAACTTTTAATTTGTTTAATATAATTTTTAAATTTTTAGTAAATATTCAATTTAATCCTTAAATTTGAGAAAATATTTAATATTATACTTTCGTTCATGTGTTTTAATTGACCAACCAGGATCTGGTGTTGCTGGAAAAGTACTGGCGAGAACCAGTCCGCAGTTTCCAGATGGACCAACCGGTTCGCCATTTCGCTTGAACGTTCGTCTGCCAAACTCGGAAAGACCGCGAAGGTACCAGAATGATCCTCTCTTTCCTATTTAACTCCCAACTTCCCTGCCCAACCCCTATCGTTGAACGATAGCAATTCTCATAATCTACTTCAAGCATTCTATCGGACACTTTATCGACTCAGTCTCACATTGTCATTGGTAACCCAGCAAGGCAACAACCATGTCGCTCATCCCAAGCTGGTTCGGCGGCCGTCGCAGCAACGTTTTCGACGCTTTCTCCCTCGACCTCTGGGACCCCTTCAAGGACTCCCCTTTCCCTTCCTCATCCCTCTCTGCCTCTAATTTCCCTCAAACGTCCCGGAGAACGCCGCCTTCGTGAACACAAGGATCGACTATAAGAAGACCCCGGAAGCCATGTGTTCAAGGCGGATCTCCAAGGGCTCAAGAAGGAGGAAGTCAAGGTGGAGATTGAAGACGACCGGGTGCTCCAGATAAGTGGCGCGAGGAACGTGGAGGAGGAGGACAAGAACGACACGTGGCACCGGGTGGAGAGGAGCAGCGGCAAGTTCATGAGGAGGTTCAGGCTGCCAGAGAACGCGAGGATGGATCAGGTGAAGGCGTCGATGGAGAACGGGGTGCTCACCGTGACTGTTCCCAAGGTGGAGGAGAAGAAGCCTGAGGTCAAGGCCATTGAGATCTCCGGTTGAGAGTTGGTGAATCCATGGTCCTTGTTGCGACTTATGTCCATATATAGAGCAAATACGCTGTCTTATGTGTGGGTTTCGTGTGTCCTCAGTTGGAAGGCTCGATTGTGGTTTGTTCGTGGGACGCTGCTTATTTTGATTCGCATACTGCTTTGTCGGACAGGAGTTATGACTAGTTTTGTTCTTGTCGGATTATTAATTCAAATTGTGGGAAGGATCCATCAGAAGTGCAAGTGCCACACTTTGCACATTGGTATCGTTTTTTCAATTGGGTTTGGAGGTACTTGCAATATAGAGAAGCTGATAACTTTGGGATTACAACCGGTTAGAAACCATGTTACTCCCTATGAGCTCAGCCCAAGGTGCGGGGTTGGGTTCCTTCTGCTGCATTCGATCACATTTATCAAATAATAGGATAAAATATCGCAATTACCCTTTTATTTCCTCGTGACAATCATCAGATCAGAGAGAGATGATGAAATTCACTAGTTCCTCTATTGCAGCGTGCGAAGACCCACCTTTTTCGATGCTCAACTTGATTTGGTCTTTGAAAGCCGCGGCTCTCAGCCTCATCTCTTTCCCTTCCTCACCAGCCATCAGCCTCCTCACAGCTTGCTCTATCTCTTTCTGGTCTAGATCACCCTCCAACTCCAATCCCACCCTCCAAAGGTGGCACAAGTACCTCGCGTTCACATTCTGGTCCATGAAGCAGGGTCGGCATATCATCGGGACTCCTTCGGAAATGCTTTCCAAGATTGAATTCCATCCACAATGGGTCCAAAAGCCTCCCACAGCACGGTGTGCTAAAACATCCTTCTGTGGAGCCCATCTCATGACACGGCCAGTATCTCCGATGGCTTCTTTGAATCCTTCTGGCAACAGCTCGATCCATTCGGAGCCTCTGACTGAGCCAGGTCGGATCACCCACAAAAATGGCTGGCTGCTCTTTGCCAGCCCCCAAGCTGTCTCTGCAAACTCTCTTTCATCCATTGAAGCCAAGCTTCCTAAGCTCACATATATGACTGAATTATTAGCTTGCTTATCAAGCCACGACAGGCAATCAGTTTCTTCTTCCAATATGCTGGTTGGTGAAGCTGGAGCAACTTTGTGCAATGGGCCTAGTGAGAAAAATGGCACGTGGTATTTTTTTTGGACTTGGTCGGATAACTGTTTCTCCAGGCAGTCCACTGTGTTCCAAAGAATGGCTGAAGATGTCTTGATATCGAGCGTCGTAGCTATTAATCGCATCATTGGTTCTGGATCACTAGTAAAAAGAGGCAAGTCCTTGCATCTCAAGGGATAAGCGCCTGGAACTGGATCTTTCGACGAATGATCTGTAAAGTCAAAAATACTGCTGCTTAGCATGTATTGCTTCTACGATTTCATAGTCTGATGAAAACATAAAAACTAGTCGAAATTTGAATATTCCAGCAAGTTAAAAAAGAGATGGTCCTTTTATTCCTATTTTGTACTCAGTGGACATTCTTTCTTCCTTCCTAGTCGGATTGCTCTACATAAAGGCGAGAATATGATCTTTCACAAGCAGTTTCAGCGTGTGGTGCCGTTGACTTCACTTCCAAGCCGTCTACTCTGATTAAACGAAGAGGTAATAGGTGGTTTTGACAGCTGGGCTAACGTCTACTGAGTGGTTCGTCTTCTGGAAACTGAGTCGCCGTGAAGACCTAGTATGCTTACCTCCTCTTTGCAGCAAGTGCTTTTTACGAAAACACAAAGATACCCTGTTAAAGTACTACTTGGTGAGTCGAAAAAAAAGAAAATTACGAGCCAAGCTCAAAATGTGTCAACATGGACTATTGATTAGTTGACTCTCTATTTAGCTTGGCTAAACGATCTCCTCAAATTTTGAAGAGACCCTAAATTTTGCTGTCACATTTCTTTGTGATAAAAACACAATTGAATCAGAAGCCCTTCCAGTTTATCGGAGTTCCACCAAAGAAAGTGCATTCTTAACATCCAATTGATGCCGCGTGCTTGTTACTCTTGATTTCTAGTGAAATTACTGTCAAACTACATCACAGAGGTAACTGGAAGTTTATTGCGCATACTGATATCTGATGGTTTATTGTGTCTGTTACTATATGAGGATTGAACATACCTTTTGCTGGAAAATAACCTTCCTTTTGGAGCCAAGGCAGTTCGGAGAAAATCAGCTGAGTGCTGATACTACTAGTGCGCAAAGCCATGCTAGGAACTTTCATATAATGAGCTGCGGCTTCTGCACAGTACATCAGCGTATCATAAATCACGCAAGAGATTTTACTCTCGGTTGCTCCATCCTGTGCCATCATATCTGACAATAGTTGGCGGAGAGGTCCTTCACAGTTGGTGTTGAGACTTGCGAAAATAGCTGCGGCATCCCCGGAGGAGAGGACATCCTTCAGTAAGCAGTCGGGAATAGACGCAAAGGTAAAATTGGGGAAACCAGATGGATGGGGATGATTGAAGTGAGTGTGAGCTATTACAATAGAGAAGCCCTTGGAATGCAGGAGGGACCCCAAATTGAGCATCGGGGTTATGTGTCCTTGAAAGGGGCAGGGGACTAGCACCAATCTACGATTGCTTCTCTGCCCTCGTTCCTCCATTCCTCTCATGTGACTACAACCAGAGCCTCGTTCCTGGATGAACTCATCATATCAATGGTCTTATATTCAATACTGGGTCGTCGGTGAAATGTTAAGGAAAACAAAGAGAAATCCTCTCATTAATTTGTTTTTCTTGCCTGGAGAGAAAAATAGAAAAGTGGTAAACAAATTGATTACATCATTGAAGGGAGACGGGCTAATAGAAAATTGGCTGTCGCACCATGAGACATGTGGAGGAAACACCTACCCCAGGACACCAGAAATTGGCTGTCGCACCGTGTCTGGCTTTGTTTAATCTCACGTGAGAATATTCTTTTTCTCTGGCAAGATTTCTAGTTAATTTGATTCCATCCCAAAACTTGCTCTTATCTCTTTGCGGATTCAAATTATTTTGCTCTGAGGCGACTCCCCCTATACGACGGCATTGAAGCCCACTGCTGCTGACATCACCAGAAGCTCGTTATGTATAAGAAATGGGGTGGTTATAACTTGTTTTGAACACTGGTGCTTGTAAAAAGTCACCATACGGAAGCAGTACCTGGTATATATGAATGTTTTGTAGCTGAAACTCACAGCCTTAAGTAAGCTGACAGAGCTTGTCTTAGTCAAAGACAGCTAGAGACAGCAGGACTCAGAATTAAAAGTGTGACAGCTGCATCAACGGCCCAGCAGTTCTGTCAGCTTACTTAAGGCTTCACCAGTATCAGCTCCAGTTGTTGAGTTTCTTTCACATACCACAATATCCGTTTTAACAGTTTGAAATTGCCATTCGTAGGAGAATGCATTTTCTGACAGATTTGATTTACTGAATAAGAGATGTTTGGCCTTGTAATCCATCCGCAAGACTTCGAAAGGAGTGAGGATCAAGATTGTGTTAAAAATAGGTCTAGACTCACAAACTTGGCTTCAATACCGAGAAAATAACGACGTCTTAGATCTTTCATAGAAAAATTTATGCTTAATGCTTCTATTAATTCTCGAAGTAGATATGATGAGCTGCCCATCAAAATAATGTCATCAACGTATAATAATAATACTAAAGTGTGCTGACCTGTGTGAAGAACAAACGACGATGGATCGGTAGAGCTATAATGAAATCCCCATTCCAACAATAAGTTGCTGAATTTTTCAAACCAAGTTTGCGGAGCTTATTTTAAACCATATTACGCCTTCTTGAGTAAACAAACCGAGTTAGGTATCATAGAACTCGCAAAACCTAGCGGTTGTTCCATAAACACTGTCTCATTCAATGACCCGTGAAGAAATGCATTCTTTACATCCATTGATGGATAAACCATCCTTTAACAATTGCCACGGAGAAGACAATTCTCATGGTTGCCTATTTAATCAGAGGATTGAAAGTTTCAGCAAAATCAATGCCTTCCTCTTGATGGTACCCTTTCACCATTAATCATGCTTTTAGTTTATGAAGGTTTCCTTCTGCATCCGACTTGGCTTTGAACACCCACTTACATCCAATGATATATATATATTTAGGTCGGTATCCGATGATATTCATTTATGAAGATCTTGGTACTAGCTTTCATGTTTGATTTAATTTGAGAGCCTCCAATTCTTCTATCATAGCTTTCCTCCAACCTGGGTGATTCGGTGCTCCTTTAATTGTTTTCGGCTCCTTTGGGATCTCACGGGCTGCAGAGAGAATATGCTTCAGATTGGATTTTCTTATTCCTGATTTCAACCTTATTTGCATTGAGTGAGTAGACTGTCATTGAGTGGATGTGATTGGCAAATCACTTGTGACAAAGACCGTTGCCGTCACGCCCCGAATCCCGAGCGCGCGCACATCCCTCGGCGATCGATTAAAAATTTGGGACGTCTTAGGACGCGTCGCCGACCCTTTTTTTTATCTTTCAATTAAGCACATGCGGAAGCAAATTAAATACAACACCCGGTCAACAAATAAACATAGGGATAGTCAACACAAGAAACAATTTCTCAAATACAACAATTTCCTTACCAACTGTTGACCCTAGGAAGTCTAATAATTACAAGCTCACCAGCGGCCACTTCCTATCAACCGTCTTAAAGACCTTAGGGATTAGGGTCATCCTAAGCTTCGCTAACGGCAAGGCCAGCCACAAGGTGTTGCATCTCGCGCCCACCACATCCGCACTCAGCAGATCTCCACGCTACGGCCCTAAAAAAGGTTAGCCCACGACAGGGTGAGATAAAATCTCAGCGAATCAAAACCTTAAACCCCGATTAGGATGTAAATTCACCTTGAAGGCGGTCCTAAGCACACACCATACGAACTTATCTTGCCTCGGCGCATACCTGCACATTCGCTCAACATATATACCATCATCAGTGCACAAGCTCATTTAATAACCAAAAAACATCATTTTAATCACAACCAATCACATGGGTCCCGATTATAAGGTAAAACCGTTATGACACGTCCCATACGCGTCACACAATCTTGCCCCATAATAAGGCACATCTATCACAACCACTCAGGCGTGTTCAAGTTATTACGACCCGTCGGCCACGGCCAACTCAACAGTTGGTGGTCATCCGGCATAACCGGGCGTTGTCTTGCTCCGTAGGGTACGGCATCATCTAGAACCCCCGCCTAAATGGCATCCCAAAAAGGGGCATCGGTTCGGCCTCCACCGCAACCGGCTTCGAACCCTCGCCGAGCATCCGATAAACATCGAGCATCGTCCCCAAACTCCCGTTGGGTGACGGGTTCCGATAGTGACCACACGTACATCCGTACTTGGCCAAGAACACTGTGCTTTACATTCAAATACTTCAATTGCAAATAATGGACTTGGCTAATTTTCTTCGTATTAAAAATCATCACAGTAAAATAATCGTGTGTGATCACACATTTAAATCGAACCAGTAAGCATGGTACACTCTCATTTCAAAATTCCACGATTTTATATACTACATAAAAATTTGGCGTCAAAAACCGACACCCAGTATTTTTCTATTTAAATACCCATAAAATCGGGTTTTGCAATAATATCCAATAATCACCACTGAGCACTCAATTGCACTTATAAGTAATCAATTTCACATATAAATTCAACCACGAGAATCAGCATAAAATTTCACGAGACGACTAATTCATCACTAATTACACTAATTACGATCAATTAAATAAATCGCGAGTAATTAAACCGAACTACTTAATTAACCTGACCATGTAGGCACATAATCAATCAAGTCAACTTTTACCTTCCATCATATAGCCAAAACACCAAAATCCCCTTTTAAAAATAAACTTAATGACTCTCTTTTTTTTTTGTTCAAACTTTCTGAAATAAATTCGTACGGGGTCACGTATTTGAAATTAACCCACCAAACTTTGCACGCATCTAGTATAAAACATCATTTTATTGAGCACATAAAACTTGGCGTCCAAACCTGACACCATATTTCTTTTCTAATTTCTTTTCCAACCACCCTCTTTTGAAAACAAACCTTAGTAACCCCTCTTTTTTTTGTTTAAAACGTTTAGAAATAAATTCGTAGGTGCTCACATACTTAAAATTAATCCGTCAAACTTTGCACGCACCTAGTTTAAAACCTCATTGTTTCATTGAGCAAATGAGTTTTGGTGTCCGGACCCGACACCTCATTTATTTTCTATTTAATAGTCCACAAGGCTATGTTTTGCAATGCTAATAAGCAACCACCATAGAACAACCAGTCACATAACATCATGCATAAGTCCTAAACATGCCAAAAGTTAACCATATCACCAAATATGCATTGTCCAACAAGCACTACCCCAAGAACAACCACAAAACCACTACCGGTCCTACCCGGCAGAAACCGGGCTACTCGCGCGTCTCCAAGTTTAATTCCATAAACATAACCAAATGAGCTCAGAAAATTCCCAAATTTGAATATATTATAAATGACAATTAAAATAATATATTTTGTGAAGACACCTTGACCCAGATCTTTCTAGATTAAGAGCAGTAAATCGCCCAAACCATTACAAAAACTGTATTCGTAAACAGAAATTCCATTTTTCAAAATCAGTTTGGTTCGAGGTCCAAAACTTGTCCGTTTGATCTGAAATTTGACTATGTTAAACTACAAGATGTGATGAACAACTTTTGTGAAGAAACTATTTCGAAAATAGAATCCTAAGAGTTAATAAAAATCCTTTGAACACCAAAAAGTCGCTAGTTCCAGCACCAACTGAGATTCTATTTTGATTGTAACGAAGCTGAAATATTATTCTTTTAAATCCATAAAATCTTGAGTAAAATATATATCATAGCTGAAGATGTGTAGAAAATTTTCCAAGACGAAAGTAACCTCAAAGTCGTAACACATTTTAGCCCACAAAAATGGCAAACGGTGAGTGTCCAGTAAACTGATCTGAATTTCACTAATTCAACTTTCTTAACACTAATCATTTTTAGCACTAATCTAACTAAGCTAATTAACACTAATCTAACCCCATAAGAGCAATTAACAATCTAATCAAGGATTAGGGAGTTAACTCACCATAATTCGACGGCGGCGGGCTCACGGCGACGGCGACGTGAAGGCGGTGAGGACTTGAGACTACCGTGTCTCCAATGGAGGCCTAACGGTGAAGGAAAGCAGCCCACAAGCTCACGGCTTGTGGCTGGTTTGGTTCTGTGGGCTGGCTGGTCGGTTGCTGGGCACGGGCTGAGCTGCTGGGGTGAGCTGGATGGTGGCGGTGAGGTTGGACGATGAGGGCGTTGGGTGGTGAGCTGGGCCGTTGGAGTTCTGGCGGTGGATGGGAGATGATCGTGTGGGCGTGCGGGTGGAGTGCTGGTGATGTAGTGGCGTGATGGAGCTGAATGGAGTGGGCTGGTGGAGGGAAAGTGGACGGCAGCAGCAACAAAGGGGAGGGGATGATGGCTGGTGCGGTGGATGATGGAGAGATGGGCTGGTGGTTGCAGCAAGGAAAGGGGATAAAGAACTTGGGAAGAAAAAGAACGTGGGAAGAAGAAGAAGAAGAAGAAGAAAAGAAGGAGGAAAGAGGATGGGCGGCTGAGAAGGGGGGGGGGGGGAACGCACGTATGAAAGGGAGAGGAAAGGGATGGGAGAGAGGGGAGTCAAAGTCAATGTTGCAGCCACTCACAAACCTTCCAAAATATCTAAATAATCATCAAAATGTCACAAAAGTCTTCAACCCATAGTCAAGTGTCCCTCCAATGATAAATTTGCTCTAATATCTCCCCAAATACTCCAATTTAGCAGCCAAAAAGTCCCTTAAAACAGCCCCTCCGAATTTCCTCTCCATTTTCTTTTTGCCGAATTCGATTTTTCCGCAAAATTCCGGACTCGACGAAAATTCTTTGAAAGATGAGACGACGTCCTAAAAATGAATCATGACACGCTCGAACGTCCGATTCCCGAAACCGAATTCAATTTCGTGGTTAAAATTGATCGAATGCAATTTTAGTACAACCTAATCTATTGGGTAGCTTTTAGGGATTTTAACGCATTTGACCCGTGGTTGATAATTTTTTATCTACGTTTGTGCATTTCCGACTCGTAGACGACTCTTGGTTGTCATACAAATCGCAAGGTTTCAATTACGTGTCTCGAGTGCACTATCGATTGAAAATCGGGGTAGTGCCGTTCGACGCAAGTTTCGCAATCATGTGGAATCACCTGCAATTCAATTACGTGTTTCCGTCGAATCGACCTATATCCGATCACTAATCGATTATAACAGTGTCGTATTGACCCTTGTCGATTATTACGGTCGATCGATCGATTTCCAATCGAATTCTCTAGTCTACCACGTTTATATCCCTTAACGGCCTCACCTAATAGATTAGTCAACTCGTGAGTGATCAGTTCCGAGTAAAATGACTATAGGCGTGTCGACGAAATGCTCATTTCATATATTCAAGACGGGGTCGAATTTCAGGATGTCATAGTTGCTTTTTCATGTGTTCACAGTCTATGCATGGTTCTTGTGAACCCAATTGTGGTTGTTGCACATTTGTCTCATTAGGCAGCTCATAATTTTGTTGCCCAGAGCTGTTATCATCAAATGGAAATCCCACGCTCGTGTGTTGTGATGTTTGCCTTTCACTCACCGTTGTTTCAGATTATCTAGTAAAGAATTCCACCCCTTGTAATCAAGTCTAATATGACTGTGAATACCCAGGAAAAATTGTCCCCAATTTATCAGAAAATGGGTATCTCGTCTCATCAAATATGACATGACGACTTACATACACTCTTTCTATAGGTGGATAAAGACATCGATAACCTTTATATCTTTGATTGTACCCAAGAAAAACATAGGATAATGAGCGTGGATTGAACTTTGTTGCACCATACAGTCTAAGGTGTAGATAGCACTCACACTTGAAGATTCGAAGAAACCCATAGTTAGGCTCTTTACCAAAGAGCTTACCAAACGGACTACTCATTCCCAACATTGGTGATGGCAGCAGATTGATGATAAATGTGGCAATCAAAAACACATTGACCCATTAAATCAATGGTACCCATGCATGGTAGAGCATAGAAAGACCTAACTCAATGATGTGCCGATGTTTCCTTTTGGCATTTCCATTCTATTTTGGTGTATATGGGCAGGAGACCAACATTTTAATTCATTTCTCATTCAAATGATTCATAAACTGGCTGCTATTGGATTCCCCTCCACCATCGCATTGGAAATATTTAATTCGACTTTCAAATTGGTTATCAACAAGATTTTGGAACATGAAAAAATAGAAAGGAACTCAGACTTTCCCTTCATTGAATACACCCATGAGAATTGTGAAAAATTGTCTATGAAGACTATATAGAATTTAAACCGTTGAAAAGATTCCACTGGGGCAGGTCTCTACACATCACAATAGATTTTTTCAAGTGGTTTACTAGTTAGGGACTCCGAGATATTGAATGGTAGCTTGTTGCTTTTTCTAACCTAGCAGCTTCCACATATCCTCTGTCACCTTTGTAAATTTGATCTTATTGCTGTTCTCTAGAAACTTTATTATTTGAAAGTTTGAGTGCCCAAGTCGAAGGTGCTAGACTTCACTACTGTCGGTCCACTGTCTTTGAGAGTATCACACCTTCGTTTGTGCTTGAATTACCTTGTAAAGACCTCCACATTTCTTTCTTAGTTTGATTTGCCTTTGTCTCCGCAGCAGAATCACATACGCATGTATTGTAGCCGACACTCACAACCTCAAGTAAGCTGATAGAGCTTGTCTAACTCAAAGACAGCTAGAGAAAGCAGGACTCAGAAGCACAAGAGCTGCAAAGTCTGCATCATTTCGGACACCTAGCTATTTCTTGAGACAAATCAAGTGTATCAAAGAAAATATAAAGCTCCATGATTCAGGAACAGTGAAAGTCGAAATGATCTGGAGAGTTCTCTTGTTCATTTTTGCGATATAAAGAATACCAATCTTTTTCATATGGAAAGTTCTAAATGGACTAGCATCTAAAGGCCTGACAGATAGAGATATGAAATGAAAATCCTTGTCCTTGAGATAAAGCTTCGCAACGACCAATATTTTTGCTGCTGCTTCTTTCTTTTGTCGAGTGACGCGAGTGGTCTCTCGTGATTGACTTAAGAAAGATTGTTGGTCCTCGAAATGTTCCCCCTACAGCCGCGACAACAATAATCGAGCCTTATTCTGCTAAGTGAGGTCTGTCATTTAAATCCTATTAGGCCGTTGAGGTCGATCCTTTGTTAGATTCTCCGTGAAATATAACCCTACTTATCCCACTAAGTTGGGTTGGCGGTATCTTTCACTGTCATTTCCTCCGTATATTTTTGTGCTTCCCTTGTCAGTTTTAATGAAGGTACTCGCCCACTGGACACGCATTCCGATGGTAAGGGAATTGGGTAGGGTGGAGAGGTTTAGTTTCAGGATAAAATAAATAAAAGAATTTGAATGTATCCAATTTTTATTCACATATCGCCTTAGTAGGGCATCTGAAGGCTTTCCTTCAACGTTACCAAACAATCTTAGACGGCATTCTCTCGTTTCAGAATGCCTTTGAGATGTTATCTTTGCAATGGCTATAATGACATGGTGAAAGCGACCTATTATCTTTATCCGCCTCTTATCCTATTTGACGTCAAATATGATATGCTTTCACTTTTGATTGACTGGTTCTACCGTGTGTTATTACCACGTTATGTAATCAATAATGACATGACATCTTCTCAACATGTATGGGATGGGAAGAAGTAATGGTAATTGATCCAAATAATTGATAAAAATGGAATTGCGGATAGTGTAGTGGGAAAAATGAGGTTCGGTTAAAGTTTTGTAACCATAATAATTGTTTTCAAACTCTTTGCATAAGTAAAAGGATAACTTGGAGAGGAATCTATCATAAAATAGAGAATGACATCGCAAAATAGGGGTTAAGTGTGCGTTTGGCTTATCACCTTGCAAAAAATCCCAAAATTACTTAGCCAAACCTTATTCGCTCGAAGCAAATAATGGGACGTTGCGTCTCAAAGACTGTCGGGTGTCACGACCTCTCTTTTTTCCGTCTGGGGAAAAAGAAGAAGGTTTAGGGGTATTTGCCTAAAGAGACGGACCAATGGCCCTAAATTAGGCGTGAGCTCTCCCCAGCCCATACCTCGCGCGACATTGGATTTTGAATTGTAGTTCTTAACAACCTATGTAATTCTAGGAGTCGCCACTAGCCTATTGGGGTCGGCTAGAAACCAATCAAGACACGGGAGTGTTGCCTCGATTCCTACGCAACCAGAGATTTCTAGGAACGGGGACTTGTTTACGCCAATGTTTCTATTAGCGCCCTTGTGGTACCACTAACTTAGAAGGTTGTTTATCTAAATGGTCACACAATCTTGATTACCAATTATAATCTTTATGAAACCACTAAGTGTCTATGCAAATGTTTTTGTAGTTTTTTTTTTAATGTCTAGACTAATCCTAACATAATTTAGAAGAGAAATTTACACTCAAATTAATGAAAAGCGGCGCGTAATTAAACATCCAAGAAATTGAAATGACTTGAAAATAAATGCGGAAAAGGTAAACCCGATACAAGTCGGGCAAATAATATTACATGGCCTTGTTATCACGCCCCGGGACAAGACCCCCATGAGCAAAATGAGAATTCAAATATGTATGAAATTACTCTATATGCATGAAAGTACTTTAAATAATAATTCCTACGCAAAATGGATTATTTATAAAAATGGTTATAAAATACCAAAATAGCATTAAATTAGGAAAATGACCTTTTAAAATTAGGAAAATTTCATATATGTCATTTTTATCCTAATTTGATGCTATCTAACATTTTTTGATATTTTTGAAATTTTCATATTTTTCTCTTCTTTTTTTTAAAATTATTTTTAAAAAAATTAATAATAATTCCTTAAACCGATATATGCTAACATGGAGTAACACAGCACATGAATATCACAATAATCAAGCTCAAATCGACCGTTTCAAGATCGAAGCTTGGTTTGCGCATTTCGTCGAACACTTGGCGTGCATTAAATCATCCCAAAACAGTTTCTCCGAGCCATGTTTGCGGCCTTCAATCTCAATTCATAAGCAATCTCATGCGGATCTAAAGTATCAAGATTATACTACCACATTCAAGGAGTAAGATTAGATAGAAATCACAGCTTAAAACACACGAAAACCAAGCTGGAATCGTCATCAAATATGCGGGTTTGATCTGATTTTGTAAATCTGGGTTTGAACCCAAATCAAGCCAACAGGTTGAATGCCCATATTCAAGCCCCGACACTCATCACATACGAGATCTAAGAGAAACACTACTTAATCCACGTGAAAGTAGGTAACATGAGATTTCAAATGCAACAAACATCATAGAGAATGACCAACCGAGCACATCAAAACGACCTCTTCAAGAAGCACACATGCAAAACTCTTGAAGAGATTTCAAACACTTAAAAAAATTTCAGCCTCAGAAATCAGTTTTCCGGGCTGGTTTTCCTCTTGATTTTCATGATCAAAACACACTCAAACTCGAAAAAAAAAATACATCTAGGATGCTTACCTTGCTTCCTAGTTTCCCTTTCAAGTGGTTCTTGGCCCAAGAAACCAAGAAATTATCCTCGGGGGCCCGTGGGAGTTGGCTTCTTCAACTGGGAATGAGATCTGCAAAAAAAAGGAACTGACAACGAAGGTTTTCGTTAACCTCTAAAATTAAACTTCAAGACCTCTTTTGTTGGAAAAATTAACACCAAACCAAACTATGTGTATTCTAATTTGGGGTAAAAGTCAATATTTTCCTCATTTGTCTCTCAATTTTCTCAAAAACACTCGCTTTCTCTCATCCGTGACCAACCGGGCTCAACACTAAGAAAATTTTCGGACTTTCTTGGCCCGCCAGGAGGGTGGTTTTCGGGGGCTTTAGGAGACCTTCCCGAACTCTATTTTGGACGTACGACCTATGGATGGAAATATCTTTGAGTGAAGTTTAACTCTCTAGTTGAAGGTTTTGGCTAATTTTGGCCTCAGGTATGTGAAAATCTCACTTTTCTCTCTCTAGGTCGGTCTGGAATTTCTGGGTTTCCTTTTCTGGAGTTGCTTCTGAGGGCTTCTTTGGGGAACGATTCCGAGCTCTCCCCTCTCTCCCGTCCCTCTCTCTCCTGCCTCCGAAAGAGCTCCTTTCGTAGATCTTATCCCCTGAATTAGAAGATTTTTGGTCAGCCTTTTGTTCACCTACCAAGCCTGTCAACAGGGCTACTTCACCTACTCTCTGACTTAGCCAATTTTTTTAATTCTGCAGCTGTTGAGTGTGCGGACTTTGCTGCGATTTACCCGTGCTTTCAGCAGCTTCTCCCAGGTAAAATTTTGTCCACTTGTACTACCAATAATGGTCTTCCATCACGTGCAATGATCGAGCTAAATGGGCGGCTGAGTGGGATATGGTGGGGCCACCAATATGCCTACTTATCAGCTCCGAATTCAGACTTAACCGTCGACCGAGATTTGGCAGCTGGTTTGGGTGCTTTAATCCATCAATTTGGCTGCGTTTTTTGATCAATTAGCAAGTTCATGTATAGTAGTTTAAGATCTCGACCATATTTCGCAATTGTACCCACCCAAATTTGCAATAAAGTCCCTCAAAGTTGGTCATTTTCTTATTCGAAAATACCCAATTCAATGTAAACTTGGTCCTTTTGGCCCGATTTGCTTGATTCGAGTTGGCCCAAGTTCAATTTCAACTTAATTGGTGACCAAGATGATGATTTAAGGGTTCGGGCGAAATTTTGCAAAATTTGCGAATTGGTCCCTCAACTTTTGGAAATTGCATTTTGGCCCCAATTTGCCATTTTAATTCCAATCTGACCTCCTGGCCTTGGCTAGTCACATTTAGATCATTGGCCCCAACTTTTTATCTTTTTTATCTTTTTTTTTTTTTTTTTTTTTTTTTAGGGAAAACATCTTCCATTTAAAAAATATACTAAACACCTAGATGAAATATTTTTGGGCAAAAATTTAGGTGTCAAATATTTTTCTTTGGAAGGAAGCTCAAAGAGATTTCTTTCAAAGATAAGGTGACACCTAAATTTTTTTTTTTTTTAATGTTTTTGTTTTGTTTTTTTATTACAATAATAAAATGAAAATGCAAGTGAGCTTAATGTAAAGAGTGTGGTCTAGAGATGTACCTGTGAACAATTGGAAAAGTGTGGTTTAAGCCCACGAACCTTGTGGTTTAAAGCGGTCCCACTAACCGTGTGGTTTAAGCGCGATCCACGAACCTTGTGGTTTAAGGCATTCCCACTAACCGTGTGGTTTAAGGCGCAGTCCCACTAACCTTGTGGTTTAAAGTAACCATGTGGTTTAAGGTAATCCCACGAACCTTGTGGTTTAAGGCAGTCCCACTAACCGTATGGTTTAAGGCAGTCCCACTAACCTTGTGGTTTAAGGCAGTCCCACTAACCGTGTGGTTTAAAGCGTCCCCACGAACCTTGTGGTTTAAGACAGTCCCACTAACCTTGTGGTTTAAGGCAGTCCCACTAACCTTGTGGTTTAAGGCGCTCCCACTAACCGTGTGGTTTAAGGCGGTCCCACGAACTTTGTGGTTTAAGGCGATCTCACTAACCTTGTGGTTTAAGGCATTAACCGTGTGGTTTAAGGCGACCCACAAACCTTGTGGTTTAAGAAAATCCCCATTAACCGTGTGGTTTAAGGCAATCCCACTAACCCCGTGGTTTAATTGCGTCCCACTAACGGTGTGGTTTAAGGCTAGCCCATTAACCATGTGGTTTAAGGCAATCCCACTACCCCGTGGTTTAAACGATTCGACTAAATGGTGTGGTTTAAGGCGGTCCCACTAACCTTGTGGTTTAATTGCAACTAACCGTGTGGTTTAAGGCGGTCCCACGAACCTTGTGGTTTAACGGTCCCACTAACCGTGTGGTTTAAGAGAGTCCCACGAACCTTGTGGTTTAAGGCAGTCCCATTAACCGTGTGGTTTAAGGCAATCCCACTAACCCTGTGGTTTAAGGCAGTCCCACTAACAGTGTGGTTTAAAAATGATCCCACTAACCTTGTGGTTTAAGGCGGTCCCACTGCAACCGTGTGGTTTAAGGCGGTCCCACGAACCTTGTGGTTTAAATCCCACTAACCGTGTGGTTTAAGGCGGTCCCACGAACCTTGTGGTTTAAATTAACCGTGTGGTTTAAGAGAGTCCCACGAACCTTGTGGTTTAAGGCAATCCCACTAACCGTGTGGTTTAAGGCGTCCCACGAACCTTGTGGTTTAAGGCGGTCCCACTAACCGTGTGGTTTAATAACCAAGTCCCACTAACCGTGTGGTTTAAGGCAGTCCCACGAACCTTGTGGTTTAAGGCAGTCCCACTAACCGTGTGGTTTAAGGCAGTCCCACTAACCTTGTGGTTTAAGGCAGTCCCACTAACCGTGTGGTTTAAGGCAGTCCCACTAACCGTGTAAATTGTATGGTTTGAGGATGACCAAGAACCTCTTGAAAATGCATGGTTTAAGGCTGATCCATGAACCCTTTGGAATTGCAAAGTTTAAAGATAATCAAGAACCTCTTGAATATGCATGGTTTAAGGCTAACCCATGAACCCTTTGAAATTGCAAGGTTTAAGGATAACCAAGAACCTTTTGAAAATGCATGGTTTAAGGCTGACCCATGAACCATTTGAAATTACGAGGTTTAAGGATAGCCAAGAACCTTTTGAAAATGCATGGTTTAAGGCTAACCCACTAACCTTGTGAATTGCAAGGTTTAAGGATAACCAAGAACCTCTTGAAAATGCATGGTTTAAGGTTAACCCATGAACCCCTTTGAAATTGCGAGATTTAAGGATAACCAAGAATCACTTTGAAAATGCATGGTTTAAGGCTGACCCATGAACCATCTGAAATTACGTCTTGAAAATGCATGATTTAGGGCTAATCCATGAACCCTTTGGAATTTCATGGTTTAATGATAACCAAGAACCTCTTGAAAATGCATGGTTTAAGGCTGACCCATGAACCCTTTGGAATTGCAAGGTTTAAAGATAATCAAGAACCTCTTGAATATGCATGGTTTAAGGCTAACCCATAAACCCTTTGAAATTGCAAGGTTTAAGGATAACCAAGAACCTTTTCAAAATGCATGGTTTAAGGCTAACCCATGAACCCTTTGAATTGAATGGTTTAACTGGAGAAACCTATCATTCGAAAATATTTTGAAATGGATACTGCACATCAAATAGAATTCATTATAACAAGTATTCTAGTAGCGAAAGCATACTAGATAAGATCAATTTCAGCACATGTCATCAGAAGCAATATCAAAAGTGTATCGGTAATGAGAAGGCAATGATTGCATAAACAAATCAAATTAATTCCGACCACTTGACAAACTCGCAAAATTGTCATCACGCTTGGATGATATCAATAATCGTCAAATTCTCTTGGGAGAAAAATCCTTGTTGAAATGACCTTGACTTATGAGAAAGGTTTGTTAAGTATGCCAAGCAATGACCCCTAGTCAGAAGGGGCTTCTCACATATTCTCAAGAAAAGGGCTGTTTGATCCCATCTATTCATGTGGGAAATAAACTGATCACTCAATCTCACTCTTCCAGTGTGCAAGGCTTTGAATCATTCGCAATAAGTACACATTGACCAATCAAAGAGGTCTTTTAGGAGGACCGTAGTGCAGGTTTGGTCATGGTTTTAGCAATGGATAAGCATCATTGGCTATGAAATGAATTGATCACCAATCGACATCTTCGCCAGGTTTACAAGTCAAGAAACCTTAAGATGAGATAAAACAACCTTGCTCTCACTTTCTTTGAGTGGCATCTTCTTTGGAAAATCTTTATTTCCACTTTGAATCATCCCAATCTGAAGAGACTTTGGAAATTGGTTGTAATGTTGATTCGGGGAAAGGTTCAAAAGACTTAGCTCAAAAGGCTTAGAACTTTTTGTCGATGGGGGATTTGAGAGTTGGTGATTATCATGGCATCATTACCACATCATTCCCTTTTTTCTCTTTTCTTTTTTTAGAGCACTTGACTTTTAAAATTCAAATTGTCTCGAAAGTCCTTTGACTAATCATCTTAACATAATGGCTTTTGCATTTGCAATGATTTTCTTTTCAATGCAGGCATTTTTTTTTTTGGCCATTTTTGCTTTCATAGAGATATTCCTCTTGATGCAATTGTTTTTCTTCCACATTTTTTTTTCGGGCATTGGCCTTGCTTTTACTAGGCACACTACTTTTTCATGCCCCTTAATTTTCGTTTAACTTTTGCTCTTTTGAACTTTTTGAGCTTTTAGGACTTTCGAGATGCTTTTCATATTCTCATGTAAACACCAATCGCATTGGTAAATCATGTGCCTTGCCCCCAATGTGGGGAGATAATCACCACTCGGGTTTTAGAAATGAATAGTTAGGCTCAATATGGTTTAAGCAATGGGTATAGGTGTTTGGGTAGAGAAAAGAATGCTCTTCTTGACCTTGGGATGCTTCAAGCTTCCATAAGAATTCACCTGAAGTTACCGCGAAAAGATTTATGCAAGTGAGAGCAAAGAAACCTTTCTCATCTTTCCTCTCCAAATAATGTCAACCCAAACCTCCATAATTGCCCCATCGTGGGGTGGTTCTTGACAGGGGTATTTTGTAGAAAATTCTTCACATTAAAAGGCTCAAATGGGCTAACTATTGTCACCTGTAGTGTGTATGATAGAGGAAAGAAATGCCTCTTATCATCTTGATCTATGTACCGCTTGCGAATGAATTCATTGACCTCAAACGACACGGGTTTTCTTTTTCACTCGAATCCCAGAGTGCTTAAAGGACATGTTTGGAAATGGGTTGCCTTTCCTCATCCTAAGTGTTTCTCGCTTGGCATAAGTAACATCGCCTTTCATTTTTGTTGAGATCATCTAGGGTGGATTAACCTCCATAGAGAATTTTGATTCGAAATGAGTGATCCATCGAGTGGATGGACAATTTAAAGATACAGAAGATTTTTGCAAACTTTGTGGAAGACTTTTTTTTCTTCAATTTCCATTTTTTTGTGCTTGTTTCTAGAAAAACACTAGATGTTCTTTTTTTGTGATGGAAATTCTCCATTTGTTTTCCATTTGATTTTGAGAAGAAGGGTACTTACTTGTGCTTTAGTAGTTAGGTGACCCTACGAAGAACAAAAGGGAATGTGTTAGTACATGAATCCTCAGGGATCGTAAAACTGGAGATGATACAACATTACCCTTGGTCAGCTTTACCATTTGGCAGCAAACAGCAGAATGAACGTACTGTTTTAAGGCTTGAAGAGAATCTCAGGTCTTCGGTCTCCTTAGTTCAAGCATTTTCCTCTTTTTGCAAAAATAAGAGATGCAAATTTTTTTTATTTTTTTATTTATTTTTTTACATGGCAACCTCGTTGCCGTTTCCGAGGATCGAACCCCGTACCTCTCGGACCCGTTCATTCATTCCCCATACCACCAGGCCGAAGCGCTGGTAGTGTCCATGGGGCGCTTCCTTTTTTATTTAATTGAACCGGCTCTAGAACTCGACATCTCTTAAACCAATTAGGTGAAATTGACATGCGTTACCTCCATATGCTTGCTTGGTCAATATGTATTCTGCATAAATCAATTTCTCGAGTTTGTTCCTCGAATGTCGATGCTTCCTGTCAAATAAGAGAACTATGTCAAAAATGAAGTTAGAGGGGATATTTTGGAAACGATACTGAATTACCCTTCTCCTGCATTTGACTTTAAATGTTTTATGTTTCTCCTTCATGTGCCTTTGCTCCTCAGGTGTTCATTTCATTGAAGATCTTGCAAATGAGCCATTTAGATGTTATCGAATTCACTCATTCTGAGTGAGCATAAAAGATGAAAGGAGAGGGGTACTCCTTGTTTCGACATGTGAGAGCATTGCTCCTTGGATGTTTTGCTCCATTTATTCCATCAAAATGGATGGTTGGGCATTAGCATGCCTTCTTGGTATAACGTGTTGCTCTAGCGGTCAAAGTGCACCTTTTCCTACAAGAGATAAGACATGTTACTTATATTCCAAAATTGAATTGGACTAATTTAGGGACGATACTCCCTTTTGTGCTGACTTAATTGACTTTGTTTCATCTTGCTTCACAGGTGAGAGTTACTCTACTTTGAGTGACTTGCCCCATTTATCAACTGCAAGGAAAAAGAGACGTAATATGTTATTTTCATATTCCACATAATTCATTTTAGGAACGGTATACTCCCTTTTATGGCATATTTGATGAATGCGTTCCATCCTGTTTCCTTGGCTATGGGGACGGATTTGCTCTCATGATTGACAACAATTCACTTGACAAATGTCTATTCCATTTGAATCTTTCCCTTTTTAGAGTCGGGTGACTTAGGCATTGCGTGCCCCGATTCATTTTGTGGCCAACTGCCCCAATTAAAATTTCCTGCACATATGGAAACAATATATTATTTCTATTCTTAGGTACATTAGGTTTAGGAACGAAGTACACCCTTTTTCAAAAGTGGGGCAATTCCGCATCTCATCATATCTTTGTGGAAGAAGGAAGATATTGTCCTCATGGTCGAATGTATGCCACGTTGAGTTAGATAACTTGTCCATATGTAGCTTCATTATGTTGGATTGATGAATCTTCATTTCATTTGAATCCTTCATGCTTTACTCAGTTTCCCGCGTACCCCTTTTAGGCCAGGTGATTTTTTGCCATTTTTGGTGCATCAATGTATTTACCACTTCACAATCCTTTTCTTTTAGAGATCGTGTGATTCTGGACCAGGTTGTCCTCCCCATGTAATCTCGTTGCTTGCCAGTAATTTGCCTCACTAAAATCTGCACAAAGTGCAAGGACAAGTCATTCCTAAAATAAATCGAATTTAACTTGAAACGATTACCACCTTTTATTTGAAGGCAACATTTGATGACCGATTCTTGTTTGTGTACATCTACATCTTGAAGTGTTGTCTTGCAGACCACCAATAATCATCTCCATACAGGATTGGAAGCCAAGAAACTGTTGGAAGTGTAAGGATTACAATTGCTTCTTGTTTGCGACCAACGCAATAGTTTGATGCCAAAGAATGTCTACAGATTTCTTCTTCCACGGAGAATGTCAAATTAATATGAGCTCGTCCAGGATGTGGAACTTTATTAGGCCGGTAGATTTGTGATCTTCGAGACTTTGAAGGTTCTTTTCACACATAATCACAATATTTGAATTCATATGTCTATTAGGGAAAGGCCCGCGCTTTTGTCGGCCTTGAACAAAACCGTCATTTGACCTATTTGACAAAAATGGATGGTCGAGTTAGTTGTTGAATAAGAAATTCCTATTGGAACGATTACAACCTTACCCCTCAAAGCATCATTCTATAGATCAACCTGCGAAAGCGATTAAGTGAAGAGATAAAATATTTTGCAAGTTCTTCTTGAAACTCATTTTCAAACATTTTGAAGCTAAGGCATGAAAAGCCCAAATGGTCCGTTTGAAGTGTTTTAAAGGATATGATTTTTACGAACTCTAACTTCATTATTCAAAAATGTGAGTTGTATGATTTACAAAAACATTTGATTGGGTCCACAATCAAAACCCAAAATGCAAAACACGGTTCCTAATAGGAATAATGACAAGGATAAAGTACAAGAAGCTCTTTCATAGAGGAGCATAATAAACACAATTCTCGTCCTAGCTTTAAAGTCCACTTTTGGCATGGTCAAGCAAGAGGAGTTCAATGAATGGTTGTCACGCATGACTTGCAAAAGGAAGATAATGTCAGTACATGAATGAAAAATTGATCTTTCAATAAAGCCGCCTCTTACAATGAAATCAAGGCGACAATACCTTCTCCGTAGTATCCACTTATGAGAATTTGGTATTTCGTCAAGATTTTATTAGTAAGAGGAGATTTCATTAAAAGATCGATCCGCGGCAATCAATTGAATGCCCACTTTGTTCCAAAAGTTTCATACACAAATGGGGCATTGATTTTGAAAGATTCATTTGTAATTTCACTCATGCAAAGGTGAGGTGATTTTTACCTTGAGAAATCAATACACAAAATGTAATTTGAATTTTGAAATGCGACCAAGAATTTTCTTGAAAATTTGATTTTGATTCTATGCCCCAAAATGTAATCTTGATTTGGAAGAATTTCTATACAAAATGTGACTTTGAGTTTGTAATTGAAAATTTAAACAAAAACATATGTTCTAATCTAGGCCAGATCATATGCATTTGAAATGTTTGTTTATCAAGAGTGAGTGCCAAGCCTATATTTTCAAGGGCATTCCATTGATTTCCGCGAATCTCAAAAAATGAAAATTTCAATCCGAAGTGAGCAAGTAGATGGAGAAATCATACTTACAGAGGGTGAAGAGACCCTTTTTTTTTTTTTTTAAATCACATAGACACACGGATGTAAACTTGTGAGGTTTGACGCATAAAGGTGGAATTCTAAAGGCTTAAGGTCCCCATTTTGATTACATCAAAAGAGTTTTCCCTTACGTCAGACAGTTCTCTTTATCATTAATCAAAATGAGCGGGATCAAAAGTGGATAACCATGGGTCATTCCCCGCACGGGTTCCATCTTTTGGCACCTCCTATGGGCTTCCTAATGCGATCAGGGTTTTAGATCGCGGGTTGTGTGTGTAAATGTGTAGTGCAAGTATGAAGGCACGCACAACAATTGACATCCAAACAACACTTCAATTTCATCCATATAGGCATACATTCCTACGCCTCCCTGCAAAAGAAATGGGTTAACAAACACTCCACCCCTTATTACTCCAAACCTACAAAAACATTTAACACACTGTTAGCGGACTAACCTTGTTTTCCACGCGACTTTGACACGCGCTATCAAATGAAGACTATGTTAGTGAACAACCAATCAAGTTATTACGGCCTAAGTCCTCTAAGGTTTGCAACCAAGTCCCCAGTGGAGTCGCCAAGCTGTCACGACCTCTCTTTTTTCCGTCCAGGGGAAAAGGAAGAAGGTTTAGGGGTATTTGCCTAAAGAGACGGACCAATGGCCCTAAATTAGGCGTGAGCTCTCCCCAGCCCATACCTCGCGCGACATTGGATTTTGAATTTTAGTTCTTAACAACCTATGTAATTCTAGGAGTCGCCACTAGCCTATTGGGGTCGGCTAGAAACCAATCAAGACACAGGAGTGTTGCCTCGATTCCTACGCAACCAGAGATTTCTAGGAACGGGGACTTGTTTACGCCAATGTTTCTATTAGCGCCCTTGTGGTACCACTAACTTAGAAGGTTGTTTATCTAAATGGCCACACAATCTTGATTACCAATTATAATCTTTATGAAACCACTAAGTGTCTATGCAAATGTTTTTGTAGTTTTTTTTTTAATGTCTAGACTAATCCTAACATAATTTAGAAGAGAAATTTACACTCAAATTAATGAAAAGCGGCGCGTAATTAAACATCCAAGAAATTGAAATGACTTGAAAATAAATGCGGAAAAGGTAAACCCGATACAAGTCGGGCAAATAATATTACATGGCCTTGTTATCACGCCCCGGGACAGGACCCCCATGAGCAAAATGAGAATTCAAATATGTATGAAATTACTCTATATGCATGAAAGTACTTTAAATAATAATTCCTACGCAAAATGGATTATTTATAAAAATGGTTATAAAATACCAAAATAGCATTAAATTAGGAAAATGACCTTTTAAAATTAGGAAATTTCATATATGTCATTTTTATCCTAATTTGATGCTATCTAACATTTTTTGATATTTTTGAAATTTTCATATTTTTTCTTCTTTTTTTAAAATTATTTTTAAAAAAAAATTAATAATAATTCCTTAAACCGATATATGCTAACATGGAGTAACACAGCACATGAATATCACAATAATCAAGCTCAAATCGACCGTTTCAAGATCGAAGCTTGGTTTGCGCATTTCGTCGAACACTTGGCGTGCATTAAATCATCCCAAAACAGTTTCTCCGAGCCATGTTTGCGGCCTTCAATCTCAATTCATAAGCAATCTCATGCGGATCTAAAGTATCAAGATTATACTACCACATTCAAGGAGTAAGATTAGATAGAAATCACAGCTTAAAACACACGAAAACCAAGCTGGAATCGTCATCAAATATGCGGGTTTGATCTGATTTTGTAAATCTGGGTTTGAACCCAAATCAAGCCAACAGGTTGAATGCCCATATTCAAGCCCCGACACTCATCACATACGAGATCTAAGAGAAACACTACTTAATCCGCGTGAAAGTAGGTAACATGAGATTTCAAATGCAACAAACATCATAGAGAATGACCAACCGAGCACATCAAAACGACCTCTTCAAGAAGCACACATGCAAAACTCTTGAAGAGATTTCAAACACTTAGAAAAATTTCAGCCTCAGAAATCAGTTTTCCGGGCTGGTTTTCCTCTTGATTTTCATGATCAAAACACACTCAAACTCGAAAAAAAAAAGTACATCTAGGATGCTTACCTTGCTTCCTAGTTTCCCTTTCAAGTGGTTCTTGGCCCAAGAAACCAAGAAATTATCCTCGGGGGCCCGTGGGAGTTGGCTTCTTCAACTGGGAATGAGATCTGCAAAAAAAGGAACTGACAACGAAGGTTTTCGTTAACCTCTAAAATTAAACTTCAAGACCTCTTTTGTTGGAAAAATTAACACCAAACCAAACTATGTGTATTCTAATTTGGGGTAAAATTCAATATTTTCCTCATTTGTCTCTCAATTTTCTCAAAAACACTCGCTTTCTCTCATCCGTGACCAACCGGGCTCAACACTAAGAAAATTTTCGGACTTTCTTGGCCCGCCAGGAGGGTGGTTTTCGGGGGGCTTTAGGAGACCTTCCCGAACTCCATTTTGGACGTGCGACCTATGGATGGAAAGATCTTTGAGTGAAGTTTAACTCTCTAGTTGAAGGTTTTGGCTAATTTTGGCCTCAGGTATGTGAAAATCTCACTTTTCTCTCTCTAGGTCGGTCTGGAATTTCTGGGTTTCCTTTTCTGGAGTTGCTTCTGAGGGCTTCTTTGGGGAACGATTCCGAGCTCTCCCCTCTCTCTCCCGTCCCTCTCTCTCCTGCCTCCGAAAGAGCTCCTTTCGTAGATCTTATCCCCTGAATTAGAGGATTTTTGGTCAGCCTTTTGTTCACCTACCAAGCCTGTCAACAGAGCTACTTCACCTACTCTCTGACTTAGCCAATTTTTTTAATTCTGCAGCTGTTGAGTGTGCGGACTTTGCTGCGATTTACCCGTGCTTTCAGCAGCTTCTCCCTGGAAAAATTTTGTCCACTTGTACTACCAATAATGGTCTTCCATCACGTGCAATGATCGAGCTAAATGGGCGGCTGAGTGGGATATGGTGGGGCCACCAATATGCCTACTTATCAGCTCCGAATTCAGACTTAACCGTCGACCGAGATTTGGCAGCTGGTTTGGGTGCTTTAATCCATCAATTTGGCTGCGTTTTTTGATCAATTAGCAAGTTAATGTATAGTAGTTTAAGATCTCGACCATATTTCGCAATTGTACCCACCCAAATTTGCAATAAAGTCCCTCAAAGTTGGTCATTTTCTTATTCGAAAATACCCAATTCAATGTAAACTTGGTCCTTTTGGCCCGATTTGCTTGATTCGAGTTGGCCCAAGTTCAATTTCAACTTAATTGGTGACCAAGATGATGATTTAAGGGTTCGGGCGAAATTTTGCAAAATTTGCGAATTGGTCCCTCAACTTTTGGAAATTGCATTTTGGCCCCATTTGCCATTTTAATTCCAATCTGACCTCCTGGGCTTGGCCACTCACGTTTAGATCATTGGCCCCAACTTTTTTTCTTTTTTATCTTTTGTTTTTTTTAGGGAAAACATCTTCCATTTAAAAAATATACTAAACACCTAGATCAAATATTTTTGGGCAAAAATTTAGGTGTCAACATCGAACTCTCTCAAAACTCTTCCGAAATCACCCTAAAAACTCTGTTGCTATAATGTCATCATTGGCCTAGTATCTTCCTAGTTAGAATGACTATATTTTTGTTACGGGAGGAGCTCCTCAAACCGTATCTTTCGATTAGTGGGAAATAAACATGAGTCGTATTCATGATTTGGGATCCAATTTAATTTAGTTGGTTGGACAAAAATTTATTTAATCAATAATAGAAACAGAATTCGTTTTATCGTCCCGTGAGGCGAGTTTGAGTTTTCTTTGTTTTCTTACCGAAAAGATGCTGACGAGGGCCAGTCCGAGGTTTCCAGATGGACCGACCGGATTCGCCTTTTCACTCGAACGTTCGTCCGTCGAACCTCGAAAGACCGCGAAGGTACAAGAATGCTCCTCCGTTCCCTATGTAGTAACCGAACGCATCCACTTCCAGATCACATCGTCTGCCGATTGCAATTTCTGTCCTAGTCCAAGCATTCTGTCAAACGCTTGTCGGCTCAATCTTTAATTATTCGCTGGTAATTCCACAACCATGTCGCTCATCCCAAGCTGGTTCGGTGGCCGTCGCAGCAACGTCTTCGACCCTTTCTCCCTCGACCTCTGGGACCCCTTCAAGGACTTCCCTTTCCCTTCCTCAGCCCTCTCCGCCTCTAATTTCCCCCAGACGTTCCGGGAGAGCACTGCTTTCGTGAACGCGAGAATCGACTGGAAGGAGACCCCGGAAGCCCACGTGTTCAAGGCGGATCTCCCCGGGCTCAAGAAGGATGAAGTCAAGGTGGAGATCGAGGACGATCGAGTGCTCCAGATAAGCGGCGAGAGGAACGTGGAGAAGGAGGACAAGAACGACACGTGGCACCGGGTGGAGAGAAGCAGCGGGAAGTTCATGAGAAGGTTCAGGCTGCCGGAGAACGCGAGGATGGATCAGGTGAAGGCCTCGATGGAGAACGGGGTGCTCACCGTCACTGTTCCCAAGGTGGAGGAGAAGAAGCCTGAGGTCAAGGCCATCGAGATCTCTGGTTGAGAGTGACGATTCTACATAGAGGAGCGTCTGTGTGTATGCTGTGTTCTATGCGGTTTTCGTGTGTCCTGAGTTGGGAGGCTCGGTCCCCTGGTGTCTGATATGGCTATATATATTTTCCTAATACGACTGTTCAATTGTAATGAAATTCGAGGTTGTCATTTCCTAACTTCTGTTTGGTGTTATCTTGGTTCCTCAACAGTCTTTCGATTATGTTTTGTTTGTGGGATGCCGCTTATTTTGTTTCGCATACTGCTTCGTCGGATGGGGAGTTTAATTAGTTTCACTATTGTCGGATTAATTCAAATTCTGGGAAGGATCCATCAGAAGTGCAAGAGCCACACTTTGCACATTGGCATCGTTTTTTCAATTGGGTTTGGAGGTACCTGGAATATAGAGAAGCTGATAACTTTGGAATTACAACAAAGTAGAAAACCATGTGACTCCTTTTGAGCTCAGCCCAAGGTGCAGGGTTGGGTTCCTTCTGCTGCATTCGATCACATTTGTCAAATAACAGGATAAAATATCTCGATTAGCCTTTTATTTCTAGTGATCATCATCAGATCAGAGAGAAATGATCAAATTCACTAGTTCCTCTATTGCGGCGTGCGAAGAACCACCTTTTCTGATGCTCAACTTGATTTGGTCTTTGAGAGCCGCGGCTCTCAGCCTCATCTCTTTCCCTTCCTCACCAACCATCAGCCTCCTCACAGCTTGCTCTATCTCTTTCTGGTCTAGATCACCCTCCAACTCCAATCCCACCCTCCAAACGTGGCACAGGTACCTCGCGTTCACATTCTGGTCGATGAAGCACGGTCGGCATATCATCGGGACTCCTTCGGAAATGCTTTCCAAGGTCGAGCTCCATCCACAATGGGTCCAAAAGCCTCCCACGGCACGGTGTGCTAAAACATCCTTCTGCGGAGCCCATCTTACGACACAGCCTGTTTCTTGGATGGCTTCTTTGAACCCTTCTGGCAACAGCTCAATCCCCTCTGAGCCTCTGACTGAGCCAGGTCGGACCACCCACAAAAATGGCTGGCCCCAGCCCCCAAGCTGTCTCTGCAAACTCTCTTTCATCCATGGAAGCCAAGCTTCCTAAGCTCACATATATGACTGAATCATTAGCTTGCTTATCAAGCCACAACAAGCAATCGGTTTCTTCCTCCAATATGCTGGTTGGTAAACTTGGAGCAACTTTGTGCAACGGGCCTAGCGAGAAAAATGGCACATGGTATTGTTTCTGGACTTGGTCTGATAACTGTTCCTCCAGGCAGTCCACTGTTCCAAAGAATGGCTGAAGATGTCTTTATATCGAGTGCCGTAGCTATTACCTGCATCATTTGTTCTGGATCGCTTGTAAAAAGAGGCAAGTCCTTGCATCTCAAGGGATAAGCGCCTGGAACTGGATCTTTCGATGAACGATCTGTAAAGTCAAAAATACTGCTGCTTGGCATGTATTGCTTATACGATTTCATAGTCTGATAAAAACATAAAAACTAGTCCGAGATTTGAATATTCCAGCAAGTTAAAAAAGAGACGGTCCTTTTATTCCTATTTTGTATTTCGTGGACATTCTTTCTTCCTCCCTAGTCAGATTGCTCTGCATTAAGGCGAGAATATGATCTTTCACAAGCAGTTTCAGCATGTGTGGTGTCGTTGACTTCACTTCTATGCTGTCTACTCTGATTAAACGAAGAGGTAATAGGTGGTTTGGACAGCTGGGCTAACGTCTAGTGAGTGTTTCGTCTTCTGGAAACTGAGTCGCTGTGAAGACCTAGTATGCTTACCTCCTCTTTGCAGCAAGTGCTTTTGACGAAGACACAAAGGTACCCTGTTAAAGTACTACTTAGTCGAAGAAAAGAAAGTTACGAGCCAAACTCAAAATGTGTCAACATGGACTAATGGTGCGATCTGTCAAGGGCAAATTATATTTGAGCCACATTGATTAGTTCACTCTCTATTTAGCTTGGCTAAACAATCTCTTCGAATTTGGAAGAGACCCTAAATTTTAATGTCGCATTTCTTTGTGATACAAACACAATCAAATCAGAAGCCCTTCCAGTTTATCGGAGTTCCACCAAAGAAAGTGCATTCTTAACATCCAATTGATGCCGCATGCTTGTTACTCTTGATTTCTAGTGAAATTACTGTCAAACTACATCACAGAGGTGACTAGAAGGTTGTTGCGCATACTGATATCTGATAGTTTATTGTCTGTTACTATATGAGGATTGAACATACCTTTCGGGGGAAAATAACCTTCCTTTTGGAGCCGAGGCAATTCGGAGAAAATCAGCTGTGTGCCGATACTAGTAGTGCGCAAAGCCATGCTAGGAAGTTTCACATAATGAGCTGCAGCTTCTGCACAATACATCAGCGTATCATAAATCACGCAAGAGATTTTACTCTCGGTTTCTCCATCCTGTGCCATCATATCTGACAATACTTGGCAGAGAGGTCCTTCACAGTTGGTGTTGAGATTTGCTGTAATAGCTGCGGCATTCCCCGAGGAGAGGACATCCTTTGGTAAGCAGTCGGGAATAGAAGCAAAGGTAAAATTGGGGAAACCAGATGGATGGGGATGATTGAAGTGAGTGTGAACTATTACAATAGAGAAGCCCTTGGAATGCAGGAGGGACCCCAAATTGGGCATCGGGGTTATGTGTCCTTGAGGAGGGCAGGGGACTAGCACCAATCTACGATTGCTTCTCCGCCCTCGTTCCTCCATTTCTCTCATGTGACTACGAACCAGAGCCTCGTTCCTGGATGAACTCGTCAAATGAATGGTCTTATATTCAATACTGGGTCGTCGGCGAAATGTTAAGGAAAACAAAGAGAAATCCTCTCATTAATTTGTTTTTCTTGCCAGGAGAGGAAAATAAAAAAGTGGTAAACAAATTGATTATATCATTGAAGGGTGACGGGCTAACAGAAAATTGGCTGTCGCGCCATGAGACATGTGGAGGAAACACCTACCCCAGGACACCAGAAATTTTGTTTCCTTTCATGTCTGGCTTTGTTTAATCTCACGTGGGAATATTCTTTTTCTCCCGCAAGATTTCTAGTTAATTCGATTCCATCCCAAAACTTGCTCTTATCTCTTTGCGGATTCAAATTATTTTGCTGCTGAGGCGACTCCCCCTATACGATGGCATTGAAGTCCATTGCTACTGACATCACCAGAAGCTCGTTCTATATAAGAAATGGGGTGGTTATAACTTGTTTTGAACACTGGTGCTTGTAACCTTCTTGAAAAAGTCACCATACGGAAGCAGTACCTGGTATATATGAATGTTTTGTAGCTGAAACTCACAGCCTTAAGTAAGCTGACAGAGCTTGTCTTAGTCAAAAACAGCTAGTGACAGCAGGACTCAGAAGCAAAAGAGCTTCGAAGTCTGCATCCTTCAGACACCTTTCTATTTCTTGAGACAAAATCAAGTGTATCAAAGAAATATACAACTTCAAAATTCAGCTGCTGCAAAAGTCAAACTGATCTGGGGGCTTCTCATGTTCTTTTTGGCAATATGAGAAGTGCCGATGTTTTTTAAGTAGAAAGTTCAAAGGGAACTAGCATCCGAAGGCCTGACAGACTGAGATATGAAATCAGATTTCTTATCTGAAAGCTTCATAAAGACCAATAGTGCTCCTGCTTCTTCCTGTCGTCGAATGACACAAGCAGTCTCATTGGGATTGACTTAAGAATGAATGTTCCTCCTCAGGATGTTATCTCTACAACGACAACAGGAGCAACCGAGCCTCGTCCCACTAAGTAGGGGCCGTAGGAATTCTATCATGCCGCAGTGCTTGATCTTTTTCTAGATTTTCTATGAGCTCTTCCACGTCTTTCTGGGATTTCCCCTACTCCTTTTAACTAATACATCCCATCTTCATTTACATTGCCTCGCCGGGGCACCTAAAGGCCTTCGTTCGACATTACCTAATGATCTCAGACGGCCTTATCTCATCTGAAGGCCTTCTAGATGTTATGCTGAGATCTAGTGGCCACACTTCTTTCAATTGTAAAGCCATGCACCAGGCAAAATGGACAGACTATTTGAGATTTCCATTGGTTGCATAATCTCAAGGATCTAGAAAACCTACTTTCTATCAAAATAGGTGGAGACTAAATCACGTGTTCTCACACGGGTCTTTTCAGTCTCTTTAGAAAGGTAAAACTAAATAGTCACTCAACCTCCTCTTTACCACTGGTATGGAAAGGCTGCATGTTTCAAATAACTGTTCAAAACATCTAGAATTCCGAGGAGTCCTAAGTTTTCTCTGCCATCTCTTCGTTTTCTGGTGGGAAAATGACATAAATCGTCCATGAATTTTGGTTTAATGTACAATATTGTCCATTAACTGTTAAGTTGTTCTATGTACCTGTTGAACTTTGGTCCAATGTGGAATGTTATTATTCAACTTTTAATTTGTTTAATGTAGTCTCTGAACTATTGATAGATGTTCTATTTAATCTCCTAAATTATGTCAAATTGACATAAACGGATGACTATATTGAACGTTCATCGGTAGTTTAGGGATTATTAAACAGATTAAAAGTTCGAGGATGACATTGCATATTGGCCAAAGTTCAAGAACTACACTGTATAAATTAAAAGGTTAGAGATGCTATTGTAATTGGATGAAAGTTCATGGACTATTTGAACTATAATCCCTTCTTTGGTTGAGAAACGATAACAAAATTGAGATCCCAAACTTAAGACACTTTATAGGAAAAAGGTAGTGGCAGAGACACTCGTTTTCTTTTCAACAATAACTTTCTCTTCTTCACATTGTGATGTAGGGAAGCTATTCCAGACAATATATGGTTTTAGGTCGTCTCACGTAGCGCAGTATGAATTGATGCTTCACTGCATTATGCTCACATAAATAGCATGCATGTAATTATTGCACAAATAAGGTCACAAACACACATGTGGAATCGATATTTTAACTTGAGTAGGCAATCTAGGCGAAACTAAGACAGAATTTTTGGATAGGAGGGCCATAACCATGAACAACGAAATCCGGGATTGAATTCTCGACGCTTTCTTGCTTTTGTCATCATCAGAGGAGCCGTGTTTTTCTTTCTTTTTTTTTTAAACGCTTAAGCGATTAAAAAGGGGCCAACCAAGAGTAACGTATGATTTCGATTATATTTAGGATCATTGAAGTTGAACAAAAGCATTCTGTATAATACCTATATCACACGACATAACGATGAGATGGCGCTCAACCAAATCAATTATTTTCGATTATTAAAATGATCTTCAAATGTGAATGCGCGATGGCAAAAAGGAACAGAATTGACAGACAAATATGAGGAAGGGTAAGAGAAGGCGACGTAGTTGAACATGTCGCGCAGCTTCGAGAAAGAGCTAGAAGCCCATAACCAGAACGTTCGCTCAGTCTTACCCCTCGTTCCGGAAATCTCATGAACGCGCGAGAAGACCTAGTCTTCTCCCCATAAATGCCCAGCACGTCCCTCTCCTTCCGACAAGGATCCAGAAAGCAAGCAAATTCCCAAGAAACTCCAAACCCGAGCAGAAATCAATCCCTCGCGTCCTACAAAGTCAAGCTTCATTCCACTGACTTATTCAGAGACGAAGTCGCTCATAGTTCAACTTCGGGATTTGTTGCCAGAGGGAATCTTTGCTTTACTTTTTGTTCGCTTGTCTTTTGTTTGGCTTCACTTCAGGAATTATTAGGGATTTTCCTAGCCGGCAGTGTATATTTTATCTAATAGTTCACGAGGACCAGCCAGGGAAGAGGATTGACGTGATATTCCCTTTAATTTGTTTGGCTTCGCTTCAGGAATTATTAGGGATTTTCCTAGCCGGCAGTGTATATTTTATCCACTAGTTCACGAGGACCAGCCAGAGAAGAGGATTGACGTGATATTCCCTTTAATTTGTTTGGCTTCACTTCAGGAATCATTAGGGATTTTCCTAGCCGGCAGTGTATATTTTATCCACTAGACCAGCCAGGGAAGAGGATTGACGTGATATACCCTTTAATTTGTTTGGCTTCACTTCAGGAATTATTAGGGATTTTCCTAGCCGGCGGTGTATATTTTATCCACTAGTTCACGAGGACCAGCCATGGAAGAGGATTGACGTGATATTCCCTTTAATTTGTTTGGCTTCACTTCAAGAATTATTAGGGATTTTCCTAGCGGCGGTGCCACTAGTTCACGAGGACCAGCCAGGGAAGAGGATTGACGTGATATTCCCTTTAATTACTCATCCAAATAAATTATCTGAATCAAGATGCTGTGAACCAGGACAGCTGCCAAGAAGCACAAGCCCCATAGAGAGAGAGAGAGAGAGAGAGAGAGAGAGATTCTCTAAATATTCATTAAATGCCGTGTCAAACCTTTTTTTTTTTTGGCCGGTCCTACTTTACTCCTATTCTAACTCTCACTTTCAGGGCGTGGAAGTCAAAACCCACACTTGAAACTAATTCGTCCCCACCCCAACCCCACTGAGAAGAGAGAGCGAGCTTCTTTAAATATTCAGCAAATGCCGGGTCAAGCTTGACCACAGTTTACAACATGCTTCCATCCCTAGCTTGCGCAAGTTGAACTTAGGAGTGACCTGCTTGCTTGTCCTTCATTGCTGGGTCTTTGCATCCTCCGTCCCATTACTTCTCATCTGATTAGACTTTCGAAGAGAGTAAAACCAGCCTGGATCATCAAAAGCCTGTCTTCAAGTGCACAACTTCGCATAGCATCTGAATATCTTCGATTGAATAAAGGATAGAGAGGATGGAAAGTGAAGGGCGAAATGGCAAGAAATTGATCCTGGTCCCAGGACCATATCAGGGCCACCTCACTCCCATGCTTCAGCTGGCGACAATCCTCAAGTCCAAGGGCTTCTCCATCACAATTGCTCACACATTTCAACAGTCCAGTTCTTCTCGCTCACCCCGATTTCACCTTCTTATGCATACGACGGCTTGTCGAAGAAGAGGTTCGAAACCCCAGTCCGATGGGCATTGTGCTGAGGCTTAATGTCAATTGTGAGTCCGGCTTTAGGGAGTGCCTAACTCGGGGCACAAACCATATGGAGCCAGCTGACAAGATTTGCTGCATCATCTACGATGCGATCATGTACTTCTCGGAAGGCTGTTGCCCGTGATTTGAAGATTCCTAGCATTGCTTTACGCACGGCAAAGTCTTTGCTACTACCATAGTCGGCCCGATTCTTCTCCAGTTAAAGGCACAAGGACACATTCCGATTCCAGGTACATGCTGAATTTCTCTTATTTAAGTTACACTCATTTCTTTCTCAATTAATATTAGGGAAAATCCCAAATAAGAACCCAAAGTGCATTCCTTTTCTCAAAAGAAGAATAAAGTGACCCGATGAATAGATGCATTTCTGATTCATATTTCGGTAGCTTGATCGGGGTATTTTTGTCCATTTCTTTTAAAAATTTCGGTTGTCTTGTTTTTTTTTTTTTTTTTGGGTCAATGGTTGCACTTGTTCATCATCTTCTTCATCCCCCTTTCGTCTTCTTCTCAAGACCATCGAACTTGGGAAGGGCCGGCGAGGGCTGGACGCCCATCGCCGGCAGTGGGCGAGGGCTTGCAGCCCAACCCTCGCCATATTAGGCAAGGGTGGCCTCGGCGGCGGCCGGTGAGGGCCGTCGAGCTCTCGCTGGCTGCGAGCGAGGGCTGGCAGGCCCTCGCCGGTCCTTATCAGTGGCCGGTTCATCTAACCGCGGGAGGAGGCGAGGAAGGTTGCCCCTCGCAGGGATTCTACTGTCACCTGGACGATGACTAGCTAAGCTCGATCGATATCGTCTCCGTCGAGTGTCGTCGAGAGGAAGGAATTACAGCTAACATACGCAAAAATTTTGAGTTGCGTTCTGTTGTGGATGTTCTTCTAACGTCCCTAGAATTAGGCTAACGAAGGAGAGATGGGTGTCCAGCCCTCGTCGACTCTCACCATTGGCCGGCGCTCGCCAGCCCTTCCCAAGTTCGATGGTCTTGAGAAGAAGACGAATAGGGGACGGGGAAGATGATGAACAGTGCAACCCAAAACAATAAAAAAAATAATAAAAAAAGAACAAGACAACCGAAAATTTTAAAATAAAAGGACAAAAATGCCCCTAATCAAGCCACTGCAATATGAATCGGGAATGCATCTGTTCATCGGCCGGCGAGTGAGATCTTTTTTTGAGACTAAATGACCACTTTGGGTCATTACTTGAGACAAACTTCATTCCAAGTCCTCTTTTGAGAAAATAAAGGCACTTTGGTCATTATTTGAGATTTTTCCTTAATATTATGGTCGCGGAGAATCTTGCTCGTATTCCATTTTGTTTGTGAGGATGGATGTCTCGATGAAAATTTATTGCAGTTTTAAAATCTGTATGTGTGACCTTCATCATGACCCTATAGTCCATGATCCGACGAGTCTCCTCTATGCCTATACTTTTTTCAAGACTGGTTTCTTTGTCATCATCCAAGTTTGACACCCAAGCCAGATTATCCCGAGAGTTGTCAAACCGCTAAGTATAAAGTCGATGGGTTCTAGCTCACTTGTCGTTGTGCTGACTAACAAATGCCTTGTGTTGTGCTCTATTAGATTCCATGTTGCAGGCTCTGGTGCCCCTGCATCAGCCCTTGAGATTCAAAGACCTACCACTCTCCAATTTTGGAAGTTTGGACTATTTCTTGGAGTTGGTAGTCTTGATGAGTAATATCAGATCGTCTTCGGCCATTATATTCAACACGATTCACTGCCTTGAAGAGTCACCTCTGGCGCAGCTCCACCAACAGTACCAGGTTCCGATTTTTCCAATAGGCCCTCTGCACAAACTCACTCCTACCTCAGCTGTTAGCTTACTGCAAGAGGATACTGGTTGCATTCCATGGCTTGACAAGCAAACTCATAATTCAGTCATTTATGTGAGTTTAGGAAGCATAGCACATCTGGACCAAGACCAATTGTCAGAAATGGCTTGGGGTCTGGCAAATAGCGAGCAGCCTTTCTTGTGGGTTATTAGGCCTGGCTCAATACCAGGTTCGGAATGGATCGAGTCAATGGATGAAGAATTCAAAGAATGTGTTAAGGACAGGGCTTGCATTGTGAAATGGGCACCTCAGAAGAAAGTACTGGCTCATGAGGCGGTGGGAGGGTTTTGGAGCCACTGTGGATGGAACTCCACCTTGGAGAGTATAGGTGAAGGCGTTCCGATCATATGTCAACCATGCTTCGGCGACCAAAATGTGAATGCGAGGTACTTGACTCATGAATGGAAGGTTGGATTAGAACTGGAGGGGAAGATAGAGAGAGGGGCAGTAGAAAGAGCTGTTAGAACATTGATGAAGAAAAAGGAAGGTGAAGAGATGAGGCAGAGGGTCTTGGATTTGAAGCACAAGTGCGATGTTAGTATAGTTGAGGGTGGATCTTCTTGCCATTATCTGAGCGAGCTAGTCGAGTTGTTGAGATCGTTCTAGCAGCACAGAGTTGTTTGCTACTAAAGCACCGCGCGGAATGAAGCTTGTGTAGTGCAGGAAGTGCAAAGATTTGGTCTTCAGGCATTGAAGAACAGAACAAAACAGAACAGATGATGCTTTGATGGACTGACAGAAATTTGCTGACTTGTCATATGCAAATTAAGTTGAACCAATCTCCTTTTTTCTCTCTAACCAGTGGACCAGATCTGAATGGGTCGAGTTCACTTCTCCTTTCAAGTTTGAGTAAACTTAACAAGGTTATTCATTATGTCACAATTTTGAAACCTAAACAGGACAAGCTTATAAAATGATAGGACACATTTGACTTGTTTAAGATATGGACCACTAGAACAATCATGTCAAATGCGTACAGATGTGTAAAAGTGTGTTCAAATGTGTGTAAATTTTCTTAAGTGCATTGTCTTGTTGCAACTAACTTATCAACTATGCCATCAAACTTGTCTAAACATTTCATAGAAAGGATCAACCCGTGACAATTACTATTGTGTCCACTGCTTGAGAATACCCTCACGGTGTTTTAGTCAATTAAGAAGAAAAAAATCAGTTACTAGAGGAAGACAGAAGCAAGGGAGGACCCGGCAATCTTAAACTTAATTTAAATCGATCCTCACACCTAGCCTCAAGGTAGATAAGAGACCAAGCAAAAGAACGAAAATATAATAGCAGTCTTGTACAAGCGATATTGTTTCTTTTATGACACAAACCTCTGTAAAGTTGACATGAGCACACTCAATGACATGTCGAGTAAACAGGCTGTGTCAATATCTAAACCTCATTCGAGATTGATCAACATGCCCTACTATTATGTCCGATGAATGTTCTTCCAGCCCAATAAAAATATCCCATAGTGACAACCTTAATCTCTTGTCGATTGGCAACTCTTTTTTATCTGTTGCACTTTAATTCAATGTGAAAAATGGAGAGTGCAAAGTGCTGGAGAGGGACCATAAATTCACTTTTCTTTAAATTTATGAGGAGTAGCTTGAGAACAAGGATAGATCGATGATTTTCCCGTTTTGACAAGCCAATGCCAATGATCGGATTCTTACTATCTCGATTTTATTGTATGGAATTTTTCTGTGAGGCAATTCTATTGGTTGTTTATTTGTGAAACAAACAAAATAATGTTTTATCTTGTGCCACATAGGAAAGTTAGAAGGATGTGGGCCACTAAATAAATATGAATGTCTTCTAAATTATTCAAATGAAGACAATGGCTTGTGGGCTAGATCCCATAATCCCCCCACAATGAACCCACAAGCGGTGCCATATGAATAGGGCATCTGAAGGCCTTTAATCAACGTTACCAAACCACCTCAGACGGCCCCATCTCATCTCAGAATGCCTTCGAGAAGTTATCAGTTATCCTACAGTGGTGAATGTATTGCTGAGGTCTAGCGCTCTCTGTTTTCTAGCCATATACCAGGCAAAATGGACAGACTATATGAGTTTAGCTTCTGCTGCATAGTCTTAAAGATTAATCTTGTCTAGATTACTGTGCAACCTCTAGCGTAGGGGGCTAATTTTTATTTTTTATTTTTACTCTGTCCCCCTCAACTTTGTCAACTTATCTAAATCTGCCGTAGATAACTGACTTTCTATTAAAATGGGTGAAAACTAACTTAAGTAGCGTCACACGAGTCTTTTTAGCTTTTTAGAAGGATGAAAGTGATTAGTCACTCAATTTAGTCTTTACCACTGACATGGAAGGTTACATGTTTCAAACAAACTGATCATGTTTAGTTTATAATTTTACGTAGTCTTATATTCTCTACCAATTTCCCCATCCTTTGGCCAAGGAGAGAATTGAAATTGAAGATTGCTGCATGATATATTATGAAAGTTCGCCTCATGTGGGGCCACAGAGTTGATGCCTCATATTCATTACGCTCACGTGAATAGCATGCATGTAAGTATTGGACAACATAAGGTAATAGACGCACAAAGTTCTATCAACATTTTGACTTAAGTAAGCAAAAAATTGAGTGTATTAAAGATGGAATTTTTGGATAGTAGGGCCATATCATGAACTACGAAAATCAAGAATTGAATCTTCAATGCCTTTTCACTCTTGTCACTGTGAAATGAGCCCGTTTTCCCCAATAACTTAACTATCATGAAACAAATCAATAATATATTTATAACATATGACTTAACGGTCATTTCAACTAATATTGAACTTAAAAAGACTTTATGTATCACGCCTACATCACGCGACATGTCAATGAATAAGGGACGACAAAAAGAAACAAAATGGAAACCTTCGAGTCCATAAATGATAAACATGTCGACGTGGTAATCTCCTGAAACCTTTGACAAAAAAAAAAAAAAAAAATCTCCTGAAACCGAAAGAGAAGTACGAGGAACATGAAAAAGGAGACGAAAAGGCGAGTAGTTGGATATGACACATGTTATGCCCATGACCATGAGCAAGGCCCAGCGTCGAGAAAGAGCTAGAAGTCCAGAAATCTCACGAACGTACGAGAAGACCTCCTCTTGTCCCCGTAAATACCCACCACGTCCCTCTCCTTCCGACAAGGATTCAGCAAGAAAGCCAATCACCAAGGAACTCCAAAACCCTGCAGAAATCGATCTCGCGTCCTCCAAAGGCAAGCTTCAGTCCACCGACTTATTCAGAGACCATGTCGCTCATTCCTAGCTGGTTCGGTGGCCGACGCAGCGACTCCCTCGACCCCTTCTCTCTCGACTTCTGGGACTCCTTCAAGGACTTCCCTTTCCCTTCGTCTTCCCTCCCCGCCTCTACTTTCCGGGAAAATTCCCCCTTTGTCAACACCAGGATCGACTGGCGGGAAACTCCCAAGGCCCACGTGTTCGAGGCCGATCTTCCCGGGCTCAAGAAAGAGGAAGTGAAGGTCGAGATCGAGGACGATCGGGTGCTCCAGATAAGTGGAGAGAGGAAGGTGGAGAAGGAGGACAAGAATGACCAGTGGCATCGAGTGGAGAGAAGCAGCGGGAAGTTCATGAGGAGGTTCAGGCTGCCGGAGAATGCGAAGATGGATCAGGTCAAGGCTTCGATGGAGAACGGAGTGCTCACCGTCACTGTTCCCAGGGTGGAGGAGAAGAAGCCTGAGGTCAAGGCCATTCAAATTTCTGGTTGAGTCTGTAAGAGTAACTTGCGAGTGCTAATGTGAATTTGAGGCTTCGTGTGTGCAGAGTCTGTGCGCTTCGTCTCTTTCTTGTGTTTTTGGAGAGTTGTATAAACCGGGTGTTGTCTCTGATACACTGATGTAATCTGAACTAGCAATACTTTTCTGGAAAAAAAACTTTACGTTAATGTTGCAATTTCAGCTCCATTTTATCTGGTAAATTTGATTGCTCGAGTGGATGTTTGCTTTATTCTTGATCTTGCTTGCCTATCTTTCATTTGGCTTCAAAGCTTCAGGAATTATTTGGATTTTTCCTAACTAGCAGTTTGCGTAGTGTATTATCCACTTGTCCACGAGCACAAGCAATACAGTGGGGACCAAAAAAGCTGCCAATAAGAAGACAGAGAGAGAAAAACCAAGTGCTTCTTTAAAAAGTTCAATTACTCCGAGCTTTCGCAAATTAACCATTTGGTGTGTCCTGTTTATTTGTCCTTGATTGTTGGGTCTGTTCTGCGTAGATTTTCAAAGAGAGTAAAACTAACCTGAATCAGCAAAAGCCTCTGTGTGTAAGACCTTAACTCTGCATAGCATTTTATATCTTTGATTGGAAAAGAGATAAAGAAGATGGAAAATCAAGGGCGAGGTAAGAGATTGGTCCTGGTCCCTGGACCATTCTAGGGCCACCTCACTCCCATGCTTCAGCTGGCGACTGTCCTCAAGTCGAAGGACTTCTCCATCACAGTTGCTCACACACATTTCAACGGTATAGATTACTCTGCTTTCCCCGATTTCACCTTCTCATGCATACCTGACGGCTTGTCTGAAGAGGAGGTTCAAAACCCTGATCTGAAAGCCATTATGCTAAGGCTTAATGTCAACCGTGAGTCCAGCTTGAGGGAGTACCTAACTCGGAGCACAAATCATATGGGGCCGGGTGACAAGATTTGCTGTATCATCTATGATGCCGTAGTGTACTTCTTGGAAGCTGTTGCCCACAATTTGAAGATTCCTAGCATTGCTTTACACACAAGCAGTGCTGCTCCTACCATAGTCCGCCCAATTCTTCTCCAGGTAAAGGCATTCCGATCCCAGGTACATGTTGAATTTCTCTTATTTAAGTTACACTTATTTCTTTGTTAATTAATATAATGGTCACGGAGAATCTTGCTCATATTCCGTTTTGTTTATCAGGATGGATGTATTGCCGAAAATTTGTTGCAGTTTTAAAATCTGTATGTGTGACCTCAGCATGACCCTATAGTTTATGATCCGATGAGTCTCCTCTGTGCCTATACCTTTTCTAAGACTGGTTTCTCTGTCATCATCCAAGTTTGACACCTATGCCAGATTATCCCGAGTGTCGTCAAACCGCCAAGTATATAAGCCGGTGGGTTGTAGCTCACTTATCTCTGTGCTGACTAACAAATGCCTTTTGATATGCTCTATTAGATTCCATGTTGCAGGCTCCGGTGCCCCTGCATCAGCTCCTCAGGTTCAAAGACCTACCACTCTCCAATTTTGGAAGTTTGGACTATTTCTTGGAGTTGGTAGTCTTGACCAGTAAATATGAGGTCGTCTTTGGCCATTATATTCAACACGATCCACTGCCTTGAAGAGTCACCTCTGGCACAGCTTTACCAACAGTACCAAGTTCCAATTTTTCCAATAGGCCCTCCGCACAAACTCGCTCCTACCTCAGCTGTTAGCTTACTGTAAGAGGATACTGATTGCATTCCATGGCTTGACGAGCAAACTCATAATTCAGTCATCTATGTGAGTCTGGGAAGCATAGCACATCAGAATTAAGACCAGTTGTATGAAATGGCTTGGGATCTGGCAAATAGCAGGGAGCCCACCGGTTCTTCTCTTCACGCCGTCTGCCATTCCCTCGCCCGAAGCAGCTCCTGTCCGCGTGGTCGCTCTTCTTCGGCTCGTGGACCTGCTGCTTCTCTCGCTTGCGTCAACAGGCCAAGGAGCAGCCCACGTGTTTCTTCCTTCGGCCCAAATCTGCAGCCCAATCCATGAATTCTGCCGCAAGTTTCAGTTAATCCAGCATGTCTTTTGGGCCCAGCAAAACCTGATTCGGCAGCCCAATTGCAGTCCACATCACAGCCCAAGTTCAGCCTTGTTCAGCCCAGTCTTGAAGCCCGTTCAATCTAAGCCCAGCATTTGTTATGGGCTTGCAAGGTTTCTCGATCCAAGCTCGTGGGTGTCGTCGTGAGCCCAAGTTCGGCCGCCGTTGCGCTGCCGTCGCGGTGATTCGGTCTCCGCTTTTAACCAAGTGAGTAATCTCACTAATCCTTGCTTAGTAGACTAATGATGCTTAAGGGTTGATTAGATTTAATTAAGTGCAATTAGGTGGTTAGATTAGAATGGATTAGTGATTATTAGTTAATTGCATTGCATATTAGTTAGGTGGTTAGTGTACTTAGCTAGAAAACTGCCTATACTATTTATTGAATGCATCTCGGGATTTTTCCCGACTCTTATCGGGCTTCAATTAGGCATTACGGGCCTAAATTGGATTTTTAGTATTTATTTATTAATTTTCGAAATTAATTATTTAATTTTTTATTTTTCGAAAATTAGGCAAGGATAGCCGATGACTGAAATTTCATGCTAATTGTCGTGGTGCAGTCCGTTTATTTATTTGAGCTATATGTTGTGCTGAATTGAATTAATTGTGCAATTTGAGGAATTATTCCTAAATTGATTGAAATTGAGTGAAATTGAATGATTGATCGGTAGATAGCCGAGTATGGTTATTTAGCATTTATAATGCTTAGATGAGTTGTAAATCGGAAGGAATCGGGAGATTGAACTAAGAATACTCTTGACTAAGACCGATCAGGTACGAGGTATAGACATACGTGGTTCGGTGATAAGGAAATCACTGGTGAAAACGGTGCCTTAAAGAACGTATGAGTGTTGTCTATTACCTACATTAGTATAGACATACGTAGTTCGGTGATAAGGAAATCACTGGTGAAAACGACACTTTAAAGAGCGCACGAGTGCTGTCTACTACATGCATCATTATGGACATACGTGGTTCGGTGATTAAGAATATCACTGGTGAAAACGGCGCCTTAAAGAACGCACGAGTGCTGTCCAGTACATATGTCACCTTGGCGAAAACGACGCCTGAGAGCATTACTGTAGCTTTGTGACTGAGAGTGCAGATGGGAGGTTTTATATTGAGAAGTGATTTGACCTGGAAATGGTCCAACTGACATGTAATCGACTAGGTCGATTGATCAATGATTTGATCCGTTGTCGTGAATTGACTGATTGAGTGGAAGTGACTTTGAATAGTCCGATTGACATGTAATCGACTAGGTCGATTGATCGAGATATCGATCTGTGATGTGATTGCTAGGGTGCCTATTGTATTGTGCTAATATGCAGGTGGAATCTGAGGCCAAGGTAAGTCCTCTGACCCGTGCGTGTATAGGCAGCCCGATTAGCGTATTGGTTTCCTAATCGAGTCTTAGTGGGGTAGAACTTGCTGAGACGTAGTCTCATCCCGGTTGTGGGACAACATTTCAGGCCCATAGATGAGCCTGTGGAGGAGGAACCAGAAGAGGACGATGAGCCGGTAAAAGATGAAGAGCTTGAAGGATGTGAGCTTAGTGAAGAAGAGTCAGAAGAGGATCAGGATGATCTTGAGTACGACTTGGATGAAGACTGAGATCCCATCCTCTTTTGTGAATCTTGTCTAAATGTGAATAGTGTGAAACTAGAATGTTATGAATAGTCTTGTGAATAGACTTTGAGTTATGCCATGTATAAAGGTTTGGTTGTGGATTTCAATATGAAAAATATGGCATTGCTTTTCTATCCCATTGTGTTATTGTTTGGGGATTTATAACTGCTTCCGCATGTGCTTAATAAACGAAAGGGTTGGCGATACTTAGTCTTGGGATATCGCATTATAAAATCGACTAAGTAGAAGGATGTGTGCGTGCCCGAGGATCGGGGTGTGACATCCCCTTTTTGTGGTATCCGAGCGAAGTTCAAGATTGGAGTGATAAGGAGTGATGAGTCTTGGGATAGTAGTAAGAAAGGCCTTTAAATTCATGTTGGTGCATGTCTGTGTTAGCTGAATGTTAGAATTGTTTGTTGTGTGTGGATTGCTCACCTTCTAATCCAGTGTGGATTTGGAAGACGGGTTTCAGTGTAAAGATTGAACCATGAGCGAGCAAGAGCTGAGAACTCCTAGTAAGAGGACAATGTCCTCTGTGACTCGGGATAAAGCACCGACAGAGGTCGGTACCTGAGGTGGTTGTGGCAGAGTATCGGCTTTGGCCAGCTCGAGTGTAAGAGTACCACTGCAGGTTGGTACTAATGTAGCAGCACCGAGCGATCCTAGGTTCGATGGGATCGTTTAAGCGCTAGTGTCCTTGGAATTGGTTAAGCCAGCAAGCTCAGGATCGAGCCGCTGTTGTTGCCACCTCTACTGAGGTCCTACCTAGAATGGTGATCAGAGGCCAGACTATAGTATCTGAGTCAAGATTCAGTCCAGACAGAAATGGAAGTCGGTCAAGGAAAATATCGATATTGAGAGAAAAGTGTTCTATTCACCTAATAGGAAGAGTGGGATAGTCAGGTCAGCACTGAGTCAAAATGGAACATGATGTTCCTGTGCGTGACGGCAAAGATCAGCCTTATGTTTTCTGAGGATAAGAATTTGTTTCGAGTATAGCCAACAGAGTTACCTGATCGGAGGCAGTCCTAGAAGGCCGATGGGACAGATTAGAGGAAATGCGCCATAGAACGCACAATGGAGTTTTGGAATAGGTCTCTGGTACCAGAAAGAGTGCATGCTTTCACTTGATAGGAGATAGAAGACGCACCAGATAGGTGTCGGAATTGTAGAAGGAAGCATGGATAAATCCAGTGTCCGAGTATGACTAGAACATGTTGTGATGATGATCAGCATGGCCATCAAGTAAAGGACTGTCAGTGGAAGTCTAAGGTAGCATAGACATCGCTACTGCGGCTAGAACGCCACTAGGATGGTGAAAGGGATGGGAGTAGAATTGACCTTGCACTGATTAGAGAAAGAATGTGTTGGAGGTGATTTTATCAGAGTAGCGCAGCAGAGTATTGTGCTGAGTTGGTAGAACTTAAATTGTTGAAGTAAAAGTGAAAGAGAGGGGAATCACTAGCAATAGTTGTGCTTGACTAGTAGCTGAGGTGTGAGTTTGACGCCACGTGAACAGTGTGGGTTCATGGAGCATCTTGTGATAATGAATCATGGTCTTGGAGTAATCCGGTTTAGTCCATTAGCATGTGAAAGTATCGAGGTTATTAGGAGTCGAAAAGAATCTTCGATTTCATTAATCTCGTTGGTTGAAGGCAACTTGTTTGTTAGACGGAGGTTGCCAAGGTTGCTTGGCGATTGTCTTGGGTAGGCCAGATTGGAGAACTAGAGATGGAGGACATCTCAATGGTCTAAGAATTTCTAGATGCGTTGTCACAAGAACTGTCAGACCGTCGTCAGAGAAAGAGATAGAAATTGCGATTGAGCTAGCACTAGGATAGAGCCACTCTCGAAGGCTTCTTACCAGCTGTTGTTGTCTGAATTGGTAGAACTGAAGATGCAGATGTGAAGATTGATGAATAGGAATTCATGCATATCAGTGCATCACTTTGGGTAAACATTAGTTTTGTTTGTGAGAAAAAGAAAGATGGTTTGTTACGAGTATGCATCGACCATCGTCAACTCAATTAGGTGACGATCAAGGACAAGCGTCCATTGTAAAAGATCGACGAATTGGGCGACCAGACATCAAGAGTGTCGATGTCTTCAAGGATCAACTTGAGAACAAGATGTCGTTAGTTACGAACTAGGAAGGAGGTTATACGAAAGACAGCTGTTCGTACTTGATATGGTCTTTACGAGAGTATTGTAAGATCGTTTGGCTTGGTAAACACTCCAGCTGCTGTCATGGATTTGGCAAACCGAGTGTGCAAGGAATATCTAGATCGGTTGTGCTCGTATCTTTTAATGACATTCTGGTGCATTCGAGGAATGCTAAGGAGCACAAGGGACATCTGAGAATGGTGAAAGAATTTCCGTGGACCCGATGAAGATTGAAACAGTTATCAGTGAAGCGAGATCTATAGTGAGGTGTTGTGCGGAGGACTGGGTGCGTACTGATGCAACATGATAAGATCATTGCATATGCATCCCACTAGTTGAGACCTAATGAGTTGAATATGAGACGATGTCGTGAGTCAGAAGATTTGCAGGACTAGAATGGTGCTACCTAGTATCACCCCGGAGGAAAGAAAGAAGTCACCGATTCATTGAGTCGAGAGTCTTCAATTGTGCATAGGCTGGCTAAAGTATAGACTTTACTTGAAAATGGTTCGAAACTCGGTTTTCAAATTTGAGGTGGGCTACCTTTTTGAATTTTTACAGCCGCCCTCAAAATTGAACCAGTTTTACAAGCAAGAATCAAACGCTTCGGTTGACAAACTAGAATGTTTAGAAAATCTCGCAAGAGGATACCGGTAAGGAAAAAATTGACGTTCAGATTTCGGAAGATGGGACGTCGAGGTATCGTAAATGGTGATAGGTGTCAGACAGTATGGAACTTGAGGGAAAGACCTTGTTAGGAAATTCACTGTAGTATTGCAGTCTGTGACAAATTTACTCAAGGAGTTAAAAGAGTAATGTTTCCATTTGGAAGAATGGTCAGGAGATGGATGAAGCCGACTCATGTAGTTGCTGTGTGAAGGGATCTTGATTTGATCAAATGCGAAGAAGTGTATAGAAGTCAAATAGTTCGTCTTCGTGGAGTACCAGTGGCAGATCTATATCAGATTTAGAATCAAGGATTTCTAGTTTTAGCAGAACAGTCAAATAGTTCTTTTGAGGCAGAACAGAGTAGAGTGTACGGAACTTCGTTTGTTGAGATGAGATCGAGAGAAAGAAAGATCACGGACCCGAGTTAGTTCAAGCGATTAGTGATTGCGGTTGTCGTGATCGAGACCGGATTATAGACCGCTCGGTCTTTGCCGGAAAAGTTGTATTGTTGAGCATTAAAGGCCCTGAAAGTTCCAAATTGGTGATTACATCTTTTTGGAGGTGTCACCAATGAGGGATACCTTGCGCTTCAGCAAGGAGGGGAGAAATCTGGAACCCGAGGTTGAGGACATATGAACCTGACTCGACTCATGTGCTAAATCTTGAAGAATTAGAAGTGGACGACAGAGTGTCGTATGTGAGAAGTTGATTCAGTTATTGGTTCAGAACGATTGGATTCAGTGAACCAAGATAGTCCCCTTGGTTAGAGTGGTTTCACAACGCTATGGGATTGAAGAAGCAACCGAGGAAAGTGAGACTAGATGAGACGATAATACCCCCACCTTTTTGTTTAAGGATTGGTAAAGGTTTAAATTTCGATGACGAAATTTTTATAAAAGGGGAAGAGTTGTGACATCCCGAATTTCGACCCTGTCCCGAATATATGAAATGGGCATTTTCGCCGGCGTGCCTATAATCCTTTTTCTCTAAGCTGATCACTCACGAGTTAACCAATCTATTGGGTGAAGCCGTTAAGGGATATAATGCGGTAAAATCCCTAAAAGCTACCCGATAGGTCGGATCGGATTAAAATCGCGTTTGATCGATTTTAATCACGAAATTGAATTCGGTTTCGAAAATTGAACGTTTGAGCATGTCACGATTCATTTATAGGACATCGCCTTATCTTTCGAAAAAATTCCATCGAGTTCGGGATTTTTACGGAAAAGCACTTCAGACGTCGCATAAAATCAACGAAAATTCGGTTTAGCTCATTTGAAGGGAATTTTGATTTCTAAGCCGAAATTTCTTGGATGATGGGAATTTGTGGAGATGTGTGGAATTTTTCTTCGACGAAATTGGACCTCAATTTAGGAAATTGAGTGAAGAAATTTAAGTTTAATCGGTAAAATTCGGAGCTTGGACTAAGGGCTATATTTTGGTGTCAATTTGGAGAAATTGTGGCATTATCCAACCTAGAAAGTATTATGGGACAACTTGGATAAGTTTGAGGGGTTTAAGGGGGACAAGCAATTAATGGAAATGATAGAATTTGTGGGCTCCTCCATTGGCAGCTTCTTCGGTAAGCCAAGACCGTCGCCCCTTATCCCCCGTGCGTCTCTCTCTCTTGCAGCAGTTCCATTGAAACCCTCACACTTGGAATTTTATTCGCGTTAACTTCTCTCTTCACCGATTTCTCTCGGTCTGTTATGCTTTTGCTCTTTCATTTTCCCTCGTTGAAGCAACCCTCCATCTCCACTCACGCACACCCACAGCCCCACTCATGCGCATCCTATGCTCCCCCAAAGTCTTCAGTTGAAGCCACACGGTCAACACCTCATCCTCCATCGAAGCCAAGTGTTGACCACTCCTAGACCGCGTGCTCCTCCACCGAAGAAATCCCCACCGTCAACCTTCGATCGACCATTCCAGCGCCCACATCTTCGTTGATTTCTTCACCCAGCTGCCGTGCGTCTCCGCTTTGCTTTCTCGTTGACCCAGCATCGTCCACGAAGCGTTGCTGCTGCCAGGCGTCCCCATTGTGGACTTCTTCAAGCTGCCAGCGAAGCCGAAGCCACCGGTTCTCTTCACGCCGTCTGACATTCCCTCGCCCGAAGCAGCTCCTGTCCGCGTGGTCGCTCTTCTTCGGCTCGTGGACCTACTGCTTCTCTCGTTTGCGTCAACAGGCCAAGGAGCAGCCCACGTGTTTCTTCCTTCGGCCCAAACCTGCAGCCCAATCCATGAATTCTGCCGCAAGTTTCAGTTAATCCAGCATGTCTTTTGGGCCCAGCAAAACCTGATTCGGCAGCCCAATTGCAGTCCACATCACAGCCCAAGTTCAGCCTTGTTCAGCCCAGTCTTGAAGCCTGTTCAATCTAAGCCCAGCATTTGTTATGGGCTTGCAAGGTTTCTCGATCCAAGCTCATGGGTGTCGTCGCGAGCCCAAGTTCGGCTGCCGTCGCGCTGCTGTCGCAGTGATTCGGTCTCCGCTTTTAACCAAGTGAGTAATCTCACTAATCCTTGCTTAGTAGACTAATGATGCTTAAGGGTTGATTAGATCTAATTAAGTGCAATTAGGTGGTTAGATTAGAATGGATTAGTGATTATTAGTTAATTGCATTGCATATTAGTTAGGTGGTTAGTGTACTTAGCTAGAAAACTGCCTATACTATTTATTAAATGCATCTCGGGATTTTCCCGACCCTTATCGGCTTCAATTAGGCATTACGGGCCTAAATTGGATTTTTAGTATTTATTTATTAATTTTCGAAATTAATTATTTAATTAATTATTTTTCGAAAATTAGGCGAAGAATAACCGACGACTGAAATTTCGTCTTGATTGTCGTGGTGCATCCGTTTGTTTATTTGAGCTCGTTGTCTTGAATTGAATTAATTGTGCAATTTGAAGAATTATTCCTAAATTGATTGAAATTGAGTGAAATTGAATGATTGATCGGTAGATAGCCGAGTATGGTTATTTGGCATTTATAATGCTTAGATGAGTTGTAAATCGGAAGGAATCGGGAGATTGAACTAAGAATACTCTTGACTAAGACCGATCAGGTACGAGGTATAGACATACGTGGTTCGGTGATAAGGAAATCACTGGTGAAAACGGTGCCTTAAAGAACGCACGAGTGTTGTCTATTACCTGCATTAGTATAGACATATGTGGTTCGGTGATAAGGAAATCACTGGTGAAAATGACGCTTTAAAGAACGCACGAGTGCTGTCTACTACATGCATCATTATGGACATACGTGGTTTGGTGATTAAGAATATCACTGGTGAAAACGGCGCCTTAAAGAATGCACGAGTGCTGTCCAGTACATATGTCACCTTGGCGAAAACGACACCTGAGAGCATTACCGTAGCTTTGTGACTGAGAGTGCAAATGGGAGGTTTTATATTGAGAAGTGATTTGACCTGGAAATGGTTCGACTGATATGTAATCGACTAGGTCGATTGATCAATGATTTGATCTGTTGTTGTGAATTGACTGATTGAGTGGAAGTGACTTTGAATAGTCCGATTGACATGTAATTGACTAGGTCGATTGATCGAGATATCGATCTGTGATGTGATTGCTAGGGTGCCTATTGTATTGTGCTAATATGCAGGTGGAATTTGAGGCCAAGGTAAGTGCTCTGACTCGTGCGTGTATAGGCAGCTCGGTTAGCGTATTGGTTTCTTAATCGAGTCTTAGTGGGGTAGAACTTGCTGAGACGTAGTCTCATCCCGGTTGTAGGACAACATTTTAGGCCCGTAGATGAGCCTGTGGAGGAGGAACCGGAAGAGGACGATGAGCTGGTAAAAGATGAATAGCTTGAAGGATGTGAGCTTAGTGAAGAAGAGTCAGAAGAGGATCAGGATGATCTTGAGTACGACCCGGATGAGGATTGAGATCCTATCCTCTTTTGTGAATCTTGTCTAAATGTGAATAGTGTGAAACTAGAATGTTATGAATAGTCTTGTGAATAGACTTTGAGTTATGCCATGTATAAAGGTTTGGTTGTGGATTTCAATATGAAAAATATGGCATTGCTTTTCTATCACATTGTGTTATTGTCTGGGATTTATAACTGCTTCCGCATGTGCTTAATAAACGAAAGGGTCGGCGATACTTAGTCTTGGGATATCGCATTATAAAATCGACCAAGTAGAAGGATGTGTGCGTGCCCTAGGATCGGGGCGTGACACCAAACGTAGGATATGATAAATCCGATTATATCCTGATTGCCAAATGCAGCCTCAGTGCTTGTGTAGCGGATCTTGGAGGCCAAGGTCGCAAGACCCAGCATCAGCAACATCACGGCTAGCCTCATGCGGAAATGCCGTACCCTTTTCGTATCGCAGTGGCCTACATGGTTATGCTTCCCATCATGTCCTCAGCGATGGGGGTTCTAATCACCTTTTTGTTCTTCTGGGCCGAGCCATCAGCTTTATAGGTAGAGACCTTACTAATGGAGAATCTTGATCGCCTTATCATCAGGCGTTGTGTCGTGATCATAGTAGAGTATCAAGCAATAGATTAGTCAATAGATAGATCATTGATATGTGATATTTGATGGAGATTATTCAATGGACTTGATCATTGATCCTTGACTTTTGATGGTGAATTAAATGAGTTTTTATATTAGTATAAAACTTTGATGATAGAAAATAACTTTTATATGATTCGATATGTATTTTATATATTGAGTTTGAGTTATGAAGTTTGGTATTACTTTGTATACATGCATAGTGGTTACTCGATCTGTTTAGAAAATATGTACTACTCACTGAGCTATTGTTGCTCATTCCACTCATCCTTTAATCTTTTCAGGTTCCTCAGTTAGCAGCGAATAGAGCGAAATTGTCGTCGATGGGAAAATTTTGGGAGTTATTTTTGGGTGGTTTAAGGAAGTGGTGCACTACTAGTGGTTGGATTAGCTGAGTTCTAATTGTATATTTCTTTTTGATGGATTATAGAAGCTCTAATGTTGTAACCAATCTATTGATTTATCGATATTAGGTTATTCGTTGTGTTGAGGCTGCGTCCTTTGTGTGGAAGGGCAGCCATGTCATCCCCATTATTTTTTGTGGTTTTGGGGTGTGACACTATAAGCCCATGTATTCAAGGCAGATCTCCACAGGCTCAAGGAGGAAGTCAAGGTGGAGATCGAGGACGACCGGGTGCTCTAGATAAGCGGTGAGAGGAACATGGAGAAGGAGGACAAGAACGACACGTGGCACCGGGTGGAGAGGAGCAGCGGCAAGTTCTTCAGGCTGCTGGAGAATGCGCGGATGGATCAAGTGAAGGCGTCGATGGAGAACGGGGTGCTCACCGTGACTGTTCCCAAGGTGGTGGAGAAAAGCCTGAGGTCAAGGCCATTGAGATCTCCGGTTGACAGTTGGTGAATCCATGGTCCTCGTTACAACTTATGTCCATATATAGAGCGGATACGCTGTGTTATTGGGAGGCTTGGTTCCCTGGTGTTTGATATGGCGATGTATTGCCCCACTATGACTCTTTACTCGTAATGAAATTTGAGGCTACCATTTCCTTAACTTCTGTTTGATGTTATCTTGGTTCCTCAAAAGCCTTTCGATTGTGTTTTGTTCGTGGGATGCTGCTTAGTTTGATTCGCATACTGCTTTGCCGGACGGCAGTTCAACTAGTTTCATTCTTGTTAGATTATTAATTCAACTTGTGCGAAGGATGCATCAGAAGTGCAAGTGCCACACTTTGCACATTGGTATCGTTTTTTCGATTGGATTTGGAGGTACATGCAATATAGAGAAGCTGATGACTACGAGATTACAACCCGTTAGAAACCATGTTACTCCTTATGAGCACAGCCCAAGATGCGGGGTTGGGTTCCGTCTGCTGCATTCGATCACATTTATCAAATAACAGGATAAAATATCATGATTAGCCTTTTATTTCCTCGTGACAATCATCAGATCAGAGAGAGATGATCAAATTCACTAGTTCCTCTATTGCAGCGTGCGAAGAACCACCTTTTCCGATGCTCAACTCAATTTGGTCTTTGAAAGCCGCGGCTCTCAGCCTCATCTCTTTCCCTTCGTCACCAGCCATCAGCCTCCTCACAGCTTGCTCTATCTCTTTATGGTCTAGATCACCGTCCAACTCCAATCCCACCCTGCAAACGTGGCACAAGTACCTTGCGTTCACGTTCTGATCCATGAAGCACGGTCGACATATCATCGGGACTGCTTCGGAAATGCTTTCCAAGGTTGAATTCCATCCAAAATAGGGTCCAAAAGCCTCCCACGGCACGGTGTGCTAAAACATCCTTCTTGGGAGCCCATCTAACGACACGGCCAGTATCTCTGATGGCTTCTTTGAATCCTTCTGGCAACAGCTCGATCCACTCTGAGCCTCTGACCGAGCCAGGTCGGACCACCCACAAAAATGGCTGGCCACTGTTCGCCATCCCCCAAGCTGTCTCTGCAAACTCTCTTTCTTCCATTGAAGCCAAGCTTCCTAAGATCACATATATGACTGAATCATTAGCTTGCTTATCAAGCCACAACAAGCAATCGCTTTCTTCTTCCAATATGCTGGTTGGTGAAGCTGGGGCAACTTTGTGCAACGGGCCTAGTAAGAAAAATCGCACACGATATTGTCTCTGGACTTGGTCCGATAACTGTTTCTCCAGGCAGTCCACTGTGTTCCAAAGTATGGCTGAAGATGTCACACCCCGATCCACAAGAAAAATGGGCATGACACCGGCCGTCCTTTTACCAAAGGACGCAGCCTCAACATAACCAAAATTCAACCCGACATCAACATATATACATCCACATATATATATTTGACAAAAAGGGCACTTGGTTACAATATCAGAGTATATCTATAATCCACAAAATTCAAAACATAAACCTTATACAAAACCTAACTTATAAACCTATTACTATGCACAAGCCATACCCAAAAATTTCCACCACAAAAGTCCTCCCGAATGAACGCTCACGCCTATTCGCGACTCGCTGAAGAACCTGAAAAACAAGTAGATGAGAGGAGTGAGCTACCACGGCTTAGTGAGTAACACATTTCTTCTAAGCGGATCGAGAAATTACTATGCATATTTAAAACATAACTCAAATATATAATCATAACTCAAATACCGAAGATACCAATGGTCCCATCCATTAGTCAATCTCATAAAACATATATCAATGGTCAAATCCATTGATTAATCTCATCAAATCACATCGATGATCCATTCCATCAACTAAACTCAAATCACACGTCAATGGTCCACTCCATTGACCAATTCATGCTCAGATGTCTAACCATGGTCACGTGTAACGCCCGTGACAAGATGACCAAGATTCCCCCCTTGGCAAGGTCTCCACCTATTATTAGCCGGTGGCTCGGCCCACAAGGATATCCTAGATTAGTATGCGCATACCCACACACCCCTCAGGGTCCACAGAGACATTGAGCACTAACCACCAATCACAATATCCAGTAATCCAACATCGGAAGAAAGTCATATCACAACTCAAAATTTAATATATAAATATCAAAGCATTCTCCAAAACCTTTCAAGATTCTTTCACAAAGAATCTCACAAATCCTTTTTCAAACAATCATTCAAATCGAAGTCGGAATATAACTCCATTCAAACAACAAAATGGCAGTAATAGCTCGATTCTATTTTATGCAACAAAATATGCTTTTTATCAACTCATGGAATATATAATTCACCGTGTTTCTCAAAACATGAGTTTAAAATACAAAGAAGAAATAGTGTCACTCACCTGGGAAAAGCCAAAAATCGACTACGACGCTCACTCGAACCAACGCATTCGGATTCCTAACAATTAACGGAAAAACAATATCAAAAGGCCGAGTAAAAAGGATATTCGCATGACGACTCGTCTATACTAGGCCTATTTGTCGATAAAACGACACCTATGCGCCACGAAAGCTCGCATTTAACGGAAACCCATCACTTTCCCGCTAGGCGCAGCCCAAGCGCCAACTTTGTCGTGCCATAACTTCCTCCTCAAAAATCCGTTTCAAGCCGTCTTATAGTCTTTAGAAAGCTCTCTTAACGTACAACAACCCTAACTCAGCCACCCCAAAATAGTACCAAAAACAACAAAAAAAACAGGCTCGAAGACACTGTTCGCTACGATGCAGTTGCGCCCCCAACTTCAAAATTCCGTTCCGAACAAACCGCAAGCTCAAATCACGATCCGTAAGATGTCATAGCTTCACAACATCCCAATGTACCATTTCTAAAAAATATACAGTTTAACGACTCAAAAATCGGGCTTCGCCACACAAATATCCAAGAAATCCGAATTTCGAGCCCTAATTGCGGCGATTGCTTCAAGTAAGTGATTAAAGGCTTCAATTTCTTACCAGCCTTGCAAAAGACACTTGAGTCGGCTTGATGAGGCGTCCGAATCACGAGCGCGCCAAAATTTTTCTCTTTTTCCCTTTTTTTCCCTTTCTCTTCTTTCTCTCTTCTCCCCTGTTTCGCGTTTCCCCTGCTTCTGCCGATATTCTTCTCTTTCTCTCCCTCTCTCTCTTTTTTATAACCTAGCCAAAGGTTCCACAATTCTCTTCAGCCTCCCTTTTTGACTTTTCAACCCTTTCTTTTTCTTTTTCTTTTTCTTTCTTTCTTTCTTTTCCTGTTTTAAAGCCCATATTACAGAAGATGTCTTGATATCGAGCGTCGTAGCTATTAATCGCATCATTGGTTCTAGATCGCTAGTAAAAAGAGGCAAGTCCTTGCATCTCAAGTAATAAGCGCCTGGAACTGCATCTTTTGACGATCGATCTGTAAAGTCAAAAATACTATTGCTTAGCATGTATTGCTTCTACGATTTCATAGTCTGATTAAAACATAAAAACTAGTCCGAGATTTGAATATCCAGCAAGGCAAAAAAGAGATGGTCCTTTTATTCCTATTTTGTACTCAGTGGACATTCTTTCTTCCTTCCTAGTCGGATTGCTCTACATAAAGGCGAGAATATGATCTTTCACAAGCAGTTTCAGCATGTGTGGTGCCGTTGACTTCACTTCCATGTCGTCTACTCTGATTAAACGAAGAGGTAATAGGTGGTTTGGACAGCTGGGCTAACGTCTACTGAGTGGTTCATCTTCTGGAAACCGCGTCGCCGTGAAGGCCTAGTATGCTTACCTTGTCTTTGCAGCGAGTGCTTTTTATGAAAACACAAAGATACCTTGTTAAAGTACTACTTAGGGTGCATTTGGTTAAGCTTTTCCAAGGGCCTTCAAAGTCTTTTGGAGAAATGCTGGGGTGTTTAGCAAGCCTGTCCAAAAGGCTTTCAGTCAAATACTGGCATTGGAAAAGCTAAAAGCTCAATGTTGATAGGGACCAATTTTGAACTTTCAGCATTTGGCCACATGTTAAAGCTACTTTCTTTCTTTTTCAAAACTACTATAATAAATCTTTTTAGTTTTTTCGATTGTTGATTGTTACGGAATCTATTCCAAATGATCCTTAGAAGCACCCTATTCTATGATCTCTTGAGGGACTAATCTCTCATCGAATCTCATTGTGTTCGAGTTACTTAGTCCTAAACCTTTTAACAATTTATCAATTTACATTTTAACCTTTCAATTGTGATAATTTAGTTCTAAAGTATTTGGTAATTTGCTAAGATTTTCATTTCTATGCATCATTATTCTACTGACTTATACATCTTTGCTTGAATAGTTACATATTTTCATACACGGCAATATTTTTTCTGATATGTTCCACATGCTTTTTATAATTTATTTAATATGGTGCATTGGATTTTCAAATATGTGACTTAACTAATGCTCGTGGTATAATTAATAATTATGTCAGTAAAACCGATTTCATATTTTCAAAAGTAAAATATTCAGAACCCCTTTGATTTGGTGATTTTTCCTCGTGGCCTCGCTTTTAATGTAATTTTAGCGTTACATAAATACCCCCTCCGTCCAATCAGATAATTAGGGATTTAGGAGGATACTTGCACATATATTGGTGATTGGGGGGGGGGGGGGAGGAACTCGTAGAAAATGACGACAGCATGCAAGGGAAAAGAAAGTATTTTTATGTGATGATTACGGTATGATCGTGAGGATGCGGTGAAATCGACCTTTCATCATTAGTTGCATGAATCTATCATAGTTGACGTCATATGTATTACATTTTCACTTTTAACTGACTTGTTACACCACTTGCTGTCGCCATGTAATGTAATCGATGATGGCGTGATCGTTGTGTATGATGGCATGGGCAGAAGTAATGATAATTAATTGAAATTTTTTGAAGATGGAGTTGTGGAAAATGAAATAATAAAAACGAGATTTGGTTAAAATTTAACGACCATACTCACTATTGGCTTTTTCAATGAAGAAAAGGAATGTCTGAGAAAAAGACCGTGAGTACTAATAGAAAATGACATCTCGTAGCTGAGGTTAGAAGGACCTTTGCTGTAACATTATTGGCCCAGTATCATTACCTATTAGCAAAATACCATATTTTCCTTACAGGTGGTATTTCTCTAAAAGTATCCGTTTGATTGGTGGAAAGATAAACATGATTCGACAATTAAACTATAAGCCCCTACGGATCTCTACATGCAATTCGCTCACTTCGGGAAGAGTGGACGGAAAGAGGAGGCCTTTGCTCTATTTGCTTCTTCCTCTTTCTAGAAATGAACAATTGCAAAAATAATTTTCTTTTATTATTTTATTAATAATAAAATAATAGAATGAAGAGATAGATAGCCTGATTTTATTCCGATAGATCGAAAGAGTAGGAATGGTTAAAGAGGAAATCTCTTCTTTCTATTTATTGACGAGGCAATTATTGATTTCTTGCATAATCTAAATAATAGAAGTCCCTTTTTATTTTCATAATGTCAGCGAGAGTGTTGATTCCGTGCATTAAAATCATAGATCATGTCGTGACTTCCCTTGACCTTTGAGTCAATCCTCTTGTTTCAACACTAGTTGGTCATCTACTAATTTGATAAACTGGTGGGACGATTTCAAAATCGAATTCACTTTGTTGATGGTGCAATTGACTAGCTTATGAATTTTGACTCGGTGTATAGTGTAGTCCCTGAATTTTAACTCAATATACAATGTGATTTTCGAACTCTTAATTTGTTTAATATAATTTTTGAATTTTTATTAAATATTCAATTTAATCCTTAAATTGGAGAAAATATTTAATCTTATACTTTCGTTCATGTGTTTTAATTGACCAACCAGGATCTAGTGTTGCTGGAAAAGTACTGGCGAGGCCCAGTCCGCAGTTTCCAGATGGACCAACCGGTTCGCCATTTCGCTTGAACGTTCGTCCGCCGAAACTCGGAAAGACCGCGAAGGTACCAGAATGATCCTCTCTTTCCTATTTAACTCCCAACTTCCCAGACCAACCCCTATCGTTGAACGATAGCAATTCTCATGATCTACTTCAAGCATTCTATCGGACACTTTGTCGACTCAGTGTCACATTTTCATTGGTAACCCAGCAAGGCAACAACCATGTCGCTCATCCCAAGATGGTTCGGCGGCCGTCGCAGCAACGTTTTCGACCCTTTCTCCCTCGACCTCTGGGACCCCTTCAAGGACTTCCCTTTCCCTTCCTCATCCCTCTCTGCCTCTAATTTCCCTCAAACGTTCCGGGAGAACGCCGCCTTCGTGAACACGAGGATCGACTGGAAGGAGACCCCGGAAGCCCATGTGTTCAAGACGGATCTCCCCGGGCTCCAGAAGGAGGAAGTCAAGGTGGAGATTGAAGACGACCGGGTGCTCCAGATAAGTGGCGAGAGGAACGTGGAGAAGGAGGACAAGAACGACACGTGGCACCGGGTGGAGAGGAGCAGCAGCAAGTTCATGAAGAGGTTCAGGCTGCCAGAGAACACGAGGATGGATCAGGTGAAGGCATCGATGGAGAACGGGGTGCTCACCGTGACTGTTCCCAAGGTGGAGGAGAAGAAGCCTGAGGTCAAGGCCATTGAGATCTCGGGCTGAGAGTTGGTGAATCCATGGTCCTTGTTGCGACTTATGTCCATATATAGAGCAAATATGCTGTCTTATGTGTGGGTTTCGTGTGTCCTCAGTTGGGAGGCTCGGTTCCCTGGTGTCTGATATGGCGATGTATTGCCTCACTATGACTCTTTACTTGTAATGAAATTGGAGGTTACCATTTCCTAACTTCTATTTGATGTTATCTTGGTTCCTCAAAGCCTTTCAATTGTGGTTTGTTCGTGGGATGCTGCTTATTTTGATTCGCATACTGCTTTGTCGGACGGAGTTATGACTAGTTTTGTTCTTGTCGGATTATTAATTCAAATTGTGGGGGATCCATCAGAAGTGCAAGTGCCACACTTTGCACATTGGTATCGTTTTTTCAATTGGGTTTGGAGGTACTTGCAATATAGAAAAGCTGATAACTTTGGGATTACAACCGGTTAGAAACCATGTTACTCCCTATGAGCTCAGCCCAAGGTGCGGGGTTGGGTTCCTTCTGCTGCATTCGATCACATTTATCAAATAATAGGATAAAATATCGCAATTACCCTTTCATTTCCTCGTAACAATCATCAGATCAGAGAGAGATGATGAAATTCACTAGTTCCTCTATTGCAGCGTGCGAAGAACCACCTTTTTCGATGCTCAACTTGATTTGGTCTTTGAAAGCCGCGGCTCTCAGCCTCATCTCTTTCCCTACCTCACCAGCCATCAGCCTCCTCACAGCTTGCTCTATCTCTTTCTGGTCTAGATCACCCTCCAACTCCAATCCCACCCTCCAAAGGTGGCACAAGTACCTCGCGTTCACATTCTGGTCCATGAAGCAGGGTCGGCATATCATCGGGACTCCTTCGGAAATGCTTTCCAAGGTTGAATTCCATCCACAATGGGTCCAAAAGCCTCCCACAGCACGGTGTGCTAAAACATCCTTCTGTGGAGCCCATCTCACGACACAGCCAGTATCTCCGATGGCTTCTTTGAATCCTTCTGGCAACAGCTCGATCCATTCTGAGCCTCTGACTGAGCCAGGTCGGACCACCCACAAAAATGGCTGGCCGCTCTTCGCCAGCCCCCAAGCTGTCTCTGCAAACTCTCTTTCATCCATTGAAGCCAAGCTTCCTAAGCTCACATATATGACTGAATTATTAGCTTGCTTATCAAGCCACGACAGGCAATCAGTTTCTTCTTCCAATATGCTGGTTGGTGAAGCTGGAGCAACTTTGTGCAATGGGCCTAGTGAGAAAAATGGCACATGGTATTTTTTTTGGATTTGGTCGGACAACTGTTTCTCCAGGCAGTCCACTGTGTTCCAAAGAATGGCTGAAGATGTCTTGATATCAAGCGTCGTAGCTATTAATCGCATCATTGGTTCTGGATCACTAGTAAAAAGAGGCAAGTCTTTGCATCTCAAGGGATAACCGCCTGGAACTGGATCTTTCGACGAATGATCTGTAAAGTCAAAAATACTGCTGCTTAGCATGTATTGCTTCTACGATTTCATAATCTGATGAAAACATAAAAACTAGTCCGAAATTTGAATATTCCAGCAAGTTAAAAAAGAGATGGTCCTTTTATTCCTATTTTGTACTCAGTGGACATTCTTTCCTCCTTCCTAGTCGGATTGCTCTATATAAAGGCGAGAATATGATCTTTCACAAGCAGTTTCAGCATGTGTGGTGCCGTTGACTTCACTTCCAAGTCGTCTACTCTGATTAAACGAAGAGGTAATAGGTGGTTTTGACAGCTGGGCTAACGTCTACTGAGTGGTTCGTCTTCTGGAAACTGAGTCGCCGTGAAGACCTAGTATGCTTACCTTGTTTTTGCAGCAAGTTCTTTTTACGAAAACACAAAGATACCCTGTTAAAGTACTACTTGGTGAGTCGAAGAAAAAGAAAATTACGAGCCAAGCTCAAAATGTGTCAACATGGACTAATGATTAGTTGACTCTCTATTTAGCTTGGCTAAACGATCTCCTCAAATTTTGGAGAGACCCTAAATTTTGCTGTCACATTTCTTTGTGATAAAAACACAATTGAATCAGAAGCCCTTCCAGTTTATCGGAGTTCCACCAAAGAAAGTGTATCCTTAACATCCAATTGATGCCGCGTGCTTGTTACTCTTGATTTCTAGTGAAATTACTGTCAAACTACATCACAGAGGTAACTAGAAGTTTATTGCGCATACTGATATCTGATGGTTTATTGTGTCTGTTACTATATGAGGATTGAACATACCTTTTGCTGGAAAATAACCTTCCTTTTGGAGCCAAGGCAGTTTGGAGAAAATCAGCTGAGTGCTGATACTACTAGTGCACAAAGCCATGCTAGGAACTTTCATATAATGAGCCGCGGCTTCTGCACAGTACATCAGCGTATCATAAATCACGCAAGAGATTTTACTCTCGGTTGCTCCATCCTGTGCCATCATATCTGACAATAGTTGGCGGAGAGGTCCTTCACAGTTGGTGTTGAGACTTGCGAAAATAGCTGCGGCATCCCCGGAGGAGAGGACATCCTTCGGTAAGCAGTCGGGAATAGACGCAAAGGTAAAATTGGGGAAACCAGATGGATGGGGATGATTGAAGTGAGTGTGAGCTATTACAATAGAGAAGCCCTTGGAATGCAGGAGGGACCCCAAATTGAGCATCGGGGTTATGTGTCCTTGAAAGGGGCAGGGGACTAGCACCAATCTACGATTGCTTCTCTGCCCTCGTTCCTCCATTCCTCTCATGTGACTACAACCAGAGCCTCGTTCCTGGATGAACTCATCATATCAATGGTCTTATATTCAATACTGGGTCGTCGGTGAAATGTTAAGGAAAACAAAGAGAAATCCTCTCATTAATTTGTTTTTCTTGCCTGGAGAGAAAAATAGAAAAGTGGTAAACAAATTGATTACATCATTGAAGGGAGACGGGGTAATAGAAAATTGGCTGTCGCACCATGAGACATGTGGAGGAAACACCTACCCCAGGACACCAGAAATTTTGTTTCCTTTCATGTCTGGCTTTGTTTAATCTCTCGTGAGAAAATTCTTTTTCTCTGGCAAGATTTCTAGTTAAATTGATTCCATCCCAAAACTTGCTCTTATCTCTTTGCGGATTCAAATTATTTTGCTGCTGAGGCGACTCCCCCTATACGATGGCATTGAAGTCCACTGCTATTGACATCACCAGAAGCTCGTTATATATAAGAAATGGGGTGGTTATAACTTGTTTTGAACACTGGTGCTTGTAACTTTCTTGAAAAAGTCACCATACGGAAGCAGTACCTGGTATATATGAATGTTTTGTAGCTGAAACTCAGAGTCTTAAGTAAGCTGACAGAGATTGTCTTAGTCAAAGACAGCTAGAGACAGCAGGACTCAGAAGCAAAAGAGCTTCGAAGTCTGCATCCTTTCAGACACCTTTCTATTTCTTGAGACGAAATCAAGTGTATCAAAGAAATGTAAAGCTCCAGATTTAGCTGCTGTGAAATTCAAACTGATCTGGGGGGCTTCTCATGTTCTTTTTCACAATATGAGAAATGCTAATGTTTTTTGAGTAGAAAGTTCAAAGAGAACTAGCATCCGGAGGCCTGACAGACTGAGATATGAAATCAGAATTCTTATCTGAAAGCTTCATAAAGACCAATAATGCTCCTGCTTCTTCCTGTCGTTGAATGACACGAGCAGTCTCATTGGGATTGACTTAAGAATGAATGTTCCTCCTCAGGATGTTATCTCTACAACGACAACAGGAGCAACCGAGCCTCGTCCCACTAAGTGGGGTTAGCCATAGGAATTCTATCATGCCGTTGTGCTTGATCTTTTTCTAGATTTTCTATGAGCTCTTCCACGTCTTTCTGGGATTTCCCCTACTCCTTTTAACTAATACATCCCATCTTCATTCACATCGCCTCGCCGGGGCACCTAAAGGCCTTTGTTCGACATTACCTAATGATCTCAGACGGCCTTATCTCATCTGAAGGCCTTCTAGATGTTATGCTGAGATCTAGTGGCCACACTTCTTTCAATTGTAAAGCCATGCACCTGGCAAAATGGACAGACTATTTGACATTTCCATTGGTTGCATGATCTCAAGGATCTAGAAAAACCTACTTTCTATCAAAATAGGTGGAGACTAAATCACGTGTTCTCACACGGGCCTTTTCAGTCTCTTAAGAAAGGTAAAACTAAATAGTCACTCAACCTCCTCTTTACCACTGGTATGGGAAGGCTGCATGTTTCAAATAACTGTTCAAAACATCTAGAATTCCGAGTAGTCCTAAGTTTTCTCTGCCATTTCTTCATTTTTTGGTGAGAAGATGACATAAATCGTCCATGAATTTTGGTCTAATGTGCAATATCGTCCATTAATTTTTAAGTTGCTCTATGTACCTGTTGAACTTTGGTTCAATGTGGAATATCATTCTTCAACTTTTAATTTGTTAAATATGATCTGGACTATTGATAGATGTTCTATTTAATCTCCTAGATTATGTCAAATTGACATAAATGGAATGACTATATTGAATGTTTATCAGTAGTTTAGGGATTATTAAACAGATTAAAAGCTTGAGGACGATATTGCATTTTAAGTTCAAGGACTACACTGTGCAAATTAAAAGGTCAGAGAGGATATTGTAATTGGACCAAAGTTCATGGACTATTTGAACTATAATCCCTTCTTTGGTTGAGAAACGATAACAAAAATAAGATCCCAAACTTAAGACACTTTATGGGAAAAGGGTAGCGGTAGAGACGCTTGTTTTCTTTTCAACATTAACTTTCTCTTCTTCACATTGTGATGTAAGAAAGCTATTCCAGACAATATATGGTTTTAGGTCGTCTCACATAATGCAGTATGAATTGATGCTTCACTGCATTATGCTCACATAAAGAGCATGCACGTAATTATTGCACAAATAAGGTCACAAATACACATGTTGAATCGATATTTTAACTTGAGTAGGCAATCTAGGCGAGCCTAAGACAGAATTTTTGGATAGGAGGGCCATAACCATGAACAATGAAATCCGGGATTGAATTCTCGACGCTTTCTTGCTTTTGTCATCATCAGAGGAGCTGTGTTTTTTTTTTAAACGCTTAAAGCGATTAAAAAGGGGCCAACCATGAGTAACGTATGATTTTGATTATTTTTAGGACCATTGAAGTTGAACAAAAACATTCTGTATAACACCTATATCACACGACATAGCGATGAGATGGCGCTCAACCAAATCAATTATTTTCGATTATTAAAATGATCTTCAAATGTGAATGCGCGATGGCAAAAAGGAACAGAATTGACAGACAAATATGAGGAAGGGTAAGAGAAGGCGACGTAGTTGAACATGTCGCGCAGCTTCGAGAAAGAGCTAGAAGCCCATAACCAGAACGTTCGCTCAGTCTTACCCCTCGTTCCGGAAATTTCATGAACGCGCGAGAAGACCTCCTCTTCTCCCCATAAATGCCCAGCACGTCCCTCTCCTTCCGACAAGGATCCAGAAAGCAAGCAAATTCCCAAGAAACTCCAAACCCGAGCAGAAATCAATCCCTCGCGTCCTGCAAAGTCAAGCTTCATTCCACCGACTTATTCAGAGATGAAGTCGCTCATAGTTCAACTTCGGGATTTGTTGCCAGAGGGAATTTTTGTTTTACTTCTTGATTTTGTTCGCTTGTCTTTTGGTTGGCTTCACTTCAGGAATTATTAGGGATTTTCCTAGCCGGCAGTGTATATTTTATCCACGAGTTCACGAGGACCAGCCAGGGAAGAGGATTGACGTGATATTCCCTTTAATTTGTTTGGCTTCACTTCAGGAATTATTAGGGATTTTCCTAGCCGGCAGTGTATATTTTATCCACTAGTTCACGAGGACCAGCCATGGAAGAGGATTGACGTGATATTCCCTTTAATTTGTTTGGCTTCACTTCAGGAATTATTAGGGATTTTCCTAGCCGGCAGTGTATATTTTATCCACTAGTTCACGAGGACCAGCCAGGGAAGAGGATTGACGTGATATTCCCTTTAATTTGTTTGGCTTCACTTCAGGAATTATTAGGGATTTTCCTAGCCGGCAGTGCCACTAGTTCACGAGGACCAGCCAGGGAAGAGGATTGACGTGATATTCCCTTTAATTACTCATCCAAATAAATTATCTGAATCAAGATGCTGTGAACCAGGACAGCTGCCAAGAAGCACAAGCCGCATAGAGAGAGATTCTCTAAATATTCATTAAATCTTAAACTTTTTATTTTTATTTTGGTTCGTCCTATTCTACTCTTATTCTAACTCTCACTTTCAGACTTTTGCCCTGCCTCCTTACAGAGCGTGGAAGTCAAAACCCACACTTGAAACTAATTCATCCCCACCCCAACCCCACTGAGAAGAGAGAGCGAGCTTCTTTAAATATTCAGCAAATGCCGGGTCAAGCTTGACCACAATTTACAACATGCTTCCATCCCTAGCTTGCGCAAATTGAACGTGAGGAGTGACCTGCTTGCTTGTCCTTCATTGCTGGGTCTTCGCATCCTCCATCCCATTACTTCTCATCTGATTAGACTTTCAAAGAGAGTAAAACCAACCTGGATCAGCAAAAGCCCGTCTTCAAGTGCATAACTTCGCATAGCATCTGAATATCTTCGATTGAATAAAGGATAGAGAGGATGGAAAGTGAAGGGCGAAATGGCAAGAAATTGATCCTGGTCCAGGACCATATCAGGGCCACCTCACTCCCATGCTTCAGCTGGCGACAATCCTCAAGTCCAAGGGCTTCTCCATCACAATTGCTCATACACATTTCAACAGTCCAGATGTCACACCCCGATTCACAAGAAAAAGGGGCATGACACGGCCGTCCTTTTATCAAAGGACGCAACCTCAACATAACCAAAATTCAACCCGACATCAACATATATACATCCACATTTATATATTTGACAAAAAGGGGCACTTGGTTACAATATCAGAGTATCTCTATAATCCACAAAAAAAAAAAAAAAATCAAAACATAAACCTTCTACAAAGACTAACTTATAAACCTATTAACTATGCACAAGCCATACCAAAAAGTTTCCACCACAAAAGTTCTCCCCGAACGAACGCTCACGCCTACTCACGACTCACTGAAGAACCTGAAAAGCAAGTAGAAGAGAGGAGTGAGCTACCACGGCTCAGTGAGCAACACATTTCTTCTAAGCGGATCGAGAAATCACTATGCATATTTAAAACATAACTCAAATACATAATTATAACTCAAATACTACCAATGGTCCAATCCATTAGTCAATCTCATAAAACATATATCAATGGTCAAATCCATTGATTAATCTCATCAAATCACATCGATGGTCCATTCCATCGACCAAACTCAAATCACACGTCAATGGTCCACTCCATTGACCAATTCATGCTTAGATGTCTAACCATGGTCACGCGTAATGCCCGTGACAAAACGACCAAGATTCCCCCCTTGGCAAGGTCTCCACCTATTATTAGCCGATAGCTCGGCCCACAAGGATATCCTAGATTAGTATGCGCATACCCACACACCCCTCAGGGTCCACAGAGACATTGAACACCAACCACCAATCACAATATCCAATAATCCAACATCAGAAAGAAAGTCATATCACAACTCAAAATTTGATATATAAATATCAAAGCATTCTCCAAAACCTTTCAAGATTCTTTCACAAAGAATCTCACAAATCATTTTTCAAACAACCATTCAAATCGAAGTCGGAATATAACTCCATTCAAACAACAAAAATGGCAGTAATAGCTCGATCCTGTTTTATGCAACAAAATATGTTTTTTATTAACTCATGGAATATATAATCCACTATGTTTCTCAAAACATGAGTTTAAAATACAAAGAAGAAATAGTGTCACTCACCTAAGAAAAGCCAAAAATCGACTACGACGCTCACTCGAACCAACGCATTCGGATTCCTAACAATTAACGGAAAAACAATATCAAAAGGCCGAGTAAAAAGGATATTCGCATAATGACTCGTCTATACTAGGCCTATTTGTCGATAAAACGACACATATGCGCCACAAAAGCTCGCATTTAACGGAAACCCATTACTTTCCCGCTAGGCGCAGCCCAAGCGCCAACTTTGTCGTGCCATAACTTCCTCCACAAAAATCCGTTTCAAGCCATCTTACAGTCTTTAGAAAGCTCTCTTAACGTACAACAACAACCCCAACTCAGCCACCCCAAAACAGTACCGAAAACAACAAAAAAAAACAGGCTCGAAGACACTGTTCGCTACAGTACCAGAATGCACCCCCAACTTCAAAATTTTGTTCCGGACAAACCGCAAGCTCAAATCACGATCCATAAGATGCTATAGCTTCACAACATCCCAAAGTACCATTTCTAAAAAAATATATAGCTTAACGACTCAAAAATCGGGCTTCGCCACACAAATATCCAAGAAATCCGAATTGCGAGCCCTAATTGCGGCGATTGCTTCAAGTAGGTGATTAAAGGCTTCGATTTCTTACTGGCCTTGCAAAACACACTTGAGTCGGCTTGATGAGGCATCCAGATCACGAGCGCGCCAAATTTTTTTCCTTTTTCCCTTTTTCCTTTCTCTTCTTTCTCTCTTCTCCCCTGTTTCGCGTTTTCCCCTGCTTCTGCCGGTATTCTTCTCTTTCTCTCCCTCTCTCTATCTTTTTATAACCCAGCCGAAGGTTCCACACTTCTCCCTCAGCTTCCTTTTTGACTTTTCAACCCTTTCTTTTTCTTTTCTTTTTTCTTTCTTTCTTTCTTTTCTTTTTTTAAAACCCATATATTACACCAGATTCTTCTGCTCACCCCGATTTCACCTTCTTATGCATACCTGACGGCTTGTCTGAAGAAGAGGTTCGAAACCCCGGTCCGATGGGCATTGTGCTGAGGCTTAATGTCAATTGTGAGTCCAGCTTTAGGGAGTGCCTAACTCGGGGCACAAACCATATGGAGCCAGTTGACAAGATTTGCTGCATCATCTACGATGCAGTCATGTACTTCTCGGAAGCTGTTGCCCGTGATTTGAAGATTCTTAGCATTGCTTTACGCACGAGCAGTGCTGCTACTACCTATGAAGCACGGACACGTTGTCCGTGCTTCCGTGTCGTGTCCGACACGTGTCGGAGCGTGTCGGACACGTCGACACGCTCGGACACGGTCGGACACGCGGTCAACGCGTGTCGGATTTTCCGACACGTGGTCAACCTTTGCCCGACACGTTTCGACACGCGTGTCCGGGAGGGAGAAGACCGCGAGCAATGGCGAGAGACGGCCGAGCATAGACTGAGGCGAGGGCCGGCCCTGTGATGCTGCGATGGATCCGACGAGGAGCAGCGAGCGGCGAGCGGCGAGGAAGGGGGTCGTGCGGCGACGAGCGACGAGCGGCGAGCGGCGAGGAAGGGGGTCGTGCGTGCGGCGAGGAGTGGCGAGCGGCGAGGAAGGAGGTCGTGCGGCGAGCGGCAAGGAGGGAGGAGGAGAAGAGGAAGGGTCGCGAGCGGCGAGGAGGGGGAGTAAAGGAGCTAGGGTTTTTGAGAAACTCAAAAGTGATTAAAAAATGGGAGTCTATGGTACCTATTTTGGGGGAGGGAAAGTGACGGACAGATGGGGGAAATGGACGGGGGAAATGGACGATTGTGGGAGGGAAAGGAAAATAAATAAATTTGGGTGGGGGAATGGACGATGGTGGGGCCTGGAGAGGGAAAGGAAAATAAATTTGGGGGTGGGGGAAATGGATAAGGAAAAGAAGAGAGTGAGGTGGACTCTAATGGGATTTTTTTTTATCCGAAAAATAAATAAATGAGATTAAAAAAGTTAAAGTAAATTTGGGGAGGGGGATTTCGAATAATAAATGCAAATTTGGGATAATGAAATAAAAAAAAAAAGTGTAAGATTTATTAATATTACTAGTATAAATTCATTGTAAACTATTTATTTATTTATTTGTGAATTTGAATCAAATTAATTAAAAATAAAAATATTTATTTAATATTTAACGTGTCGGAACGTGTCGAAATTCTCTATTTTTTTAGAAATGACGTATCGCGTGTCGTGTCGTGTCGTGTCACGTGTCCGTGTCGCCGTGTCCGTGCTACATAGGCTACTACCATAGTCAGCCCGATTCTTCTCCAGTTAAAGGCACAAGGACACATTCCGATTCCAGGTACATGCTGAATTTCTTTTATTTAAATTACACTCATTTCTGTCTCAATTAATATTAGGGAAAATTCCAAATAATGACCCAAAGTGCCTTCCTTTTTTCTCAAAAGAGGATCTAAAGCGAAGCCTATCTCAAATAAGGACAAAAAATGGTCATTTAGTCTCAAAGAAGGACCTCACTTGTCGGCGGGTGAACAAATGCATTTCTGATTCATATTCCGATAGCTTGATCAGGGGTATTTTTATCCATTTCTTTTAAGAAATTTCGGTTGTCTTGTTTGTTTGTTTGTTTGTTTTTTTTTTTTTTTTGGGTCAATGGTTGCACTGTTCATCATCTTCTTCATCCCCCTTTCGTCTTCTTCTCAAGACCATCGAACTTGGGAAGGGCTAGCGAGCGCCGGTCGTTGGTGAGGGCTGGCGAGGGTTGGACGCCCATCGCCAGCAGTGGACAAGGGCTTGCAGTCTGACCCTCGCCAGATTTGGCAAGGGTGGCCTCGGCGGCGGTCGACGAGGGTGGTCGAGCCCTCGCTGGCCGCGGGCGAGGGCTTGCAGGCCCTCGCCGGCCCTTATCAGTGGCCGGTTCATCTAACCGCGGGCGGAGGTGGGGAAGGTTGCCCCTTGCAGGGATTCTACTATCACCTGGACTATGACTAGCTAAGCTCGATCAATATCGTCTCCGTCGAGTGTCGTCGAGAGGAAGGAATTACAGCCAACATACGCAAAAATTTTGAGTCGCGTTCTATCATGGACGTTCTTCTAACGTCCCCGGAATTAGGCTAACGAAGGAGAGATGGGCGTCCAGCCCTCGTTGACCCTCACCAATGGCCGGCGCTTGCCGGCCCTTCCCAAGTTCGATGGTCTTGAGAAGAAGACGAATAGGGGACGAAGAAGATGATGAGCAGTGCAACCCAAAACAATAAAAAAATAATAAAAAAGAACAAGGCAACCGAAAATTTTTTTAAAAAAAATTGACAAAAATACCCCTAATCAAGTCACCGGAATATGAATCGAAAATGCATCTGTTCACCGGCCGGCGAGTGAGGTCCTTCTTTGAGACTAAAGGACCACTTTGGGTCTTTATTTGAGACAGACTTCACTCCAAGTCCTCTTTTGAGAAAATGAAGACATTTTGGGTCCTTATTTGAGATTTTTCCTTAATATTATGGTCGTGGAGAATCTTGCTCGTATTCCATTTTGTTTGTGAGGATGGATGTATCGATGAAAATTTATTGCAGTTTTAAAATCTGTATGTGTGACCTTCATCATGACCCTATAGTCCATGATCCGACGAGTCTCCTCTATGCCTATACTTTTTTCAAGACTGGTTTCTTTGTCATCATCCAAGTTTGACACCCAAGCCAGATTATCCTGAGTGTTGTCAAACCGCTAAGTATAAAGTCGATGGGTTCTAGCTCACTTGTCGTTGTGCTGACTAACAAATGCCTTGTGTTGTGCTCTATTAGATTCCATGTTACAGGCTCTGGTGCCCCTGCATCAGCCCTTGAGGTTCAAAGACCTACCACTCTCCAATTTTGGAAGTTTGGACTATTTCTTGGAGTTGGTAGTCTTGATGAGTAATATCAGATCGTCTTCGGCCATTATATTCAACACGATTCACTGCCTTGAAGAGTCACCTGTGGCGCAGCTCCACCAACAGTACCAGGTTCCGATTTTTCCAATAGGCCCTCTGCACAAACTCACTCCTACCTCAGCTGTTAACTTACTGCAAGAGGATACTGGTTGCATTCCATGGCTTGACAAGCAAACTCATAATTCAGTCATTTATGTGAGTTTAGGAAGCATAGCACATCTGGACCAAGACCAATTGTCAGAAATGGCTTGGGGTCTGGCAAATAGTGAGCAGCCTTTCTTGTGGGTTATTAGGCCTGGCTCAATACCAGGTTCGGAATGGATCGAGTCAATGGATGAAGAATTCAAAGAATGTGTTAAGGACAGGGCTTGCATTGTGAAATGGGCACCTCAGAAGAAAGTACTGGCTCATGAGGCGGTGGGAGGGTTTTGGAGCCACTGTGGATGGAACTCGACCTTGGAGAGTATAGGTGAAGGCGTTCCGATCATATATGTCAACCATGCTTCGGCGACCAAAATGTGAATGCGAGGTACTTGACTCATGAATGGAAGGTTGGATTAGAACTGGAGGGGAAGATAGAGAGAGGGATAGTAGAAAGAGCTGTTAGAACATTGATGAAGAAAAAGGAAGGTGAAGAGATGAGGCAGAGGGTCTTGGATTTGAAGCACAAGTGCGATGTTAGTATAGTTGATGGTGGATCTTCTTGCCATTATCTGAGCGAGCTAGTCGAGTTGTTGAGATCGTTCTAGCAGCACAGAGTTGTTTGCTACTAAAGCACCGCGCGGAATGAAGCTTGTGTAGTGCAGGAAGTGCAAAGATTTGGTCTTCAGGCATTGAAGAACAGAACAAAACAGAACAGATGATGCTTTGATGGACTGACAGAAATTTGCTGACTTGTCATATGCAAATTTAAGTTGAACCAATCTCCTTTTTTTCTCTCTAACCAGTGGACCAGATCTGAATGAGTCGAATTCACTTCTCCTTTCAAGTTTGAGTAAACTTAACATGGTTATTCATTATGTCACATTTTTGAAACCTAAACACAACAAGCTTATAAAATGATAGGACACATTTGACTTGTTTAAGATATGGACCACTAGAACAACCATGTCAAATACGTACAGATGTGTAAAAGTGTGTTCAAATGTGTGTAAATTTTCTTAAGTGCATTCTCTTGTTGCAACTAACTTATCAACTATGTCATCAAACTTGTCTAAACATTTCATAGAAAGGATCAACCCGAGACAATTACTATCGTGTCCACTGCTTGAGAATACCCTCATGGTGTTTTAGTCAGTTAAGAAGAAAAAAAATCAATTACTAGAGAAAGACAGAAGCAAGGGAGGACCCAGCAATCTTAGACTTAATTTAAATCGATCCTCACACCTAGCCTCAAGGTAGATAAGAGACCAGGCAAAAAAGGGAAAATATAATAGCAGTCTTGTACAAGCGATATTGTTTCTTTTATGACACAAACCTCTGTAAAGTTGACATGAGCACACTCAATGACATGTCGAGTAAACGGGCTGTGTCGATATCTGCTCAACCTCATTCGAGATTGATCAACATGTCCTACTATCATGTCCGATGAATGTTCTTCCAGCCCAATAAAAATATCCCATAGTAACAACCTTAATCTCTTGTCAATTGGCAACTCTTCTTTATCTGTTGCACTTTAATTCAATGTGAAAAATGGAGAGTGCAAAGTGCTGGAGAGGGACCATAAATTAACTTTTCTTTAAATTTATGAGGAGTAGCTTGAGAACGAGGATAGACCAATGATTTTCCCGTTTTGACAAGCCAATGCCAATGATCGGATTCTTGCTATCTCGATTTTATTGTAAGGAATTTTTCTGTGAGGCAATTCTATTGGTTGTTTATTTGTGAAACAAACAAAATAATGTTTTATCTTGTGCCACGTAGGAAAGTTAGAAGGATGTGGGCCACTAAATAAATATGAATGTCTTCTAAATTATTCAAATGAAGACAATGGCTTGTGGGCTAGATCCCATAATCCCCCCACAATGAACCCACAAGCGTGCCATATAAATAGGGCATCTGAAGGCCTTTAATCAACGTTACTAAACCACCTCAGACGGCCCCATCTCATCTCAGAATGCCTTCGATAAGTTACCCTACAGTGGTGAATGTATTGCTGAGGTCTAGCGCTCTCTGTTTTCCAGCCATATACCAGGCAAAATGGACAGACTATGAGTTTAGCTTCTGCTGCATAGTCTTAAGGATTGATCTTGTCTAGATTACTGTGCAACCTCTAGCGTAGGGGGCTAATTTTTATTCTGTCCCCCTCAACTTTGTCAACTTATCTAAATCTGCCCTAGATAACTGACTTTCTATTAAAATGGGTGAAAACTAACTTAAGTAGCGTCACACGAGTCTTTTTAGCTTTTTAGAAGGATGAAAGTAATTAATCACTCAATTTAGTCTTTACCACTGGCATGAAAGGTTACATGTTTCAAACAAACTGATCATGTTTAGTTTATAATTTTATGTAGTCCTATATTCTCTACCAATTTCCCCATCCTTTGGCCAAGGAGAGAATTGAAATTGAAGATTGCTGCATGATATATTATGAAAGTTCGCCTCATGTGGGGCTGCAGATTTGATGCCTCATATTCATTATGCTCACGTGAATAGCATGCATGCAAGTATTGGACAACATAAGGTAATGGACACACAAAGTTCTATCAACATTTTGACTTAAGCAGGCAAAAATTTGAGTGTATTAAAGATGGAATTTTTGGATAGTAAGGCCATACCATGAACTACGAAAATCAAGAATTGAATCTTCAACGCCTTTTCACTCTTGTCACTATCAAAGGAGCCACTTTTTTCCAATAATTTAACTATCATGAAACAAATCAATAATATATTTATAACATACGACTTAACGGTCATTTCAAGTAACATTAAAACTTAAGAAAGACTTTCTGTTTCACGCCTACATCACGCGACATGTCGGTGAATAAGCGACAACAAAAAGGAACAAAATGGAAACCCTCGAGTCCATAAATGATAAACATGTCGACATAGTAATCTGGTGAAACCGAAAGAGAAGTACGAGGAACATGAAAAAGGAGACGAAAAGGCGGGTAGTTGGATATGACACATGTTATGCCCATGACCATGAGCAAGGCCCAGCGTCGAGAAAGAGCTAGAAGCCCATAACCAGAACGTTCGCTCAGGCTCGAACCTCGTTCCAGAAATCTCACGAACGTACGAGAAGACCTCCTCTTGTCCCCGTAAATACCCACCACGTCCCTCTCCTTCCGACAAGGATTCAGCAAGAAAGCCAATCACCAAGGAACTCCAAAACCCTGCAGAAATCGATCTCGCGTCCTCCAAAGTCAAGCTTCAGTCCACCGACTTATTCAGAGACCATGTCGCTCATTCCGAGCTGGTTCGGTGGCCGACGCAGCGACGCCCTCGACCCCTTCTCTCTCGACTTCTGGGACTCCTTCAAGGACTTCCCTTTCCCTTCGTCTTCCCTTCCCGCCTCTACTTTCCGGGAAAATTCCGCCTTTGTCAACACCAGGATCGACTGGCGGGAAACTCCCAAGGCCCACGTGTTCGAGGCCGGTCTTCCCGGGCTCAAGAAAGAGGAAGTGAAGGTCGAGATCGAGGACGATCGGGTGCTCCAGATTAGTGGAGAGAGGAAGGTGGAGAAGGAGGACAAGAATGACAAGTGGCATCGAGTGGAGAGAAGCGGCGGGATGTTCATGAGGAGGTTCAGGCTGCCCGAGAATGCGAAGATGGATCAGGTCAAGGCTTCGATGGAGAACGGAGTGCTCATCGTCACTGTTCCCAAGGTGGAGGAGAAGAACCCTGAGATCAAGGCCATTCAAATTTCTGGTTGAGTCTGTAATAGTAACTTGCGAGTGCTAATGTGAATTCGAGGCTTCGTGCGTGTAGAGTCTGTGCGCATCGTCTTTTTGGAGAGTTGTATAAACCGGGTGTTGTCTCTGATACACTGATGTAATCTGAACTAGCAATACTTTTCTGGAAAAAAACTTTACGTTAATGTTGCAATTTCAGCTCCATTTTATCTGGTAAATTTGATTGCTCGAGTGGACGTTTGCTTTACTCTTGATCTTGCTTGCCTATCTTTCATTTGGCTTCAAAGCTTCAGGAATTATTTGGATTTTTCCTAGCTAGCAGTTTGCGTAGTGTATTATCCACTTGTTCACGAGCACAAGCAATAAAGTGGGGACCAAAAAAGCTGCCAATAAGAAGACAGAGAGAGAAAAACCAAGTGCTTCTTTAAAAAGTTCAATTACTCCGAGCTTTCGTAAATTAAGCATTTGGTGTGTCCTGTTTATTTGTCCTTGATTGTTGGGTCTGTTCTGCGTAGATTTTCAAAGAGAGTAAAACTAACCTGAATCAGCAAAAGCCTCTGTGTGTAAGACCTTAACTCTGCATAGCATTTTATATCTTTGATTGGAAAAGAGATAAAGAAGATGGAAAATCAAGGGCGAGGTAAGAGATTGGTCCTGGTCCCTGGACCATTCTAGGGCCACCTCACTCCCATGCTTCAGCTGGCGACTGTCCTCAAGTCGAAGGACTTCTCCATCACAGTTGCTCACACACATTTCAACAGTCTAGATTACTCTGCTTTCCCCGATTTCACCTTCTCATGCATACCTGACGGCTTGTCTGAAGAGGAGGTTCAAAACCCTGATCTGAAAGCCATTATGCTAAGGCTTAATGTCAACCGTGAGTCCAGCTTGAGGGAGTACCTTACTCGGAGCACAAATCATATGGGGCCGGGTGACAAGATTTGCTGTATCATCTATGATGCCGTAGTGTACTTCTTGGAAGCTGTTGCCCACAATTTGAAGATTCCTAGCATTGCTTTACACACAAGCAGTGCTGCTCCTACCATAGTCCGCCCAATTCTTCTCCAGGTAAAGGCATTCCGATCCCAGGTACATGTTGAATTTCTCTTATTTAAGTTACACTTATTTCTTTGTTAATTAATATTATGGTCACGGAGAATCTTGCTCATATTCCGTTTTGTTTATGAGGATGGATGTATTGCCGAAAATTTGTTGCAGTTTTAAAATCTGTATGTGTGACCCTCAGCATGACCCTATAGTTTATGATCCGATGAGTCTCCTCTGTGCCTATACCTTTTCTAAGACTGGTTTCTCTGTCATCATCCAAGTTTGACACCTATGCCAGATTATCCCGAGTGTCGTCAAACCGCCAAGTATATAAGCCGGTGGGTTGTAGCTCACTTATTTCCGTGCTGACTAACAAATGCCTTTTGATATGCCCTATTAGATTCCATGTTGCAGGCTCCGGTGCCCCTGCATCAGCTCCTCAGGTTCAAAGACCTACCACTCTCCAATTTTGGAAGTTTGGACTATTTCTTGGAGTTGGTAGTCTTGACCAGTAATATGAGGTCATCTTTGGCCATTATATTCAACATGATTCACTGCCATGAAGAGTCACCTCTGGCACAGCTTTACCAACAGTACCAAGTTCCAATTTTTCCAATAGGCCCTCCGCACAAACTCGCTCCTACCTCAGCTGTTAGCTTACTGTAAGAGGATACTGATTGCATTCCATGGCTTGACGAGCAAACTCATAATTCAGTCATCTATGTGAGTCTGGGAAGCATAGCACATCAGAATTAAGACCAGTTGTATGAAATGGCTTGGGATCTGGCAAATAGCAGGGAGCATTTCTTGTGGGTTATTAGGCCTGGCTCAGTTCCAGGTTCGAAATGGATCGAGTCGATGGATGAAGAATTCAAAGAATGTGTTAAGGACAGGGGATGCATTGTGAAATGGGCACCTCAGAAGAAAGTACTGGCTCATGAGGCAGTGGGAGGGTTTTGGACCCACTGTGGATGGCACTCCACCCTGGAAAGTATATGTGAAGGAACCATGCTTTGGCGAACAAAAGGTGAATGCGAGGTACTTAACTCATGAATGGAGGGTTGGATTAGAACTGGAGGGTGAGATAGAGAGAGGGACAGTAGAAAGAGCTGTTAGAACATTGATGAAGGAAAAGGAAGGTGAGGAGATGAGGCAGAGGGTCTTGGATTTGAAGCACAAGTGCGATGTTAGTATAGGTGATGGTGGATCTTCTTGCCATTATCTGAGCGAGCTGGTTGAGTTGTTGAGATCATTCTAGCAGCACAGAGTTGTTACTACTAAAGCACCGTACGGAATGAAATTTGTGTAGTGCAGAAAGTGCAAAGGTTTGGTCTTCTCGCATTGAAGAACAGAACAAAACAGATAATGCTTTGATGCACCGACAGGAATTTGTTGGCTTGTCATATGCAAGATTTGGTCTTCTGGCATTGAAGAACAGAACAGATAATGCTTTGATGCGCTGACAGAAATTTGTTGGCTCGTCACATGCAAGTTTGAGTCGAAGCAATCTCCTTTTTTCTCTCCAACCAGTAGACCCGATCTGAATGGGTCAAATTCATTTCTCCCTTTGTATATAAACATCTTGAATAAACTTGACATGGTTATTCGTTATCTCACAATTTTGAAACCAAAAATATGGGACGCTTATAATTTGATGGGACACATTAGATCCGTCTAAGATAAGGACTAGTAGAACAAACTTGTCAAATATGTTTAGATGTGTAAAAGTGTGCTCAAATGTGCATAAATATTCTTAGTGTGTTGTGATTAACTTGTCAACATCAAATTTGTCTAAACATTTTATCGAGAGGATCAATCTAGAGATAATAGCAGTCGCGTACAAGTGTATTTTTTCTTGGACGACACAAACCTGTGTAAGCTTGACATGGGCACGCTCAATGACGTGCCGAGTAAATGGGCTATGTTGATATGTGCTCAGCCTCATTTGAGATTGATTAACATGCCCTACTATTATGTCCGATGAATGTTCTTCTAGTCTAGGAAAAAACAGACATCGGAAGAAAGGGGAATACCTTTACGAATGTCCTATATTAACAACCTTGATCTCTTGTCATTTGGCATCTTCATTTCTCTGTTGCACTTTAATTCAACGGTGAAAAATGGAGAGTGCATGCTGCTCGTGAGGGACGATAAATTCACTCCTCTTTTCCTTAAAGTTTATGAAAGGAACAGCTTGAGAATGAGGACTGACTGACAAATTTTCCCGTTCTGACAAGCCAATGATGGTAAAATCGGATTCTTACCATCACGATTTTCCTGTATGGGATCTTTCTGTGGGGCAGTTCCATGGTCCATCAGCCACTGATTGACGGATTCTGAGGCCATAACAAATCTTAACCGCTTGCATTCTTGTGTAACTTCTATACAAAATGTTGTGATACACTAAAATTTAAAGGCAATCACGATAATAGGCAAGATACTCTTTATTGAATTCGGCGATTGTTGACCGTTACGGAATCTATTCCAAATGATCCTTAGAAACACCCTATTCTTTGATCTCTTGAGGGACAAATCTCCCATTGAATCTCATTGTATTCGAGTTATTTAGTCCTAAAGCTTTTAACAATTGCAGCTGGAATATGAGACTTCGTTATCTTAGTAGCATCATTAAAAGTATCAGGAAGTCTATTGGCCATAGCCTGTAAATGAATTATACGCTGCACCTCATTTTTGCAATCTAGAGTCCTTGGGTCTAATTGAGAGAAATTTTTCTCATTCTAGGAGAAAACCTTAACTGGTTTTTGTTTTGCAGTTATGAAAGTTGTAGATGTCCCAATTGATGGAAACATAGTCTCATCGAAATGACAATCTGCGAATCTGGCAGTAAAAAGATCACTAGTAGTGGGTTTCTAAGAACCTAATGATGGATGGTGAATTAAACCCAACATAAATGCCCAAATGACGTTGCGGACCCATTTTCATTCTTTTTTATGGTGCTACAAGCACCTATACTGCACAACCAAATGTGTGTAAATGTGAAATATCTAGTTTATAACTAAGAACCATTTGAATGGGAGATTGTAAAAGAGTAGTAGTGGAGCGCAATCTTATTAGGGCTGCCACATACAAAACAGCATGACCCCATGCTATATTGTTGAGATTCGTTTTCAATAATAGAGTACAGGCAATGATTTAGATATGTTTAATCAAAGATTCTACCAATCCATTTTGAGTATGAACATATGCGACCGGGTGCTCAACCTCGATTCCAAGTGAAGCACAATATGTCACACCCCAAAACTACGAAGAATGGGGATGACACGGCCGTCCCTCCACACGAAGGACGCAGCCTCAAACACAACCAACAACCTGATATCAACTTATATATATATCAAACCATATATACATATCGATAGACCAACAGTTGGTTGCAACATCGAGTTTCTATAATCCACCAAAAAGGAATATACAATTAGAACTCAGACAATCCAACCACTAGCAAGGGAAGTACACCACTTCCTTTGGCCATACCCAAAAATAGAACTCCCCAAAAGTTTCCCACCGACGGCGCACTCGCTCTATTCGCCGCTAACCGAGGAACCTGAAAATATTAAAGGAGGAGTGGAATGAGCAACAACAGCTCAGTGAGTAGTACATATCTTCTAAGCAGATCGAACAACCACTATGCATGAATACAAAGTAATACCAAACCTCATAACACCAACTCAATCTATAAAATACATATCAAATCATATAAGAGTTATTTGATATCATCAAAGCTTTATACTAATATGGAAAACTCATTTAAATCACCATCCAAAAATCAAGTGTCAATGGTCAAGTCCATTGAATAATCTCCATCAAATATCACATATCAATGGTCCATCCATTGATTAATCTATTGCTCAATATTCCACCATGGTCACGACATAACGCCTTGTGACAAGGCGACCAAGTTTTTCCCCTTGGCGAGGTCTCCACCTACAAAGCCGATGGCTGGGCCCGAAGGATATCCTAAACCTGGTATGCATACCCCAAAACCCCTCACGGGTTCACAGTCATATTGAGCATAGAAAACCATCATCCAATACCAGAAATCCAATCCAGAAATCAATATCTTAAACCAAACAAATAACAATTGCAGCATAGCCCATCATCCATTTCATATTAATTTCTCAAATCATTATAAAGCTTTCCATAAATCAATTGCAAAGCAATTTCATATATATTTCTCCACTTACTTTGTATAACACACTTTTCAAACATTCATAATCAACCAAAGAGTAGCAATTGCTCGATCTGGCTTTTATGCAATCAAAATGCTCTCCTCAATTCAATGTATATACATATATACTTCAAGACATGAATTTTTTCAAAACCAAAGAAGATATAGTACCACTCACCTCGTCGTCTACAACCAAACGACGAACGATACCCGTATCGTCGAACTCACGGCCCTATCAAATAATCGAGGAATAATGTTAAAATCTAATAAAACTCTATCTCAACTATGAAACGACTAAATTTCGCCTTAACTCTAACAAGAGGACTTCTACGCGCTAACAAATCGCATAACTAAGGCGATTGATCGAACTATTCGCAACACGGAGTTTAAGCGCAAAACTTGATCATGCCATAACTTTCTCCTCCGAACCCCGATCCGAACGTATTTATAGTCAATAGAGAGCCCTTGACAAATATTACAAGAATCCCAACTTCACCGTCCCAAAATCAAGCCGAAAGGTGACAAAATACAGGCCCAAAGCTGCTGGACGCGTACTGTTTACTGCGCGCGGGAAACTTTGAAATTTTGTTTCGGACAAACCACAAGCTCAAATCACGATCCGTAAAATCCCACGGCTCCACAACACCCTAAATCATCATTACTACAAAAATACGCGGCTAAACGACTCCAAAATCGGACTTCGCCACTTGATTTTCCAACAATTCCGAATTTGAGCCCTAAACCCAAAAATTACTTTAATTGGACGAACAAGGGGCCTAATCTCTTACCGGCTGCTACGTTATGGAGTAGAGTCGGCTTGGCGAGGCATCCGTGGTGTGCACGTGCCAAAAACCCTTTCCTTCTTCCCCTTTCTCTTCTTCTTCTTCTTCTTCTTCTTCTTTTCTTTCTTTTCTTTCGGTGCCCGAACGTGGGCTTTCTTTCCTTTTTATGTCTTCCCCTTTTTCTGTTTTCTGTTTTCTTTCTTTATTTTCTTCCTCTCTCTCTCTCTCTCTCTCTTCTCTTTTCCCTCTCTCCCGAAAACTTTCGATTCCTCTCTCTCTGCCGTAGCTTCTACCTTTTTCTTTTTCTTTGACTGGGTCAAAACCCATATTTTACATTCTCCCCTCCTTAAAAAATTTCGTCCTCGAAATTTGCATGTACTTTAATCATGAAACAAGTGAGGGTATTTGTGTCTTGCCTCCTCCTCGAGTTCCCAAGTAGCCTCTCTCTCGGTGTGGTTTTGCCATTGTATTTTCACATAAGGAATAGTTCGTCGCCGCAACACCTGATCCTTCTTATCGACAATGCGAATAGGCTGCTCCTCATATGTCAAGTTCTCCCGTAATCTCAATGGAGTAAAGTCTAGCACATGTTCAGGATTTGGCACATATTTCCGCAATAAAGAAACATGGAACACATTATGGACACCTGATAGCGCCGGTGGCAAAGCCAATTTATAAGCGACTTTACCAATTTTCTCTAAGATCAAGAATGGTCCCACGTATCTTGGACTTAACTTCCCACGTGTATCGAATCTCATTACACCCTTCGTAGGAGAAACTTTTAAGAATACGTGATCCCCCACATTAAATTCTAACTTGCGTCTTTTCAGATCCGCATAACTTTTCTGACGACTTTGAGCTGTTTTGAGACGTTCTCGAACCAGCCTAACTTTCTCTTCTGACTGTTGAATGAACTCGGGGCCAGTTAGTCTTTTCTCACCAACGTCGTCCCAACAAATAGGACTTCTGCATTTTCGGCCATATAAAGCTTCAAAGGGTGCCATCTTAATGCTGGAGTGATAACTGTTGTTATAAGAAAATTCTGCCAAATGTAGATGTTCATCCCAAGAACCGCCAAAGTCAATGATGCAGGATCTCAACATATCCTCTAATGTCTGGATCATTCTCTCTGACTGTCCATCTGTTTGTGGATGAAAAGCTGTACTCAAGTTGAGTTTAGTGCCCAATGCTCCTTGTAAACTCTTCCAAAAGTTAGACACAAACCAGGATCCCTATCGGAAACAATGCTTACTTGGAACTCCATGGAGCTTCACTATCTCACTAACATATCGCTTTGCCATATCTTCCATTGAAAGGCCAAATCGATATGACAAAAAGTGAGCGGACTTAGTTAATCGATCAACAATCACCCATATAGCATTCTTACCACTTGGTGTCCTCGGTAGGCCAACTACAAAGTCCATGGCAATATGCTCCCACTTCCATTTAGGTATCTCTAGAGGTTGCAACTGTCCACCTGGTTTCTGATGCTCAATTTTTACTTGCTGGCAAACTAAACATTGATCGACAAATTTGGTAATATCCTTTTTCATGTTGATCCACCAAAAGTTTTCTCTCAAGTCCCTATACATTTTAGTGCTTCCTGGATGAATTGAAAATCTAGTGCTGTGAGCTTCTTGCAGGATCTCCTTTTTCAGCTTTGAGTCCTCAGGAACACACAGTCGACCGCGAAACCTCAAGGATCCATCTATGTGTAAACTAAAATCCGCTTGTCTTCCATCTTCCACACCTTCTCTAAATTTTTGTAATTGTGGATCTTCATTCTGTTTAACCTTAATTCTGTCAATCAACGTAGGTTGTACTTGAAGGTTAGCTAACTGAGCACCAAGTTGATGTACCAATACCTCCAAGTCTAACTTCCTCATATCTTCAAGAATGGGTGTTTGAGAAGTGAGCAAAGTTGCCATATTTCCAAAGGATTTACGACTCAAAGCATCCGCTACCACATTAGCCTTACCCGGATGGTAATTAATGGACAAGTCATAATCCTTCAAAAGTTCTAGCCATCTTCTTTGCCTCATGTTCAATTCTTTCTGAGTAAAAATATACTTTAAACTCTTGTGATCGGTAAAGACTTCACATTTTTCACCATACAAATAGTGCCGCCATATCTTCAAGGCAAATACAACCGCCGCTAACTCCAAATCATGAGTGGGGTAGTTCTTCTCATGTAATTTCAATTGTCTAGAAGCGTAGGCAATAACTTTGCTATTTTGCATAAGAACACAACCCAAACCTTCTTTGGATGCATCACAGTAGATTACGAAGCCGCCACTTCCAGACGGTAGAGTTAGAATAGGAGCCGAAACTAGCCATCTCTTCAACTCTTGAAAACTGCGTTCACATTGGTCTGACCATTCAAATTTAACTTTCTTCTGAGTTAGTCGGGTAAGTGGACCAGCAATCTTTGAGAATCCCTCTACAAATCGCCTATAGTAGCCGGCTAGCCCAAGAAAACTTCTCACTTCTGTAACATTAGTTGGACGATTCCACTTAACAACTGCTTCAACCTTCTTTGGATCCACTAATATGCCATCCTTCGAGATCACATGACCCAAGAATTCTATATGATCAAGCCAGAAATCACACTTACTAAATTTGGCATACAACTTCTTTTCATGCAAAGTCTGCAAGACAAACCTCAAGTGTTGTTCGTGTTCTTCTAAACTCTTCGAATACACTAGGATGTCATCAATGAACACCACAATAAATTTGTCTAGATATTCCCTGAACACCCTGTTCATCAAGTCCATGAAGGCCGCAGGCGCATTTGTTAATCCAAAAGGCATGACGAGAAATTCATAATGGCCATACCTTGTTCTGAAAGCAGTTTTAGGCACATCATCTATATTTATCTTCAACTGATGATACCCAGAACGAAGGTCGATCTTGGAAAATACACGAGCTCCCGAAGTTGATCAAATAAATCATCAATCCGGGGTAAAGGATATTTGTTTTTGACCGCTACCTTGTTAAGCTCTCGGTAATCTATGCAAAGCCGCATACTACCATCCTTCTTTTTCACAAATAGAACAGAGCTCCCCAAGGTGAAACACTGGGTCTGATGAAACCCTTATCCAAAAGCTCTTGCAGCTGCGTTTTCAATTCTTTCAATTCAGCGGGTGCCATCCGATATGGTGCCTTAGAGATCGGTGCTGTACCGGGCATCAATTCAATACAAAACTCGATTTCTCTATCAAGAGGCAAGCCTAGTAAATCCTCGGGAAACACACTTGGAAACTCTCTAACAACAGGAACATCTTCCAACTTCACTACAACCTTACTTGTGTCTTTTACACAAGCTAAATAACCACAACAACCATTTCTCAAAAGTTTCCTCGCTTGCAAAGCCGAGATCAACCTTGGAAAAGTGTTTTGACAACTTCCCGAAAAAGAGAATTCGGGTTGATTTGGAAGTCTAAATATCACTTTCTTTGAAAAACAATCAACAGTAGCACGATAGGTAGATAACCAATCCATTCCTATAATAACATCAAAATCTCGAATATTTAACTCCACTAAATCCACAGGCATTTCAACATTATTAATCCGAATCAAACATCTCTTGAACACATGATGAGCAACTAAGAAATCGCCAGTAGGAGTATCAACACGCAATTCACATTCAAGAGGGTCAAGCAACACATCAAGCTTCTTTGCAAATTCGGTTGAAATGAAGGAGTGCGTAGCACCAGGATCAAATAACGCATAAGCACATTGAGAGGCAATAAAAATATTACCTGCAACAACTGCGTTAGATGCTGCCGCATCCTCCTTCGTCATCGCAAAAACTTTCCCACTTGTACTTTGTCTTTGTTGGTTCTCTTGGGGCCTACCAACCAAAGGGGTATTCCTCCGCATGGAACAATGGTGTGATAGGTGCCCTTGTCGTCCACATAGAAAACATGATCTATTGTCAATAGGAGGATTCCCTTGTGTAGGACAATCTCGCCGCATGTGTCCCGCTTTCCCACATAAGAAGCATACTCTAGTTTTCCGATGACACTCACCGCGATGATAACTTCCACATGTATTGCACGGGCCCTGGTTACTCAGATTTTTGAACCGTCCCCGGCCGACGAAACCTCTTCGCCTCCCACTAACATTAGTATGGCTACCTTGTACATTTGTGGGCTTAAACCTTTTGGGCTGAGGCGCTCCTTGTGTGCCGTGCTTCAGAATGCTTTGTTCCACCTTGATTGCTCGCTCTAGCACATCCTTATAGGTTGTTAACATGAAAGGTGCAAGTGCAGAATTAATTTCAGGTCGGAGCCCTCCTAGGAAATGGTCGGCCTTATCTTCCTCATTTGCTACCAAGTGCTCCGCAAATCTACTCAACTGATTAAAGCGGACTGAATACTCCAAAACTGTGGAGTCACCTTGAGATATATGTACAAAATCACTCTTCATCTTTGCCTAGAATGACTTTGGGAAGAATTGAGCATTGAACGCCTTTTTAAAGTCATCCCAGGATATAATAATATCCCTACCTCCAAGACTTGGCTTCATTCCATCCCACCAAAACTCTGCTTCACCTTCCAAGTATTGGGTGGCAAATTTAACTTTCCGCTCCTCGGGAACCTCTTCAGCTTCAAAGATCCCATCAATCTTTTTAATCCAACGCTCAGCCGTGAGAGGATCGGCTTTCCCATCAAAAGTGGGTGGTTTCGCCTTCCTAAATTGGGCAAAAGTGCCTGAGCCAGTCGCTCCATCTCCAGTTAATTCTTTTGCTTGGCGATACCAATGGATCATTGCTTGTTCAAATTCAGTTGAACGGGTTGGCTCTTGATTATCTTCTCTGACTTCGCGCAAGTCAGGACTCCTATCAAAGCGGTCCTCAAGTCTCCTTCTCAACGACGCACCTCGAGAAGCTTGAGGCATGTCTCTAGCATCAGGGGTAGCGACTCGTTTGCCTTTGCTGCTCCTACGAAGCGAGGCAAGAGTCTCGGAGTCGGTACGCATGATCACCTGAATCCAAGAATGAAACTACACCTTAGAATCTAAAAGACTAACGCAAAAATAAAATCTATCACACAACCTCACAACGTCCCATAACAACATCCAAAAAGATCAAAACTTAGGCTCTGATACCAAAAGATGTCACACCCCAAAACTACGAAGAATGGGGATGACACGGCCGTCCCTCCACACGAAGGACGCAGCCTCAAACACAACCAACAACCTGATATCAACTTATATATATATCAAACCATATATACATATCGGATAGACCAACAGATTGGTTGCAACATCGAGTTTCTATAATCCACCAAAAAGGAATATACAATTAGAACTCGAGACAATCCAACCACTAGCAAGGGAAGTACACCACTTCCTTTGGCCATACCCAAAAATAGAACTCCCCAAAAGTTTCCCACCGACGGCGCACTCGCTCTATTCGCCGCTAACCGAGGAACCTGAAAATATTAAAGGAGGAGTGGAATGAGCAACAACAGCTCAGTGAGTAGTACATATCTTCTAAGCAGATCGAACAACCACTATGCATGAATACAAAGTAATACCAAACCTCATAACACCAACTCAATCTATAAAATACATATCAAATCATATAAGAGTTATTTGATATCATCAAAGCTTTATACTAATATGGAAAACTCATTTAAATCACCATCCAAAAATCAAGTGTCAATGGTCAAGTCCATTGAATAATCTCCATCAAATATCACATATCAATGGTCCATCCATTGATTAATCTATTGCTCAATATTCCACCATGGTCACGACATAACGCCTTGTGACAAGGCGACCAAGTTTTTCCCCTTGGCGAGGTCTCCACCTACAAAGCCGATGGCTGGGCCCAGAAGGATATCCTAAACCTGGTATGCATACCCCAAAAACCCCTCACGGGTTCACAGTCATATTGAGCATAGAAAACCATCATCCAATACCAGAAATCCAATCCAGAAATCAATATCTTAAACCAAACAAATAACAATTGCAGCATAGCCCATCATCCATTTCATATTAATTTCTCAAATCATTATAAAGCTTTCCATAAATCAATTGCAAAGCAATTTCATATATATTTCTCCACTTACTTTGTATAACACACTTTTCAAACATTCATAATCAACCAAAGAGTAGCAATTGCTCGATCTGGCTTTTATGCAATCAAAATGCTCTCCTCAATTCAATGTATATACATATATACTTCAAGACATGAATTTTTTCAAAACCAAAGAAGATATAGTACCACTCACCTCGTCGTCTACAACCAAACGACGAACGATACCCGTCGTCGAACTCACGGCCCTATCAAATAATCGAGGAATAATGTTAAAATCTAATAAAACTCTATCTCAACTATGAAACGACTAAATTTCGCCTTAACTCTAACAAGAGGACTTCTACGCGCTAACAAATCGCATAACTAAGGCGATTGATCGAACTATTCGCAACACGGAGTTTAAGCGCAAAACTTGATCATGCCATAACTTTCTCCTCCGAACCCCGATCCGAACGTATTTATAGTCAATAGAGAGCCCTTGACAAATATTACAAGAATCCCAACTTCACCGTCCCAAAATCAAGCCGAAAGGTGACAAAATACAGGCCCAAAGCTGCTGGACGCGTACTGTTTACTGCGCGCGGAAACTTTGAAATTTTGTTTCGGACAAACCACAAGCTCAAATCACGATCCGTAAAATCCCACGGCTCCACAACACCCTAAATCATCATTACTACAAAAATACGCGGCTAAACGACTCCAAAATCGGACTTCGCCACTTGATTTTCCAACAATTCCGAATTTGAGCCCTAAACCCAAAAATTACTTTAATTGGACGAACAAGGGGCCTAATCTCTTACCGGCTGCTACGTTATGGAGTAGAGTCGGCTTGGCGAGGCATCCGTGGTGTGCACGTGCCAAAAACCCTTTCCTTCTTCCCCTTTCTCTTCTTCTTCTTCTTCTTCTTCTTCTTTTCTTTCTTTTCTTTCTGGTGCCCGAACGTGGGCTTTCTTTCCTTTTTATGTCTTCCCCTTTTTCTGTTTTCTGTTTTCTTTCTTTATTTTCTTCCTCTCTCTCTCTCTCTCTCTCTTCTCTTTTCCCTCTCTCCCGAAAACTTTCGATTCCTCTCTCTCTGCCGTAGCTTCTACCTTTTTCTTTTTCTTTGACTGGGTCAAAACCCATATTTTACACAATAGGTATCAAAACTCTTTGATGTAAATTCATCAGCATTATCTATCCTTATGCTTTTAATTGGATAATCAGGGAATTGTACCCAGAGCTTTATAATTTGCGCAAGTAAACGTGCAAATGTGACATTGTGTGTAGATAATAAGCAAACATGAGACCATCTACAAGATGCGTCCACTAGTACTATAAAATATTGAAACGGTCCACTTGGTGGTTGTATTGGTCCACAAATATCACCCTGAATTCTTTGCAAGAATAAATGAGATTTAAGATTAACCTTTGTTATAGAAGGTTTAGTAATGAGCTTTTCTTGTGAACAAGCCTCACAATTATAATCTTTGGACAACAATACATTTGTATTCTGAATTATTCTACGCATCATTGAAGCACCAGGGTGACCAAGGCGATCATGCCATGGTCTTTAGGCCCATATTATAAGAGGTAATGCTAATATATTCCTTATCTTGCTCATAAATAGTTTCAATATGGTACCCATTATGACATACATCTTTGAAGTTGAGCAGATTCATTTTTAATCTACTACTTAGAAACGCATCCTCAATATGTAGGATGGTGCCATTTGGCAAAATAATTATGGCATTCCTAAAACTATCAATAATCGGAATAGGACCTGATATTGTATGGATATGTGCCTCACGCAATGTCATACTTGAGAAAAAATGTATACTACGAAATATAGTATGTGTTGATGTACTATCAAGCAAATAAACATCATCCTTTTTCTCGGTATTTTCCTTTGCATTTATGTTGACAATTTCAAGTATCAAGTATCATAAAATTTACATATTAGTTATATAGTCAAATAAAATTTCAAAATAATTATATAAGGTTCATAAGAATTTCATTACATAACCATATTAGAAAACAATAAAAAGTAATACATTTAAATAAAAACAACTAGAAAAGAAATTATTAGAATCATAAAATTCGAAGAATGCCTCATCAAAGTAATCAAAGGTCCTCAAAGAAATCAGAGACATCCAATGATGCATTTGCTACTTTAGGAGCAAGAGGAATCCCACCAACAGAGATATTATCGGCCTCAACGATGGTTATGGCAATAGAATTGATTTCAATGGCACAAGATTCATCACTCTTGCCTGTATTTTTTAAAGATGTCTCGTATAGATCAACAAAGTATTTTGGCGTACGACAAGTACGTGACCAGTGTCTAGTCATGCAGCGATGGCAAATACTTTCATTAGTCACATTTTTTGGCTTCTTTTCTTTGTTATGATTCGGGCCAAAGTTAGATTTCCTAGGGCCGTTAAATTTCTTGTCATCCCTTCTAGGATTATGTTCTTGCCTATGCTTATAGCCCTTAAAATGGCCAGTATTTTTCTCTTTGAGCATCACGCCAAGCAGAGGCAATGGATAAGCCCTATTAGGTCTAAGATCATAATTTTTTAGCAACAATTCATTAGTTTGCTTAGTAGTGAGGAGCACATAAATTAATTCAGAGTATGTGACAAACTGATGCTATCGATATTACTGTTGCAATACAATATTCGAAGCATGGAAGGTGGAGAAAGTTTGATCTAATAGTTCCACATCAGTGAGCTTGATACTACATAACTTAAGCCGAGAAACAATATAAAATAAAGCGGAGTTATAGTCGGACACTGATTTAAAATCTTGCAATCTAAGATTTTGCCAATCATATTGTGCTTGAGGGAGGATAACAGTCTTGGTATGATCATACTTATCCTTCAACCTCCTCCACAAGGTCTGAGGGTCTCAAATAGATAAATATTGAGTCTGCAGGCTCTCATGCAAATGACGGTGAATAAAAATCAATGCATTTGCTTTATCTTTTGCATTTGAGGCTCCGTCTTCTATAATTGCGTTAGCAAGACCTTACCCTTGGAGGTGCATTTCCATGTCAAGGCACCAAGTTAGATAATTATTTCCACTCACTTTCAGGATGTGGAATTTGTGCTTTTCAAAAATAAATCATTAAATTAATTAGAAGGAGTTCCAAATATCCACCGCCACTTCAGGAGCAGAATGATGCTTTTAGATTTGAAATTGGCTTCGGGCCAAGAAAAATAAAAATGAAAAATTGATAGGAGAAGATGAAGTATAAGTTGATTAATGTAAATAAAGAGAACACCTACCTTGCAAAAATTACTTACTCAGTCGGTAGATCTTCGTGCTGATGTTGTAAAATATTGCGTTGCAAATATATAATACAGAGAATAAAGAGATTAAGTAGAGAAAGCAGGTAAACACTAAAGATAGTAGAGAAAGCCAAACACTAAATATCGTAGAGAAAATCAGAGAAGAAAATTTTATTTTCACTATATCACTCTATGTTTATGACAAAAACTAAGCTCTTATTTATAATAAAACAATGATGCACTTATCATTAATGTCACGCCCCAATCCTCAAGTGCGTACCCATCCCTCAATGGTTGATAAATTTGCGACGTCTCAGAACGCTTTGCCGACCTATTCATTTTATTACGCATGCAAAAGCGAAACAATTACCCCTGACAATAACCAACACTGGATAGAAAAGCAAGAAACATATTCACAACCAAAACACTTTTATAAACACCCCAGTTTATATACAACACTAGACTAAAGACAAAAGTTTACAAAAAACCGGCTCTCAAAGCGAAGCTATCCTATGACTAGCTAGCCGAATACATTCGCCGATCCTTCGGTCTCCACAGGCTCCGGGGGCATCGGGTCCTCTACAGCACCACTAGGAGGGTCAGCTGCACTCTCACCTAGAGTGGCATTGACCAAAACGTTCCGGAGGAATCGCCATCTAAGGACCTGAAAAGGTTGAGCCCATGACGGGGTGAGACAATGTCTCAATAAGTTCACCCCCTAAACTCCAACTAGGAAGGAAATACGCCTAGAGGCAGCTATACACACAAGTTAGAAGACTTATCTTGCCTTAGTTCCCTCCTGCATGTCAGTACAGTTCATAATCTCAACCAAACAATTCAATCCAATCGATCAATTCAATACAATCGATACGATCAATACCATCTTTCAATTCAATCAATTCGATCACTGCTCACACAAGCTGAGATATATTATAGCTCACACAAGCTGATATATATTATTGCTCTCACAAACTGACATATCAATGCTTACACAAGCTGACGATCATAGCTCACACAAACTAACCATTCAATGCTCTTACAAGTTGACTTACGATATTGCTCACACAAGCTGATGATTCAATGCTCTCACAAGCTGACGTACAATAATGCTTGCACAAGCTAACATACAATATTGCTCACACAAGCTGACGATTCAATGCTCTCACAAGTTGACACACGATCAATTAATTCCGGCCAAGGACATGGTGCTTTGCACACCAACTCCTCAATTAAAATAATGAACTTGGCCTGTTTTCATCGTGTTAAAAATACCCGATAAAAATAATCGTGTGTGGGTACATGGTCGGTTTGAGCCGAAAATGCAATATCTTACTTTTTGAAAATCCCACTATTTAAAATAGTGCATAAACACATTTTCAGCGTTAAAACTAACGCCCCGGTATTTTCTGAACAAAATACCAAAATTTCACAATTTTGGAATAAATACCCAAAATTACAATTTCCACTCAATTTGCACAAAATAGCATTCAATTGCAGAAACTAAACACACCATTGTAATCAACACGAAATTCTGGTCACCGACTATCCCGATATAATTTCCGAAAAATAATAAATAATTAAATAAATACAATTAATTACTAAAAATACTAACTTAGGCCAGAAATGCTTTTTAAACTGCCCAAACAGGCCAAGAAAATTTCCGAACCTATCTAGATAAATAGTACAATTTATCTAGTCTCTAATTATGTTATTTTAACCACCTAACATGCACAATTAAATAATTAAATCACTAATCCATGCTAACTAACCACCTAAACCATACTTAGCCTAAACTAATCACCCCCTAAGCATCATTAACTCCATAAGCAGAGTTTAGCAAGTAAACTCACTGGTTTAGTGATCTGGTGAGTCCACGACATTGGCGACGCAGAGACGGGCGACAACCAAGCTCACGGCGACACGAACGGAGGATCGAGTGGGCCTGAAAACGGGCCTAGAAGTCTCAACTCTTATTGGAACTTTTGCTTCTGATCTTGGCTGCAGGGACTGGTTGAAGGGGCTGCTGGCTAGCTGGAACGGCTCAAGAAGGGAGGCGAAGGCTACTGCGGGCAATGACGGGTGACGGTGAGGCTTCGACGACAACCAAGGAGGCTCCAGGCACGGCGAGGTTGCTCAGGTGTAGGCGGGCGGGCACACAAACACGTGGGCGAATGGGACGACGTGCGACAGGCTTGGGTGGTACGAGCAGCGACTCCGGTGGCTTATGCGGTGGTCAACGAGCTAGGGGGAAGGGCTGCTTTGTTTTCCTCTGGTTTTCTAAGCTCTCTTAAGTCTCAACAATGGGGAAAGTGATGCTACTGAGGAAGAAGGAGCCAGCTGCAGCTTGGAGGGTCCCAATGGCCAAAATATCCTCTTATTTGATCATTGCTTGCCCCCACCACTTCAGCCCTATCCTCAGCCAAATTTGCAGCACCAAAATTCCCTTAGAAGCTTCCCCAAGAGGTCCAAAATGTTGTCTCCCCCATGGCCTACGAATTTTGGACCCAATCCCCTAAAATTGAATCAATTCCCCTCCAATTGAGCTCAATTTGATGTCCATAAATCCAGCCAAGGTGCCATCATCCAAATTAACATTTTTCCTCATCAATTTGTCCAAATTGAATCCCAAAAACGCCACCAAAAACAACCTTATGATTTTCCTGGTAAAAAACGGCCATACTTTGAAATTTTGCCAAAAATCTTGGTTTGTAGAAAAATCTTCGGAGGATGAGTCGACGGTCCTAAAATGAATCGTGACATAACAGAACTTTCAATTTCTGAAATTAAGTTTAAATTCGCAGTTAATTTCAACCGAACGCTATTTTAGTGTGACATAATCTACCGGGTAGCTTTTAGGAATTTTTAGTGTAATTGACCCGTGATCGATTATTTTCGAGCCACATTGTACATTTTCGACACATTGATGACTCTCAATTGTCATGAAAATCTTGAGATTTCAAATACGGACATAGAGTACCAAAATGACAGAAAAATCGATCTAGTGCCGATCGACGATAATTTTGCAATTAGGTGAAATCATCCACACTCAATCACATGGCTTAGTCAAGTCGACCTATCTCCGGTTTCTAATCAATTTTTAACTGTGCCGTAATAACCCTTGTAGATTAGTACGGTCGAGCAGTCGATTCCTGGTCAAATTCTCAAGTCTATTGCGTTTAGATTTCTTAACGGCTTCACCTGATAGACTAGCTATGTCACACCCCGATCCTTAGGCACACGCACATCCCTTACTTTTGGTCGATTTTCAAATGCAATATCTCAAGACTATGTATCGCCAACCTTTTCATTTATATATGCACATGCGGAAGCAGTTATAAATCCCCAGATAATAAAATAATATGATAGAAAAGCAGGCCATATTTTTCTTAGCGAAAATTCACAACCACGCATTTTTACACACATCAATACTATATATGTGTAAGTCTGATCTAACATCTATTCACATATAGACAAGGTCTGACAAGACAGGACGGGATCTCAGTCATCATCCGGGTCGTACTTGGGATCATCCTCGGGGTCCTCCTCCACGTACTCCTCTTCGGGTTCCTCATCAGGGTTCTCCTCATCAAATTCCTCCTCCTTAGGCTCCTCATCTGGGTCCTGAAATGGTTATTCAATAATCACTGAGATAACGTCTCAACAAGTTCTACCCCCTAAGACCCGATTAGTAAACTAATACACCTTAGGGTTGCCTATTTACAACACGAGTCAGAGGGCTTACCTCAGCCTTAGATTCCACCTGCGTATTAGCACAGTTCAAATAGGCACACTAACAATCACATCACTGATCGAAGCATCAATCAAATCGACCTAGTCGATTACACGCCAACAAGACCACTCACGGTCATTTCCATTCAATCAATCATTTCACAGCATCAAATCAAAGCAAGGACTAATCGACTTAGTCGATTACATGTCAGTCTAACAATTTCCCGGGTCATTCTAGTCATTGCTATACAGTCTCAACTGATAAAACCAATCACCGAGCCACGTGCATTCTCCAAGGTGATGGAACCGATCACCGAGCCGCGTGGATTCTCCGAGGTAATACATTAATTTACCGAGCCACGTGCATTCTCCGAGGTGATGTAGAACCTACATTGATCCACTATACAAAATGCCCATTCTCCCAAATGACGTACTTGGTCATCGAGCCGGCATACCTCTCACATATTCCTTTTCCACTTTACAACTCCTCACAGCATTATAAATTTTAAAGAACCAAACTCGGCCATCTACCGATCAATCATTCAATTCCACTCAATTTCAAACAATTAAGGAATAATTCCTCAAATTGCACAATCAATTCAATTAAGCACAATGTGGAGCTCAAATAAATAAACAGACTGCACCACGACAATCAAGACGAAATTCCAGTCACCGCCATCCTGGTTGAATTTCCGGAAAATAAATAATTAAATAATTAATTTCGAAAAATAAATAAATAAATACAATAAATTCAATTTAAGACAATATAAAGCTCAATTAAATAAACGGATCCACCACGATCATCAAGATAAAAATCCGATCACTTTGGTCATCCCAATTGAATTTCCAGAAAATAAATAATTAAATAATTAATTTCGAAAATTAATAATTAATTCCTAAAAATTCCATTTAGGCCCGAATTGCCTAATTAACACCCGATAGGGGTCGGGAAAAATCCCAAGAAGCATCCAATAAATACTATAGGCAATTCTCTATCTAAGTACATTAACCAAACAACTAATATGTAATGCAATTAACTAATAATCGCTAATCAATTCTAATCTAACCACCTAATTATACTTAACTAACGTTAATCAACCTTTAAGTATAATTAGAAAATTAAGAAGGTATTAGTGAGTAAAACTCACACAAAGCGACAAGATTGACGCGAGGATCGACTTTCCTCAAAGCGGGCCGAGCATCCGGGCTCAGGAAGACGGCCAAAACAGGCCAAAACCCCATTGCGATACCCATTTTCTGCCCTCTCTATTCGCTGCTGGTTGGGGCGGTTCTGGGGCTGAGTCGAGCTGGACAGGGCCGGTGGAGGGCGAGGGGGCTCCGGCGAGTCGAGGTGGCGACGCATGGTGGCCGGAGTTGGTCGAACCGTGGCCTGTGATGGCCAAAACGGAGCTAAATAGAGGCGGCTGGAAGCTGGGGTCACACAGCGAAGCGGTGAGAGGCGCGGCCAAGCATGGCTGCACGCGGGCGACGCGCGGGCGAGTCGGAGCAGCAACGGCAACTCCGGTTCGGCTGCTAGTTCGACGGCAAGCTGCTGTCTTCGTTTCTGCTTCTGCCCATTCGAACCAACCGAGAAGGAGAGGAGGAGAGAGAGTACCGAGGGAGAGAGAGAGAAGAAGATAAGAGAGAGATGTGTTGAAAAGTCAAAAAGCAAAAAGGGGAGGAAGCCAAATTGGAAGACAGCCGTGTAATCAGTGGAAAGGGGGGGGGGGCATTTCGCACGAGGGGGAAAGGAGAGAGGGAGAGAGAGAGAAAAAGAAAAAGAAAGAAAGAAAGAGAAACTTGTGGGAAAATTAGGTGTTTGGCCAAATGGGGTAAAAAGAAATGGGAATAAATTCAAAAGAAAAGAATTTCCTCAAATAGAAAATTCTTATTTCATTTTCTTTTGAATAAGCTCATAGATTCTCAAAAGAAATTTCAGATTAGAGTACTCGGTCCCCACTTGCATTTCTACATCCAATTTCCCTATTGAATTTCTCTCACTAACTCTCAAAAATCAATTGATGTCTCACTTATCAAATTGATTATTTTTCCTCATCCAAGAATCCCTTATGCTTCTGAATTTCACAATCCCCGGCTTCAACTGAACGAAAACGGCCCTAAACTGACTTTTTCCCAAAAAGTCTCGGTTGTCAGAAAAATCTTTTGAGACTGAGTCGACGTTCCTAAAATGACCTGTGACATGACAGAACTTCCAATTTCTGAAATCGGACTTAGAATGGCGGTCAATTTCACTCGGACACATTTTTAGCGTGACCTAGGCTACCGGGTAGTTTTTAGAACTTTTTAGGACAAATGACCCTTGATCGATTTTCTTTGAGCCACGATGAATCCACTCGACACATTGGCGATTCTTGGTTGTCGTGAAAATCTTGAGGATTCAAATACGGACACAGGGTACCAAAACAATAGTAAAATCAAATTAGTGCCGGTCGACGAGAGTTTTCCAATTTAGTGGAGTCACCCACGATCAGTCACTCATCTCAGTTGAACCGACCTATTTATGATCTTAATTCGATTTTTAACTGTGCCGTAATGATCTCTAAAGATGAGCACGGTCGAGAAGTCGATTCCTAGTCAAATTCTCAGTCTATTTGCCTTAAAGTCCTTAATAGCTTACCCAGCTAGTCTAATTATATCGTGAGTGGCCAACTCAGAAAACAACACTATAGTCACGTCGATGAAATGCCCAATTTATCTAATCGAAATCAGGACCCGGAAATCTGGATGTCACAAGCTATCTTGTGAGTGATCAGTTCGGGGAAAAGAACTATAGGCACATCGATGAAAAGTCCAACTTATTCAATTGAAAACATAACCCGAAAACAAGGATGTCACGATTAATATCAATGTATTGAATAAAACATATATTGGATAGGGAGATAAACATTCATTGTATAGAGAGATATACTTAGAATGTCGGATACAAATGTACCATAATAAATACATTAGATAGTATGAATATAATAAATATTCATTCATATATTTCATAACAAAAATTAGCCTTTTATTTCCTTGTGACAATCATCAGATCAGAGAGAAATGATCAAATTCACTAGTTCCTCTATTGCAGTGTGCGAAGAACCACCTTTTCCGATGCTCAACTCGATTTGGTCTTTGAAAGCCGTGGCTCTCAGCCTCATCTCTTTCCCTTCCTCACCAGCCATCAGCCTCCTCACAGCTTGCTCTATCTCTTTCTGGTCTAGATCACCCTCCAACTCCAATCCCACCCTCCAAACGTGGCACAAGTACCTTGCGTTCACATTCTGGTCCATGAAGCACGGTCGGCATATCATCGGGACTCCTTCGGAAATGCTTTCCAAGGTTGAATTCCATCCACAATGGGTCCAAAAGCCTCCCACGGCACGGTGTGCTAAAACATCCTTCTGTGGAGCCCATCTCACAACACGGCCAGTATCTCCTATCGCTTCTTTGAATCCTTCTGGCAACAGCTCGATCCATTCTGAGCCTCTGACTGAGCCAGGTCGGACTGCCCACAAAAATGGGTGGCTGCTGTTCGCCAGCCCCCAAGCTGTCTCTGCAAACTCTCTTTCATCCATTGAAGCCAAGCTTCCTAAGCTCACATATATGACTGAATTATTAGCTTGCTTATCAAGCCACAACAGGCAATCGGTTTCTTCTTCCAATATGCTGGTTGGTGAAGCTGGAGCAACTTTGTGCAGTGGGCCTAGTGAGAAAAATGGCACATGGCATTTTTTCTGGACTTGGTCTGATAACTGTTTCTCCAGGCAGTCCACTGTGTTCCAAAGAATGGCTGAAGATGTCTTGATATCGAGCATCATAGCTATTACTCGCATCATTGGTTCTGGATCGCCATTAAAAAGAGGCAGGTCCTTGCATCTCAAGGGATAAGCGCCTGGAACTGGATCTTTCGACGAATGATCTGTAAAGTAAAAAATACTGCTGCTTAGCATGTATTGTTTCTATGATTTCATAGTCTGATGAAAACATAAAAACTAGTCCGAAATTTGAATATTCCAGCAAGTTAAAAAAGAGATGGTCCTTTTATTCTATTTTGTATTTAGTGGACATTCTTTCGTCCTTCCTAGTCGGATTGCTCTACATAAAGGCGAGAATATGATCTTTCGCAAGCAGTTTCAGCATGTGTGGTGCCGTTGACTTCACTTCCGTGCCGTCTACTCTGATTAAACGAAGAGGTAATAGGTGGTTTTGACAGCTGGGCTAATGTCTACTGAGTGGTTCGTCTTCTGGAAAACGAGTCGCCGTGAAGACCTAGTATGCTTACCTTGTTTTTGCAGCAAGTGCTTTTTACGGAAACACAAAGATACCCTGTTAAAGTACCACTTAGTGAGTTGAAGAAAAAGAAAATTACGAGCCAAACTCAAAATGTGTCATCATGGACTAATGATTAGTTGAGTCTCTATTTAGCTTGGCTAAACGATCTCTTCAAATTTTGAAGAGACCCTAAATTTCGCTGTCGCATTTCTGTGATACAAACACAATCAAATGAGAAGCCCTTCCAGTTCATCGGAGTTCCACCATAGAAAGTGCATTCTTAACATCCAATTGATGCCGCATGCTTGTTACTCTTGATTTCTAGTGAAATTACTGCCAAACTACATCACAGAGGTAACTAGAAGTTTATTGCGCATACTGATATCTGATGGTTTATTGTGTCTATATGAGGATTGAACATACCTTTTGGGGGAAAATAACCTTCCCTTTGGAGCCAAGGCAATTCGGAGAAAATCAACTGAGTGCCGATACTACCAGTGCGCAAAGCCATGCTAGGAAGTTTCATATAATGAGCTGCAGCGTCTGCACAGTACATCAGCGTATCGTAAATCACGCAAGAGATTTTACTCTCGGTTGCTTCATCCTGTGCCATCATATCTGACAATAGTTGGCGGAGAGGTCCTTCACAGTTGGTGTTGAGACTTGCGAAATTAGCTGCGGCATCCCCGGAGGAGAGGAAATCCTTCGGCAAGCAATTGGGAATAGGCGCAAAGGTAAAATTGGGGAAACCAGATGGATGGGGATGATTGAATTGAGTGTGAGCTATTACAATGGAGAAGCCCTTGGAATGCAGGAGGGACGCCAAATTGAGCATCGGGGTTATGTGTCCTTGATAGGGGCAGGCGACTAGCACCAATCTACGATTGCTTCTCTGCCCTATTTCCTCCATTTCTCTCATGGGACTACAACCAGAGCCTCGGTCCTGGATGAACTCATCATATGAATGGTCTTATATTCAATACTGGGTCGTCAGCGAAATGTTATGGAAAACAAGAAGAAATCCTCTTATTAACTTGTTTTTCTCGTGCAGTAACATAAAAAAATGGTAAACAAATTGATTACTTCATTGAAGGGAGACGGGCTAACAAAAAAACAGTTGTCGCACCATGAGACGTGGAGGAAACACCTCCCCCAGGACACCAGAAATTTTGTTTCCTTTCATGTCTGGCTTTGTTTAATCTCATATGAGAATATTCTTTTGCTCCGGGAAGATCTCTAGTTAATTTGATCCCATCCCAAAACGAGCTCTTATCTCTTTGCAGATTCGATTTATTTGGCTGCTGAGGCGACTCCCCTTATATGATGGCATTGAAGTCCGCTGCTACTGACGACACCAGAAGCTCGTTATTCATATGAAATGGAGTGAGTATAGCTTGTTTTGAGCACTAGTGCTTGTAACCTTCTTGAAAAATCACCATATGGAAGCATTATCTCGTATATATGTATGTTTTGTAGCTGAAGCTCACAACCTTATGTAAGCTGACAAAGCTTGTCTTACTCAAAGACAGCTAGAGCAAGCAGGACTCAGAAGCAAAAGAGTTGCGAAGTCTGCATCCTTTCAGACACCTTTCTATTTCTTGAGACAAAATCAAGTGTATCAAAGAAAAAAGCAGCTTCAAAATTCAGCTGCTGCGAAAGTCAAACTGATCTGGGGGGGTTCTCATATTCCTTTTCGCGATATGAGAAATGCCGATGTTTGTTAAGTAGAAAGTTCAAAGGGAACTAGCATCCAAAGGCCTGACAGACTCAGATATGAAATCAAATTTTTTTTAACTGAAAGCTTCATAAAGACCAATAATGCTCCTGCTTCTTCCTGTCGTCGAATGACACGAGCAGTCTCATTGGGATTGACTTAAGAATGAACGTTCCTCCTCAGGATGTTATCTCTACAACAACAGGAACAACCAAGCCTCGTCCCATTAAGTGGGGTCAGCCATAGGAATTCTATCATGCCGCTGTGCTTGATTTTTTGTTAGATTTTCTATGAGCTCTTCCACGTCTTTCTGGGATTCCCCCTACTCCTTTTAACTAATACACCCTGTCTTCATTCACATCACCTCGCCGGGGCACCTGAAGGCCTTTGTTCGACATTACCTAATGATCTCATACAGCCTTATCTCATCTGAATGCCTTCGAGATGTTATGCTGAGATCTAGGAAACCTTCTTTCTATCAAAATAGGTGGAGACTAAATCACGCGTTCTCACATGGGTCTTTTCGGTCTCTTTAGAAAGGTAAAACTAAATAGTCACTCAACCTCCTCTTTACCGCTGGTATGGGAAGGTTGCATGTTTCAAATAACTGTTCAAAACATCTAGAATTTCGGGGGAGTTCTAAGTTTTCTCTACCATTTCTTCGTTACACCAATGACATAAGTTGTTCATAAATTTTGGTCCAATGTACAATCTCGTCCATGAACTTTTAATTTGTTCTATGTTGTTGTTAAACTTTAGCCCGATGTGGTACGATCTTTAAACTATTAATAGATGTTCAATTTAATCTCCTAGATTATGTCAAATTGACACAAATGGAATGACTCTATGGAACATTCATAAGTGGTTTAGGGATTATTGAACAGATTAAAAGTGTGAGGAAGATATTGCATATTAAGTCAAAGTTCAAAAACTACGTTGCACAAATTAAAAGGTCCAAGACGATATAGTAAATTAGACCAAAGGTCGGGGACTATTTGAACTATAATCCCTTCTTTGGTTGAGAAACAATAAGAAACCTGAGATTCTAGACTTAAGACACTTTATTGGAAAAGGGTAGTGGTAGAGACATTTGTTTTCTTTTCAACAATAACTTTCTCTTCTTCACATTGTGATGTAAGTAAGCTATTCCACACAATATACGGTTTTAGGTCGTCTCACGTAGGGCCGTATGAATTGGTGCTTCACTACATTATGCTCACATAAGTAGCATTTGTAATTATTGCACAACATAAGGTGACAAACACACATGTCGAACTGATCTTTTAACTTGAGTAGGCAATTTAAGCAAGCCAAAGACGGAATTTTTGGATAGGAGGGCCATAACCATGAACAACGAAAATGCCGGATTAAATTCTCGACGCTTTCTTGCCTTTGTCATCATCAGAGGAACCTTTTTTTTTTTTTTTTTAAAACGCTTAAGCGATTAAAAACGGGCCAACTATGAGTAACGTATGAGTTCAGTTATTTCCAGGATCATTGAAGTTGAACAAAAACATTCTATGTAACACCTATATCACACGACATATCGATGAGATGGTGCTCAACCAAATCAATTATTTTTTATTATTAAAATGATCTTCAAATGTTAATGCGCGATGGCAAAAAGGAACAGAATTGACAGACAAATATGAGGAAGGGTCAGAGAAGGCGAAGTAGTTGAACATGTTACGCAGCTTCGAGAAAGAGCCAGAAGCCCATAACCAGAACACTCGCTCAGTCTTACACCTCGTTTCGGAAATCTCATGAACGCCCGAGAAGACCTCCTCTTCTCCCCATAAATACCCAGCACGTCCCTCTCCTTCCGACAAGGATCCAGAAAGCAAGCAAATTCCCAAGAAACTCCAAACCCGAGCAGAAATCAATCCCTCGCGTCCTGCAACGTCAAGCTTCATTCCACCGACTTATTCAGAGACGAAGTCGCTCAAAGTTCCAACTTCAGGATTTGTTGCCACAGGGCATCTTTGCTTTCCTCCTTGATTTTGTTCGCTTGTCTTTTGTTTGGCTTCATTTCAGGAATTATTAGGGATTTTCCTAGCCGGCAGTGTATATTTTATCCACTAGTTCACGAGGACCAGCCAGGGAAGAGGGTTGACGTGATATTCCCTTTAATTACTCATCCAAATAAATTATCTGAATTAAGATGCTGTGAACCAGGACAGCTGCCAAGAAGCAGAAGCCACAGAGAGAGAGAGAGATTCTCTAAATATTCATTAAATGCCGTGTCAACTTGACCACAGGGAGAGAGAGAGAGCTTCTCTAAATATTCAGCAAATGCCGGGTCAAACTTGACCACAGACGTTTACAATATGCTTCTATTCGGAGCTTACGCAAATTGACCGTTAGGAGTGAACTGCTTGTTTGTCCTTCATTACTGGGTCTTCGCGTCCTCCGTCCCATTACTTCTCATATGATTAGACTTTCAAAGAGAGTAAGACCAGCCTGGATCAGCAAAAGCCCGTCTTCAAGGGCATAACTTCGCATAGCATCTGAATATCTTCGATTGAAAAAAGGATAGAGAGGATGGAAAGTTGACATTAAATGTCGTGTCAAACTTGACCACAGGAGAGCGAGCTTCTCTAAATATTCAGCAAATGCCGGGTCAAACTTGACCACAGACGTTTACAATATGCTTCTATTCGGAGCTTACGCAAATTGACCGTTAGGAGTGAACTGCTTGTTTGTCCTTCATTACTGGGTCTTCGCGTCCTCCGTCCCATTACTTCTCATATGATTAGACTTTCAAAGAGAGTAAGACCAGCCTGGATCAGCAAAAGCCCGTCTTCAAGGGCATAACCGCATAGCATCTGAATATCTTCGATTGAAAAAAGGATAGAGAGGATGGAAAGTTGACATTAAATGTCGTGTCAAACTTGACCACGGGAGAGCGAGATTCTCTAAATATTCAGCAAATGCCGGGTCAAACTTGACCACGACGTTTACAATATGCTTCTATTCGTAGCTTACGCAAATTGACCGTTAGGAGTGAACTGCTTGTTTGTCCTTCATTACGGGTCTTCGCGTCCTCCGTCCCATTACTTCTCATATGATTAGACTTTCAAAGAGAGTAAGACCAGCCTGGATCAGCAAAAGCCCGTCTTCAAGGGCATAACTTCGCATAGCATCTGAATATCTTCGATTGAAAAAAGGATAGAGAGGATGGAAAGTTGACATTAAATGTCGTGTCAAACTTGACCACAGGAGAGCGAGCTTCTCTAAATATTCAGCAAATGCCGGGTCAAACTTGACCACGGACGTTTACAATATGCTTCTATTCCTAGCTTACGCAAATTGACCGTTATGAGTGAACTGCTTGTTTGTCCTTCATTGCTGGGTCTTCGCATCCTCTGTCCCATTACTTCTCATCTGATTAGACTTTTAAAGAGAGTAAGACCAGCCTGGATCAGCAAAAGCCCGTCTTCAAGGGCATAACTTCGCATAGCATCTGAATATCTTCGATTGAAAAAAGGATAGAGAGGATGGAAAGTTGACATTAAATGCCGTGTCAAACTTGACCACAGGGAGGGAGAGCGAGCTTCTCTAAATATTTAGCAAATGCCGGGTCAAACTTGACCACAGACGTTTACAATATGCTTCTATTCGTACATTTATAAATATTCTTTTAACCATTAAAGTTTTACAATTATAACCAACATACTTTTGCTTCTTTTATTTATACTACATATGAGTTCATAAGTTCATTACATTACAAGCAAAATAATAGAAGTTTGGGTAAGGGGTAGGGAGACCTATCTCCAAACTACATTGTACTTCCAAAAATCTGTTTATGCAAATGACTAGACTGAGTCATGGATCAATAACTTCTCTGCCTACTGTGTCTCCAACGTCCAGATCGAAGCTACTTAACAGGCCAACTAACTCTCCATCAAGATTTCAATACTAGGCAACGGACTAGAAATGAACCCACTCCACGAAACCTCCTACGTCAACCCATATCTTAAAACTACACCTGGTATATATTATTCTAGACTCTTATTCGAGTACACTTTCATAAAAAGTTTCATTATATACAGGGACTCCATAATGCAAAAGGGTTAAGGTGTGTCCATCTTACACGTTTGAAAAATAAGAGGGATGAGCTAAAGCTTAGTAAATGAAATCTCTAGTTTTAAGTTAGAAAAATCATATTATCACTTCACCCGGTATACACAAAATGCATGCATAATCATCCAATAAGTATAATACAAACATAAACATACTTTACTTTTATTTTCATCTACCACAGAAACTGTCAACCAACAAAACGTCCATCCATACTCATGCATGTGCACATCATGTTTCACACAAATAATTTGGTTCTACTTATAACAATGGTTTTATTCATTAATACTTCATCCTCCCAAATACTCCCAAGGCATCTCGACATAGAGGACATCTCATCTCTGAGGCATCCTGCAAACTTCTACCACAAGGCATCCCGACCCATGAGGCATCTCGAAACACTCCTTGAGGCATCGTCACTCACCGCTATATGAGTGACGGAATCACATTAATCTCATTCAAACCATGATATATGCATACTCACAAGCATAATACATATATGTCAACTCAATTTAATGCATTTATCAAATAACTACATATGAAATAATACACAGACATATTCTGATTATTAAATTCTAGACATTCAAACGAGCACATTCTGAGTCTGAATATCGAGTAGATTTTGGATATCAAAATCTAGTACATCAAATGGGTATATTTTGAATCTGAATGAATAAATATATTTTAGTTGTAAAGTCTGAATAACCAAAAGGGTGAGTTTTATCTTGATAGAAGCTTATAGAACAAAGGAACATATCCATCAATGGACTGAATCAACAATTGAACGAATTCAATGAGTAAATTCATATTCAGTAAAGTCCAGCTAAACCAATGAACAAATTTATCAATGAAAAAATTCACAAATTGGCATATTCAGCAAGTGAATAGACTCACTAATGAATGGATTCGAGCAAACTCATAAATGGACAGATTCTATCATGGAAATTCCAACAAAAACAAGTGAAATAAACCGATTTTGACCGGTAGAATTCTAGCAGAACAAAATAGAATAAACATGTATGGGTCATTGAGATAACGAAGGTAGAACAACCAAATTCTAACTGCTCAGAATAAAGTAGAAAGCAGCAGAACGAACATGCAATGGATTATCAAGCTAAATATAGCAGAACGACCATATTCTAACTATCCAAAATGAGGTAGAAAGAAGCAGAATAAACATGCAATGGGTTACCAAGATAAATATGATAGAATGACTAGATTCTAACTATCTAGAATGAGGTAGAAAGAAGCAGAACGCACATGCAATGAATTATCAAGATAGAGATGGCAAAATGGCCAGATTCTAACTACACAAAATGAGGCAAAAATAAGCAATATAAACATCCAATGGGTTATCAAAAACAAATATGGTAGAATGGCTAGATTCTAACTATCCAAAATAAGACAGATTGAGATAAAATGAACATGCAATGAATTATTAAGACAAATATAGCAAAATAACTAGATTCTAATTACCCAGAATGAGGCAGAAAGAAATAGTACAAATATGCAATTGGTCACCAAGACAAAGATGGAAAAATAACCAAATTCTAACTATCTAGAATGAGACAGAAAGAAGCAGAATGAACATGCAATGAGTCGCCAAGATAAAGATTGTAGAATAACTAGATTCTAACTACCTAGAATGAGGCAGAACGAACATGCAATGGATTATTAAGACAAATGTAACAGAATGACCAGATTCTAACAACCTAGAAGGAGGCAGAAAGAAGTAGAGCGAACATGCAATAGATTTTTAAGGAAAATATAACAAAATGACCATATTTAGCGTACCTAGAACCACACATAATGAACTAGAACGAACCCAAGCGAAATAGAACGAACTTGCAACAAATTATCAAAGTCATTTAACAACCACCATACCCACATCAAGACTTCACATCTCATCCAACAAATCAATATAGAAGTAACTAAGTAGATTTAAGTAGAAATTTCACTTACCTCAACACAACCACAAATCACAAGTTACTAATTGCTTTCCCCACCTTAGTAGTTCTTGAATGTGAAGCTTCCTGTCCAAATTCTTGCATTGAAAAGTGGAATTAACACATACAACTTCTGTTTGAGTTTTCAGGGAGTGAAATGGGTTATTTAGCAAGATAGAAGGAGTTTTGTTAAAATTAATTAAGATAATTTAATTTCTTGCAATGCTAGGTGTAAAGTTGCATGCTAATCTTCAGCTTCATGTTGCAAGAATGCAAAGCAAGGTCCTTGCACATGGCCAACGAAAATGCTAGAAGAGGATGAGTCATTTGGGGGAGAAATCATGATTTAATCCTTAGTGTCAAAATCAGTAATGAAAATATTATTAGCTAGAGATATATAGCCATATAATGCATAATATAGAGACAAGTGGTACTTTAAAATTCTAATTAATAAATTTTGTAAGGGAATATAGCAAGAGAAACGTAATCCACTTCTTACACATTCACTAGCATAGGTTATCCATTATTATTAATAATCAACTAAAGTTTACACAATTTATAACACCCATCAACTATTAAGACAATAATAATTTAATTAATTTCATTCTACTATTAGCACACACATAATTCAATTTGAACGCTGAACTTGGGACGCCATACGTTTACGAAAATTACCCGTCACGTTTTCCGAAATTAACAATCTAATTAAAATTTTCACGTACTTGTCCATATGTCTAGGCAAATAATACTTAGCTTACATCTTAAGTATTATTATCACATACGTGAATTTTCGAATATTACATAATTACAAGTACGGAAATTCCGGATGTCATAGCTCGGAAGCCTATCTCGGTGTTGAAGGGTGTTCGTCCTTCTTCAGTGGGTTGGGCTTCAAGGTTCGGGAGTCCTTCTCCAGGCATGCTATACAAAGCCTAGGATTGACTTGAGCCAGCCGCCCACGAGCCCTAAAACGGAAACCACTGGGTTGGTGGCCATTGGATGAGGCCGAAAACATTTCCTGGAGCAAGGATCAGATTTAAGGTGATTTGAGTTGTAGATCACACATCTTCAGCCGAATCAATCTCACCAGGATTTTGAGGTGAATTTAGGTTCTCCTCCATTGAAGTATTTCCTTCAATATCCTTGGCCATGATAGAGTTAAATTCCTACTATATATTGTTTTGCTTTGCAAACCTTAAGTTGTAGTAGCAAAACAAAAGGAAGCAGAGGCAATGTGTGGGCTTTGCGTAAGCTAGGTTGAAAAGAACGGCTCTAATACCATGTCAGTGTTTGAGGAATAGGCCAAGAAGGTGAGAACAACTTATAATTTTTGTATAGTAAAGATCTTTCAAAATCAACTTCCAAGAAGGAATATGTTCGGGAACTAGTAAAGATCTTTCTCAATCTTTTACTGGACGAAGACATGGGAACATTTATCTTCTGGATATAAAACTAGAAAGATCCCAATGTCTAATATCGATTCAAGATGAAGCAAATCTTTGGCATCGAAAGCTTGGCCATGTTAACATGAAACAAATTGCCAAGATCTCATCTAAGAATCTTGTTCGTGGACTACCCAACCTGAAGTATCAAAAGTCTGACTTATGCATACCATGTGTGTTGGGAAAACAGGTTAGAAACTCTTTTAAACCAATAAATCAGATTTCTACTAATCATGTTTTGCAGCTTCTGCTTATGGATCTCTTTGGACTAACCAAAACTCAAAGCATTGGTGGAAAGAGATATTGCCTAGTAATTGTGGATGATTATTCACGATTTACTTGGGTTTACTTTCTGGCAAGTAAGTCTGAAACATTTTCTTACTTTTCAAAGTTTGCTAAGAAAGTTCAGAATGAGAAAGGATATGCTATTTCAAGCATACGGACAGATCATGGAGGTGAGTTTGAAAATCAAGACTTTGCAAAATTCTGTGATGAATCTAGTTTTCAGCATGTTTTCTCTTCTCCATACACTCCAGAACAAAATAGAGTTGTGGAAAGAAAAAATAGGTATTTGCAAGAAATGGCAATAACTATCTTAATTGAAAGTAATATTTCTTCTCGTTTTTGGGCTGAAGCAGTTTCTATAGCTTGTTATATTATTAACTGAGTATTCTTAAGGCTTATTTTGGAGAAAACTCCCTATGAGTTATTCAAAGGAGAGAAGCCAATTGTTTCTTATTTTCATGTGTTTGGTTGCAAATGTTTTATTTTGAAAAATACAAATAATCAAACTGGTAAGTTTGAAGTGAAATCAGATGAAGGAATTTTTCTTGGCTACTCAACCACAAGCAAAGCCTACAGAGTATTCAACAAGAAGACTCAGTCTGTGGAAGAATCTATGAATGTCAAATTCCAAGACTCTTTGCAGAATCAACTGACTCAGACTCAACCTGAAGAATCTGAACCTACTCCAAACTTTACAAAGTCTACCTCCCCTAAAGTAACTCAGATTTCTGAAGATCAACAACGAACGGAAGTTGAAAAATCAACTAAAGTAGAAAATCAGCAATCTATCAGACCAACAAGTAACTGGAAGTACAAGTCTAGTCATCCCAAAGAACTCATCATCGGTGACATTAATGAAGGGATTCGCACTAGATCCAAAAAGCAAGAAGAGTCTAGCGCCGTGGCACTTATTTCTGAAATAGAACCCAAAAGTATAGAAGAGGCCTTAGCTGACGAAAGCTTGATTGAAGCTATGCAAGAAGAACTCAAATAGTTTAGCATCAATGATGTCTGGGAATTAACTCATAAACCAAAAGGTAAATCCATTATTGGAGCTAAATGGGTTTTCAGGAACAAGATGGATGAAAAATGAGAAGTGGTCAGAAACAAAGCAAGACTCGTGGCCAAAGGATATACGCAAGAAGATGGGATAGACTATGATGAGACCTACGCACCACTAGCAAGGTTAGAAGCAATTAGATTATTACTCGCTTTTGCTTGCTATAAAAATTTCAGGTTATTCCAAATGGACGTCAAAAGCGCATTTCTAAATGGATTTATCCAAGAAGAAGTCTATGTGGAACAACCTCCTGGATTTGAAGATCCAAAAAGACCAGACTTAGTATTCAGACTGAAGAAGGCTCTATATGGATTAAAACAAGCACTTCGAGCTTGGTACGACAGGTTAAGTAAGTTTCTAATTCATAATGGTTTTGTTAAAGGTAAAGTGGATACTACTTTATTTATTAAAAGAGAAGGTAAAGATTTTCTACTCGTTCAAATCTATGTTGATGATATCATATTTGGATCACCTAACGAAAACTTGTGCAAGAAGTTTTCTAAGTCTATGCAGGATGAATTTGAGATGAGCATGATGGGTGAACTATCTTTCTTTCTCGGATTACAAATGAAGCAATTGAAGGAAGGAATTTTCATTCACCAAGAAAAATGTGCAAAAGATCTCGTTAAAAAGTTCGGATTGGAGAATTGCAAAAAGACTGAAATACCAATGTCAAGTTCTTCGAAGCTGGACAAAGACGAAGGATGAAAGAAAGTTGACCAAAAGCTTTACAGGAGCATTATTGGTTCACTTCTTTATTTTACTGCTTCTAGACCTGACATTTTGTTTAGTGTTTGCATTTGTGCAAGATTTCAATCAAATCCCAAAGAATTTCATCTAAGTGCTGCAAAACGCATCATCAAATACGTTGCAACTACTTCAAAGTTAGGTCTACGGTATCCTAAAGAATGAGACTTTACCCTCCTTGGATATTCAGACGCAAATTTAGTAGGTTGTAGAGTTGATAGAAAGAGTACCTCTGGTACGTGTCAATTGCTGGGAAACAAGACAGTATCTTGGTTCTCAAGGAAGCAAAGCACTGTAGCTCTTTCAACAGTAGAAGCAGAGTATGTGGCTTTTGGAAGTTGCTGTTCTCAAATCTTGTGAATAAAGCAACAACTGAGAGACTTTGGAATCGAAGACTCATGCACCAAGATCAAATGCAATAACACCAACGCAATCAATCTTACAAAGAATCCAATTATTCATTCAAGAGCAAAACACATAGAGATTCGACATCATTTCATTAGAGATCATGTTTAGAATGGAGAAGTTATGATACAGTTCATCGATTCAAAGAATCAACTGGCAGACATATTTATAAAACCTCTGGAGAAAAGCCTATTTGAGTCTATTCGCACCAGACTGAATATCACAACCTTTATCCAATAAAGTCTGAAAGTGCTCAGACTCAAACATAAAGTCTAAAGTTATTTAGACTGAGAATAACTAAAAGTTATGACTGTAAGTTATTTCAATTTCAGCATTTTAAATTTTTAAAATGGTACAGTTACTTTTTAATTGCTAATTGATTGTTATATTTTTAGAAATTATCTTTTCCGAGTCTTTGAATTTATGGTAGTTTTTCTTTTTCAAAAAGGCAGTTATTCATTTTCAAAAATGCATTTTTATTTATTCCTTTATGACGATTCGTATACCTCGTTTTGTTTGCTTTATATACTGTTGTTTTTCTTCTTCGTTTTCACTCACAAACCCTAGATCACAGAACCTCACTTTCTCACTTTTTCTCACTAGTTTAATCCATAAAGTTCTCATCTTTGATCTAATCGAGTTCGAGAAATCTCTCAAAGACTGTGACAATGTCTTCCCAAAGAAAGTCCTCTAGGATCGCAAGCAGGGGACCACAGCACATGTGTGAGGGTCCTACGCACTTTGATCTAACCGAGGAAGAAGACTCTCCAAGGCATCAGCAAAGTCAACAACATTCTCAACCGTGCCATTCTTCTCAAGTTATAACTCAAGTGCCTTCGCAACAACAAGCAGAGGAAGAAATCATCGAGAATGTAGAACCTGTAAGGACTCTTAAACCCGTATTTCTTTTCAAACTCTACACCGCTTTGAAGGAATGTGGTTCTCCAATGACCTTTATTGATGAGTTTTTGAGCGAAAAATGGTACAGAAATGAAACTCATTTTTTAAAGACGATGGAGAGTTTAGGCATTGTTACTACTGGTTCGGCAGAAATGGCTTTTGCAAATTTTCCAAGTGATCCACGGTTTGGATCATTTAATCAACCTGAAGGAAAAGATGATGATGAGAGGATGTTCACACATTTTAAGCCTAGGATGGGTGTCGCTGCGAACATTCGTGGTACAAGAACGGATCTTTTTCGTTTTAAGGAGCACAAGCAAGCTTATTCTAAATTGCTGAAGCGAGGGGTGATGAACCCTAGGAGTGTGAATTTTGATTTTCTCGATTCATTGAACGTGAAGTTACAAGAGAAGTTTACATTGCTTCAACTCGAACAGTTTTGCTCTGAAACAACTGTTGTCATCCGGAACTTATAGCTTATTTCTATTCCAATCTATCCTTTTTAAATGCGAATAGATTTTCCTTTGGTGTTAGAGACCAGGATTTTGTGGTTGATGTGGACACTCTGGCTAATGTGATTGGGGTGGAAAGAGGGAGTTTTCAACCAATCAATGTGTCTATTGCTCGTGCTTCCTTGGCGCTTGTTCGAGATAGAATTGCTGAAAGCCGGATTTCTTACTCCAGGATGAATGCCTTTAATATCTTACTTCACAAGATTGTCATTAACTGTCTCAGACCCAAATCCACATCAAAGACTGATGTCTCAAACTCTGAAGCAAAGCTAATGTACGCCATTAACATTGGTATTAAGTTCTCTCTGCCTCACACTATCCTTATGCACATGTATAGGACAGTGGTAAAGGACAATGGACAACTCCCTTATTCTTCTATTGTCACTCGTTTGTTCAGACATCTTAACATTCAGCCTCCCAAAATTATGTGTGTTCGAACCATTGATCCAATGGTAGTGGGACTGAAGATGGTTTCCAAGATGCGTCTGAAGGAGCTAAACAAGGCTTTGGAGCGCTTTAAGGTGAAGACCCTGTCAAGGCACAACAAGACTCTGCGGCTGGAAAAAGGAAAGGCAAAGAGCCCATGACAGCACCATCTAAGAAGAGGAAAGCACTCATCTTGGAGGATGAAGAAGATGAGGATGACATCACTATCTCTGCTCTTGCTTTGAAGAAATTACAGAGTGTTGTTACAGAGACAGAGGATCGAGAGAACCGAGATAGAGAAGAGACAGAGCAGCGAGATGTAGAGAAAGAAGCGATAAGGGAAGAAGAAGAAGAAGAAGAAGGAAGAACAAAAGAAGAAGAGAGAGGAAGAGAACAAGCAAAAGAAGAGGATTGTGGTGATTCTCGTGCATAAGAAGAAGGACAAGATCTTCGTGATATTGAAGAAGAACAAGAGCAAGAAGAGTACTTTTCTCCACTTAAAGGCACTGAAATAGGGGCAATTGCTGATAAAAGAGGTACTTCTTCACTTGCTTTTACTAGTGATGATATTAGTCGTTCTCTTGCCGATTCAGAAGATGTGTATGCCTCTCAATTTCCTGAAGATGGTAATGAGGCTTCATCTCCAAGTTTGAATGTACATGCTGAAGTTCCATCATCAGTTAATACTCCACAATCTGATCGTGCTGAAGCAAGTACTCAAACTGACAATTCAGTAGACTTTAAAAGACTGCTCGAGCCTTTTCTGGAGATTAAAGTTTAGATTTATGGGTTGGGATGTGAATTTCAGACCATGTAGAATGCTCATAAAGCCACTTCAGTTTCTTTACACAACCAAGTACAAGCCCTTCATCGTCAAGTTCAAGCAAATGCAAAGGGTGAGGATTTAGAACAACTGAAGGAGGATCTGAGGAAGCTGGAGGAGACTGTCAAGTCTATGGGGGATTTCTAGCTCGTTCACATCCCCAAGCAACCTTGATTTATCCAAATTCTTTTTATGTTCTCCACTTTTTGCTGTTGACAAAAAGGGGGAGAAAGTTTGTGCAGATTTGACTATTGGTTTGGACTTTTAGACTTATCTTTTGTTTGGTTGTGGATTGGACTTTTTGACTGTTTGATTTGATCTTTTGATGCTTACAGTAACTTAGGCTGTGACAATGATTATGGAAGGAAAGTTATTTTGCAGGACTAACATGTTTTCTGTGATTGCAGAATCATTACTATTCTTGTCCTAATCTACTCACCTTTTATGAGATATCTTGTTTTGCTTAAGTTTTGTTTTGTAGGTCAAAAGCATTCAAATCTGCAGGAAAGTTTTGTCACTATCAAAAAGGGGGAGATTGTTGGAAAAAACTCTCTTATTTTGAAATTGACAAAACGTTTCCATCAGTCTAGTCTGAAGACTTCAAGACTCAATTATTAAAGTCTAATGAACTCCAGACTCTGTGACATCCTGATTTTCAGGTTCTAATTTCAATCGGATAAGTCGGGCCTTTCATCGATGTGACTATAGTGTTTTTTCTTTGAGATGGCCACTCAGGAGATAACTGGCCTATCTGGTGAAGCTATTAAGGGATTGCAAATGCAATAAACTTGAGAATTCGACCAAGAATCGATTGTTTGACCGTGCTAGTCTGCAAGGGTCATTATGGCACAATTAAAAATTGATCAGAGATCGGAGATAGGTCGATTTGACTGAAATGGTAATCAAAGTGTGGGTGATTCCACTTGATTGCGAAATTCTCGTCGAGCGACACTAAATCGATTTTTCTATCGTTTTGGGTACCCTGTGTCCGTATTTGAAACCTTGAGATTTTCACGACCACCGAGAGTCACCAATGTGTCAAATGGGTTCATTATGGTTCGAAAAAAATCGACCACAGGTCAATTGCACCAAAAATTCCTAAAAGCTACCCGGTAGGTAAGATCACACTAAAAGTGCGTTTGATTGAAAATAACCACGAATTTGAATTCAATTTCAAAAATTGGAAGTCCTATCATGTCATGAGTCATTCTAGGAATGTTGACTCACCTTTTGAGGAAATTCCAGTGAGTTCAGGATTTTTACGGAGAATCGAGACAGACAATGCGAAAAATGAACGGAAATTCAAATTGGCCGATTTGAAGAGACTTTTGATATCTGGTGTAAATGAATCGGTGAATGGAAGTTGTTTGAGCTTTTACTGACTTCAAATTGGACCTCAACCGAATTTATTTGTTTAGAAAATTGGATTCCGAGAAAATTGAAATAAAGGTCGGTTTCGAAGAAAATTCGGGGGATTAAAGGATCATCTTATTCTAGTCATCTTTTAGACGTCAGATTGTGCGAGTGGTGAAGAATTTGGCCTTAGATTGACCAATGGGCATGCTGTTTTGATGTTGATCAATTGTTAAGTTGGTTTTGTTTTAAATCCTCTTTCTTCCTTGGACCAACGCCCCCATACACATGCACCCATTTGGCTGACGTAGCCCTCATCCCACGCTCTCTCTCTCCCTCCCCCCTTCCACGCACGTTCTCTTTTCTTTTTCCCCGTGCGTGAACACCATCCGCACATTTCTCTCCCTCTCCCTTTCGGTTCATGCCCCCACCGACGGTCTCTCTCTGCAGAATTCAACTCTACTTTCCCCTGTTTGACTGAGTCTTTGCTTATCCCTTAAACAAATATCTCTCCCTCTCTCTCTTGGCGACGTGGACAAACGCCCTCCCCTGTCCCATTCGGTTTATGCTCTATTCGTTGTCCCCCTCATCAAGATCGAAGGAGTCTTCTCTCCTTTTGTGCTGTTGCTGTCCACTTCCCTCGCATCACTTCCCCCATCTGCACGTGCTGTCTCTTTCCTTCTTCGACCGAAGCGTGGTCCACCAGGATCGACGATGCTGCTTCCTTCTGTGCGGTTCGCTGTCCCCACAAAGACCCCGAGTACTGCTTCCTTCGGTTGTGCGGCTGTTTGTCCATTTTCGTGCTTGATCTACCCCCACAGAAGTCGCGAACACCCCCACTTCTTCAGTCAGCCCTTCAACGTGTGGGATTTCTCTCCAGCGTGGAAGTCGTGGTCCCCTTCAGCAGCAACTTCGGCCTTTCCGTTTTCAGTAGCTCGGCCCAACCCGTGCCTACACCAGTTCAGCTTCAAGAGGTCTGTTTGAGTGGAAGAAGGCAGCCCGTTCCAGCAGAATTTCAACCTCAATCGGCCCGACTCAAGGCCATATCAACCACGGACCGTACCATCGTTTGTGGTGGCCGAACCAAGCCCGGGTTGTGCCCGATCAACCACCATTAAAGCCGTTCAGCCCCTGCTTAGTGGCCGACCAGCAAGGGTTATGTGTTGGCAAGTCAATTTTGGCCCATTTCTGGCCCCGGTTGGCGGAATTGCTTTGGAGAGGATCGAGCTTTGTCACATGCTCATCGATTTGATCTGATCAAATCTTTAATCAAGTGAGTTTTACTCACTAATGCTTTCTTAATTTTCTAATTATGCTTAAGGATTGATTAGATTTAATTAAGTGCAATTAGGTGGTTAGTTTAGAATGGATTAGTGATTATTAGTTAATCGCGTTGCATATTAGATAGGTGGTTAGCATACTTAACTAGAGAATTACCTATAGTATTTATTGAATGTATCTTGGGATTTTTCCCGACCCTTATCGGGCTTCAATTAGACATTACGGGCCTAAATTGGATTTTTAGTATTTAATTATTAATTTTCGAAATTATTTATTTATTTTTCCAGAAATTCAACTGGGATGCCGGTGACCGAAATTTCTTGCTGACTGTCGCAGTGCAGTCCGTTTATTTAATTAAGTTTTAATTTGTATGGAATTGAATTAATTATGAATTTTTAGAATATATTCCTATTGAGTTGATTTTGATTATTTGATTGAGAAATAATCAGGTATCGGTTGTTAGTATCGACAGTAGACTGGTGAACTATAGAGAAATGCGTTGTTTCATAATGGAATCATGGTAGAAAGTAAATCACCTGGAGAAGGGTAAATTGGCTCGGTGATTAAGTATTTAGCATCTAAAAGGACACGTGGGCTCAGTAATTTGATGCATTACTTCGGAGAATGCACGTGGTCTCAATGAGTACATTTAGCATCTAAAAGGACATGTGAGCTCGGTAATTTGATGCATTACTTCGAAGAATGCACATTGTCTCAATGAGTACATTTGGCATCTTGAAGAGACACGTGGGCTCGGTGACTTGATGCATCGCCTTGGAGAATGCATGTGGGCTCGCTGATTCAGTATGGCATCTTAAAGAGACACGTAGGCTTCGTGACCTGATGCATCACCTTGGAGAATGCACGTGGGCTCAGTGAATAAGTATGTCGTCTTGAAGAATGCATGTAGGCTCAACGACTAGATATTTCATCGTTGGGAAAATATAGTATTGATTGAAATGACCAATGAATAGATCTGTGATGTGATTGTTTGGGTGCCTATTGAACTGTGTTAATATGCAGGTGGAATCTGAGACCAAGGTAAGTCCTCTGACCCGTGAGTGCATAGGCAACCCGGACGGTGTATTGATTTACTAATCGAGTCTTAGGGGGTAGAACTTGCTGAGACGTAGTCTCATTGGTTATTGAATAATCATTTTCAGGTTCAGAGATGGCAAGTCCCCCTGGGCGTTACAGTCGTCCTACGAGAATGACCGAGCAGGTCCATGTGTTTCCCGATCCCAAAAGCGATTGGATGTATGAGTTTATGGTAACTTCAGTCTGGGCAGCAGAGGCCCCAAACCAGGAAGTACCCAACCAATATAAAGCCTAGTTCCATACCACACCCTATGGTTTGAGGATAGGTCCTCTTAGAGGCTTTGATATTCCGGCCGAGGTGATCGAGGCTGCCAAGGAGGAGGATCAAGCAGATCTACCCGAGGGCGGAGTGGAGGATCCGCAGTCTCGCCCGGACCCAGTGGACTCTGAAGGTTCAGCAGTCAAGTTTGATTAGTTGGTCCTAGGACAACTAGTTTTGAAAACCAACCTTTTTGATAGGCCTTGTGATTATCGGCTAGTGATGTAAATGAATTAGTATGATATGTATAAAGACGTGTTCTGGTTTCGTTAAGTTGTGGTCCTACTTTTCTATCCCATTGAATTATTGTTTGGGGATTTTATAATTGCTTATGTGTGTGCTTACTAAAATAAATGGGTCGCCAATACGTCCTGGGATATCGCTAGCATTCGACCAAGAAGTGAAGGATGGGCACGTGAGCAAGGATCGGGGTGTGACAGACTCTGTCGTCAAATTCAGAAGACTGCAAGACTCAAGATTCAAAGTCAACCCACACTGGCAGTTTCTTGACCAACGAAGAGAAGACTTATCCAGATGCGAGTTTATTTTTAAGGATTCGGTTCGTACGGTTTGAAGAAGATCTTACGGCTGGAGATAGCACCTTGTGATTGTATGGGCGAGCAGGATTAGTGGGCTATCATCACATTCCTTAAACGACTTGAAATCTCCTTGATTGATTCTGTCCAACGGGTAGATTGGAAGAACTCCTTTGGAAAGTGCCAACGGATATAGAGGCATGGAGGAGTATATAAGGAAGACGCTCAAGTTGTTCGAGTGTGTACATGAGAGAAAAATTCCAGAGTCTGAAACTCTTAGTTCTTTGCTTTCTCAATTGCTGAGCTTAAGTTGTACTCAAAAGAGATATTAAACACTTGTGAGACCTTGAGAAAGTGTAGTAGAGTTTCTATACTGTGGAATCAAGGACGTGAGACTGTAAAAATTTCTTTTAGTTCATAGTGAAATCCAGCCAGTAGGCTGTTAGTGCGAGAGAGTGGACGTAGGCTTGGTCTAAGCGAAACCACTGTAAATCTTGTGTTTCAATTCCCTTTCCCTATACTACTTGCTTTAATTCATAGCTTTATCTAACTGCTTATAGTCTTTTACATATTCAATTTGTTATTCTTGAAAGACAAGTTAACGTGTTAAAAGTCTAGCGTAAATTTGCCAGAACACCTATTCAGCCCCCTCTAGGTGTCCTTACTAGCCTTATCAAAAACAACTTCATCAGAGATATAATAACGCAAAAAGAAGTGATCTTTCAATACATTTCAACTAATAGTGTGACATTTTGAAAATTCGACCCTGTTTCGATAATACAAAATGGGCTTTTCATCGACACCCTATAGTCTTTTTTCTCTGAGCTGATCACTCACGAGATAACTCATATATCTGGTGAAGCCATTAAGGGATATAACCATGACAGACTTGAGAATTCGATTAGAAATTGACTGCTCGACCGTGCTAATCGGCAAGGGTCAATACGGCATCGTTATAATAGATTAGAGACCGGAGATAGGTCGATTCGACAGAAGCACGTAATTAAATCATGGGTGATTTCACCTGATTGCAAAATTTGCGTCGAACAGCATAAAACCGATTTTTCTTTCGATTTTGTACCTAGTACTCGTAATTAAAACCTTGACATTTTTACAACAACCAAAAGTTGTTTATGAGTCGGAGATGCACGACGTGGATCGAAAATTATCAACCACGGGTCAAACGCGCTAAAATCCCTAAAGCTACCCGGTAGGTTGGGTCGCGCTAAAATCGCGTCCGGTTGATTTTAACCATGAAATTGAACTCGGTTTTAGGAATCGAAAGTTCAAACGTGTCACGATTTATTTTTAGAACCTCATCTCATCTTTTGGAAAAATTCCATCGAGCCCGGAATTTTGGCAGAAAAATCAAAATCGACAAATTAAAATGGTAGAAATTCGAATGGGCAAAATTGAGGGACTTTTTGGCTACCAAAGTGGATTAGTTTGTGAAGGAAATTGTGGGAATTGGTATGGGCAACCTCCTCAGCAATTTTGGCCATCAAATTGAAGTTGTTTGGTGGGAAATTGAAGAAGAAAATCAGCAAATTCGTATGGGCAACAATGGAAGTAATTTTGACCATTTAAATAGAGTTGTTTTGTGAAGATTGGAGAAGAAATTAGCCATTGATGGCTACTTTGACCTTAAGAGGGCTGAAGACTTTGTGCAAGTGTGATCATTGCTTAGATATTTCTCTTTGAACCTCATTGGCCACAACTTCCAAGGCTTCTTGTCCCCCCCCCCTTCCCCTTGGTCGACCAGCCCCCCTGCAAAAGCCATCCTAAGCTTCTTCTTCTTCTTGCTTCTTCCTCAACATCCATTTTCCTCCATTGTTGAAGCTGTAAGCATCCAGGACCAAGCCAGCATAGCCAGCAGCCCTGCAAGCTGCCCAACTGAGCCTAGCCCCGCGTTCGCGCCGTCCAGCTTGCCTCCAGTTCCACCAGTCCCCATCGCTGCCACCCGCACTTTTGCTTGTGCCCAACGACCGTCGACCAACCTTACCACCGTCCGAGCCAGCCGCTAGTCCGCCTGGCTCTGCCGTTGCTACCTCCGCCCGCGTCCGAGCCGTCTAGCTCAGCCAGCCGCCTCAGCCCCGACCTGTTAAGCTCCTCCACAGAACCGATTCTTCCAGCCAAGCCGTGAGGCTTGCAAGGCTTTTTCAGCCCCTTTCGACCCTCCGTTGGAGACGCCATAGGCCTGGGATCTCACCGCCGTTACGCCACTGTCGCTGTGAACCCATTTTTGCGCTAATCCGGTGAGTTAACGCCCTAATCTTGCATTAGGAAGTTAATTGCACTTAGTTGGATTAGTTTAGGCTTAATTGAGGATTAGGGGGATTAGTTAGCTTTAATTAAGATTAGAGTGATTTAGTTAGGCCAACTATTTAGTTAGGTTAGTTTAGTTAGGCCAATTAGTAGTTAGGTGGATTAGTTAGGGTATTTAGTTAGCCTATTAGATTAAATTAGTTAGCTTAGTTAGATTAATTAATTAGTTCAATTAGATTAGTTCGGTTAGGTTATTTAATTTAATTGTGTTTTAATTTAAATAATTTTTAATTAGCGTAAATTATACCGAGATAGCCAGTTGTCAGAATTTTACGCTGATCATCATTGTTGAATTGATTTGTGAAATTGAGTGCTTGATGATGATTTTTAATTATTATTGCAAAAAATATGATTTTATGGTATTTAATTAGAAAACTACCGGATGTTGGGTTTTGACGCTAAAAATATTTTAAGTACTATATAAAATCGTGAAATTTTAAAAGGGGAGAATATCACGCTTTATGGTTCGATTTGACTGTGTGACCATGCATAATTATTTTACCGGGTGTTTTTAATATGAAGAAAATAGGCCAAGTATATTATTTGAAATTGAGGCATTTGAGTGCAAAACACAATGTCCTTAGCCGAGATTGGATGTACGTGTGATCGCTATCGAAACCCGTCACCCGATGAGAGTCGGGGGCGATGCCTGATTAAGTTCAGATGCTCCACATCAACGGATGCAGGTCGCAGTGGAGGCTGGGCCGATGCTCTTTCGGGAATGTCATCTAGATATAGATGTTGCCGTGCCCGACGAAGCAGGATGACGCCTGGTTATGCCGGATGATCGCCAACTGTTGAGTTGGCCGTGGCCGTTGGGTCATAATTAATTGGGACGCGCTTAAGTGATTGAAATAGTCGTGCCTGATTATGGGACGAAATTGTGTGGCACGGAATGGGACGTGTCATAACGATTTGGCCTTATAATTGGGACACCTGTGATTGATTGATATATGATATGAGGTGTTCCAATTAATGGTTTACGCTTACTATGTTTCCATATGATATATGAGATATACTAATGTGCAATGAGGTACTGAGATGAGATAAGTCCTATATGGTGCGTGTTTAGGCTGCCTCTAGATGAATTCTTGTCCTAATTGGAGTTTAAGGTGTAGACTCGCTAAGACTTTATCTCACCCCGTCGTGGTTTAAAATTTTCCAGGTCCTTAGATGGAGATGTGCCACGTTCGTTTTGGGTGGCCACGGGAGGCAAAGACCCACCGTACCATACTCCCTATCCATGGGACCCCTTGGACCCATGAGCTCGTCGTGACCACCATTTGGGTCGATGAGAGCTTACCTCAGTTGGTACCTCATCGCTTCAAAGCGTGGTTCCGTCACGGGCCTAACGAGGTTCGAGAGGGCCCCTTGGACGGTTTTAACAGACCTACCGTCAATATCAAGTATGATATGGTACTCGACCCCGTCGTGGATATCAATATTTTGGAAAATATCGAGGCGAACCAGGTGCCCGAGGTTAAAGGGCCCGGAGTAGAAGTAGCTGACCCTCTAGACATCGACATCCCAGATGGTGTTGTAATAGACCCGGATCCCAAGTAGGTAAGGTCCAAGGTAGGGTTAGCCTGGTAGCTTCTTTTGGTTTTAGACTTCCGTATATAAACCTGATATGTTTATAAAGTGTGCTTTGTTTAAATTGGTTGTCCTGTTTTGTTATCCCATGTTTAATTGATGTCTGGAGTTTATTAGTTCGCTTTCGCATGTGTATAAATCGATTGGGTCGGCGACGCATCCTGGGAACGTCGCATTTTAATCGACCGCCAAGGAATGTAAGCATGCCCGAGGTTCGGGATGTGACAAATAGAATGGTTGTTGATCCATTTATGAAGGCTATTCCTATAAACATATTCTTGACCCACGGAATGTCTCTAGGGTTACGTAGAATGTGATATGTAATATTGTAGAGGATCATTGATTTATGTATATGTGAACATATGTATTGTACTTGTTTGTTTATTATTGACTTGATGTTTTATCAATAAGTACAAATCTATTATAAGACTAGCACAAACACACATATATTATTGAAAAGTATGTCAGCAAGCAATGGTTGGCTCACTCACACAAGCAATCTCCTCAAGTGCTATAGTTAGCACGTTGAGATGAAACGTTATGTACAAATAAATGCTGAAGAGCAAGTTTAGTACATAAAATAATATGTCGCCTTGATTGGAGTCAGGATGAGGTCTGTGATTTGTATATGATAAGATCGAACATGATAGTCCCGCAATCATGTAGGTCTAAAAGATGCCGGATGCGAGTACTTAATTAGGCGCTTTAGAAAGCGAGCTGATATGTGACATCCCAAATTTCACCGACCTCCATTAGTGTAATTAGATCATTAGGAACTTAGATTAATTAGATTGGACCAGAAAGTGAACCCGATGGATTGTGAGAAATGTGTGGGCTTGAGAAATAAGTGGGCCACACGAATTGGACTTGAGAAGTCTAATGAGAGATTATGGGCTTGAACTTGGCTTGAAGCGGGCCAAGGTTCGGAATTATCAGATTTGTAGATTTAGTTTAGTGGGCTGGATTGTTATAGATTAAGCCTATTGGGCCGGAAATGAATATTTAGGCCCGAATGATTTTATTTTATAGATTATAGTTATGATAATTTGATTAGTGATTGTAATGTTAATATCAATTTCTAACATTAGCATTTCTTGTGGTGAATTCTTTATAGACTAACATTGACTAGTCGATATGTTATATATATCATGACTTTGTATAATTATAAAAGAATTGAAATCAAGTAGAAAACAATTGAATTTGAGACAACAAACTTGGAGGCCATGACATCTCTCTCTCTCGTTTCTCCTTGCACTCGACACCCACGGTTTCATTCCCACAAACCGAGACATGCAAACTCAAGAGACATAATCATTAGCAAATTTCATCATTAGTCTAGCCTAGGGATTAGCCTTGTAGACCTATTTCCCTCTTAAGTTTCAGAACCCTCTCTCTCTATTTAAAAACCGAGAAACCCATCTTCATCTTCTTCTTCTCGTTTTCTCTCGGTCGAGCAGTGAAGAACCAGAAGCAAACCAGCGATTTCTTCTTCTTGCATGCGAGATTTTGGTGTTGATCTTGAAGCATCTTTGTGTTGTTTAGTAGCTGAAGCAAGGTAAGGAAAGATACAACTCTAAATTAAAAGTTATCCATTGTTTTGTCAAGAAAGCTTGCGGATCTAACCAAACAGTGAAGGATTTGATTTGTAGTTGCTGTTTTGTGGTTAATCTAAGCTTAGTAAGTGTTAGATTGAAGGTAGAAGCCATTGCATGTTGTTTTTAAGCCTTGTATATTTCGAAAACTTGATGAGAGTTGGCTGTTTTGATTGAGCAAAGTAAAGAGATGTTTGCCGAGTGAAGAAATGAAGTGTGGATATATACTTGAGCCGAGCTGCGAAAAGATTCTTTGTTGAGAAAACTTGCTGAAGTTACTCTTAGTTGCTGTGATTAAGTAATGAAGTGTTGTAGAAGAGACTTGTGGAAAAATAAATGGTTTGGTCGGGCTTGGAGTGAGAAAAATCGTGTATACCTATTCTGTTCTAGGTGAAAACCGTTATGGAGTCTTCTGTTTGTATTTATTTTCTTTATGTATGTTGATGGAAACAAGAAAGAAACCATTCTACATGATAGAACATCTATAAGATCGATTTATACACATAGCTATAACCATATGAATATAAAAACATAGAGATAGAAGTGAATTTGGTAAAAACCAGTAAACTGTTTTGTGAGAAACGGTTTCACCTTTATTGATTATACGAATTTTATGTATTTACCTAGTTAGAATTGGACTTCGAATCCTTAATGAAAATTGTAGAACACATCTTAAGGAATAACGTGTCAAAATTTGAGATTAAAAGGATAAGAATTGGCTAGTAAAACATTTTTCTTTGTAGATAAAGAATCTGGACGTCGATACAGGGTGCTAGTAAAGATTATGGCAACTGTTACTCTTAATACAGTGAGAATTAGACTTAGACTTAAGTTTCTTTACAGGAATTGTCAGTCTATGTATTAAATATAACATACTAAAATTTGGTAGTATTTTGACAAGAATTAATATACCTTCTGTGTCCGAAACCGAAACTGTACATTTAGCTAGTAAACTGTCTGGACCCGAGAACATATACTAGATGTTGTGTCTTTTCTATTAGACTTGTATGACACACATAGAGTCTAGTAACCTCCTAATAGATGTTAGTTGTGTAAGAGTAAGTCTCATATATCATTTGAGGTGTAGGTACATATAGTATCATGCGTGTGCAATGAGTGCAGTGCATAGTGCTTAATTATGGGGTAAATATCTGTTCGGCATGGAATGGGACATGTCGTAATGGGTTTTATCTTATAATTTGGACACACACGTGTGCTAGGTTCATGAGAGTTAGATATATAGTTAGATACTTTGGAGTCTTTTCTTTTGCATACGATAAATGCATTAATCAAAGGTGTGGTGGTGTGAAACGTGTGCATAACTGAGTGAATGAACCCATCGGTACAAAGATACCGGTGATGCCCCCGGAAGTTTGGGATGCCCTTCCTAAGTGGTCTTGGATGCCTCGGTAGAGAGATACCGAGATGCCTCGGAGTGAGATGCCCTTGTGTGTGATCAAGGATGCCTTAGTTGTGTGATACTGAGATGCCTCGAAGTGAGATGCCCATTGCTGAGTAGTCTTGGGAGGACCTCGGTTGTGTGATACTGAGATGCCTCGGAGTGAGATGCCCATGATAGAAATATTGTGGAAGTTCAGATGAGGTAACTTCTGGAAGTGACTCGATCAGGCCGGTAGAGTTCCGGTTAGTGATTGATCAAGGGTGGATCATATGCTCACTAAATATAATTCTACTTGGCGAGTGAGTCCATTTACCGTTGTTGCATTGTATTTTGATGTGAGATTGAGCTTGAGAAAGGTAAGCATAGAAATGGATGCTCATAAGGTGATTATATACATTTTTTTTTTTTTTATGCTTGTGATATACTTCCTTTAATATCCTAAATTGTTTGATGATTCTCTTGTAATCTTGATGGCTGTGGATTGTTTAAGTTAGAGTTTTATCATTCTTTACTGGGCAAGGTTGTTTGCTCATACCTTACATTTTCAGATTGATAGCATGGATGTACCGCCAGTAGATCGATATGGGGTGGTAGTGCGTCTTGATGTTTCTCTTCATGACATGTATGATCCCGACATTGACATGATTTTCTCCAAATATGAGGCTACTTTACGGCTGGATGATGGTAGAGCCGACTTGACACCGATGACGTCCGTTGCATGGTTTATCAACCATGAAGGGGAGATATTCGGACCTTTACCCTTTGGAGTAGGAGGACCTAGAGCGAGTATGGACGGTGCCTAGACGCCTTGGATCACGTAGAAGCTGACTGTCTTTTTTTTTTCTTTTGTTAGATGTGGGCTGGTGTGGGAACTTGTGGAGTAGATACCCTCACCCTTTATCCCTGACTTTTGTTACGCTTGACTTTTGTGATGTATATGTTGTATATATAGGCGATGAACATGGAAAGAGTCCAGGTCGATAAACTTTGTAAGCCCTGATGATGATATGAAGAAATGAAGCTTCTCGTGTTCTTGTTTATGTGCATAAATGAATTGGCCAATACTTAAATTGAAGGTAGAGTGTTTGCAGGATAACCTCATAATATAAACTTGAGATTTTAAATAATCCATGTTATACATGCCAACCTTCAATGGTAAACACTATAGATTATCTAAAGGAGATTACAAGTTAGGCAAGAAGATAATAATAATTATAATTCCGCTTGCGCTTAGTACGTGATGCCCTGGGACGTCACATGATATATCACTCGAGCTAAACTTGAATACGTAAGAAGCACATGACTATATTTAGGCAAAGATCCGTATTGTGGATATATTTAATAAATGACATGTGCTCTTATAAAAAGAGAAATTCACTATAGCATGTAATTCATACTACATGTGCATTATACAACCGACAAAGGAAAATGAGTGAAATTATCCCTATTTACTCATCGTGTGAGCCCTTGAGGTGATTTATTATTTACCTCATTTTGTATCCTATGTTACTTCTGACTGTGTTATTGAAGTGAAAGATCAATATTGCTATTTCAGTATGTTACCGGCAGTCATGAATATATATGGCTTTATGGGACGTGTCTAGAAAAGCAGTTATTCTGAAATTGAGAGAGACATAAGTGTTTTACATTTATCACATGTATTTACTAGTCGACCAATTATATCATCTTCTGTGATTTTGAATATAATTATAAATACATTGTGTTATGAAAATAGTCAAGTATAGCCTTTAAGGGATAGATATACTTGGATTAATGTGGCCAAATATGTTTGGGGCACTGTGAGACATCAATTATTTATTTCTTTTTAGGGTTGTAGCCATTATGTCATTCCTAATAGGTACATAATTTGAGCTCCCAAGTGCAAGTATACTCACTGGTCACATGGCTTTCTTGCTAGTATGAATTGTTTCTAAAGTTGATGAATGTCAAATGCCTTATATTTTTTATAGAGCGCTATCAAGCCCATCATGTCAGAGTGGGAGATGTTGTACTTTATTAGTACGTCCATGATAGGTGCAATTAAGATGCACCGTTTCGTCGTAATATGTTATGATTGAGAGACACCCTTTGAAAGAGTATATGAGAGTCATATAAATAACTTCAGAAAATAACCGTTGGGTCGGTTGGCAGAAAGAACGTTTAGAAAGAAATTGTTATGTCTTCTTCTTCTCTTTCCATCAAAGAAAAAAACGCGTTCCATTACTCTTTTACGAAGACAATTGGCAATTATGCTATGGAAATTGGATGTTTTCCTCATGACTGCATTCAGACCATCGTAGAGTCACATTGTTCGTCGTTTACCCATAATTCAACGTTCATTTCGGGATAAATCGTTCGTTGCGTATCAAAGAGGTTAATTGTCTTCCGCCGACTTTCTTCTTACACCTATAAATACTCGGCACATCCCTCTCTTTCCGACAAGGATCCAGCAAGAAAGCATATTACCAATCAACTCCAAACCCAAGCAGAAGTCTATTCCTCGCATCCTCCGAAATCAAGCATCAATCCAGCCACTGTTACACAGGCCATGTCGCTCATTCCTAGCTGATTTGGTGGTCGACGCGGCGACGCCTTCGACCTCTTCTCTCTCGACCTCTAGGACCCCTTCAAGGACTTCCCTTTCCCTTCCTCTTCCCTCTCCGCCAATACTTTCCGGGAAAATTCCGCATTTGTCAACACCAGGATCGACTGGAGGGAAACTCCCGAAGCCCACCTGTTCAAGGCCGATCTTCCGGGGCTCAAGAAAGAGGAAGTGAAAGTTGAGATCGAGGACGAGCGGGTGCTCCAGATCAGTGGAGAAGGAGGACAAGAACGACAAGTGGCACCGAGTGGAGCGTAGCAGCAGGAAGTTCATTAGGAGGTTCAGGTTGCCCGATAATGCGAAGATGGATCAGGTGAAGGCCTCAATGGAGAACGGAGTGCTCACCGTCACTGTTCCCAAGGTGGAGGAGAAGAAGCCAGAGGTCAAGGCTATCGAGATCTCTGGCTGAGTCTGTGATGGTTAATTCGGATGGCCAATGTGAATTCGAGGCTTCGTGTGTGCAGAGTCTGTGTGATTCGTCTCTTTCTTTTGTGTTTGGAGAGTCGCATCGACGTGGGTTGTTGTCTCTGAGACACTGATGTAATCTGAATTAGCAATACTTTTATAAAAAAGCTTAACATCAATCTTACAATTCTCAGTCCCGTTTTGACTGGTTCGTTGGATCGCCAGAGTGAATCTTTGCCTTGATCTTGTTCGCTTGTCTTTCGTTTGGCTTCAGGCTTCAAGAATTATTTGGAAATTTCCTAGCCAGCAGATTGCGTAGTGTACTATATACTTGTTTATGCCGACAAGCCAGAGAAGAGGGTTGACTTGATAGTCCCTGTTATTAGTCATTAAAATTAATTATCCCAATCAAAATATGTGAGCCAGAATAGCTGCCAGGAAGCAGAAGCCAGAAAGAGAGTGAGAGAGATAGCAAGTGCTTTTTTAAATATATCTAGATGCCGTGTACAAATGACGACGCATACATAAGAAAGTGCAGTTACTCCTAGCTTGACCACTTGGTGTGTTCTGGTCTTTGCTTTCTCCGTTCCATGACCTCTGTAATTCTGTGTAAATCTTCAAAGAGAGTAAAACCAGTGTATATCAGCAAAAACGCCTGTTTTTAAGAGCTTAACTTCGTATAACTGAATATCTTCGATTGGAAAAAGACAGAAGATGGAAAATCAAGGGCGAAATTGCAAGAGATTGGTCCTGGTCCCAGGACCATTCCAGGGCCATTTCACTCCCATGCTTTGGCTGGCGACCATCCTCAAGTTCAAGGACTTTCTGATGCAGCCCGCAGTGAAGACCAGCTCTCTCGACCAAGAAGATCAGCCCGCATTCAAGCTCGACGAAACCGAGAAGCCGTAATGATATCTTGAGTCCATTCCGGAAGCTTGAAAGACACCTTGGGAGCTCTCATGACGCTTTTACTAGCTTATAGTTTCCATGCTCTTTACTATTTTTCTAGTTTCAATGATCTTTAATGCTTTCAAGTTTCTATGCTCTTTCTTAATTTCAATGCTTTGTCTTTATGTCTTTGATGATATAAGCCATCCAATTCCTTGTAGAAGACAGGCGACTTTTGATGAATGAAAAAAACTTTGCTTTGAAGCAAGTATTGTGAACCTTGTAGAGTTCATACCCACTTGAAAACCTAGAAGAGTTTTCACTCCATCCTTGAAGATTCGGAGCTTTCGAAATCTGCATCCTTGAAGAGTTGCAGTCATCGATCTAGAAGAATCGGTGCCCCCTCAACTTCCTTGGAGGCCTAGAAGAGCAACCAATGGAATTTCTATCTTTTCCTGTTCTGTTCGTTATTTCCAACCCAATTTCGACCATCCTATAGTGCTTATTTCAGAAAACCCAAAACAGAGAAATTGTAGATCCATAAGCTTTTGTTCATTTGGCTTTGGAATCAGGTTGATCTGATCTGTATAGACAAAGATACGACTATTCTCCTGAGCTCACGCAGTGATGAAATTTCTGTTCGCCCTGTTTTCCCGTGTGCGAGTCACTCTCCCGATCTTACTGTTTGAGAAAGCCTGCCCTTGGCTTGCATCACTTTCTCCATTACAATTGCTCAGACACAGTTCAACAGTCCAGATTTTTCTATTCACCTCGGTTTCAACTTCCTATGCATCCCGGATGGCTTATCCAAACAAGAGGCTCGAAACCCTGATCTGGCAGCAGTTATGCTGAAGCCTAATGTCAACTGTGAGTCCAGCTTTAGGGAGTGCTTAACTCGGGGTGCCAACCATATGGGGCTGGGTGATAAGATCCGCTGCATCATCTACGATCCACTGGTGTACTTCTCTGGAGCCGTCGCCCGTGATTTGAAGATTCCTAGCATTGCTTTATATACAAGCAGTGCTGCTAATATTGCAGTTCGCCCAATCTTTCTCCAGTTGAAGGCACAAGGACACATCCCTGTCCCAGGTACATGCTCGCTTTCTTTTAGTTAGTTACAGTTATTTCCTTCCTAATTATTATCATGGTCATAGGGAAATCTCGCTCTTAATTTTTTTCATTTTTTGTGAAGATGGATGTAGTGACGAAAAACAATTGCAATTCTGAACTGTCATGTTTGATCTTTAGCTTGACCCTGTAGTTTTACGATCCAATGAGTCTCTTCTAACCTATACTTTGTTCAAGATTGGTTTCTGTGTCATCGTCCAAGTTTGACACCTAAGCCAGCTCTAATCCTGAGTGTCATACTGTTAAGTATACAAAGCCGATGGGTGCTAGATCACTTGTAATTGTGCCAACTAACCAGAACCTTGTGTTGTGTTCTATTAGATAACCATGTTGCAGGTTCCAGTGCCCCTGCATCAGCCCCTCAGGTTCAAAGACCCACCACTCTGCAATCTTGGAAGTTTAGACTATCTCTTGTAGGTGGTGGTCTTGGCGCTCAATATCAGATCGTCTTCAGCCATTATATTCAACACAATTAACAGCCTCAAAGAGTCACCTCTAGTGCAGCTCCACCACCGGTACCAAGTTCTGATATTTCCAATAGGCCCTCTACACAAATTTGCTCCTACCTCAGAAGCTAGCTTACTGCAAGAGGATACTGGTTGCATTCCATGGCTTGACGAGCAAACTCATAATTCAGTCATTTATGTGAGTTTGGGAAATGTGGCACATATTAACCAAGACCAATTGTCTGAAATGGCTTGGGGTCTGGCAAATAGCAAGGAATCTTTCTTTGTGGGTTATTAGGACTGGCTCAAGTCCAGGTGAAGAATGGATCAAGGCGATGGATGAAAAATTCAAAGAATGTGTTAAGGACAGGGGATGCATTATGAAATGGGCACCTCAGAAGAAAGTACTGGCTCATGACACGGTGGAAGGGTTTTGGAGTCATTGTGGATGGAATCCACCTTGGAGAGCATAAGTGAAGGCGTTCCGATGATATGTCAACCAATGTTTGATGACCAAAAGGTGAATGCGAGGTACTTGACTCATGAATGGAGGGTTGGATTAGAACTGGAGGGTGAGATATAGAGAGGGACAGTAGGAAGAGCTATTAGGACATTGATGAAGGAAAGGGAAGGAGAAGAGATGAGGCAGAGGGTATTCAATTTGAAGCACAAGTTTGATGTTGGTATAGGTGATGGTGGATCTCCTTGCCATAATCTGAGCGAGCTAGTCGAGTTGTTGCGATCGTTCTAGCAGCATGGTTGCTTTGATTCTAAAGCACCGCACCGAATGAAGTTTGTGTAGTGCAAAAAGTGCAAAGATTTGGTCTTCTGGCATTGAAGAACAGAACGGAACAGATAATGCTTTGATGGACTGACAGAAATTTGTTGGCTTGTCATGCGCGAGTTTAAGTCGAAGCAGTCTCTTTTTTTTCTCTTTAGCCAGTGGACCTGATTTGAGTGGTCCAAATTCACTTCTCCTTTCATGTCATGTTGGTTATTTATTATGTCATAATTTTGAAATTTAAACAGGACACACTTATTTTTTGACATGTTCAAGATATGCAATATCAGCACTTCAATAAATAAATAAATAAGGTATGGGTTATTGGAAATATGTTTAGACATATGGATGTGTGGTCAAACGTGTCTAAATTAGATCTATCTTAACCCATATTTAATGGGCTGAGTTGTTATATGATAAAATACATTTGACACGTTTAAGATACGCACTATTAACACATAAAAAAAAGTAGAAAATGTTTAGACATATGTAAGTGTGTTTAAATGTGTCTAAATTAGACTTGTCTTAATCTATATTTAATGAAATGAGTTGTTATATGACAGGACACATTTGACGCGTTTAAGATATGCACTACTAACACTTAATAAAAAAATTAAAAAAAATACAGATTATTAGAAATATGTTTAGACATATGTAAGTGTGATCAAATGTGTCTAAATTATACTTGTCTTAATCCATATTTAATGAGCTGAGTTGTTAAATGTATTAGTTATATTTAGTTAATGGTCATAAATGGGTTTAGACCTAACTCTACGGGTCATAAATCAATTTAATATGGTTGTTAAATAGGTTTTACAACTTACTTGGATTTGACTCACTTTTATCTCCCTCTCCATTCTCTCTCGATATTGGGCTCTCCATACTTTTATCTTATATTAGGTATGGATTTTCTTAAGTTGAGTTAAATATCCAAGTGTTTTAGCAATATTGATTAGGTCATGTGTGAATTGAGTATTGAGGTTAAGTTGGGTATAAGTTATTGAGTTTATATTGCATAAAAATGTGTCAAAGCTGATTAAATGAATTAATTTGAGTTGGATAATTTTTTGACCCGTCCCAAATTTGAACCCAAATCACCATTTGACTAGTCTAGTCTAAATATATCCAAAGTGCATTGTGTTCACCTAATTAACTTGTCAACTGTATTATCAAACTTGTTTAAACATGTCATGGAAAGAGTCGATTCAGTTGTGATACATTTAGCTTTCGTGTACAAATAAGCTGTTTCTTTTATGACACAAACGTATATAAGGTTGACATGAGCACACTCAATGATGTGTCAAGTGAACGGGTAGTGTCAATATTTGCATTTGAGATTGATCAACATGCCCTACTATTATTTTCGATGAATGTCGTTACAATTTATAAAAAAAAAAAAAAAAAAAAACAGAAATTATAAGAAAGGGGGAATGCGAATGTAAGATATTAACATAATCTCTTATTGATTGACAGCTCTCTTTGTCCGACCCAAGCTATCTGTTGCACTTTAATTTAATGGCAAAAAATTGGGAGGGCACAGAGCCTGCGAGGGACATAGATTCACTACGGTGGTGAAAGTCAATTGCTGAGAACCGGTGGCCATACCGCTTTCAGGTGTAAAGCCGGATATCAGGCAAAATAGACAGACTATATGAGCTTTCCTTTGGTTGTCTTTTAAGGACTTTCCTCGTTTGGATACTTTTCATAATGTGGGGGAGCTGGCTTCTTTTACTTTGTTCCCCTCGACTTTGTAAATTTATCTAAATCCACCCCAAATAACCTGAACTTCTATCAAAATGGGTGAAAACTAAATCATGTGTTTGTCACACGGGTCTTTAAAGTCTTTAAACTAGATGTTCACTGAACCTGTTGTTCATCACTGGCATGGGAATGTCACATGTTTCCAATAAGCAATCCAGATTAACTCATTTAGAAGGGAGTCCCAACTCCTAAGGTTCCTCCACCATTTTTCCTTCTCTGGTCGAGGACACGATTGAAACGGAAGATGCTGGACTTATAGCCTTTACTAGAAAAAAGTGACGGCAGAGATTCGTTTTCAGCGACAATTCTCTTCTTCATGAAACAATTGTCTTCGTGAAGTTTATGATGCAAGAAAGCAATTCCAAATGATACTTGATGAAAGTTCGGCCATGTGAGGCGGCGTGAATAGCATGGATGCAACTAATGTGCAACATAGGGGTCAAACACACAAGTTCAATTGATCTTATGACTTGAGTAGGCACATATGGCAAATTTAGGAAGAAAATTTCATATTTGAGGGCCATTGCTATGAATACTTAAAAGATTGAATTAACAATGCCTTTTTCGCTTTGTTAGAAGAATGTTTTTTATTTTTATTTTTTGCAAAAACTTCAAACTTTTATAAAATAGATAGTGTATTCTGCGTAACACTTATATCACAAAGAGGTGTCTGAATCAAAAGAGAGTAATCTCGTAAAATTATGGGGGAAATAGTGTCCTGGCCGACACCTTCATTGCCTGTACCTACCCCGGTTGGTTTCGGGGATTGGCATCGCGGCCTTCAGTGTGGAGCCCTTGTCCCCGAAGGGGGTGCGAACGGGGTCTCCAATGCGGGGATGATGTTTTTCGAGCCCAACCCTAAGCTCTATCCGGACTTTTTCGATGGTCAAATCAGTTTAAGGACTTGATTAGGTCCAGGGAAATACGAGTATGGGGAAAAAAAGGCAAGTAGTTTGACATATTATGTCCGATCGTCCTTGAGCAAGGCCCAGCCTCCAGAAAGAGCTAGAAGCCCATGACCAGAACGTTCGCTCAGGCTTGAACCTCGTTCCAGACGTCTCAAGAACGTACGAGGAAGACCCCTCCTTCTCCCTACAAATACCCAGCACGTCACTCCTTCCGACAAGGATCCAGCAAGCAAGCAACCAAATCACCAAGAATCTCCAAACCCGAGCAGAAATCTATACCTCGCGTCCTCCGACATCAAGCTTCAATCCACCGACTTTTTCGGAGACCATGTCGCTCATTCCCAGCTGGTTCGGTGGCCGACGCGGCGACGCCTTCGACCCCTTCTCGCTCGACCTCTGGGACCCCTTCAAGGACTTCCCTTTCCCTTCTTCTTCCCTCTCCGCCTCTGCTTGCCGGGAAAATTCCGCCTTCATCAACACCAGGATCGACTGGAGGGAAACTCCCGAAGCCCACGTGTTCAAGGCCGATCTTCCCGGGCTCAAGAAAGAGGAAGTGAAAGTGGAGATCGAGGACGATCGGGTGCTCCAGATTAGTGGAGAGAGGAAGACGGAGAAGGAGGACAAGAACGACAAGTGGCACCGAGTGGAGCGTAGCAGCGGGAAGTTCATGAGGAGGTTCAGGTTGCCCGATAATGCGAAGATGGATCAGGTGAAGGCGTCGATGGAGAACGGAGTGCTCACCGTTACTGTTCCCAAGGAGAAGAAGCCTGAGGTCAAGGCCGTCGAGATCTCTGGCTGAGTGTGCGATGGTAACTTAAGATTGGCAATGTGAATTCGTGGCTTCGTGTGTGCAGAGTCTGTCTGATTCTTCTCTTTCTTTTGTGTTTCGAGAGTCGCATCAATTTGGGTTGTTGTGTCTTGAGACACCGATGTAATCTAAACAAGCAATACTTTTATAAAAAGCCTAACTCTAATCTTTACAATTCTCGGCTCCGTCTTGCGTGGTTTGTTGGATCGCCGGAGGGAATCTTTGCTTTACCTGTCGATATTGTTCGCTTGTCTTTTGTTTGGCTTCACTTCAGGAATTATTAGGAATTTTCCTAGCCAGTAGTATATGTATTATCCACTAGTTCACGAGGAGCAGCCAAGGAAGAGGGTCGACGTGATACTTCCTTTAATTGCGCATCCAAATAAATTATCTGAATCAAGATGCTGTGAATCAGAACAGCTGCCAAGAAGCAGAAGCCACGGAGAGAAGAGAGAGAGAGATTTTCTAAATATTCATTAAATGCCGTGTCAAACTTGACCACAGAGAGAGGGGGAGGGAGAGAGGGAGCGCTTTTCTAAATATTCATCAAATGCCGGGTCAAACTTGACCACAGACGTTTGCAATATGCTTCTATTCCTAGCTTTCGCAAATTGACCATTAGGAGTACCCTGCTTGGTTGTCCTTCATTGCTGGGTCTTCGCATCCGCCGTCCCTTTACTTCTCTTCTGGGTAAACTTTCAAAGAGAGTAAAACCAGCCTGGATCAGCAAAAGCCCGTCTTCAAGAGCATAACTTCGCATAGCATCTGAATATCTTCGATTGAAATAAGGATAGAGAGGATGGAAAATCAAGGGCGAAATGGTAAGAGATTGGTCCTGGTCCCGGGACCATTCCAGGGCCACCTCACTCCTATGCTTCAGCTGGCGACCGTCCTCAAGTCCAAGGGCTTCTCCATCACAATTGCTCACACACAGTTCAACAGTCCAGATTCTTCTGCTCACCCCGATTTCACCTTCTTATGCATACCTGACGGCTTGTCTGAAGAAGAGGTTCGAAACCCTAATCTGATAGGCATTGTGCTGAGGCTTAATGTCAACTGTGAGTCCAGCTTTAGGGAGTGCCTAACTCGGGGCACAAACCATATGGAGTCAGATGACAAGATTTGCTGCATCATCTACGATGCACTCGTGTACTTCTCGGAAGCTGTTGCCCGCGATTTGAAGATTCCTAGCATTCCTTTACACACGAGCAATGCTGCTACTACCGTAGTTCGCCCGATTCTTCTCCAGTTAAAGGCACAAGGACACATCCCTGTCCCAGGTACATGCTCTTTCTCCTTCCTAATTAATATCATGGTCACGGAGAGATCTTGCACTTTATCCATTTTGTTTGTAAGGATGGATGTATTGCCGAAGATCGATTGCAGTTTTAAAATCTGTAGATGAGACCTTCAGCATGACCTTGTAGTCTATGATCCAACGAGTCTCTTCTATGCCTATGCTTCATTCAAGACTGGTTTCTGTGTCATCATGCAAGTTTGACGGCCAAACCAGATTTTTATCCTGAGTGTCGTCAAACTGCTAAGTATATAGGCTGATGGGTTCTAGCTCACTTGTCGTTGTGCTAACTGACAACTGGCTTGTGTTGTGTTTTATTAGATTCCATGTTGCAGGGTCTGGTGCCCCAGCATCAGCCCCTCAGATTCAAAGACCTACCACTCTCCAATTTTGGAAGTTTGGACCATTTCTTAGAGATGGTAGTCTTGACATACAATATCAGATCGTCTTCGGCCATTATATTCAACACAATTCACTGCCTCGAAGAGCCACCTCTGGCGCAGCTCCACCAATGGTACCAAGTTCCGATTTTTCCAATAGGCCCTCTACACAAACTTGCTCCTACGTCAGATGTTAGCTTACTGCAAGAGGATACTGGTTGCATAACATGGCTTGACAAGCAAACTCATAATTCAGTCATTTATGTGAGTTTAGGAAGCATAGCACATTTGAAGCAAGACCAATTGTCGGAAATGGCTTGGGGTCTGGCAAATAGCAAGGAGCCTTTCTTGTGGGTTATTAGGCCTGGCTCGATTCCGGGTTCAGAATGGTTCGACTCAATGGATGAAGAATTCAAAGAATGTGTTAAGGACAGGGGATGCATTGTGAAATGGGCACCTCAGAAGAAAGTACTGGCTCATGATGCGGTGGGAGGGTTTTGGAGCCACTGTGGATGGAACTCCACCCTGGAGAGTATATGTGAAGGTGTTCCAATGATATGTCAACCATGCTTTGGCGACCAAAAGGTGAATGCGAGGTACTTGACTCATGAATGGAAGGTTGGA